>JBBBDQ010000573.1:595000-1825000 GCA_037127315.1 Ascarosepion bandense | reverse complement strand
TCAGAGTATAAGTTTTCCACACTATTTTCCCTAGGAATTGAACTCGTAAATGCTAAAGCACCAGATTTGCTTTAAATAATAAATTGAGTTATCTTCCCTAAGCATGGAAAGTAGCATGATAATACTTTAGACTGAATAAGAAGTTTGGTTCAAAATTCCCTGAAGGTTACTGAGTACAATGGATGCCTGAAGTAGGCCAGAGAGTACAACAATTGAAATGTTACATATATAACAATCATAATGAATGTACCAAGCTCATATACAAAGGTGATGATAATGAGATAATTCCTTAATTATGCTTATGCAACATTTAGATAAGAAAAAAAATAGCTAACAAAGATTGGTAAGGATAAGGGAAAAAAATAAAAAGATACATCACATGGGTGAGAGAAGAGAGTAAAATGTATGAGATAACCTTATTAGTCAACACCAATGAAATTTCTGTGAGTCCAGCTTGTAAATCATCAATGCAGGAACAAAGATTTTTATTTCCCTTCCATCTCTTTTGCTTTTTTGTTTTTTGCTTTAATTATTCTTTTTATGACCTTCTCAAGAGTCAAGGAAAATGTCTAAGCACCATTTTATTTCTTGTTAATGTAACTCAAGTATAATCTTAGCGTGTCAGGTGCAAAGATAAGTTGCCCCCAAATGTTTATGCATGTCAACTTGGGTTTGCTAGAAAATTTTGAGGTTTACCAATTATTTAATGAAGACTTTCCTCTTTGCCTCCAGTCAGTTATTTACCCTTAAAAAAAATGGATGTGATAAAGATGAAAATAATTTAACTTTATTTTTATTAATTCTATTTTCTACTCTCTTGATTTTATAAATTTGATCTTAGAGAATAATGAAGTTAATAAAATTAATAATTTGGAATTTTAAAAAAAATTTAATGTTTTAGCCAGTTATGAAATGGCTGCTTTGTCTATGTGCTTTTTGCAGAATAAAGTAAAAATTATATATATATATATATATATATATATATATATACACGCATCGCTCATTTCAGTAAAAATGAAATTTGAGCACTCTAGCTATTGGGTGCGTAATATATGCGCTAAAAAAACTGCCTTCTTCCACCAAACGCCCCATGGCCCAGGGGCAGAGTCACCGACTGACGCCAAATCGGTCAGGTTTCGAGCCTGGGTTGTGTAGCAATCAGTCTAACTGTACTGATGAGCTGTGATACAGCGAAACAGATCTGTCTGTGGATGACAATATACATATATATATATATATATATATATATATATATAATAAAATTGTTCATCCAATACAAACCACAAGAGTCATTCAAGGTATACACGGTTATGAAATTAGTTTTTTTTTTTTTTTTTGTCTTTTAACAAATAATTATCAATAATTTTGTTTTTATTTTTGTTTATAATTTTTTTATTTTTTTTATTTTTTTTTTTAAATAACTTTTGAGAATATTTATATCTTTTAATACTGCTTAATTACTCTAATTAGCCATTAAATCTATTAATTCATTTATTTATTTCTCTTCCAAAAAGTCTTTTCTCTACATTCTCTTTTCTCTTTTACATTTATCCTTCTTTTTGAAATTTATTATTTCATTTTTTCCTTTCTTTGCTTTTATTTTTTCTCCATTTCCTTCTTTTTCCTCTTGTTTTGTTTTTCATTGTTTTTTCTTTTTTCTTTGTTTGTTTTTCTTTTTTCTTTGTTTGTTTTTCTTTTTTCTTTGTTTTTCTTTGTATTTTCTTTGTTTTTTAAACATTTCCTTTTAATTGATTCTTTATATTTAATCTATCTCTTGGAGTTCTTTTTACTTTATTACAAGTTTAAATTGAATAAGGATGTCTTTTAGGTTACAAGATATTATTTTTCAATTTTTATTTCAAGTTTATTTCCTCGGTCAAAAAACTTAAGTTTTATTCAAACAATTTAAGAATAATAGCAGGTTAATGTGACCAAAATATTGCATATTTTACTTTCTAGAATGAATATTAGAAAAAAAAGGAGGTTTTAGAATTTGGTAATTAATTTTTAATCAGAAATTGCAACAATTAACTGCAACAAAGGATTTCAGATCTCATACACTTTTCATTTGCTTTGCAACAACTCTTAAGAATTAAATACCTGGCCATTTAGAAACTTTAAACTGAACTAATTTTTATTTTGTATTTCAACTTATTTGTTTTAAATAAGAAGTTTAAAATTTCAATATTAAAAACTTTTGAAAATTTGTTTGATGTTTAAATTTTTTTTCTTTTGCTTTCATTGCAAAAAATTAGTTTTTTGATGTTTTCAGCTGAAGTATTTGTATTTTCAAAGTTATTTAAACAAGTATCCTTATCTTTGTTGTTTTTATTATATTACTTCAGCTGATATGTCCTTTGACTTTACTCATGTTACATCCAGTTGTTCAATACATTTCTAACATCCTTGATAAAAATACATTTTTTCAACTCATAAATTTGAACAAATTAGTTTTATACTAATATGAAAGCTTGAGCCAGAATTGGAGATGAGCGACAAAATATATTATTATATTAAAATAGAAACCCTAAATGACCAAATATTATTCTGAGTACAAGCTCTTGTACAAGATTGTTTTTTTTTATTTTTTTCAATTAATGCTTGTGATTCTAAAATATATTAACATTGACTACGTAAATGTTTCTTTTTCTATGCTTCCTTGATTTTGTTCCCTAAATATCTTTTCACTTAAAGTAAAAAGAAAAGTATGAAGACATCACAGAAAACTTACATATCTTGGTTTATCTATATATATTTTTCATTTTTATTTTTTGCAGGTATGCATTCTGACAACCATTGTTTAGAACAAAAAATCTTACAGGTCAGGTAAAACTGTCATCATAATTTTATAATATATATAATGCAAAGAATTTGTCACTTTCACTGAGCAGGTACTTCAAAGTTTTGTGAGTACACCATTATGATATTTTCACTCATTGGGGCTGATATATATATATATATATATATATATATATATATATATATATAATACTGAAAGGAAAATGCAACACATAATGCTAATAATGCTCTGGATAATATCCATTGACCTCACTATTTTTATCTAATTAATAATTTATATTATGGGATAAAATCTTTTGGATTATCCTCCCCATTTTACCACTTTTCCAGTCTGTCTGTCTGTCTGTCTGTCTCTTTTTGTTTTTTTATTTATGAAAGGTATTAATCCATCACTTCTCCCTCCAGCTATGGGTTAAATAGCAGGTGAGATTGGGTTCTATAGCCTTGGTTGATCACCAGTCTATGGCAGAAAGTAGTGACAGCCTACTGCGTGGAAACTATCCTGCCCTGTCAGTCATGTCTCTTTCACAACATGATTGCACAAATGTGTATCACATGTGGTACTTGACTGACTGACTGATATTTGCAACAAAAAATTTTAAATATTTGACCATTTTTTACTTAATAATTATCTGATAATTTAAATTCAAAAAATTAGCATAGCATCTATAGAAAAATGACAGGATTATTGACACCTTGTTTCATTTAGATTACTGTTGAAAAATGCTTTGTCTTCTTTTTTAATCTTAATCCTTTAATTCTTCTCTTGCCAATTGACATCTTTCATTTCAAATCTTCCTTACTCATAAAAATTCAACAATTTTGAAATTTAATTTACTAATATTATACAGTGGCCAAAGAAAAGTTTTTAGCCAGGAGAAATAAACTACATCCAATTACAAAATTTAATTACATAATCCCAACTCAACATAAATAAACAGTATTTGGAATTCAGTATTTGGTCCTTCATTTGATAGTTTAAATTTTTAGTTTTTCATGGATTCGGTCAAGTTATCAACAATTGTCTGATCTCTATTTTGCCATACCTTTAGCAATGTTTTTTTAAGGGTTGCCACTGACATGAATTTGGTTGCATACCCTTGAAGGTTTTGATCAAGATGCTCCCAAACGTGCTCTATTGGATTCATGTCAGGATTTTGGGCTACCCATGGCAGTGAGTTGATTTCTTCCTGGCCTTTGCTACTTTGCTCATATGACATGGCGCTCCATCTTCTTCAAGAAAGGTAAAAATTCTTGTCATTCTGATTGGTTTCGAATAGTGGGAGTAGTCCTTTCTCTAATATTTGACTGTAATTTGGACCGTTCAACCACTCGTCAACATGAATCAGCTCAGATTTCTTTCCAAACCAGACCGCACTACACACCATTACTCCAATCTTTCCATGTTTTATGGTTGGCTACAGACATTCAGTGTTCCAAGTCTCATTCTGATTTCCCGAAACATAAATCCGTCTCGAATTTGAATATTGGTAAAATTAGCTTTCATCTGACCAAATTACAGACTGCTAAAATTCATAATCTTTGCTTTTGAAATCTCTCACCCAGTCCATATGGCTGTTCTTGTTAACCTCTGAAATCAAGGGCTTCTTTTTAGTAACTCTTCTTTAATAGCCTAGCTCTTTCAGAATCTTTCTTACCATATATGGTGACATTTTCATGCCATTGGCGACGTCTTTAATGCTCTGATGATGGTTTCTGATGACTTCCCTATTCAGCACCCTTTTGGTTTGCTCAGACATGATGCTTGGTTTTCCTGAATGTTGTTCAACATGACAGTGGCCTTCTTCATTAAATTTCTTGACTACATTATTAACTATTCGATGATTAACCTGGAAAAACCTAGCAATTTCTCTAATTGACTTGCCACCCTGATGTCGTCCTATTATTTGCCCTTGTTGAAATTCACCAATTTCCTTACTTTCATTGCAAAAAGTCAACTATCGTTCATAGATGTGAGTAGCTTGATGCTAACATGGTATTGTCTGAAAAAAGAGGAGACGTTATTACACAAGCCAAAATTGCTGTAATCAAGTGTGATTAAAACTTATCATACCTCACTGTATATGCTTGCTTTACCATGTGTCCCCAAACTAATTATACCATCAACCCTTTTCAAGGAATTCTTGATCTCTCCTCAACCGCTAGACATGAAAAAAATAGGGCACATTCATAATAATATACCTTTTTTAATGAATGGATTGACATCATAAATGGGAAGATGTTTGATCTGTCATGGCAAGAGCATTGATGTTTGGCTGGAAATTGTTTAGTTGTAGTTTGAAGTCACTACAATTTATTTATCAACCTCCTTTTGTGACCCAGGTATTTATTGACCCCCACTTTTGGCACCTCAGTTATAAACCAACTTTTTGGATAGTCTCATTAACCTCTAGAAGTCTATATCAACCACTTTGAGGATCCCTGGTTTAGCAAGATATTGTCTTTTATACAAGTAAACTTTATAAAAATCAAACAGTTATCTGCAATACAAAAGTAGAATGTTTTGAATGAATATTGAAGATTTGAATTCTAATATTTGAAAAGTTTAAATATTATTGTAAAATGGTTTAAGTTTTTCATTGTATGTATATTGGTGAAACATTCTTTGTTGACCTTAAAGTCTTGAATAAAAGTTTCATCTATCCAGTATCTGATCAAAGTATAGATTTGAAGTTCCACTTTCAATGAAAAATGACTTAAAAATGCAATATAATTTCTCAGAATTTTAAAACTCCTTTACTGTTTGACTGATTTTATTGTCAAAGAAAAACTGAAACAAAATAAGAGAATAATAAATTTTATTCCCAACTGATTACATCATCTTCTGCAATCACCAGTTGATCATTACATTTCTTCTATCATCTGCCTGTTGATTGGTTGTTTTTGTTTCTGTCATGCTCAGTGATTTCTGTCTGAAATTTTTATAGGATAAACCTGAATCACCTGCCTTTATCTTTTACCCTTTGATTCTGCTTGTCATTATTTTTCCTGTTACTGTCATCAGATTTGTCATATACTTCAAATGTTTCATGTCTTCACTTAAGTGTTGGATTGTACAAAAGCTTTTTAATTATTACTTTTTTTTTTATATGAAGAATCATTTCTAGCCTTGAAATACCAATGTACTCTCCTCCTTCCATTTCTAGTTATATTGTCTGTAGCTTCCTACCACCATCCTCTTTCTCCCTCATTATTTCTGTTTTCCTTCCACTATTTTTCTGATTGTTTTCTAATAATTATTTTCCCTCCCTCTCCAGCTTCCCCTTTCTTGGTCTGTTTTCAAATTTTATTTCACTTATCTATCTTCCCAACGACTTATTCTACATTTTGTTTTTCTGTTATTTCTCACCTTTTGTTTCTGTCTTTCCACTCACAGTCTCACCTATTATCATCTGTGTATATGTCTCTCTCTTTCGTAATCTTTTTCTACGTATCTATCCGTTTTTCTTACCTTATCTTTTTTATGTTTATGTATGCCTTTCTTTCTTTCACTCCAGTGCCTGTCTGTCTGTCTCTTCCCTTATTTCTAGTGTCCGTCTGTCTTTCCTTATCTCCTGTGTCTTTTCCTCTCTCTCTTTTCCTTATCGCCTGTGTCTTTTCCTCTCTCTCTTTTCCTTATCGCCTGTGTCTTTTCCTCTCTCTCTTTTCCTTATTGCCTGTGTCTTTTCCTCTCTCTTTTTTCCTTATCTCCTGTGTCTTTTCCTCTCTCTCTCTTTGTCTCCCGTGTCTGACCCCCCTCTCTCTCTTTTCTTATCTCCCATGTCTGTCTGTCTCTCTCTCTCTCTTTCCTTATCTCCCGGGTCTGTCCCTCCCTCTCTCTCTCTTTCCTTATCTCCCGTATCTGTCTGTCTGTCTCTTTCCTTATCTCCTATGCCTGTATGTCTCTCCTTCTTTTTCTGTTTTTATGTGTGTCTGTCTCTATCTGTATGTGATGCAGGTGTGTATTTTCACTGCATATCTACCTGTCTCTTTTTCTTTTCACTCATTTCTCATACTTTTGCTCTCTCGAATATTCCACTTGAATTGTCTCTCTTCACACTCCCCTTTATCTGCATCAATGTTTTTTCTTCTACTTTCTTTCTTTATTCATTGTTTTTATTCATTGTTTTTATTCTTCTTCTTTTCTACCCTCTATCAACCCTCTTTACTGTTTATCATTACTTATCTGTGTCCTTATTCATTTCCATCGAATTTATCTTATTCGCTTCCACCCTCTTCTCTTTATCTACCCATATCAAATCCTGACTCTTATAAAATACAAACGTTTTTCTCTCCTTCTTTCTCACCATCATCCACTGATAAAAAAAGGAAACAGGATGTTTCAAATAACACAAGCAGGTGAAAAGATTTGTTCTCTCTGTTTTATCCCCACCCCAGTCTCCAACCAAAATTAATTCCTCTTAGCTGATTGCTCCTGACTCAAAACCTTCTCAGAAAAGTCAGTACAAATATTTTTACTACAGTTGAGTCAATCATTTCTTTCTTGTTCATCTCTTATTGCAAGTGGGGCTAAATTGTTTGCTCAACTTGCAATTAACTTTGATTGCAACGTAATCACCAGGATAATGAAACCTTCCCTTACTCATATTGTATGGATTTTATAATCTTGGTCCAACTGACGTGTTTTTTTTTCTTTATTTTTTTGTTTTGTTTTGTTTCTTTCTGTTTGTTTAAAGGGAACAATATTATCAGATGCAGTCTTTGTTTACTTCGAGGAGAAACACAGCAAGCAGATGCTGGCATTTAGAGATTTTCAATTTCAAATATGTGAACATGATTGTTCCTTTGTCAGCTCTTGCATGACTAAATACCCAGTAACAGGAATTGTCTGGTCTTAAGATTTGGGGAGATATTTTGCAGGAATTCTAAATCCTAAAAAAAAAAAACAAGCAAACACACACATAATTGATATTAGATTTATAGAAATGTGCAAACCACACTTTAGAAAAAAGCTGCAGTTTGAAATGGTGCTCAATTCTTAAAAGTGACACTGCAATAAACTCACATTAAAATGTAAAAAAATAAAAAAAAAATAATATTCACTCACTCTACTACTTAAATTTTGTCCACCAGACTCTTCAGGTAGAAGAGCAAACATCATGTATTCATTTATTGTTACGAAAAATTCCGGAGAATGATGAAATGGAATTGCTTGTGCGTGTGTGCACATATTTTTTTTTTTTTTTTTTTTTTTTAATCATCTCACCCCAGGCAAGGCATTCCACTGCCACTATTGCGCATGGGGCTACATAGGGGAAGGTAAAGAGAAGGAGTGGATAGACATAGGGAATGTCAGGAGAAAGGTGATAGATGAGTAAGGATAGCGAGGATGAGTGTCGGGCAGATGGGAAGAGTGTTTGATAGAATGGGAGCAGGTTAGTGTGTTAGGAGGTGTGTATTGACCTTACATTTAAACTCCTGGAGATTGTAGCCGTCGGGGAAGCAATCTTTTGGAAGAGAATTCCACAGTCGGGAAGTGCGAGGAAAGAAACTGTTGGAGTAGAAGTTACGGCTGCATTTTATCGATTTCACTGTAAAAGGGTGGGATCTATTTGCTAATCTAGTATCTCGTGCAAATTCGTATTTAGGGGGCACCAGTGATCTAAGTTCATCGGAGCAGAAGCCGTGAAAGTATTTATAGAAGAGACACAGCGAAGCCACGTCTCTCCGGTGGGAGAGAGACTGCAGGCGGTCTGCCAAGTCGGTATCTATCACATTACAGACCCTCCTCTGAACCTTATCGAGAAGCCCGAGGAGAACAGCAGGGGCACCCGACCAGATATGGCAGCAGTATTCAATGCACGGGCGGATGGTAGATTTGTAAATGTGCAGGATAGATTTAGACGGAAAAAACTTCCAGGCCCTACACAGAGAACCGACTTTCATAGCAGCGGATTTAGCAATGGATTCGATATAGTCATTCCATTTGAGGTCCGCTGAAAGTGTGAGACCAAGGAGGCGCAGTGTTTTACTCTCTGGGAGGCAAGCCTGGTCCATGCTAATGGGAGGTAGGTGAGATTGTCGATGATGGTTAATTGACAGTAGCTTCGTTTTAGAAGCATTAAAATTTACTAGCCATTTCTTACCCCAGTCCAATATGGATTGGAGGTCTTTTTCAATCTCGGCTGCAAGTTTAGCTTTGACGCCTACACCAGATTTTTGTAGGAGGCGAGAGTAAACTGTGGTGTCATCGGCGTACAAACCTATTTGGGTTCTTATGGAATCAGGGAGATCATTAATATATATCAGGAAGAGTGTAGGACCTAAGATGGAGCCTTGGGGGACACCTGCGTTTGTATGGTAGTTCTGAGAGGCATGTCCGTTTAATACCACTTTCATTGTGCGGTTAGAGAGGAATGACTGGATTAGTTCAAACAAATGTCCAGTTATACCATAGCTCCGCAGTTTACATAGAAGACCAGCATGCCAAACTCTGTCGAACGCCTTAGATATATCCAATGCAACGGTTCGAGCTTCGCCATTCCTGTCGAGTGCCTGGTATATGTACTCGGTGATGGTCGTTAGCATATCAGCAGTAGACCTGGTGAAGCGGAAACCATATTGCTTGTCCGAGAGGAGCCTGTTTGCTGTGAGATGCTGAACCACCTCGGCGTTGATAATGGCTTCGAACACTTTGCCAAAGATCGGAAGAAGGCTGATAGGGCGGTAATTTGCAGGGTCAGAGGGTTCTCCAGTGTTTTTAAATATAGGAACTATAGAGGAAGATTTCCAACAGGCAGGAAAGCAGGAAGCAGATAGGCAGAGGTTGTAGAGCTTAGAAAGTATAGAGGAGAGTTCAGGGGCACATTTCTTTAAGACTATGGTTGGGATTCCGTCACCACCGCTCGCTTTGTGAGGGTCAAGTTTTAAGATAATCTTAGAGACAAGCGAAGGTGTAATGTGGACATCATTCAGTTGTGCCTCGGTTCTAGGTGAGAATTCGGGTGTAAAAACTCCAGACGAGTCCAGACTCGAATTGTTCGAGAATCTGCGGGCAAAACATTCAGCCTTATCTGCTGGGGAGGTGAGGACCTCAAATTTGTTGATTAGCGGGGGTATTGTGGACTTGCTCTTGTTAAGTACTCTTTTACAGAGTCGCCAGTAGTCTTTAGAGCCGAATTTAGAACATGCTATGCGTTGCTTCATTCTGGCAGCAAACAACATCTTAGCTTCGTTAAGTACCCTTTTACACTTATTACGAGCTGAAGTGAAAAGGCGCCTGTTTTGTTCCGACGCATAGTTACGATAAAGTCGGAAGAAATGATTCCGGTGGGCAATGGCAGCCGAACAAGCGGGTGAGAACCATGGAGACGAATGAGATTTAAGCTGGAATTTCCTAGCAGGGATGAAGGCATCAATGCCAGCCTTAACCCAGGAGGAGACCTCGGATGCACATTCTTCGATGTATACACACACACAATTCCACATATGTATATGTGGAATTGTGTGTGTGTATGTATGTATGTATGTATGTATGTATGTATATATATATATATATATATATATATATATATATATATGTATGTGTATAAATTCACACTCCACCCACGTCTATTGAACAGGTTAAGAGGCTCATCCCTTGTTCCCTGTTTAGGATGTGGTTTCCGGCTTTCTCTTTTCCAATCTTCTCACTTTGTTTTTTTTTTTTTTTTTTTTCAATTGGAGTAGATAGATCTATCTATCGCCCGGTTCACACTCCACCCATGTCTATTGAACAGGTTAAGAGGCTCATCCCTTGTTCCCTGTTTAGGATGTGGTTTCCGGCTTTCTCTTTTCCAATCTTTTCACTATTACATAGCCCCCTGCACATCAGTGGCGTTACCACCTTGCTTGGGGTGAGATGATTGAAAAAAAAAATTTGCTCGTCTTTTAATACAAAGGCAAGAAATTACCTAATTTACATAACCCTCAATTTCTTAATCTGTATCCAAGTGCTTTCACATCCATATATATTATACATATTTTTTGCATATAAGTTTCATATATATAAAGTTCACAACACTTATTTAAATTAACTAAAGGTTTTAATCCTCTTCAGGGTCCAGATAAAAATATTCTTATCTTGACCCAACTCTGAAGAGCATTAACATTGCAAAAGTTTTAGTTGGTTTAGATAAGTATCGTGAACTTTCTTGTTTACTGATAATAATTATTATTCAAGATAATTTATTGAGCACTCTTGCTGACAAAATTCTGTTCACCTTGACATGCATTAAATTACATAATTTTACTTATATCAATAGGTGTTATATGAGGGTCACTCCAAAATGAATGCCTCCAATTATGTTGGTTCATGAAATGAGATGGATATTGGTGACGTAGCAGTAGAAATTGAACCTTTCTGCCAATAACCAATTTTTTTTGCTTTGTTATAAATAGTAGTTTGGCAAAATAGCATCTGCCATGAAAGTGCATATGAAGAAGGGAAAAATTGTATTCATTGGCATTTATTGATACTTACTGAATGTTTAGAGATCAAGTTGTTAAATAGTTACTAATTTTTTTTATTATTGTCAACAGAAATTTATGTAAAAATGTCTCACCCCCACTTGTATAAGCTATTGGTGTGAGATGCAGACTACTGTTCATTGCTGGTGAAAATGTGGTGGTGACTATATGGCAAAATACTGTTTAGTAACCAAAAAATTGCTCTATCCAACTTTTATGGTATTCCCTGTATCTGTTGTAGTTTATATGAAAATAAAAAGAAGTTATTACTTTCAAAGAGATCCCTGGTGTGTGTATGTATATATATATATATATATATATATATATATATATATATTTCTAAATTTTTCTGTCTTTCCCCTCCATATTAACTCTTTAAATAGCAAGTGTATTGCTTTCTACATTCAAATATAAATCATTTTTGCCATAGTTATTGAACATTGTCTGCTGAGACAAGTCTTGAAATATAGAAATTTCCATGTCTCAATGTAAATTAATTTTAAATAAAAAACAGTGTTTGTGTGTGATATAGTCACAGGTTGGCTGTGCCTGAGCAAGCGTCTGCAACAGGGATTGACTAGTTGCTGATGCAAAGAGGTGTGTTTGTAAACAAGTAGTGTGTGTATGTATATATATATATATATATATATATATATATATATATATATATAGACCAGTAGGTGAGTAGTTACAACATTCATGTTCTAACCATGAACCCTAGGTTTAAATCTCAAAGAGACAAGGTCACCAGCCTGAAGAGATAATCCTATGTTTGTACCATTGGGTAGTACCTGAAAAACCATACTGTGGGTTGTCCCAAGCTTTGAGAGTGAAACTGGATAGACAAAACTGTTCAGAAGTTGTTGATGGTTATGCTAGCACAAAGTCACAAGTCATTGTGACAGAGGATTTGTGCATACTGGTCTTTTTCAACTATTGATCCGTGCACTCTCTCCAAGAAACTCTAACTAAGGTCTGCTCAGTGTAGTTGCAGTATCAACTGCACATTGATTAATGTTGGTGTTGAACAAATGTGCCTGCACAAGCATCTGTAACAGAGACTTGCAAACAATCCTAACAGACACGTATACTTAGAAAATAAGTACGACCCTAGTGGCAAGGGTTCAAGTTGACATGAATTTTAAAATTCTGAACACTGATTTTTAAGACCATTATTTTCAGATTGTAATTTTGTAAAGATTTTTCGAGTAATATACTGAAGAGAAGTATGTTTCCTATTTATCTTTTAGAGTTGTATAATACTTGAATAGTTGATTCATGAGCTTTTTTTAATTTTATCTGTAATTTTAGTCTTTACTTTTTTTGGTTTAGTATTTTTTTTTTTAATTTTATTTGGTAGTACTTTAATTTGTTTGTATTTTATTTATTTTAAGAGTGTTTCTTATTTTTGTTAGGTGTTTTTTGAATTTAGTTTATTTCTTGTTATTTTGTATTTTCAACATTGTTTTAAAACATTTTTGTATTATTACTATACATATGTGTAATATACATTTTCTGTTTTGTCAAATAATTACTTTTTGCTCTTTAAGAATAAAATACACACAATTGTATATAAAATGCTCTTGTGTAGCAAATACAAGTCCTGGTATGGTTAATTTATTTCCTTCAGTTTTATTTGGTATAACTCGCATATTATTTTTCAAATAATTTTCTCTCTGGCATGATAGATAACTTTGTGCATGAGTAGTGCATATGTATGTGGAGTACTGATTATCAGTGTGCAAAAAACATGATTGATGTGATGAGTATTATACAAAGACCCTTGCAAATTTTTAGTTTCTTAAAATTCAGTCATGAGTTAGAAAACCTACAGTGTTCATAATAGGCATTGTTGTAATCTGCAATATCACATTACTACAATCTAGTTGAATGAAAATGAATAGATTTTATGGAATTATCTAAATAAAGAGATGCTCCAGGAATCAAAATTTCACAGCAGCTTGTTTATTTGAAGCATCATGATTATAAGTTTAAAAATTCCATATATCATTATTCTGGGGTTCACAAAGAAGACTTAGCTTACTTACTTGGATATAATGGCTTATATATATATATATAGTCATGAATTAATTGTAGATTGCGACACGGAAATTTCTGTTTCAAGATAGATTCTCATCATCAGGCAATGTTTGATGTTGGTTGTGCAGATGATGAGAATCTATCTCAAAACAGAAATTTCTGTGTTGCAATGTACAATTAATTCATAACTATATAATTATATTAAACTCTATAATATTTATTATACTGAGCACGATTCTTAATAAAATAAATGCTGGGGCACTGAAAATAATAAAACTTTGAGTTCTTTCCACCTGGAATTATATATATATATATATATATATATATATATATAACATGCACATATGTTTAGATAATTATCTGCTACCTCAATACACTATATATATATATATATATATATATATATATATATATATACACACACACACACACACACACACACACATTCCAATCCATATATATTTATTCATACATAAATGCATACTATTTTGTATATTTCTGTTAATATCTAGTTTAAAGCCTTAGAATTCTTTGTTGGTTCTTATCTGGGGGGAAAAAAAACCTATTTGCTGATCAAGATTTCAAATTGGACCATTTTTTTCTGTTTCTTACTTTACTTCTCTTCCTAATGTTTAGTCAATTGGAGGGAGGGAGGGAGATGCATTTCTTAATGTAAATTCTGATAACGACAAGATGCCCATCTGTTGAGGATGGCTAACAGCTGCAGAGCATGCTGGGACTTGTGGGGTAGGCATTAAAAAGGAAGCACAAAGAGAAAATTTGACAAACTGAGTTCATATCTGATGAATTTTAAATGGCTTGTAAGTTTTTTTTTCCTTACCATAGTGTCAAATGTGCTCATATATTCATGCATATACAGATTTTATTAAATATTTGTATATCTGCATATGAATATATGTCCATTTTTGAGATATATATATATATATATATATATAAGAACCATCACATCACTTGACAAGACACAAAAGTGTCGAAATAGAATAGCTACTTTTGTAGTGATATTGTAACATATCCATGTTATAATTTATGAATAAATAATATTATTAGCTCTACTTTTGTATTGAGCACTTTCTTAAAAAATAATGTTTCTTGAAACAAGGAATATTATTCCAAAATACTTATATATATTTATATAAGTGACGAGGGTGGACGTTGTGTAAGTATTTGTTTGTTTGATAGATTCAACTTAGTGTCTGCATTTTGTGACCTAGCTCAACGGGAGTTGTGCTCAGATGTAGATCAAAATTTTAGAATGCTAACAACACCTTGAAATTTTTCAGAAAGCCAAAATTAGGGGTACAAAAATATATATCATCACCCCACAAAGTCAGGGATCAGTTTATGTATTGATTATAATATAGAATCGATCATTTATTCTTATTATTTCTTAAATTACCCGAGTGAAACAGCTAAACTGCTAGTATATATATATATATATATATATATATATATATATATAAATAATGGACACATACACATATATATGAGCACATTTGACACTAAGGGTTGCTTGTTTCAAAGTATGCCTATTTACTAAAGTGACTAGCTAATCCATGTTGCTCAGACAAATTTGTGTTGCTTCAATACACCAGAGCCAACCTGTAATTTATACAGCTAGTATGTTGAGCAGACTTTAGAGATTCTGGGAGAGAGTACATAATTTGGTATGATCAGCAGTTTTGAACAAGGCCAGTATACTCAAATTCTTGGTCACAGTGACTAGCACAACCATTGATGACTTCTGAACAGTTTTGTTTAACTAATTTTATTTTCATTTATTTATATGAGACAATGTGTGGTTTGGTTTCCGGTCACTTCCCAACTGTGCTGCATCCTTGAATTATTGCCCCAAGCCAATATCAAGAAATCACCTCCTTGCCAAATCAACAGTGATGAGAATCAAACACAGGCCTCGTGTTTGGAATACTAACATCCTAACCACTTGGCCTGGTACTAAGATATATTTTCCTTTCTATAATGGGAAAATTATGGTAATACTCAAAAACAAACAATTTCAGATTAGATTGCATAAAAATTTAGCATTTTTTTATGTAACATATTTTAAGCAATATATATCTGTTAATATGTTCAATTAATTCATCTAAACCCTGGTGAACGACATTGACATTAGTCTTCAGTTTATATTTTAAGCTTTAGATTTTATTTTTGCTATTTGTGTATGCGTGTGTGTGTGTGTGTGTGTGTGTATGTGTGTGTATGTGTGTGTAAATATATATATATATATATACTAGCAGTATAGCCTGGCATTGCTCGGGTGTAATGAAAGCTTTAAAACTAATCCATGGTCCTGGAGCTTAGACTCTTTGGATGTTGGCACAAAAGACTAAAAAGCAATAGTTATTTCCAGTTAAAGCAAAACTGTAGGTATCAATTTCTGATATTGGGGAAAATGAGTTACCTGAGAAGATCTACTAATGTTTAAGTCTAAAAACTATAATTTTACCAAACTAGAGCAGATTCTGCAGCAAGAACCACAATAAAAGAGCTGAAATCCTGATCTTGATCAGACCTGATTGGATATTGGGGTATCAAGTTCCAATATCAGAGAGAAACTGGAAAAAAGAAGTCACCCATGACCTGACCAGAAGCCTAAAGAATATTTGTGTGAAGTTTGGCAAGAATCGGATAAAAATTGTGGATTTGTATAAAGGACATACAGGTAGATAAACAGACACACACAAACATCTTGCCTTTTATATATATATATATATATATATATATATATATATATATATATATATTATTAATTTTCTGCACTATTGTAAGAACTGTGACATTGAAACTTTTGAATATTGTTTCTTATGTCTTTGTCTATGAGTGTATCAAATTTGATTAAAATCGGACCACTCCTTCTATAACCCAATTTTTTTGATTATCAATTTTCAATATTTATCGGGAGTACCTTGACACAAAACCTAGCTAAGAACACTCGCAGATGCCTATAGTACAACTGTGTAAATTTTCAAGAAAATCGGTTCAGCTGTTTCGAAGTCTATAGGTAATGGACACACACAGACAAAGTTCCATTTATAAATAAGTTTATATATATATAAACTAGAATAATTAAAGAAAAATAGGAAAAAGTGTCTTTAATCTAACATGTTTCAATTTAACAAGCTTATATACTCACATATTTACATGCAAAAAGATTTTGTACATATTTATGTATAGAAGTATTTACTATGATACAAACCTACAATCATGGAGCACCTGGTGAAGATCATATTAAATGATTAATGGTCTCCAAAACTAGTTTTCTAACTACTGATTCTTGAAGTCACTATATATATATATATATATATGTGTGTGTGTGTGTATAAACATTTCGGTCAGTGTATGCATATGTATATTTTGCAAATAATAAGTTTGTTTCTGTTATTTACATTGATTCATTTATTTTTCTATATTAAATGTTTTTCTTTCTTTCTTTTTACCTGCCCTTCATAAAATATGGCAAGTATGTCATAGCAATGAAGGCTCATGAGAACGAAGAAGAATCTACATAAACTTATGTTTATCTAAAATGTTGGATATGACTTCCACTGATAAGGTTGTTTTGAAGTTCTAAAGCTCAACTCATTGCAGACTTCTGATGTCTGTAGTTTGATATCTCTGTCTGTTTGTACCCTGATAAGCAACTGCGTTGTAAGCATAAATGACATTGGGACAAATTCTAATGTCTAAGATAAAAGAAAAATAAGTAAAACACAGATGGACAAATCTTACCCATTCCCTTCTGTCTTGTTTATGAGTTCTACAAAGAGAACAAAAAATGTTTTGCCTTATTTACAATTAAATCAGTTATCATCACTCAAGTTACTACACTTGAATACTATTGCTATATGTATAACTATAGTCAAATTTCATATGATGTTCCACTTGAATATTCATATTTTTCACCTACTGGGGAATTTTGCAAGCAAGTTTCTCATTATTTTGACTATTTCTGTCATAACCTTCATTCACATTGTTGTCATGGAAACTTATAGAGATAATTGATACCAGTCATTTTATTTTGAGTAGTTTTTGGAATAAATCATGCAGAATTCAGAACTGAATGAAATTTATGTCTGTGATGTCAATTTTGATCATAATGACTTTGATACAAATAAATAAAAGATTAGCCTTACTTAGATTTGCTAACTTCACTTAAATATTAATCCATGCACTTAAATATTAATTCTTAAAAAGTAATTGTGAAAAACATACTATCAGATTTTCAGAAATAACAGCCAAATAAACAAAACTAAATTAACACCAGAACCGAAGCAGACAACAATACAACAAACTCAGGTAGTAGGAGTAATTCAATATGTTTTCTTCCTAGATATAAATATCATATAAAGCAACAACTCACATTCAGTTTTTTTACATGTTAATCCAATCTACTGATGGTGTAATGGTTGGCAGCTCAAAGCAATATATACAAGCTGGGTTCAATTTCTGCTCAAGTTTGTAAATACCCTTAGAAAATGTATGAGTCCATCTCCCACTTAAGAATTAACAACAGAGTAGAGTGAATTCTCTAGCCATGGTTGGCAGTCAGTTTAGAAGAAACCTGGCAGAGCACATACTTGAACTGCAAGGCCTGCTCCACATAGTTGCAATATAAACCAAAATTTGTATACTTTTTGTCATATCAGATTGTTGTTGTGGAAATTTATGGAGGTAACCAATATCAATCACTTAATTGTAGAAGTTTTTGAAATAAATTACAGAATTCAGAACTGAGTAAGATTAGTACCTGTGAAGTCAATTTTTAACATACTAACTCTGATACAGATCATCGGCATTGCTGCTGTTATATAACCCCGAGTGTAATACCTGGGTTACGTCAATGGTAACACTTTTCCTCTCCCAATAAAGACATCAACAGAAATGGTCAGTTGAATTTAGTTTAAGATTATTTTCAAAATAAGGGACTTTTTTACTCTTTTAAATCAATAATATACAAAAGAAAGAAGGTTACTAGTAAAATTCCCCAGTTTCTGTCATGAAAATGTGAGTTTAGAGTATATGACAGGAACCAGTTTGCCACTAGCTTGTCTCATCTTCAGGGAAGGCAAACATAAGATTTAGCAGTTTGAATAAGTTGTTAAATTAAGATATATGGTAAGTTAAAGACACCTGTGGCAAAATCCAGTGGACTAGGCCAAATTTTTGCCACCATCCAAATGTATATTTGGGTCTCCATTTTCAAAATTCTCTTGTATCACATTTTGGCTTTGAGGAGAGGCAAATAAACATTTTTTTTCTTGTTCAAATGTATCTCTAAGAATGATTAATTCTTCCCATATGTTGATGACTGTTATTTAATTATATCTGTATTAAATAAGGCAGAGAAGAGATGGCGGAAAAGGTTACAAGAAGAATAAAACAAAAGTCTGTAATGTGGATGGGTAGATCATATAAGGTTAATGAAATTGGTGAGGGTAGATTTTGCACAAGACCTAGCAAAGGTTAGAATGACTGAAAATAAATGCAGAATGCATGAAGACAATGATATTAGAACCAGAGGAAGAGAAGTGAGATCTCCATCGTCCAAACAGGCATAAGGCTCAGTCAAGCAATGGATAAGTTTTTGATAAAGACCGTACTCTGCCTTCATTTTTGTCTGTCTTTATTTTAATCCTCTTTCTCTCTCTGTTTATTTTTCATAGAAAGTTGTTGATATGTAAGGTTGGCTCAATCCAGATGTGATATAATAGATATCAGTTTCTTTTCACTGATTGGCCTCCCTGTTGGGGTGGAAAAGAGCCAATCAAAAATAACCTAAAGATTAAGAGAGATTAAGATTTTAATTAAAGGAAGGAAAAAGCAGATCAGAAAAAGAATTTAAGAGTAAAGGTTGGGGAGAAAAATTAATAAGGAATAAAATGAGTTTAATAATGTAGAAAAAAGTAGTTTGTTTTTTGTTTTGTTTTGTTTTTTTTTCTCTCAGTCAAAACTTCTGTCAGCAATCATTTCTGTTTTGTTTAAGATAAAGAACCTCATTCTTGGTTCTTACCTTTTTTTTTTTTTTTTTTACTGGTAATTCAACAATCATTTTGCCTTTATTCTTTTGTCTTAACTTTTTGTTGCATATTGGTTATAGTTGTAACCAATATGCAGCAAAGGGTTAATAAAACTCTCCTTATTAATCTATAAATTATTTTTAATCATTTGTTTAACTGAAATGGATAAAAGGTTGCACTTTTATTTCTTTCATTTTGGTTTCTTTTTTTCCTTTTCTCTTTTTCTTTTCTCTTTATTAATAAAAACAATTGACAGTAATTTGATATTGTTATTTAATATATAGAAAGCCAAGTAGAAAATCTGAAATGTGCTTTTTAATCTTGCAGAATACTTCCTCATCTTGATCAGCAAGTCATTAGTGAGAAAGAACAAATTAAAACAAGACTAAACTGATATTTATTTCAGTCAGGTCAACAAGTTAACTTGACAGTGGAATAAACTGGGAAGTTATTAGAAACTACTAAGAATTTAAGGACATTTTATTTTTTTGTTGTGTGTCCTAAAATGAAAAGAAAATTAATAAAATAAATATAATCCGAGTTTTCAAAATGCTCAGTGTTTGTACATCAAGGGAACAGAAGGTGGAATATAGCCATAGCAAGAAAAGAAAATACAAACCCTGTTATAATTATACTGGGTTCTTTAATCATTGATTCACCTGGTGCTGTCATAGGGTGGGTAAGTGACACTTGGAACATCTTCATTACTGTTTCTGTCTTCTCTCATGACAGACTAAAGTACCAGATTTTCCCTTTAGTTATTGAGAGCTCTAAGGATATCTGACACTTACAACCTTTCTCTATATCCTGACACTGTAACTGGCCATTGCACTAACTACCTCTACATCTCTATGGATGACTTGTAACTGATCATTTTAGAAAGTGATGGCTTACATCTATATCACATTGGCACACCAGTTCTTGTATGATCACTGAAGTTAAGTGCTATTGAGCCTGTTCAGTATCTAGATGGGTGATTGTTTGGTAATACCAGGTGATCTAAGCTTGGATATACAAGTGACGTAATGGATAATGGCTCTGAATTGTTAATCAAAGAGATGAGTTCCCATTCCAGTTGGGTTTGTTTATATTCACTTACATGCAACAATACTTTACCTCTTCTCTCTCCACCAGCTATGGGTTAATTAGTAGGACTTGTATTAGTCAATCATTATCTCAACAAAAAAAAATTTCTTACAATTTAAATTTTTTTTTTAATTTAAAATAACCTTCAAAAGGTTTATAGACCATAAAAAAACAATGTAATCAATCAATCTAGAATGCAGTTTAACTATATACCAGCCTAGTGGCACTTGAACCTCAAAATCTTTTCTTTATTTATATAATTCATTTTCATTTTTAATGCTTCTAGACAGCAAATGATTACAATATTGAAGCTCTCACATCTTGGTTTTACTGTTGTGATAAAACTGCTTCCAC
This sequence comes from Ascarosepion bandense, assembly GCA_037127315.1. Lineage (NCBI taxonomy): Eukaryota > Metazoa > Mollusca > Cephalopoda > Sepiida > Sepiidae > Ascarosepion > Ascarosepion bandense. The sequence goes on along the minus strand of JBBBDQ010000573.1, from coordinate 1,804,196 downwards.
TTCAGACTCTGATAAAAATCATTTACAGTCCACTTGACTAAGTTAACAGGTTAAAGGTGTAAGGAAGGTTCATAGGGATCAATAAAACAGCTATGCTTGTTAAGCTTTTGTGGGTGATATGTGTGCCAGCTAGTATAAAAAATACCCTTGTATGAACTAGGGATCTTAAAATTGAAGTTTATTATGGGGGTCAATGGGTTGAAAGAATTTATGACAGGTAGGGCTTCTTCATTATAAGTTATTCACAAGGTGAAGTCAGCTACAATATAAAAGTAGAAGAGAAGAGTGTTATAGTTTAGGTGATGGGATCATACTTTAGTAATTTTTCTCTTAATTCCATATCCAGGTTCATGTCATACATGGCTGTTTGATTCTAGTCAAAGTATATGGGGGGAAAGAGAATGGGCCTTGCTTTGGAATTCTGGTATTGAGGTCATCTAATTAATGTCTTTCTGGTTTCCTGTTTTATTCTTTTGTCTGATGGGAAAAATTTTATTTTACTTATAACTGCCAGATTTCTTACAATTGGGATCAGAATTAAATATTCAGGATGATTAATGCACTGAATATAAAGAGAATTTCATCTCATCAACCAAGAAGTTGACCTGATATGAAAGGTGAGTGGGTTAGACTAAGCTGTATCATCTCTTCATAAGACAACAAACTTTTCACTCTTCTTCTTTTCACGGGATGTGCATTGTGGTGCAGTGGATATCGGCTCGGAGTTCGAATTTCCGTAGTATTCCTTGCATTCGCTTACGCGCAAATACCCTTGGGAAAGCTATTAATCCGTCTCTTCCCTCCAGTTAGGGGTTAAATAACAGGACAGATTGGGTTCTATAGCCTTGGTCGGCAACCAGTCTACCACAGAAAGCAATGGCAACCTACTGCGGGATAATCTTCTGCCCAGTCAGCCATGTCTCTTTCGAGACATGATCGCCCAAGCATGTATCATGTATGGCACTGAACTGACTGACTTCTTTTCACTCCCTTCACAATAATCTTTTTTTAAATAAAATTTGTATTTAAAATCAACAGAAAGCTGTTCTTTTCTTACTTAGAATAATTACTATATAAATAATAAACCTACTTTAACTACAACAAATTTTAGATGAAAAATTGAAAAACAGGATATTTAATCTAATCATCAGTTTTTTCTTACAACCAGAAATAATTTATTAATATAGAAAATGATAAAGTTAAGTAAAGATGCTGTGGAGTAGGGGTAAATTCAATGGGTAAGAAAACCTGAAACTTGCCTTTAAAATTAAAGAAATATTTACTAAAGAAAATTTTCAATATATTTCTTTAATCAGTCTAATTCTCAAAGAAACCTATTTTATCAGCAATCTTAATTTTCAGATGAGAAACTAAACTGCACTAAAAGAGTGACTTCAAAACTTTTATTTTAAAAAAAAAAAAAAACTTTCAGTAGATTAAAAAAAACCTTCCAAACCTAATCTGATCTTACATTGTATTGTCAGAGGTTTTTAATAGGGTTTTAACAAACGAGCAGCTGGTTATTCAACCTGACAGGTCAATTAATTGGTTGGTTTTTGTGCAAGAAACTAGTGCTACAAATTAAAGTTTAAGTTTGTGTAATTTGACAGAGCAAATTTAAGATCACTTGTCATTTTGTATGGACCCAACCACAATGAAGACATTTGTTGGCAGTCAACAGAATTGTGTATCAACATATTCAACTGAAAATCACTACCAAGAAACAGGTCCCTTTTGTTGAAACTTCCCACTTTTTTTTAATTCATGGAAAGTTGAGGGATTGAAAATTTAGCCATGTTAAAAATATTCAACTCACCCATAAAGATAAAGAAGAAAATATATAAATACAAAATGTTTATATTCCAGTAATAGTTGAGATTCTTTTTTTTATCAAATAGTTTTCATACAACATGAAGTAGACTAGACACAGGAGAACTTCTCTTACTACATCAACTCAGACTGTAACACTGACTGCTACTCAGACTAGCAATTTGATATGCTGTCATTTTATCTATGCCTGGTATGCAGACATAGTAGTGACAACAAGAATACATGCAAATATTTAGCAGAAAAATTATTGGCTTTATTTGAATGTGTGTTACATGAAGTGTATAATATATCTAATAACTTAATTACTAGATATGCAGAAAAGCTGAAACTTTTCTGATTTTTTTTTTTAAATCATATCACCTCGAGCAAGGCAGTACTGGAAACCACATCCTAAACAGGGAACAAGGGATGAGCCTCTTCACCTGTTCAATAGACGTGGGTGGAGTGTGAACCGGGCGATAGTTTAGTCTATCTACTCCAATTGAAAAAAAAAGAAAAGAGTGAAAAGATTGGAAAAGAGAAAGCTGGAAACGACATCCTAAACAGGAAACAAAGGATGAGCCTCTTCACTGTTCAATAGATGTGGGTGGAGTGTGAACTGGGCGATAGTTTAGTCTATCTACTCCAATTAAATACTAATATTTTGATGTTTTAAATGGTGTGTAAATTTTATTTTTCTCTATAAATTATAACTAAATTAAATTTTAAATTGGTATCCACTCAGTACAGATATATTTTATGACTAACTTTCAATAAAACAAGGTCTTTTATTTTTTCTGAAACTGATAATTAGAATATGTTCTATAATAAGATGTTTACTATAACTTGAATCCATCTGGTTTGTTTTACCAAATCTTAATTCATATAGTTTTTTTTTTAAGTTTTTCTTCACAAGCATTACAAAATGATCCATTCCAGAAAACCGAACAAATTATTTGGAAGCACATAAGTCAAAGGTCAAATGTACACACTGAATATATTAACACTGTGCTGAAATAATTTGAAATAGGGCTCCCCTACAGTTTTCTTCAGATGATGACCCAGGAGACAAATGTTGTTAAAATGTCACTCCCACTCACCCAGAGTTCCCCAGCAATTTCCAAAGTAATTTTATGCTTCATTGATGAGCATTTTTTGTAAAAGTTGAAATCACTTTGACTGATTTGTTCAGGTATATTTCCTTTACCTTCTGATAAGTAAAAAAGATAATTGATTTCTATTAGGCATACTTTTTAATTAGTTAATTATTGAATATTGAATAAGTTCCTTATTAAAAAAATTTTCAAGAATTGTTGCTTGGTATCAGGTTGAGACTAGCATACTTCCAGATACACAAGACTTGAACAATGAAATGTACTGTGAATGTTCAAGCAAGTTAAAAGTAGTTTACAAGATTTAATGTTGGATATTTCAACTGAATAAGTGATTAAATGAAGACATTATTAACTCTATCAGCTCTTAAGATATTTTAATTGTTAAATTCCTGCAGAATTTGAATAAATGATACTAGTGAAATTGATATATTGGAGAAAATCATTAAAAATTAAATAAAAAGTTACTGCATGAGTAATCATCAAAATGGAGGTTGGAAATAACAGAATATCACAAGTACAAGACTCAGATGCTTTGTGAATTAGATACACTGCTCGTGAATTGCTAGTCAGTATAATCACCTTACTCTATCCCAATAGTGTTCACATATTTAAAAAGATAGGAACATCTCATTCCTATATATAATTAGGTATACAACAAGAAGTTAGTGTTTTTATGAAAATGAATTGATTTTCCATTCAAATGATACCAAATTTAAATTTTGGTATTACTGGTTATGACATATGGTTTTAGAAATTCTACAATATTGTAAAAATAGATTTCGGATACTTCTAATTGATCATGGGAAGGAAGTTAGTACTGTATACTGAAATACATGCTACCTGATTGTTGACACATTCAGGTGCTTCATGATTGTAAGCATTTGAAACTTATGGGTGATTTGGGGAATTTCTGATTTTCTTAAAGATTTTAAGAATAATCATTATGCAACATTAGAAACAGTTAATATCCAAATCAAGTGTTGAAAAACAGTTTCCCAGCTTGGTTATGTTATTTGCTTTGATGTATGGCTTGCACAAAGTGAAAAAAAAATAATCTTTTTGAAATACTGTCAGAAAGATAAAAGTTGGATATAGTACACTAACATAAAACGTAAGAAATTATCAGGAGTGTGAAATGAAATATTGCTAACTATACGAAAGACTAGTCTTCATCCCAACAACATGATGTGTATATTGTGACATTGGAGGTAAAACGGTACAAGAAGCTCTTTCTAAAAAGATAAATTATTTGAACGATTATTACTCTTGGTTAGACCAAATAAAAGCAGCAATCAATTTGGAATTAGATAAAAGAAAGTGTTAATTTGCTTGAATCTTGTATGTAGCTAATAGTTTTGACATTTATGAAGAACTGATGCCATGCATGACATCCACATGAGTGTCTAGGAGTACAATATTAATCTAGTGTTATTTTGGAAAATTTCATGTGCATGTCATGCATAGCACCAAACTTGATCAGAAGTATCTAAATGGTCAGCTATAGACAACCACTTTCTCAGATTAATGATTAAAAATGGCTTTGAGTGAATAAAGTCTGTAGGTTTTAATGAGGACCATCCTTGTTTGAATCTCATAGATTGGCACTACAGAATCACAAAGAAAGAACTATACCAGATAAAAGAAACACCATCACTTTAAGAATTTTAACAACAAAAAAAAAATGGATATAACATGTAATGAAAAGAGAAAATGTTGATGTTCAACACTACTTCAAGCGTGAAGATTGGGAAGGAAGCTTCCATCAATATAGGAAAGAATGTTATTGGAATTGAGAAACCTATTTTTCTAAAAAAAAAAAAGTTTTAATAGAAAGATTTAATAAATTTCAACCAGAAGTAAACCTGGGTGCTCACTCAATGAATGCTTAATGTTTCTTTATAAAAAAAATGGTTAATATTACTATAACCACTGAAGTTTTTGGCACATCATTTTCTAAGATTGGAAAAATAGGTGTTGCCTATATATTAATTTAAAAATTTATAATGTTTTTTTTTTCTTTTTGTAAAGTATCTATTAATAAAAAGGGTATTTGCAAGAATAAATTAATTTTTTTGTTTTCTTTCAGTGACTGCAGTGACTGCTTCAGAATGGTTGTGCATTCCCAAAAATATCTCCATACCAATAGGGTCCAATGTGACGTTATGTTGCCAGAGGGCCAACGATTTATCTCCCTTTTGGATAAAAGCTAATAATCTCTTCTTGATTGGTGATAAGAAAATGAACTGGAAGGAAGATAAAGAACTACGATACCAGATTCTGGGAATTGGCAAATTCATGATCACAAACGTGACTGAGAGCGATGATGGTGTTTATAGTTGTTCATTTAATGGTATAGGCAGCAAATTCATGCATCTTACAGTGCAGTGTGAGTATAATCTCTTTAATAAAGATTTTTTTTACAATCTTTGTCACAAACATCTAATATTGAGACAATAACATGGATGTTTCTGTTAAAGTATTATATAATTATTGTATAATATCATAATGAACATGAAATATTAGATTGTCTTTATGTATTTATAGAGAGGGAACAAAAATCCTGGTCTGATGCTCTGAGCATGATAACATTGAAATGAAACTAATTTTTTTTTTTTTTTTTTTTTTAAATTCCCTGTTGAAATAAACTATAATTCTGGAAGAAAAATAATCTCAAAATCTAAGCTAAAATTCTGTGTGCTATATTGTAATATTCATCTATCAATAAGATCTTATGTTTAACAATCATCACAGATCTTTGTCAAGAACAAATAAAGGCTTATACAAAAAAATATTATTGTTTGATCAACAATTAATTGTCAAGTCAAACACATTTCTTTCAAACTAATTTTAGATTAAAATCTTACCAAGAGGAATTTTGACTCTATTGTAAACCAGGCTTATCAATACAAATATTTTAAATTTACTCAATTGACAAACAAAAACTGAAATATTCCCCTTAAAAATAATCATGGCATTAAATGCCCTTAAAAGAGTTGAAATGCTGCTTAGAAAGAAATAGTCACTGGTCAATTGTTTTTTTTAATTTGTTTTTTGTTTTTTTGGTTTTTTTTTTACATACCATGTCTCTTTAGGAAATACACAGTCATGGCTCACCACAGTTTTTTTCTTTATTTTTGTGAATTGCTTTGCATTCTTGGGAAAAATAATGGAGTGGTTTTCCTTGTCAGAACAGTTTGGAATCCAGACTTTTCCCTCTCTTAGGCTAACCCAATCTACCCTGCTATTTAACCAATATCTGGAGAAAAGAATACTGATTCATTATTTTTTTTGTTTTTTTTCTCCAGGGGAATTTGTGCAAAAATGATCACAATAGACAAACCTAGAATTAGAACTCTGCTTGCTAATTTCACTTTCTGCACTATTGTTATCCAAAGTGCACTTTGGAAGTGCATGTTGTGTTGGGATTATTGGTGTTGAACATGGGATCTGGCATGCTGTGTTCAAATTCCAACCTGGGCCAAGTATTTGCTTTTGCCTAAATAACCTTGTTTTCTTTCTCAGCTAGAAACCTTGGGTGTTCTAGCCTTGAGTGGCAACCAGTTAAGTTATTCAGAATAATAATTCAAGCCTATATCCAATATAATAAAATTAGGAGATTAAATTATGTTGAGAGGACTGATCTATCTTCAGCCTCTGTTTTCACTGGATTGAACACCTTTAAATTTTCTTTTATTTACATTGCTGAAACAATAACTGAACAACATCAAGAATGGAATAAAAAAAATAAAATGAAGACCAAAACAAAACTAACAAACAAAATATTTATTATATAAATATTAAAGGATAAAAAAAGACATAAATTATATTTGTAAAACTTTCAGATAATATTTAAAATAAGTTTTGTATAAATTTTCCAGTGCTAGTATACTATGTGGCTACCATTTGAATGTGGCCTACAGAATTCTGTCACTAGTATAGACACATTCAAACCAGTTAGGCCACATACTATACCAGAATCAAAGAGTTAGGCCACATACTATAACAGAACCAAAGAGTTAGGCCACATACTATAACAGAACCAAAGAGTTAGGCCACATACTATACCAGAATCAAAGAGTTAGGCCACATACTATACCAGAATCAAAGAGTTAGGCCACATACTATACCAGAATCAAAGAGTTAGGCCACATACTATGCCAGAATCAAAGAGTTAGGCCACATACTATGCCAGAATCAAAGAGTTAGGCCACATACTATGCCAGAATCAAAGAGTTAGGCCACATACTATGCCAGAATCAAAGAGTTAGGCCACATACTATGCCAGAATCAAAGAGTTAGGCCACATACTATGCCAGAATCAAAGAGTTAGGCCACATACTATGCCAGAACCAAAGAGTTAGGCCACATACTATGCCAGAACCAAAGAGTTAGGCCACATACTATACCAGCACGATTTCTTCTAAATATTTAAAAAAAAAAGAAAATAAACATTAGGAAATTTGAATAAACACTTGTGTTTAATGCACCTATAGAGAGTTTAACATTTCCCAACAAAAGAAAAAAAAATTATAGAAATATAATTAACTCATCATTTTTTTTCAAATATTTTAATGGCAACTACTCTGATGAGCTGTTTTCCCCTAGTGCCCCATCCATGTGAATTTAAGTGTGCTACTAGATTGGCATTTAGGTCTCACCCTTTTACTGTTGTAATAGTTAAATGTAACCATCACTTCTACACCAACAGTTTTTCTCACACTTCCCACCTGTTGAACTCCCTTCTGTTTACTTGCTTCCCTGATAGCTACAATCCTCCAAAATTTAAATGCAATGTCAATTGACATCTATCTTCTTGAATCTCATCTATTTTTTTTACCCTTTCTTCAATACCCTTTTAACCCAGGCTTTTCCTTCATTGGAACCCTTTGCACACTAGTGGTGGTCCCATGTTGCTTGGGGTGAAATGATTAAAAAAAGAAAAAAAAATATTTTTGTATGGTATAAGGCAATAATAATGGAGTATCCAGTAAGGAATGACTTGTGACATTATACTACTACAGCTTATAAATATTTGCTCACATATATATTAATGCAGGTTTCATTGAATAATATAGACAAGTTTTGTCTATTCATTATGTGTAGGATCCGTTCATACCGTCTGATATATTTGATGGTGATATCATTGAAAGACAACAAAAAATCACGGTAATTGTTGATTTTTTTTTTTATCGGTTCTAAATTTTTGGCTCACATAAGCCATTATCAAAGAATAAATATTAACACACAGTAAACATAGAGCATTTAAGTTATTAACAATAAAGAGAATTAAATTGAAGATACATGTCCATCCCTACCGTGGCGGATGACCGAAGACAGTGACAAAATGGTGGCGTTGTGGTCCCTGATCCGATTACAGGCATTTGAGTATGTTAGTTGAGATATCAAAATTTATCATATTCAAACCAGGTTTAAGTTGTTTAATTTAGATAGCTTCCAGGATTTTGAGTTTCTGTTTATTATTTTCTTGTCTAAGTATATATGTTTTCTACGAGCATTTTTCTGAGAAGTGTGCGTTGATAACCGTGTTGTTTTAAATGTCGGAATATATTTGAATTGTCATTTAATATATATATATATATATATATATATATACACACACACACATATGTTAGTGTGATTCTAAAAGTCCATAAGTAGATACAAACCCATTTAGTTTCTATCCATCTTTCAGGTACTAATTTAAATTTGAGTAAGGTTTACTCTTTTAGATTTTTTCTTTTACATGAAGGTTTTGATCAAAAGTTTTCCTTCTCTTAGATTGGCTGTCAGATTGAGCAAAAGAGCCAAGTCTGTTCTGCTAATTCATAACTGGATGAAACATTTTGAACATATCCGCTACTCATAGTACACATTCCTTATTGCTTAGAAGAAAACAGCTAAATATTTTGTCTTGGCCTTCAAAATGTATTTGAAAATAGTAATTATTTCTTATTGCATAAAAGAAAGCAATAGAATATTTTCTTTCTTGACATCCAAAATATATTTAATATTCATTAAGAGTAAGTGTTTGTTATCATTTAAAAGAAAACAGCTGAATATCTTGCCTATTTATAATTAAAAGAAAGGTTACTAATTTTAAATTATTTCTTTTTTTTCAGTGCCTCCTGATCAACCAAAAGTTAGCTCAAATAAAAATGTCTACAAATCTGGAGAAAATGCAACTCTGACTTGTAGTTCATCTGGGAAACCCGCTCCAACGATTTATTGGATGTCGCAAGGTCGTCGTTTCATGGGTGTGTCAACTGTCAATGGTCGCACTACAACAAATACATTGAGCATCCCTGTAAGCCGACAAAATAATAAGCAAAGCTTTACTTGTTTTGCTTATAATAATGTTAATGTTAATAAACCTGTTCAGCAAAATATGGCTTTTCAAGTCCATTGTAAGTAAAATATGATTATTTTATCTTCTAATAGTACTTTCTTTATTTTTTTTCTCTCTCTCACACACTGTAAAATTTGTTTTCAATCCTTAAATCTTAACACAAATATTAACCCTAAAACCAGAAAATCATTGTAACTGTTTGACAGAGGTATTCAGAAAGCTATTAGGTTAATCGTGAAAATTTGACTTGCCACTTGCTAAACATTAAGGAAAAACATTTTATGAGCTGTTCAAAAACCCCACAGTATTAACGGAAGGTTACAGTTTAACTAGTTAATGGGTCAGTTTTCTGTGTTTTAAATTTCCTTCTGAATTTTTGATAGCCTTTATAAATGAACATTTTGTGCTCTGTTATTTTTATTTATTCATTTATTTTTTTGCAGATCCACCTCATGTGAGAAAAAAACAACGTATCAACCAGGATTTGTTCAAGGTCATAGAAAATACTCGGATGACTTTGACCTGTATTATTGATGCAAATCCGCCAGTTTCAAATGTTAAATGGATCAAAGACAATAAAGTCTTAAAAGGTAATATTAATGATAATTTACAAGGCAGAAGCTGTCTTAAAAAGTAAAAGTAAAGTTATTTTGGGTTTCAAAGTTCAAATAGATCACCCAATTCAGTCCATATTTAGTATGTCATAAAAAAAATCTTAAATAGTTGCTGTTGGTATTAGACTAGAACAATAGTGAAATTGAAAAACTGCAAAGCTGGGAAAATATCAGAAATTTACCAGACTGGAAAATAGTCACAGAATATAAAGCTGACAGTTGCATTAATCCTTATTAGAACACACAGGAAAGTTTGAAAGAACTTTGTAAAATAATTGGGATAATTTGAAATCATCATTGTCATTTAGCATCCAATTTCATCCTAGCATGGGTTAGATGGGGTTTTCTTGATGGCTCTTTTCTAAGCTGCCTGATTTTGTGTGAGGCCTGGCTGTAATTTCAACTTTCTTAAATCGCCTTTGATAAACTGAGTCCATGTTTTACATGGTCTACCTATCATACGTAATTGAACCATCATGAAATATTAAAGCGAGTTTTACATCTGTATGCCCTTGCTAAACCCAACAAGTTTAGAAGACTGGAAACTCAGTATTTTTATCCAGACATGAGCTATAGGAAGGTTAAATGTTCAACTCATCTACCCCTACTCGGAGTTTCATTTTGTAGCTATAGTATTTACTTGCTAGGGTGCTTGAGAGTAAAATTCTATCAATTTTACTATAGACTTTTATGGATAAGTTGAATTTGTTGTAATTGATGCTCTCTCTCATGATATTTGGTACGTTAATTACAAAAACTGACTTCATCAAGTATGTGGGTTTATCAAATACCTCAGAGTTGAACATCTCTGCCTTACATAGTTCATTAACCCTTGAAATGTCAAAGAAAAGAGACAGAAAAATCTTACCAAGAGGAATTTTGACTCTATTGTAAACCAGGCTTATCAATACAAATATTTTAAAGTTACTCAATTGACAAACACAAATTGAAATATTCCCCTTAAAAAAAATCATGGCATTAAATGCCCTTAAAAGAGTTGAAATGCTGCTTAAAAAAAAAATAGTTACCTTCTAGTCAATTGGTTTTTTTAATTTGTTTTTTTTTTTAATTTGTTTTTTTTTTTAATTTGTTTTTTTTTTAATTTTGTTTTTTTTTTAAATTTTGTTTTTTTTTTAAATTTTGTTTTTTTTTAAAATTTTGTTTTTTTTTAAAATTTTGTTTTTTTTTTAAATTTTGTTTTTTTTTTAAATTTTGTTTTTTTTTTAAATTTTGTTTTTTTTTTAAATTTTGTTTTTTTTTTAAATTTTGTTTTTTTTTAAATTTTGTTTTTTTTTAAATTTTGTTTTTTTTTTAAAATTTTGTTTTTTTTTTTAAATTTTGTTTTTTTTTTAAATTTGTTTTTTTTTTAAATTTGTTTTTTTTTTAAATTTTGTTTTTTTTTTAAATTTGTTTTTTTTTTAAATTTTGTTTTTTTTTTAAATTTTGTTTTTTTTTTTAAATTTTGTTTTTTTTTTAAATTTGTTTTTTTTTAATTTTGTTTTTTTATTAATTTTGTTTTTTTTTATTAATTTTGTTTTTTTTTATTTGTTTTTTTGTTTTTTTAATTTGTTTTTTTTAATTCTGTTTTTATTTTATTTATGTTTTTTTTTAATACAGTCTTTGTTATTGCTATAAATAGATTATATAACAATTTACAGATGATTATTCAGGTAAACAGAGCAAGATAAAAAATATCTTAATAATTTAAAAGAAAAGTATGACTAATGAATGAAATGACATATTTTGTTTTATTTTGTAGAAAGCACATATGTCTCTTCAGAAAAGGAATTTCACTATTCAGAAAATGTTTCAAAAGCTGACAATGGCAAATATGAATGCAGTGCAGAAAACACACTTGGAAGAAGAAATGATTTTCTTAATGTAAACATTTTATGTAAGTTTTTTTGTTTAATTTTATGTAACGTTGAGCTTGAAAAAATTGCTGTTATATAATATTAATTTCATTATATTCATAAGAAATAAAATAATTTTTTATAAAAAAATATCTATTAATTTAAAAAAAAGAATTGTTTGTTTTGAAAATAAGTTAGCAGATACAAACTTTAAAAGTTCACCATGAGATATGCATTTTTTAAATGGTCATTAAACAGTAATGGTTTCTTGTAGCTTGATGGTAAAGCATGCTTAGCTTGAAGGTAATTTCCCAAATTAAAAAAAGTAAAACAGAGATTCAATTCTTGTCAAGAGGCACATTTTCTTCAGCAAAACTTGTTCACTAATTATATAAAAATGTAAATATATTTTATATATAAAAAACAAAACAGGGATGCCCACTATATTTAATGTTTATAGTAATAAAAATCTCTCTCTGTCTCTCTCTCTCTCTCTATATATATATATATATATATATAAAATGATGGACTCTTCTGTTGATTTTGGCATATGAGAACCCAACAATCACTTCAATTCTACTTGTGACCTGCATACATGCTCACATATTGTGCAACAACAAGAATCTTGAGACCTAGCAACAGGAACATTTGCTAACACTTTTCACTGCTGTCTTTCATCACTTAGCTGGTCAATATTACTTATATTATCTGATACCACTCTGGCATAAATATCTCCAGTTACTTCCATCCAGAACAACTCACTCAAAGTTAGTATGAGGGCACATTGACGGCTGAAAGGTTATTGTTTAACTTATCTTTATACCTGAGCCATGGTTGTTCAACAGTCCTTTGTCCACTGTCAAGCTGGCTATACATGAAGACCTTAGGTATTGTCATCACTCATCTTTGCAACATGATCAGCCCAGCAAAGTTGTGACTGCCTCAGAAACATCTCAATTGCACACACACACACACATCTATATATATATATATATATATATATTATAAAAAAGTGAAAGAACAGATAGATCAAAATCTACTGTTCATTGCATTTACTTTTATAAAAAGTGCTCAATACAGAGTAGAGCTTAATATTGTCATTTTCTTATTAAAATGGTTCATATTTATTTATTTAATTTCTTGGTCATAACTAAATTAGACTAGTATACAGTTGTATTAAAAGGTGTTCAATTATATTGTAGAACTTTTGAATATTTTTCATTTGTTAACAAGTTATGATACAACCCAGGTTTCTACCACCTGATGTCTTCAGGCAATTTACAATAACATGGTAGAAACCTGGGTTGTGTAATAACTCGTTTACAAATAAAAAAAATATATATATAATGTGAACACATACTGTCAGTGACATCTCACTATTCAATAGGCTATGTGTATCAAACAATTCTCTCCTACTGCTAAGCTTACTTTTAGTAGTAGAAATGGAATGATGAAAGTTTCCTACAAATAGAAATAATGCCCATGCAAGTTCCAGTCTTGCATAGCTTCTTGAGATGAACACACATTTTTAAAAACTATGCAGTATAGATCACAATGTAACAGACAAGACATGAGAAAAAATAAGACAACCAGAGACACAGCACCCTTGAAAATGGTGATAGAAGTGATTGAAAACACTTGGGACAATAAAAATTATGGACAATTTTAACATTCCTTAACACCTACAAAACATAAAAATGTTAGGATGCTAGAAAAACTCAATAAAAATTGATCAAATCTTCCTTGTCAGGCTTATTTAATTAAAGATATTTAAAAGAATGGTTGCTATATATATATATATATATATATATATATAATACAAAAATCTAGAATTGAGCCACCACCTACCATGGTTTCCCACGAACGGTTCTTCAGGATGAGAGGCTAGCAACTAAGATTAATCAAGCAAATATATAGAACTTAATAGAAGGAGAAACCAAATCAAGTCAAGAAGGGTAAAACAACAAAAAACAACAAAAAAAAAAAAACCTAAACCTATTGTAGCAAGCAATTTTTTACATGTTTACATTTTTTTCAAGATTTCTGTTTCGGAATTTAACAAGTCCTACGTGGGTTCAAATAACACTATGGCTAATTTTTCTTCACCACATAGTATGCAAAACTTATTACCTACTTTATAGTTAGAACATTTTTTTAATATCTTCCATTTAAGAATGGGATCTTTTTTAATTATATTTTTAATTTTCCACACATGCAAAGCTAACGCAGTACTGTGGCTATATTTTTCATACCTGAAAGAACTTTTATGATTATAAAACCTACGTTTAAGTGTGTCATGTGTAGCCCCAATATAAGTTTTAAGTTTCGAATCATTTTTGTCTGTATAGACTTTGACACTATAGACTACACAAGACTGCTGGCAATTACCATTGATAGGACAGTCAGTTTTTAATTTACAATTACACTTATTCGTAGAACAGGTATTTATATATATATATATATATATATTGTTTCCTCTGTTTCTTTCTTTTCCATTTCTTGATTTCTCTTTTTGTTTTCTCATCTTTTCTGCCCTCTTTCTCTTTTTTTTCTCAATATTCACTTACCTCATACAAAGATTTCTAAAAATAAAAGAAAGTGTTTTTTTACATTCTTTTGAAATAAAATGTTTATTAACTACTTGATGAGTCATTGTTCTTTCAATGTCAAAACAAATTGTACACTTTTGTAGTATCTTGTAGTTTGTACATGTTCTAAAGCATAATTTATAATAAATATTCATTGCTCTACTTTTATATTGAGTACTGTTTTAAAAATGGATGTGCGTTGTGGCGCAGTGAATATTGGCTCGGAACGAGAAATCGGGGAACCGAGTTCGAATTCCAGTTGAATTCATTGCATTCACTTACGCGCAAATACCCTTGGGAAAGGTATTAATCCGTCTCTTCCTTCCAGTTATGGGTTAAATAACAGGACGGATTGGGTTCTATAGCCTTGGTCGGCAACCAGTCTACCGCAGAAAGCAATGGCAACCTACTGCGGGATAATCTTCTGCCCAGTCAGTCATGTCTCTTTCGAGACATGATCGCCCAAAGCGTGTATCGCGCATGGCACTTAACTGACTGACTGTTTTAAATTAATGTCTTGAATGTTGCAATTATTTTCTTTGTTCATTATTCATTTGGAGATTTTTTATATATATATATATATATATAGTGTTAAATTGTAATGATGTTTAGTGCCAAAAATTACTAATTTTTTTTTCCAATAGTTTGTTGATGGAAAGGCATTTTAGACAAGCAGACTTTTTGTCAAAGTCCTTGATATCAAAGTAAGATGACCCTCAAGAGTAATGACATTACAATAATGCCCTCATGAAACTTTGTAGTTGGCATGACTGAAATAACATCACTCAGCTAAGTTTCTCTACATTTTATATTCAGACAGAGATATCCATTGTGGAGTACTGGATAGCAGCTCAGATTGAGGAATAAGAGAACAAAGTTCAAATTAGTGGAGTTCATTATATGCAGTTACCTGCTTGAGAAATGTGTGAATCCATTTCTTTTCTCAGCTATGAGTAAATAACAGGATAAACTGATTCCTATAGTTTTGTCCAGTTTCAGAGAAGACAGTTGTTTGGGGAAAACTTGTCATGCTGTATATCAGTTCTTTGTATTCAATGTATTTGGCTCTTCCAAAACGTATGGTCTGTTCTCCACAAGCCCTCACAACTATAATTAAATCATATGTAAAAATGAAAAGTGTTATATATATATATATATATATATATATATATAGTGTTTGTGTGTGTGTGTTTACCTTAGTTCTTGATACATGTTTTATATTGTTTGCTTTTACTTTCTCACTGTTTTTCAGATTATCCTCGTATTACCGTAAAATCCAATATCACAGTAGCCCAGAAGAGCACTGTTATTTTGAATTGCTCAGCAGATGCCAACCCCCCTGCCACAATCAAGTGGATTGGCAAAAACAATCAAATTAGAAACAAAAACAATTTTATCATCCAAAATGTCAGAGTGGGAGATGCTGGAAAGTACAGGTGTGAAGCTCAGAATAACATGGTCTCATCCATGGATATTAACAGAACAGGAACTGCCATTGCCATTACCACATTATATGTGAAATGTAAGTAGATGGGACAATAGTCATACATGTTAACATATAAAAACTGTTGTCATAAGTTTGGCGATCTTACACTAAATGACTTTAATTCAGTTTCAAACCACAGTTTGAACTGTAATTTAATGTTTTATGGTATCAATGAAAATAATCATTTATTTTATTGAATGAAACACTTACGGATAGCATATATTCTCCAAATAGCTTGTGAGATGATTAATGCAAGTCAGAGAATACAATGATGTGTGAACAAAACTGAGGAACTGGCATGTATGTTTATATATGCTTGAATTTAGAATATAGAATAGATGTTATTTTCATAAAGTATATAGCATCAATATTTTTTTTATTTTGTCTGTAAAACTGTTTTGGTGCTTGTTCAAAATATTTTTTAATGTAATTTGGGATGTATATTGAAGGAATACTAGTAACTGCAGCTTTTCAGATTGGTATTAAAACGAAATAATATGAAGATTTTAAAATGTTTTCTCTTCATTCTATTCGGATTTATCAAAGTCACTTAGAGAGGGGAGATTCCCAAGGGAGGTTACTCTTGGTCACTAAATTCTTATTATCTCCCTTTATAGAAATACTCGCCATTTTTTTTTTTTTCAAATAAATATTAGAAAACAATTGATGAATTTAAGCATTTTTTTTTTTTTTTTTTTTTTTTTTTTTACATGTCAACTTTCTTTTCTTGTTTCACATCTTATAATAATTTAAACTTATTTCAGACAAACCAGGTCCTGCTAAACTAAGACTTGCTGCTACACCTATTAAAGGAGAAGATATTGTGTTGATATGTGACCTGCCACAAAATGCAAGTAAGTATTAAACCTTAATCACTTCATTTTTTTCCCTACTTAAGGTTCCATTTTGAAATATGGTTTTATTCTGTAACATAAGTGGATATAATATAGAAATCATGAAATACTTTTAATGTTACTCAATTTGTTTATTTAAAAGATATGTCTCTTAGGTTAAAAACATATTAACTCAACTATCAAAATTATAGCTTATCAAAAATTTATAAATACACTGGGTAATCATCCAGTTATCCACATTTCATCTCTACAACTAGAATGGAATTTCATGAAAACAATATAAATTCACTTATATAGCTAAAATCTTCATTAGCAACTGGAGAAAATTAGCTGTGTTTTTACTTTTTTAATTTGTATGTTACAGTTGAATATTTATCAGCCATTTGTGATTTATTGGAATTCTTTGGTTAAAATTTGGTTTATATTTATATAAAATTATGCTGAAATAAACATAATGAAATGGTTTTCTATATGTTAACTTGTTTCTTTCCTTTTTCAGTTGGCTATCCACTTCCATACTTTAGATGGCGAAAAATTGGCAGTAACTATTTTAAAGAATCAACAAAGAAATTAGTTATTGCAAATGCTACCCTCTCAGATTCTGGCTCATATACATGTAATGCCCAAAATATTGAGGGAGAAGGAAGTACAGATATTTTGATTGTCAGGGTGAAAGGTTGGTACTTGATTTATGTCATGTATGCAATTTTTAAAATTTTAGTCTACAGTTGAAGATGTTGTAATTTTTTGATTCCTTTATGTTGTAGATAATGTTATCATAATATTTGACCAATTTCTTCTATGGCTTTCTTCAGGTGTATAATTCATGAAGAGGAAAAAAAATCTCTTTCTCCCCAATGATTTATTTGTAATAAGACACACATCATTGTTGATCTACCCACCAGATGAGTTAATTCAAGCATGGCAGATATGCAGGCCATTTATATATATGTGTTTATAATTAAAAAAAAAAAAAAGTTTATGGCAACATGAGAGCCATTGTGTCTCAATACTAGTGTATTAGCACCCTGTCAGGCAGTGAAATATTTGTTGCTGTCAAATATATTTTTATTATAAACTCATAATAAAAATATTGCTATCAAAGTAAATTATTACAAACAGTGGACTGTTAACCCATTTGTTTGTACTACTTCTAAAATATATATACCCACATACACACTTAAGAGACCTAAATATTTCTCTCCAGTGTAACAGCTATCCATTCTTTGTTATTTCTAAAAGATGAAAATGGGGAAATCTCAGACACAGTAAACCTACAATATATAAGAGATAAAAGGATTTCTATATTTTAAAACAAAAGTTTTCAGTAGCAAAACTGTTTATGATCTCTTTACTTTTATGGGTTAGTTTGATGAATTTTATTATATAACAACTCTTTTTGGGTTATTTAATTTCAAAATTTCTTTACTTAACACTAAAGTCTATAGGTAACAATTTACTATATAATTTTGTATGGAAACCTCATTGAGGATCAAAGATATTACTCTATAGTCATAGTCAAACAGAAAATCCTTGTGAATCATAACACTATGCAGGATGCAGTAGAAATATCTCCCATATAAGGGTAAGACATTAGCAACAATGAGGTATTTCTGCTGCACCCTGTACTTTGTCAGTCATTATGAAGTTCTTAAATATTTTAAAAACATCTGCACAAATTATTCCTCTTAAGGAAAATAATTCATAAATCCATCAACAGTGATTTTTCTTTTTTCAGAAATTCTGAAGTATGCATAAACATTTTTACTGTGCTTAAGATGTAAGGTTTTAGTTTTCAAATTTAATGCTAAAAATATATAGATTATATCACAACCTGATATTCACACTTAAAGTGATTCATTTTTAAGACAACAAATATTGGATCCAATATTTGGTTTAAGTATTTTCAAGTTATAGTGAACTTTTTCAATTCACTTATTTTTTTGTTCCAGAATATCCTGAATTTCAGAAGAAACTCAACCGATTCCTCTATCTCAATGTAACTAATCAGAGCCCAAATTTGATGTGTAAAGCAAGAGGCAATCCAAGTCCAAATATTACATGGTATAAAGATGGCCATCCAGTATCACGTTATGACTATATAGTTGATCAGCAGAAGCCACAACCTCAACAAAACAGTTTTGTAGTTACCAGTTTTTTGCACTTCAATAGTAAGTGTTTTGTTTTTTCTTTATATGAAATCTTTCCAGTAGACTTACTACTCCCTTTACAACTTTTATCAAATTACATTTGAAATACAGGCTGGATTTTCTATGTATTAGAGAATCTTGATAAAAATCTAAAGAAAAATATGTCATGTTATCAGTCCTGACCTGACTTCATTCACTTTCTCACTATCATAATGTAGCTTCTCTGTATCTATTTTATAACAATTTTCATGGTAATTATTTTAATAGACTTTCCTCTTTGGTACTTCCATTTTAACAATTTAAACAAAGTACTAGCCTTGTGGTCCAGTGGATATTGACTCGGAACAAGAAATCAGAGAGCCGAGTTCGAATTCCAGTTGAATTCGCTGCAATCATATACGCGCAAATACCCTTGGGAAAGGTATTAATCCATCTCTTCCTTCCAGTTATGGGTCAAATAACAGGACAGATTGGATTCTATAGCCTTGGTTTGCAACCAGTCTATTGCAGAAAGCAATGGCAACCTACTGCAGGATAATCTTCTGCCCAGTCAGTCAAGTCTCTTTCGAGACATGATCGTCCAAACGTGTATCATGTATGGCACTTAACTGACTGACTAGATTGGCAGTAGGGCTTATCTTTTTACAGTTGAAGTTACTAGAAGTAACTAAGTTTTATGTTAATGGTTTTGTTTTCTTTTACACTTTTTTCTTGAAGAACTCCTTTCCAGCTTCTTGCTTTCTAGTCAACTTTGATCTTCAAAAGTTTAAATGCAATTTAAATCATTATCTACTGTCTTCTAAATTCCCATTCTTTTATTGTTCTCTCTCCTTAATATCGTTTTTCTTTTTCTCATTCTTTCACACTCAGTAAATCCTTTTGTCTTAGTGGTGTGAAATGATAAAAAAAATGCTGATTTTACTCATTTTAAAAATAAATTTGCTAAAGTTATTGTTGAATCTTATTTTGTGATTTTTAAGTAATTATTATGAAAGTCTCTTATAAAATTTTAGAAGGTGACTTTACTAAAACTAGAGTTTTATTTTTCTCAAATTAATCACCAGGAAATATATGTTGTTCAAATCATTTTAATTATTTGAGCCTAATTTTCAGTTTTTCTTCAATTTCCTATGTCTTAGATGAAGCATTGTTTTTATTAATATTCATTTTTCATTGCATCTTATTTTTGTTGCTTTTGACTGAAATGTTCTGTTATGTGAACTGCATGGATCAAAAACAAAATCAGATTGTAGAATTCAGCTCTTTCTTTTCCATCAGTGCACAGATTGCTAACCTAAAAGAATATGGTTTTTATTACTTCTGAATGATGGTCAAGTCTATCACATTAAAACATTAAAATATCATCATAGGATAAACAACACTCTTGTATAGTATAAAATCTTTTTACTTAGCTTATTGCACTTTGTTATTAAATGTTGTCTGTTTATTTTATTGCAATGAAGTTGATGTTAAAGACATTATCACCTGAACTGAACCTTTGAATTTTTGTCCATCTAAACTTCAGGATTGTAAGTTGGCTACTTTTTAATAAAGTAATATCAATCTCATATTAATATCTTTTTTTATTTTTCATAGATTTCAGTTCAAATGTCCGAAATTTGCGACCCAGTGATACAGGAAATTATTCTTGTGTGGTTACAACTTTACTGAACCAGAGTTTTGTGTTGAAATCAAATATACAGATTATCATCAAATGTAAGATTTTATTTATTACTTTCAATATTTTTTTTTTTTTTAACCATGTGAAAGTCAAGATTAGAAGAATGATGATTCTCCAGAGACTAATATTATTATTAGATCAGTGTACAAAGGACAAAATGAAGATAAAGTGCTCCTTTCAAGAAGGGCGGGGTGTAATGAAATTAATATCACTTGGTATCTAAGAGATAAAGCAGTGAAAAGGAAACATTCTTTGCCAAAGAATGTGTTAATGTTCTTTACATTATTCTTTTGTTTTACCCTACATCTTTTTACACTTCCCAGTCAAGTTTGATGTTAACCAACATTGGTTGGTGAAAATGGTTGGTGCTTAGAGAAAATCAAACTTGTACAATAAATGGATCTTTTAGGTATATTCTGTATTTTTTTTACATATAAAACCTACTTTGTTCAAAAAAGAAAAAAAAAAAAAGAGAAATGACTTAAAATACCCCTCCCTGGTTTTATAGGCAAAGAAAAATATTTTTACTTTAGCCCTCTGTTAGAACTATGAGGCATTCTTGCAGCATTAATATTCTGAGGTTTTCAAACACCTCAATAAAAATATTATAAATATATCATTATTTCTAAATTTTACTCTTATATATTATTTTAAATGTTCTTTTTAGTTTTTATAGAACAAATAAAAAGAAAAAAAATGAAATTTTATTTTGAAAAGACAAATATTAAAAAATGAGTTTGTAAGTTTTCAAGAGTTCAAATATGCAAGAATAGATTTAATTTTATTTTTAGTATATTTGAAAACAATTTACGGTCAATCTGACTCAACTTTAACCTATTTTACTAATCATGAAACCTTAAATTGACACTTTTTAAATATTAAGAAAAAACATTTTCTTGCATGTATGAATGAATGGTTAATATTCCTTGCTGAAATGAAGAACATAGGGTGGGGTCTTATGTCTTCAAATATGATAGTTTAACCAAATCTAGAACAAAACCTTTTTCTCATCACTAAGAAATGAGATTTTTAATAAATAGGTTGTCTGTTTTAATTAACTTGAATCCCCACTCCACAACTACGGAAATTGATATGCTCACCAAAGTACAGTTTTTCACTAAACTGACGAAAATAACTTTAAAAATATCTTCAAAAATGACTTTTTGAAAATATCTTCATGAAGTACTTTGTGAATCATAATAAAAGTATATAAAATGCAGTATAGTTTGACTATCACTAACCCAGTATCATTAGAATGTCTAAGATCCTGGATAAATGATTTTGTCTGATTATTTGATGATTACGTCAGAAAATACTCATTCTATCTTATTTATCAACATTAATCTTGTTTCTAATGTAAGGGAGATAACTTTAATATTTTTCTATAAGTTGTTTCCCTTAGATTTACCTAGATTTGTTGAATATTATTGATTTAGGAATTAAGATATTACAAAAGAAAGAATTTAATCAGTGTTCATTTTTTTAATCTGTCTTTATTTTCAGCTTCTCCGCAGACTAAGAAGAAGGACGAGATTGTGGCCATCAACTTGAATGAAAACGCATCCATTTCAATCATTGTCCAAGTATATCCACCTCCAACATTCCACTGGTCAAAAAAGAATATGCCAGTACTCTTTAAAAACACTGTTACAGAACTTGGTATCAATAAATATCAAAGCACTTTAATGATCCCATCAGCAACAAGAGCTGAACTTGGTGTTTACACGTGCTACGTCAACAACACTTATGGATTTCAAATTATAACAAGGGATATACGAGAAAGAAGTGAGGTTTTTTTTAATCTTTGTTTTAGCTAATCAACCAGATGTTATTCATGGTCAGAGGTAGAGTTAAAAAAGCTATTACATTTAAACAAAAGTTGAAAGAATAACTTGAATTTAATTGTGTTAGGCACAAAATTTTTGATTTTATTAAAATTATTATTATTATTTATCTGATATTATTAATATTAAAAATATGACAATTATTCCATAATTAACATTTGAATTTGGATTGGGAATACATGTTTAATTAGAACTTGTTCATTGAAATAGTTTTCATCATTATCAATAATAGTTTTCCAACAATTCACAAGTTTCATGATAACCATTTATGTGAAAGTTTTTTTTTTTTGTTTTTTGTTTTTTTTTTGTGGGGTGGGGGGGGGGAGAAAAATGCATGGAAAGCTGTTACAACCTTTCATTCATTTCAAGAATTATTGCATCACACACAATGATTGTCAGCTTTAGACCTGGAGAATGAAGAGGGTGTGGAATTTTCTTTCCTTGTTGAGACTGTAAAAACAGCTTCTCTGCATGAAATGCTGCTTTGTGGAATCGACTCCCAAGAAGATGTATCCCTCATCACTACAATCTTCAAGTCTAGGATTAACCATTCTCTTTCCCACATATTCCCATGAATTGTGCCTCTTAAATCCTCTACTTTTAAGCCTTACACAGATTAAAAATCATTGTAAAAGAAAAAATCTTTTCAAATGTGATTTTTTTTTTCTTGCAATACATTATCATGATGGATTGCCACACCATTTGACCAAATGAACTCTTGAGTGGTTTCAATTCAGTTTTTTTTTTTTTTTTTTTTTTTTTTTTTTTTTTTTTTTTTTTTGCTATTTATTTTACAATTAAATGTTTTAATCTGTTCATTTTTACTGCAGTAACAATATTTTTACTGTATGGAAAAAAATCAGGTCATTGTTATTCTCTGTGCACATTTTTCAAATATTAATTGCTTTCATTTAAATAATCCATTTTATAGACACATTAAAATTTGTAGTTGCGTCTAAAAAATTATTGCCTTTTCTAAACATATAGCATTTATATATCTAATGTACTTTTTACTTATCTCCATCTTCAAAAGGAACAAATCAGTAACTAAGCTTATATTGATGGCCTGCTATTTTCTTATTTCTTTGTTTGTTTTTTGTTTTTTTAGTGGGGGTTGGGGTTTTTTTTTTTTTGTTTTTTTTCTAATCAGATTTAATTTTGATATTCTCTTTTCATCAAAGGTGTTCCTGACCCCCCACATAGCCTGTCTAGTGTTGATGCTACCTGGGAGTCCGTATATCTATCCTGGGTTGCTGGCTTCAATGGTGGAGAGAAGCAGACCTTTGTAGTATCTTACATCAATGGTACACAAAACCATTCAGTTGAAGTTGCTGCTGAAAATACTGGCAAGATTTATTATAATGTTACAAGTGAGTAGTTTTGTTGCATTTTGTTTCTTGTCCTCTATTGGTTCATTTCTTGTGTCAATATTTTTTTCCAATTCCGTTTTATTAATAAAATACTTAAAATATTACACTTATTAAATAATGAGAACTTTCAACCAGCTCTAAAGTCAAAATTTGATATCCCTTAATACATTATATTTTGCTAAGCATGAAACTTGTTACTTTAGTTTAGCATTTGTCCATCTCTTATTTTCATGAAAAAAATTACTTCTTGTTGGCTATAGGTTTCTTTATTTCTTTAAGCATTTCAAAGTTTATGGAATGTTAATGTCTTTTTTCAAGTAGCTTGGTTGTAATTTGATATTATTTAATTTGCTTTTTGGTCAAGAATTTTAAAATATTTTAATTATGTAGATAACTTTCGAAAAATTTATTATTAATGACTTTTTTAAATCATGCGAATAAATTTCGAAATATTAACAAAATCATATTTTGTGAGGTCGGTTTAACTTTTAGTTTAACTTCCCTTACATTAAGCCATTATTACAATTATCTCCCTTGGAATTATCGTTGCACGTTGATTTTTTTTTTTTTTTACCCTATCATGAAAGTCGGCTCGGTCAGTACTTAGATGAGGAACCACTTGGGAACACTAGGTATTGTAAAAGACCTTTTACAATCCGAAATTTTTTGGCTTTAAATAATCTACTAAAGGTTGATAAGCCGTAAAAACAAAACAACTGCCCAATATCATCGACATCAACTTTTAAAAACTCATTTCTGCTTTACTAAGCTGCATAGATTTATTCACTTTCTGTAAAATTTGAATAGTTTTCACGTTCGTATATTTTCAGTTTACAATTAAAATGGTTCTCTTAACTTGGAAAGATTTTCTTCCTCAATTTCTCTCTCTCTTCTTTTTTTTTTTCTTTTTTTTTTTTATTCAAAGCAAAAATAAATTTATTGTCATACCGGCGTAATTGTAACAAAAGCATTTTGTTACTCTTTTACCAACTATAAGACAATAAGTAATTGTCCTTAGTACATTACAAAAACATGTATAGTGTGATCCCCTATATTTTGTATAAACGGACTGATCGTAAAAACTTGCACTATACTTGAGTAGATATGGTATAACTTATCTTTTAATAATTATAACAAAACTTGCACTGTTTTTATCTTCAATTCTGAACATTGACAATCCCCAGCATCTTGATTTTTCAATGTGAAGTATACAGACTGAGTGACAACAATTGATAAAACAGATTTTAGAGAAAAACTTGCAAAATTTCAGGATTCATAATTTAATTTTTTTATGCTGGGATAAATATTTACTTTGTGAGTGCAAAAAACTACTAAAGCTAAGGAATGAATTAGTAGAGTGGCAGGGAAGTAGAGGTAAAGCCAGTGGTAGTATCAAGAAAAGTTGAACATATCATCAATGGTCTGTGTTCCTTCAGGACATGGATGATTGTGGCACTCCACAAATTCCTATCATAGCTCTTCAGGCCGTTTTACTTTGTGAGTACAGAAAATGACTAAAGCTAAGGAATTGATTGGTAGAAAAACTAGGAAGTAGTGGTAAAGCCAGTGGACAGTATTAAAAAAATTTAAACTGTAACTATGAATACTAACAAAAGCATTTTGTTTCTCTTTTACCAACTATAAGACAATAAGTAATTGTCCTTAGTACATTACAAAAACAACAGCTGACATGTCAAAATTTCTATACTGTATTCCATTTCCAAAATGTGACCGTGTAAGGAAACAAATACTCCCTGTCCAGACAAAAAAAAATCGAGGGGAGTGATTTTTCTCAGAAACACAACACGGTTATCAATGCACACTTCTGAGAAAAACGCTTGTTGATAACATGTACATACTTAAACAAGAAAATAATAAACAGAAACTAAAAATCCTCGAAGCAATCTACATTAAACAATTTAAACCTGGTTTGAATACAATCAATTTTGATATTTCCAATAACGTACTCAAATGCCTGTAATCAGACCAGGGACCACAACGCCACTATTTTGTCACTGTCTTCGGCCATCCGCCACGGGAGGGATGGACTTATATTTTCAATTCAATTCTCTTTATTGTTAATAACTTAAATGTTCTATGTTTACTGTGTGTTAATATTTACTCTTTGATAATGGCTTATGTGAGCCGAAAGCTTAAACCCGATAAAAAAATCAACAATTACTGTGATTTTTTTGTTGTCTTTCAACGACATCACCATCAAGTATATCAGACGGTATGAACAGATCCTACATAAAATTAATAGACAAAACTTGTCTATATTATTCAATGAAACCTGCATTAATATATATATATATATATATATATATATATATATATATATATATATAGGGCTGTAGCTGATGCTAAAAAACACCGGGCACAGAGAAAATTGCCCGGATTTATTAGTTTATTACGTCATCAGTGTCATCCGTTTTAAGAAACTATGATTTTTGAGGATTTTTGGGGCTATTCCAATGGAAATTAGGCACAGAACATGAACGAAAGCAGGAAATCGGGTTCGGACTTTCTGAGTATAACCAGTCTTTTCTCCCAAAATTAATAAATAAACAGATTTTAACTGCATTCATTCAGATGTTTTCTTTGTTTTTCTTTCTTTCTTCGTGAATTGTTTAGTTTGATTTCTGACGACAACAACATTTTTCCTTACCTGGATTTTCACTATGATTGCACGGATCAGCCCGGACCTGTGCCTGGTAGTCAGATACGGTCATATATATATATATATATATATATATATATATATATTGTTAATTAGATTTTGCTCAGTCTAGTCAATCTAAGATTTGAGCACTGAGTGGAAAGATTGCTTGGGCTTTTTTCTCTTTCTTTTTTCAGTATTGTTGTTTTTATTTAAGATTGTATCTGGATAAGAGGTATCATCATCATCATCATCAGTGTTTGAGGTGGGGGATAGGGAGAAAAAATTTTATCCCAATGCATTTATGTGAATTTTAGAACTGTTTTGTCAAATTGTTCATTGGATCCATCAAGAGATTTTGTTTTACTTTAATTATATATCAAACTAATCATGGGTAATGGAATGTTTGAAGAAGTTCTTTTAAAGCACTTGCATTTTGTCATTCTATTATTCGTCACTGTAGATATATGCTAGACTTAATCTGATATGAGACTATAATAGTAGGACTGCCAGTGCACTTTAAGAGAGTGTAATGGTTAGCACATTTGTTTCACTAGATCAATTACAACTGAAAAGTTTGATTCTCACTGGCTGCCTCATACTTTTGGCCTTGTGCCATTTTTTGATAAGATGATCATTTCTTAAAATAATTATCTCATCCCAAAATTTAAAAGAAAATCCCATAATAGTATCCCTATTATGGGATTTTCTTAAAATTCCATAATAGTAGTGATGATCTGGGTTTTATTTTATCAAAAAGTTTGCTTAAAAAGTGAAAATATGTTTGGAAAATATCAACAGAAATATTTAAGAAATCTATTGTTTTGTTTTTGTTTTCTGTAAATTGTTTTCATAAATTTTTTTTTTTTAACTTTCATCTGTATTTTTTGCAGATTTAATGCCTGACACAACTTATGTTTTCTCTGTACAAGGCAGAAGCCGTTTGGGAAAGAGTAAAAGTTCAAATTCCTTTTCTGTGCATACAATTTGTGAGTAACTCTATTGAATTTATTGATAGACAAATGTTAGACCAATGATAGATAAACTTATTCATTTTTTAATCTATGATTTATTTTGGTTGTTAAACAAAGATGTTTGCAATGAGGAAATTCTCTTTTGCATTTTTGTATTTTAATTAATTTTAATATTTATGGTTAGAATTCTTGGAATATGGAAGTGATAGTCAGTCCCAATGGAGCAGTAATTGTGGGTAATGGAATGTTTGAAAGTTCTGTGATTTTTTTTTTTTTTTTTTTGCTTGAGTATACAGATAATTCAGCTCATGAATACGAGAAGTCAGGGAATATTTTTTTATTTTTCTTCATAAAGAATAATAGACCAATTGAAAGATACTCATTCAATTCTAAATAAACATAACTTTTGCACATAGAGATTATTTGGAGGTCTTAGAAATGAATTCATTGGAATACACTTGTTCTCAAAGATGCAACCATTGTGATTCAAGTGAAACACTTCCATATATACACCAAAATTTTATATATATATATATATATATATATATAGATATATATAGAACAAGAATCAATCATTAGCAAGTGAAGATAAAAAGAGGAAGAAAGAAAAGAAACAGATGTTGCGATTCGAAAATGCAGATATTCTCTGCATATTTTAAATTCAGTAACTCAAGAACAGTGGAAGATTTTGACAAAAGGCAAGCCCATCATCAGTTTTTGAGGTGGGGAGGGGTTTAGGGGATAGGGAGAAAAAGTGATTTTATCCTAATGCATTTATGTGAATTTTAGAACTTGGTTTGGGGTAACTGACTGCTTCTCAGAATGCAAAAGCCATGAATAAAAAGAACAATATTTCTTTTTAAATTTTTACAGTATGACTGACAATATTTTATTTGCTTTGCAGTTATTAGATTCCGTGTTTTACATTTCTTTTTAGTGGCAATATAAAGGAGGTTGTTTCTTGGCCTGTTTATTACCTACATGTTATTGGGATGTGCATTGTGGTGCAGTGGATATCGACTCGGAACGACAAATCGGGGAGCCGAGTTCGAATTCCAGTTGAATTCCTCGCATTCACTTTCGCACAAATACCCTTGGAAAAGGTATTCATCTGTCTCTTCCCTCCACTTATGGATTATATAATAGGACAGATTCGGTTCTATAGCCTTGGCTGGCAACCAGGCTACCGCAGAAAGCAATGGCAACCTACTGCGGGATAATCTTCTGCCCAGTCAGTCATGCCTCTTTCGAGACCTGATCGCCCAAAGCATGTATCACGTATGGCACTTAACTGACTGACTAAATATGATAGCTGGACAGATTGGGTTCTATAGCATTGGCTACTGCAGAAAACAATGGTAACCTACTGCGGGATCATCTTCTGCCCAGTCAGTCATGTGTCTTTCGAGACATGATCGACCAAAGCATGTATCACGTATGGCACTTAACTGGCTGGTTGTTGGTGAAATGTTTTGGTTTTTCCTTCTTCTATTGTCTCTGGCCAATTTTCCTGTGTTCTGTCATAAATGCTTTCTATTTACAGGAAAGAGAAAATTGAAGGGATATTAAACTTCTTGGTTGAAACCTTGTCCAAATTAGTTCACTCATTACATACAATAGTTACTTTAGTGGTGACAACTTTAAAAAACTATTTATAATTGTTTTCCTATCAGCGAATTAGGAGTTATCATTCCAGCGACTCCTGTTTTACGTTACTGTTCTGGGGGTAGTTAACACCCCTATATCCATGGACAATATGGATTCATCTGGTTTAGATAATGCCAGACATTTCTACCTTCAAGCAGAGGAGTATGCTTGTACTCTACTATGACACTGGCAGCTCTCTGCCTTCGGGTGGAGAGCGCTCTCTGCTTCCGAGCAGAGAGCACTAACCCAGTCATGGTTCCGCCAAAGGATAGAATCACGACTGGGGAAAAATAGACAGATATTTTTGGCCTGGCTATATGGCCGGGAAGACCCACAATAAAAAGACCTTGTGTTACATCTAGCCTTGCATGGGAATGTTGGTAAATACCGAGGAGTATACTTGTAGTTTAACCGCTCACAGTGAACACAGGACTCTTTCACCTTATAATTGTGATCCCTTAAACCACAACAATTACAATAATGGCAATTTTTGCATATTATCTGATTAGATGAGGTTTCACCCAAGTACTTCAACATCTCTTTACCAATCCTCCCTATCTATGGATCTTTCAACAGTGGGATAAAAAGTGTTGCTAAAGAAATAACTAAAGACAATGAAAATCAGAGAAACCCCCTTACTGACTATATATGATCACAACAATAAAAAAAATTTTTTTCCGACTAATATGAATGATGGGAAGAGAAATAGTATCAAGAGCTGAAAATATTTTTGATAAGTGGTTTATGTTATAAGAATTGTTGCACTAAGATTAATTTAAATCATTTTCACACTTCTTTTTTTTTGTGTGTGCAAAAGTTCCCTGCACTTTCCTTTTTGAAAAACAGAGAATGAATATATTATGACCAGAGCTTTAATTTATATGAATTTGATTTGTTTTTGGTTCTCTGTGTTCTGGAAATAAATAAAATATAATTAATTTTTAAACATTTTATGACCTGGCATAAGCAATGATTTTTTGGTATATGCTTTGAAAGTTAGGAACATTGATGTTCATGCATTGCATTCTCTATGTGGTCATTTTTAATAGTTATTATTTTATTCCAGATTTGGCATTACCAACTCCTGAAAACGTTAAGTATTTAGTGGCAGAGAAAAAAATCCAATTTGAAGTGAGGACAAATTATGAATGTTGTACAAGTCTGTTAATCACAAAAAATGGAAAGGATGAAAAGGATTTACTATGTAAACCGACAATCAAAAAATGGAACAACAACTCGGTGGATTTACCAAATGTTAATGTGGATTCAGTTTCAATTGGACTTTGTTTGAAACGCAGGCATGAATTGTGTGGGAATTACATTCAAGCAGTAAAAGGTTAGTTTCTTTATTTTAGAAATCTTTATTCTATTAATCTGTGGCTGCCCTCTCTATTGTAAGGCTCTGATGCTTTTTCAAGATCACTAGAAATGCTTATAGATTGTCAATACCAAGAGATTTTAGAAGTTCCAAAAAACATTTTTCATTTGTTAATAGTTTTCCTTTTCTTGACTGAGCTTTTGGCAATGAGTGTTACCAGGTTTAGTGCAAGGGTCTCATGTCCTCCCACTGAATCTACGATTTGCCCCCCCCCTTCTACTACATTTCAATTTTGATAAGGAAGTATTTTATTGTAACTTAATGATATGAAATAATGGCTCATATGCAATATAGGTGAACAATTCAACTAGGAAAATTGAAAATAAATGCAATGTATCTAAATACAAATTAGGTCATGCCATCTTAAATAAATCACTGATTTTCAGAAATTTATAACATCAAATTGAGATTTTTTTGCTAAAAAGTAAAATAATTTATCACATTTAACATTTATGGATAACAATTAATTTTATATCGTGATTTTTTAGACTTAGCATGAGTTACAAAAATTCATGAATTTAGATGAAAAATTTTTTCATCCTTTCATATTTGTGCTAAGTTTAATTTGTAATGTATGTAAATGTCAATAGAAAAAAGCAAATGATAAGATAGTGAGGATTACAAAGCACTGCCTAGGGCTCCCAGGCTCCCTACGTCCTGCTCAGGGAATTTGGGGATAGTACAAGCCAGCTGAGTGCTATCCATTTGGGTTCATGATTTCATTTAGTAATTTGATATTGATGCTTCTTTTGATATAGTTTAAATAGAGAGCACTACCATTGTATCTTTGAGGTTTTTCATTTCCTAATTGTTTTTCATTAAAGTTTCATTTTGTTTTTTTTGTTTTTTTGGATTTTTTTTTTTTTGTTTTCCAGAATATTTACAGCGAATTCTTATCAGGATCATTGAATCTAAAGAAATTGGAATTTTTAAAATTATTATTTTCCACTTTCATGCTTTAACATAGGGTGGTATTGTATAGTTGTCTCCCCTTATCTGCCATTTTACTTTCTATAGTCGCTAAATAATTTCTAAGTTTTAATTACTAATTTCCCTAAAGTAGTTAAGCCGGGAATTTGAATAGAAGTTGTAAAATGATTCCTTTAAGTGAAAGATGAACGTTCTTGATTTAATAACAAAAACTTTTTTGCTCAGATTGCAAAGATTTGTGGTAAAAATGAATTTGTTTTTTCTTTTTAGTATTTCTTTAACTAAATGTTTACCAAGTACAAAGCCCAAGGGCCACTCAAGGTAGAGGGTTACTGAGTGAGGTTACTGTATGAACGTAAGAGAAGGCAATCTGTGCACATTATGAAGATATGTAGAATAAATAATAGTTGACCCTAGAATTAGTGAGGTTATGTGCGTTGTGGTGCAGTGGATATCGGCTCGGAAAGAGAAATCGAGAAGCCGAGTTGGAATTCCAGTTGAATTCATTGCATTCACATATGCAGAAATACCCTTGGGAAAGATATTAATCCGTATCTTCCCTCCAGTTACAGGTTAAATAACAGGGCAGATTGGGTTCTATAGACTTGGCTGGCAACTAGTCTATTGCAGGATAATCTTCTGCCCAGTCAGTCATGTCTCTTTCGAGACATGATCGCCCAAGCATGTATCACGTATGGCATTTAACTAACTGAATATCATAATAATCAGGGTAGTATCCTATCAGGCATCTGTACATAAAGCAACTGTTCTGAAGAAAAAGAATCTGTCTGAGTGGAATTTTCTCCTTACCAATGGGAATGAGGATAATGTGGCATGGCAGGTGTATTTGAATTGGTGGCACTAAGGAATGTAGCCTGCCAGAATATGTCATGAAAATAGCAAAAAGAATAGTGAGAGGCTTGCAATGTTGGAAAGAAGTTGTAGACTGGAGTATAATTCATCACCCACAAGGCTGTGTAAATGCTTTTGAACTCTGTCATAGTTGGAATGTGAGGGTTGGGTAGCTCCACTCGAAATATTGTAGCAATACTCTATTTTTGTTCTGATTAAATTCTCAGGAAGATGTCTCAGAGGAAGTTCCTTAGCAATGGAATATGAAAGAAATAAGGATAATTTGACCTTGTGTAAGTGGCATGGTGTGTCCTAGTAGTGATGATTTGATCTGGTCGAACTAAAGAATTTATCTTGTCTGAACATTTGCCATGGAAATAGCAATAAAGTAGTGATTGGTTTGTGATGTTTCATCTGTGGGTAATGGGTTATAAGGGTGTAAATAGTTCATAGAACACAAGGTTGCATAAACGCTTTTAAGCTCTGTCAAGGCTATAAAAATGAAGATTGTGAAGCTCCAGCCCAGATATGACAGCAATATTTCATTTTTTTTTCTGACCTGGCTCTTGTAGAGCTAAAGCATGACAGGAATAGTTGGGTACTTTCTAGGGTGGCACAAGGAACCGACTCCCAATAGTATATCGCTATAAACGTTCTATTTTATTAGGTCTTCTTAATCTCTTATTCTTCCTAATTTATGAATTAAACATTATGATAAGTATGTAAATAGGTACCTATCACTCTCAGAAGTGTCTATTACAGTAACTAGCTAATCCCTGTTGCAGATATCTACTCAGGCATATTTGTGTTTCTTCAACAAAGAGATAACCTTTGGTTTATGCTGCAGTTATGCTGGGCATGTGGCCGAGTTGTTAAAATGTTCACTTTCTAACTGTGAAGCCCCGGTTCAAATTTCACCAAGGTCGATTTGTCAGGAAGGTAACTTCATGATGTTATCAGTCTGGAGGAGGCAATCCCAGTGTGTGGTACCTTTGGAAAGGTTGACCCAAGATTTGTGAGGGAAATTAGACAGACAGAATCCTTTGGGAGTTGTCAATGGTTGTGCTAGCATGAAGTCATAAGTCATTGTGACCGAGGGTTTGAGTGTTCTGGCCTTGTTCAGACTGTTGTTCATTCTCTCTCAGAAGCTGTAACTAAGGTCTGCTCAGCATAGTTGCAGGCATTGGCAACAGGGTTTAGCTAATTAGTATAATATATTATAAATAAAATATAAATATATTACACATTTTCTTCCATATTTTTTGACTAACACACATTCCTATAGGCACATATAAACATATATATATATATATATATATATATATATATATATATTGTAACAAAGTTGTGGAACTCGTAGGTTTTTTAGCCTGCTGTTCATGCATTTACTTTTATAAAGAGTGCTCGATACAAATGTAGAGCTTTATACTGTAAAACACACACACACACACATATATATATATATATATATATAATATAATATAATTATATGGTTGTGTCAATTTTTCATAGCAATGAAAAACTGATATAACCATATAATTATATTATATTAAGCTCTATAATACTCATTATATTGAGCACTGTTCATAAAATAAATGCCAGAGAACTCAAGATATAAAAAAAACCTCAAGTCCTCTTCACTTGGAATTATATATATATATATATATATATATATATATATATATATATATATATATATAGGAATGTGTGTAATTCGAAAAATATGAAAGAAAATGTTTAATATATTTATGCAATAAAAAAAAACTAATGCTAAATGAAAAATTATAAATATTGGTTTTTATGGATTCAAGACAAAAGTCAGGCCAGCATTTTGTATATTTTCAAAATTGAATTATATACATTAGTGTTAAAAGTATTTCATGAGTGGCCAGCCATACATACACACACACGTGTGTGTGTGTATATATATATATGCTGAACAGACCTTAGTTGCATTTTCTGGGAGAGAGTGCATAATCTGCCATGTTCAGTAGGCAATACACTCAAAACCTCAATCCTAAGAAATTGTGACTTTATACTAGCAAAACCATTAATGCCTTCTAACCAGTTCTGTTTACACAAATCTTCAAAAAAATTGTTTCTCTATTGATATATTTTGTAAACACTTCTCATTGAGGTCATACTCTTCGATCATCTTCCCAGCCAAGATAATCAAGAAGTTACCTCTTTGACAAACTGACTATGGTGAGATTTGGAAACTAGGTCTTATGGCCGGATCCCTAACCTTCTAACCACTCAGTGTTGTATCACCAAGGTGGATATGTACCAATTCAATTCCATATATGTTCTATACCTGTGATGTATACCAAAGCAACGTATGCTGTATAATCTGCAAACCAGTGTTGATGATTGGCTTGAAATATAACAATGGATGTGTGTATAAAAATATATTCAGTTTATTCTCTGCAATGTGATGATTATGTCTAGAGGGGTAGTCAGAGGAATCACACATATACGAGGGGAGGGAGCAATGGCTGGAGTTGTTTCCTTGAGTTCTCATCACATCCCAAGCTTGTCTGCTCACTGCTCTGTCCTCTGTCTCTCTTGACCCAGGAAAAATCTGGTCTTATATACAAGCTCGCACTCTGTCATTCCCGGGCAGACCTAATCACCAATTGTTGTCTTTGACCAGTTGCATTTTAACATAGTCACATTATCGTTTATTTCATTGTTTAAATTTTTTTCCAACTTTGACATGCTCATGCAATGCCTGTGTATGTCATTGTTTCTGACAACCAAAATATATTTCTTGTTGGCTTACTAAAATATAATTCATTTATCTATTCATTCTTTCATAATCCAAAATAATTTAATGTAAATTATTTGCTTCTGACCAAATAATTTAATTAAATTGTTTATATTTCGTGAACTCAAAACCAGCATTGTTAACACAATAGACAGTTCAATTTTTCTGCATTCCAGCTTCGATTGAAATCATCACGTTTTTTGCCTCGAACAGGAATAAATTCTTTTCAAGTTCAATTAAATTCTTTTGATCTCCAGAATATATAACAGATCCGATACACAGAGAAAGAGTGCTGTGGTATTATTCAGCACAGTATCTGGTGCTAAACGGATATCCACAGAACAGCACAATAGTTACAATAACAAACAAGACAGAACTTACAACAAAGAGAGGAGGGATTTAGATTGCAATAGTCACCAAAATAGTCAGTCTGAATATTATGCCTTTTTTTTTATACTTAAATAGACCATTTCAGGCCATTATTGAGTGCTGCAAGGCTGTCAGTTACTCTACAACAGTTACATACCCACAGAAGTATATAAAGAGAAAAAAAAACAAATATAGTGTAGACACAGTTCAACACCAAATGGCAACAGTCCATTTCATGCTTGACTGCCATCTTTAGGCCATTAAGGTTGTGTTCAAAGCATGAAACAGACTGTCGCCATTCTGTGTTATATGCTCTATTCTAGATATTAAGCACTTTTGCCCTATAATTATAGTAAACATTAACAAATATATTTTATCATAAGAAAAAAAAAACATAAATTTTATTAATGTCCAAAGTTTCAATCATCCATGGTTGGCTTTGAAATAATATAAGGGGGGGGGGTGCTACTCTGTAGTTATAATTCCTTTAATTAAAATTCCATCTTAGTTTGTTGCCTTTACTTTCACATAAATATATTTCAGAAAGGTATAAATTCATTTTTCTCTTAACTGTGTGCTAAATCTCATGGAAAAATGGGTTGTCTAGCCTTGGCAAGTTTGAATTTGAAACCATAAAGGCGGCAACAGGAAGGCACTTTATCTTTCCTAAGAAAGTATGTCAATTCATAAATAATAAAGGAAAAGAATCTGAAGTGCCATGGTTGCCTGAATAGATGGTATTTAAATTAAAATTTATAAATAAACATATTATAAAATTATTGAAAGAATTTAATAACAAAACTTCTTTGTAAAGATGTACATTGTTACTTTCACAAAACATAGTTCCCAATACTCAATCTTAAAAATTTCTCTTCTATTTGTGATGTACTTAACCTTTTAAGAAGTTATTGAGAATAATATTTTTTGTAATAAAAACTTAGTTTTTTTTTTAAAAATACCTTTTCTTTTTTATTTTTTTTATTTTTTATATTTAACCTCAAATTCAAAGTCGGTTAAAGTAGGTTTGCAATAAATGATGGTTTGCTTGTTAAGGTAATCTCTTGCTGGCTGCCCTCAGGCTGGCCTTCATGCTCATATCCTTCTGGTCCTGCAGAGATCATGTTTCCAAAGATCATGTTATATTCATTAAGCTCTCCACAAGTGACAAACTCATAACAAAATCGGAAACACTCAGCCTAACTGAGAAACAGATTTTATGAAAGTTGGCACGTAACTGGGTGTATGAAATATATCTCAATGGTTAAAACACTAGACTTGAAGCTAAAAGATCTTCAGTTCAATCCTCAGTACAATGATTCGTTTCATAGATATACAAAATAAAATCAAAGAATTCTGCTATAAAAAGCAGGACTTGATAATTCACTGGTTATAATGAAGAACCGAACTTTATTTTTTTTATAATCATTTCATCCTAATCAAAGTAGTACTGCCACTGATGTGCAGAGGGTTACAGTGAGATTAAAAAACACGAAAGAAAAAGGAGAGAAAAACTTACTGGGGATGTTGAAGAAAGAATAAGAGAAAAATGGGAATCAAGGAAACAGAAAATGGCCAATTGATATTACACTTAAACTTTTGGAGATTGTAGCTATCAGGGAAGCAAGTATATAGAAAGAAGTTCCATGGGTAGGAAGTGCAAGAGAAGAAACTGATAGAAGTCGTGATTACCTTTGACTATTTTGATGGTAAAAGGGTGCGACATAGTTGCCAAACTAATAGCACAATTCATGTAGTCGGGGAACCAGAGGAAAAAAAAGCTCATCAGAGCGAAAGCCATGAAAATATTTGTAGAAAAGACAGAGGGAAGCCACATTTTTGTCAGTGAGAAAGTGATTGAAGCCAAGTTGTTAAATCACAATTGAATACATTGCAGGTACTCCTTTGGATTTTGTTGAGAAGCCCAACATGAATAGCAGGAGTACCTAACCAGATATAACTACAGTATTTAATGCATGAACAAATAGTAGATTTATAAACATGCAAGATGGATTCTGCCAAAAACCTTCTGACCCGACACAGTGACCCAACCTTCTTAGCAGTAAATGAATATCTGAGATAAGGAATTATCATTATTTATATTCAGAATATTGACTGTTGTGCCCTTTGGCCTTCAAATCAGTTCCAGTAATTTTTAAGGAACTTTGAACTGAATCCTTCATTTATTGTTCCTGTCTAGGGATATTTCATTCTTATTTAGTACGGCTCAACTATTGCATACCCTGCACTTACTAAGTCTAATTTTGTACTACCCAGTTACTCTGTCACCAAATTCATGAACCAATAATAATTTCTTTATAGCAGTAATAGATATAGATTGTGTCTAATTCAGTAAAATTTATAATCAAGAACCAATACAGTGTTTACTAACTTGCCAATAATCAATGAATAGGTGTCAAGAATGATGTGGTACACTGTCTAGTCCAAGAAAATGCAACAAAATATGTGATGTATTAATTCCATCAGTCAGTTAAGTGCCATACATGATACACACTTGGGTGATCATGTCTCGAAAAAGACATGACTGACTGGACAGATGATTATCCTGCAGTAGGTTGCCATTACTTTCTACGGTAGACAGGTTGCCAGCCAAAGCTATAGAACCCAATCCGTCCTGTTATTTAACCCATAAATGGAGGGAAGAGACAGATTAATACTGTTCCCAAGGGTATTTGCGCTTAAGGGAATTCAATTGGAATTCGAACTCGGCTCCCCGATTTCTCATTCCGAGCCAATATCCACTGCACCACAACACACATCCGTGTAGTCAAAAAACCTTTGCGAGATATCAAGTTCTGTTGTTTTGATAGATATCCACAGCTCTAATATTTGTAAGCATGCAAATAGATGCCTCTCAATCATGTGCCATAAATGCTCAGTAAAGTTTGTTAAGTAAATATGGTCGCCACATCATTCATTGGAAGCCTCTAGAATGCTCCTCAAACCAATTCTAGTCAACTTCGGCCTGATGGCATGGTGCATGACTCTTTTGGAATAACCCATTACTGTTGGAGTATATGGAATCCATGAATGGGAGTAAAGAGTCACAAAGCAGTCATTTGGTCAAAGATGTGTTTAGGCAGACCAGTGGACACAATCATGCCATCTGGACCCACTCCATACCATTATGAAATCATCATCAGCTTACACAATGCTTGTTGACAACTGAGATCTGTGGTCTTATAGTCTGTGTTATAATCAAGCCTTAACATCTGCTTGAAATAATTGTGACACATTAGACAATGCCACACATTGCCAATGTTCAATTAATGATGTCACAAGATAAAGCAAAGTGCTGCGTCTGGTGTCATGGAGCTAACAGGAGCATCCTGGTGGGTCTTCTACTCACTCATCCCATGGAAGCTAAAGTATGCTGAATGTATTTCCTGCATTAGATGTGATTTGAGCTAGTGTTGATGATGACAATGATTAAATTCATGTGTTTAGCCACTGCAATGTCCACAATAGACGTTAATGACATCCATTTGGTATTCTCAGCACATATAATGCCATAGATGAAGGGATGCCAAACATGCTTCATAATTTCTGAGCAAATAGTTAGCCCCCAAACTGGTAAAAACAATATGAAAGTATCAAAAATAAAATAAAATTTTATAATAATATACACAGAAAAATAGACTTAAAAAAAATATATATATATACTTTTTTTGAAGGAAAAATATTACCAGCAAAAAAAAAAAAATATTACCACAACCTTCTATAAAATATATATATATATATATATATATATATATATATATATATTCTCAGCAAAATTTTTCTGGATACAATACTGGAAGACGTTTTCAGGCTTCCAAAAAAAAAATTTTTTTTTCATTAAAATCTAACTGGATTAGCGTTCTCACTATAACCAAAAAAACAACCGTAAAACCCCACCCTTTTGGCATTAAATAACCCACAGAGGTTGAAATGCCATTAAACAAAACTGAAACTCATAATTTCTGAAAGGGTATGTCTCATTCCTCTGCAATCACCATCATGCTCTCTAATAATTCACATCTGTTATAAGCAGTTATTCTGGTGTTCACACTGACTCATAGAGATTTTTTTTTTTTTTTTTTTTTAATCATCTCACCCCAAGCAAGGCATTCCACTGCCACTATTGCGCATGGGGCTACATAGGGGAAGGTAAAGAGAAGGAGTGGATAGACATAGGGAATGTCAGGAGAAAGGTGATAGATGAGTAAGGATAGCGAGGATGAGTGTCGGGCAGATGGGAAGAGTGTTTTCTTTTTAATCATCTCACCCCAAGCAAGGCATTCCACTGCCACTATTGCGCATGGGGCTACATAGGGGAAGGTAAAGAGAAGGAGTG
The DNA here is from genome assembly GCA_037127315.1 of Ascarosepion bandense. Classification (NCBI taxonomy): domain Eukaryota; kingdom Metazoa; phylum Mollusca; class Cephalopoda; order Sepiida; family Sepiidae; genus Ascarosepion; species Ascarosepion bandense. The sequence goes on along the minus strand of JBBBDQ010000573.1, from coordinate 1,764,556 downwards.
GTTAGACATAGGGAATGTCAGGAGGAAGGTGACAGATGAGTAAGGATAGCGAGGATGAGTGTCGGGCAGATGGGAAGAGTGTTTTCTTTTTAATCATCTCACCCCAAGCAAGGCATTCCACTGCCACTATTGCGCATGGGGCTACATAGGGGAAGGTAAAGAGAAGGAGTGGTTAGACATAGGGAATGTCAGGAGGAAGGTGACAGATGAGTAAGGATAGCGAGGATGAGGGTTGGGCAGATGGGAAGAGTGTTTTCTTTTTAATCATCTCACCCCAAGCAAGGCATTCCACTGCCACTATTGCGCATGGGGCTACATAGGGGAAGGTAAAGAGAAGGAGTGGATAGACATAGGGAATGTCAGGAGAAAGGTGATAGATGAGTAAGGATAGCGAGGATGAGTGTCGGGCAGATGGGAAGAGTGCTTGATAGAATGGGAGCAGGTTAGTGTGTTAGGAGGTACACATCGTGGTATTTCCATGATATCAAGATATGATTGTACCACCTACCATTACATTTACATACTGCTATTCCATGATTTTTGGCATGTTAGTGTGTCTGTTAATTTTATTAGTAGTACTGGTCATTTAATTTCTCCAAGAGAGAAGATCTAAGGTATTCCAAGCCAATACTGATTCAATAACCTGAATGTATCAAAAAGAAAGGTGTGCTGCTCATAGATTTCATACCACATAATCTTACAGTTAATGCAATAAATGCAATCAGGTACTGTAAAAGTCTGGACTGATTTAAAGGAAACTATTTATTAAAAGAGTCCAAGATATTTGAATAAAGATGTGTCATTCTATCACCCTACACATGGCCAACCTAACACAAGAATAGTTTCAGCAAAATATGGTTAGAATGATTTTCCTGTACCCACTGAAATAATCCTAAGATGCCTCCTTCAGATTATCTGTTTAAGTCCCATAAATAACATTTATCTGCATTATTTACATTTTTCTGACTGTAGTCCTCATTTTTATTGCCCTATTCATGATGTTTTAACTGTTGTACACTCCAGACTTCTTCAGTAACACCTGTCAGGGTTTCAACTATGGGCAAATAGCGATCCCCAAACAAAACAAAATATTTTTAAAGTCTGAAAATACATTTATAAAGTGACCAACAATACATTTTTAAAGCAAAATGACTAGATGGTATAATTACAAACAACACATTTTATAGCAAAATGACCAGCAAAATGACCAGCAAAACATTTTATCTGTAACTGAAGCCATTCAAAATATATTTAGTTGAAGCTATAAAATTGTTCAAAATATTTAGATTAGGGTATTAAATAACACATAGGTTGATATGCTGCTTAATAAAATGAAACAACTTGAAAGAACTCTTTCATATAATATATATATATATATATATATATATATATATATATATATAATCCATATAATACCCTACAATTTCTTAAAGAAATCAAGCTATATTCTAGAATACAACTTCAGCAAAAGTACAAAATAAAACCTACATATTGTTGCCTCTAGTAGTTATGTCCACACTAACATGCTCAAAAGCTGAGTATCATATACCATGTATTCAACTGTGGAAGCAGAATAATATATTCCATGTTTTTACTGCTTCCAAGAAAATTAAATTTCAGCATTAAATGACCCAGAAACAGTTGATATGCCATTAAACAGACAAGTCAATCAATCAATATGTTGGATTAGTAAATGTCTGTACCTAACTTTTGAGGAATCCTTTGTATAATTCCATTAAGCTTTCACAATTAGGAGTTTTTAAAAACATATTCTTCTCTCCTTGTTCAGAAAATTCTAATATCCAAATGAGGTCAACTGGAACCTTTTAGCAAAAGAAGCTGCCTTGTGAAGATATATCAATACATAGATGTGTTGATCTTTTTTAACCATTTGATACTTGGATATTATTAAGTCTTATAAGCTAGATATCACATCAGCCATTCCAGAACAATCATTGCTTTCATTGCTACCGTTTCAGAATTGCCTTAAAATGCCATCTAATTCATTGTCAATGTAAGAAGAATTCAAGTAAAAGAAACATTCTCTTGAAGTACCTTGTTAGCAATTCCACTGCTTTCAATGTCTTTATTACAATCTCTGAATTGTCATGAATCACTTCCATAAACCATTGACTGAGTAAGAAGACACAGGACAAAAATTTAAGATAACTCATCAGTTGTTTCCAGATCTTTAGAGGCAAGTTTATTTTTATTTTAAATTAGGAGATGAAGAAACACTTAAAAAAAAGATTAAAAAAGATAATTTTTCTGCTTAATTCAAAATCTTTTTAAAACAAAACCACACCTATTTCCAGATTTGTATTTAAAATGTAATTCTAATTTATAGAAAATTGGTACAAACTTATGTAAACTAAAAAGCACTGAGAGAACACATATCTTTACCAATGACATTGTCACTAACCGTAGGTACCTAATATAAGCAAAGACTTTTTAAGGCAATTTTCCAAACCCAACACCAAACTTAAGATTACTGTGTTTAATTTTTCACTTTTCCCCTTGAACACAAACAGGAAATAGTTTTTACTTGCCTGCTTTTAAGATTGCATTGATTAACAAAAAACAGTGTTCCATTGTTCTTTTTTATATTTTGTTTAGCAGACACTTAAGGTGCTTAAGCTACAGAGATCCTTAAAAATAAGCCACATTATAAGTAATAATGTCCTTGCTTAACAAGCTGGGCCTGTTATATTCAGGCTTTGGACAGAATCAAAACGAAATTGTGCTCTCACTAATGGAATGATTTTAAATAAAATGCATGTATATGTTTCAGCTTGTAAAACCAAATTATGAACATTTTAGAAAAACTTTGATTCAAACTTGCTCACAAATATCTAAAATGTTAGCTGTATACATCTAGATTCTCAGATTAATGATTAGAAATGACTTCAAGTGAAATGAAACCTGTAGGTCTTAGAACCCTCTTTCTTCAAAATTCATGTGCTGGCATTATAGAATAAAAAACAAAGAACTTTACCAAATAACAAAGCCACATCACTTCAGGAGTTTCAATAGCAGCAACAATTAAAACAGCACATGTAACTTGAAGAGAAAATAATGACATAATAAAGATACTGACTGTTGTAGAGTGGCTGACACCCCTGCAGAACTCTGTTATAGAATGGCCCATGGCTGAAATGGTTTATTTAAGTAAAGAATACTAGCATTTGAGGCATAATATTCGAGTATCATTTGAGTGCTATTTGGACTGATTACTTTGGTGACTATTGTGACTTAAATCCCTCCTCTTTGTGTTGCAGGTTCTGTCTTGTCTGTCATTGTAACTAATGTACTGTTCTGTGTATATTGGTTTAGTACTGGATACTGTGCTGAATAATACCGCAACAAACTTTTTCTCTGTATCATATCCACTTTGGTGATACAACACTGACATTCCATACCTAATTCAAACAAAAGGTTTTGAAGGAAGCTCGCCTCAATACTAGAAAGAGTATTAACAGTAGACTTGAGAAACCTATTTTCCTGAGTGGTTTCCGGCTTTTTCTTTTCCAGTCTTTTCACTCTTTTCTTTTTTTTTTCTTTTTCAATTGGAGTAGATAGACTAAACTATCACCCGGTTCATACTCAACCCTCGTTTATTGAACAGGTGAAGAGTCTCACCCCTCGTTCCCTGCTTAGGATGTGGTTTCCAACTTTCTCTTTTCCAATCTTTTCACTCTTTTCTTTTTTTTTTCCAATTGGAGTAGATAGACTAAACTATCGCCCGGTTCACACTCCACCCACATCTATTGAACAGGTGAAGAGGCTCATCACTTGTTTCCTGTTTAGGATGTGGTTTCCGGCTTTCTCTTTCCCAATCTTTTCACTCTTACGTAGCCCTCTGCGCATCAGTGGTGTTACTGCCTTGCTCTCAGGGTGATATGATTTAAAAAAAAAAAAAAAATTGTTTTAGTAGAAAGAGGATGTGCGTTGTGGTGCATTGGATATCAGCTCAGAATGAGAAATCGGGGAGCCGAGTTCGAATTCCAGCTGAATTCATTGCATTCACTTACGTGCAAATACCCTTGGGAAAGGTATTAATCCGTCTCTTCCTTCCAATTATGGGTTAAATAGCAGGACAGATTGGGTTCTATAGCCTTGGTCGGCAACCAGTCTACCGCAGAAAGCAATGGCAACCTACTGCGGGATAATCTTCTGCCCAGTCAGTCATGTCTCTTTCAAGACATGATCGCCCAAGCGTATATCACGTATGGCACTTAACTGACTGACTGAGTGCTGGTTGCTTGGTCAAGAAGAGACAAATTTTTCCTCATACGAAAATGGCAATACTCATGATAACCATTATTATTCTTTTATAAACTTAATTTTTAAAAATTATTTACTTAAATTATAAATTTTTCACACTTTAAAAGATTTTCTTATCACTTTTTATTAAGACATACTTATTACATACTGAGCACCCCCCCTCAGTTATTAAGACCCCCTCCCTCTTGTATTAGGAACCTAACAGTAAAGACCTAACAAAGATCAGTTCATTGCTACATATGATGCAATAATGACAGCATAAATTTTTCTTTTCATATATTTTGGACATACATGAGATCTCTCCCAGCCACTAGATTTGTGGATCTACCTCAAACTTCAATGTATGAGTTTATGACTCGTCCTTCCACAAAATATCATTGAAGTTAATTGAAGACTTTTAAAGATATTATGGGGACAGACAAACATGTACATGTATATAACCTTCATCTGCCTTTGTTGGCAAAAGTGATAATTTGTCCATGAAATGATTTTCAAACATAAAAAATTAAAGTAAATCCCTAAACCTTGTCAGTATTTTGGCAGATCTGGGATAATTATTTCTTAATGAATTCTTTTATGACTTCTCTTTTTGGGAGAATTACAACAGAAAAAGTCACTCAAACTTTAAATAGTACAGATGTAGTTTCTTGCCAGATTGATAGACAACAATGAATAATTAACATAAATCTGTTATGTACTGAATAAATGAAATGAAAAATAAATGTACCATAGCTTATTTAGTACAGATGCTATCACTGCAGTACATCGTGTTTGCATTAAATCAATAATGTGTTTCAAGTCTTTTAAGACTATCTAAAGAGAAATGAAAAGAGACATATAAATTTAAAAATGAAATAAAAAGACAAGACTGATGTACTTTAGCATCACTCATGTCTGAAAGAACATGTACCTTACATGTTTTAGTAAAAGTTAAATCTTTATTATTAAAGTATAACTCAAATAATCTTTATTATTAGATGATATTTTAAATGTTTGTATTATATCCTATCACTATGCCAATCAATATTTTCAAATACATTTTTATGTAAACATTAATGTTTACCATAGTAAGGTAAGAAAAATGTATTATTCTGTATTTGTCTATATTTCTGAGATGAGGTAGTATTTACATTATTCAGACTGTTGTTCTCATCTTTGTTGCCATTTGTACAACGTTTCAGCTGTTGTATGCTTCGGCCTTCTTCAGGTGCTAGGAATTCCAAACCAAACCCTTTATTACAATCACTGGGGTATATTATTCTCATTCCTATCAAAATTTTACTGAAATCGTTTTTAATGATTGCCCTGTTGGGGGTAAAAAAAAATATGCAGACTTCATTTTCATGCAGAGTAGTAACTGCTTCTCCTCAAAAGGAACCACCAGTTTACCATACCTATGTTGCCTTTTTTATTCTCTTGCAAACTAACTTTTTAGATTTTGTGCAAACTGAACCCATTTAACTTTTTTGGCTCTCATACAAAGTAGGCTCTACATTTTTGACATTTATGTAAAGAGGAAACATGTCTACCTTTTTTGGTTCTTGTGAAAAGTGGGTCCTTTTTTGGCTCTTATGTAAACCAGACCTATGTCTACTTTTTTAGCTCTCTTGCAAAACAGATATATATCTTAACTTTTTGGCTCTTGAACAAACCAGCCATATGACTATGTATTGTTGATGGAAATCACAGCATTGGCATTAAATAACCTTAGAAAGGTTGACGTATTATAAGGCAAAACAAACAAAAATCAATATTTTAAATGGAGACTGAAGAACTACTACTTTATTTTTTTGACAGAAAAATTAAAATTTGAATCTGTTAAAGCCAGAATACTATAAACATAATGCAGAAATGTAAGAAAACAAATAGTATATTTAAAATTAAACTAAAATCTAAACTTATTTATAAATGGAGCTTTGTGTTTGTGTCTGTGTGTGTATCCGTTACCTATAGACTCCGAAATGGCTGAACTGATTTTCTTGAAAATTTACACAGTTGTACTATAAGCGCCTGCAAGTGTTCTTAGCTAGATTTTGTGTCGAGGTACTCCCGATAAATATTGATAATCGAAAAAATCTGGTTATAGAAGGAGTGGTTCGATTTTAATCAAATTTGATACACTCCTAGACAAAGACATAAGAAACGATATTTAGAAGTTTCAAGGTTGCAGTTACAATAGTGCAGACAATCGATTATATATATATATATATATATATATATATATATGTAAAAGGCATGATGTTTGTGTGTGTGTCTGTTTATCTGCCTGTATGTCTGTATTTTTTCAGCCCTTTTATTTTAGTTTTTGCTTCAGGTTTGGCTCTAAGTAGGTATAATTGTAGTTCTTCATCTCAGCCATGATACCATTTACTCAGAGGACTTATTTAACCTTCAAAATTCAGTTTACGATGAAAAAACTTATTTGATATCGATACCAAGAAATCAAAATTTGACTTACATCCATTCTTCTTTCAGTCTACAGTTTCGCTTTAACTGGAAACAACTATTGCTTTTTAGTTTTTCATGCCAACGGCCAAAGGGTCTGAGCTTCAGGACTATGGATTAGTTTTAAACCTTTCATTACACCCGAGCAACACCAGGCTATACTGCTAGTGAATCTATAATTGATTCCAAAATATAATTTTTGAATAACAAAAGGAAGAAAATCTCCTGTATTACACATTTCATTCCTTGAAAGGTTTATTTATTTATATATATATATATATATATATATATATATATATATATATATATATACACACACACACACAAACACCTATAACTGTTTTACTCTCTCAGACTGTTGCTTTTTACTCAGTTTGCCATAAAAGCAGGAAAACTCACTCATGACTGTCAGACAATTTCTGCCCTCCACATCATCCCTTACATCTGACCACATAACTCCCCAGACTGCAATCCCCTTAATCATTATGTGAGGTGCAGTTAAGCAAAAGACAAACAAAACTTCGTGTAACACCAAAGATGAATTGAAGGCAAGGGTTAGGGTAGCATTCACCAACTAAAACAAGGAAGCCATACAGAAGAGTTGCAGGAGATTCCTAAATCACCAGGAAGCCATAGTTGAAGCCAATAGCAATTTTATTGAATAAATTTGCTCTTTATTATTTCAGGATATTTTTGCATAAATTTGGTAAATATATCTGTTAAAACAAGATGTCAGCATTAGTTGCATTTTTGTAAAATTCAGAAGACAATTCATCCATCACACTGTGTGTGTGAGTGTGTATATATACATTTTTTTATATTTGTAAATGTAGAATACTTAGTATCTGAGAAAGTTTTTATAGATACTTTTTGTGAAGTTTGTATTGAAGTTGAAGTTTGAAACTGAAGTTGTCATACAATATTGATTCTTATGTCCACACACACACAAACAGGCTCTCTTTCTCTCTAACACACACAATATATATATATAATCTTCATCAACTGTTTATGTTCACATCCATGCAACAACATTTAGAAAAGCAAGTAGGGACAAAGAAGGTGTAAAGGTAGAAGGAAAGATAGAGAAAAATGAGAAAAGAAAAAGCATATGGTGATTTTCTAAGTGCAGCTTAGATGTGGTAAAAGGCCAAAAGTATGAGGCACTCAATGAGGATTGAACCTTCTACTCTACTGTAATGATTCTAGCAAGTCAAGCTTACTAACCATTACACCACGTCGAGGTACTCAAAAGAAAAAAATCATATGAAAGGAAAGCAAGATGGAAATAAAAGACAGAAAGGCTCACTGTCTAAATGTTTCTTACTCCTTTACTCTTTTCATCTTTTAAAGTGGGTGAGACTTTATCTAATATTTCTTTCTTTCAGAGTGTAGAAGGAAGTTACATAACACTTTATTTTTATATATATATATATATATATATATATATATATCATCTGCAGACAGATCTGTTTCACTGTATCACAGCTCATCAGTATGGTTAGACTCCGATTGCTTTTAACCCAGAATTGAAACCAGACTGAATTGGCATCAGTTGGTGATTCTACCTCTGGGCTATGGGCGCTCAGTAGAAGAAGGCAGACTTCTTAGCATGTATATTATCCTTATACACGCCCAATAGCCAGTGTGCACTAATTCATTAGTGAATGACCGATGCGTACATGCCAGAGTAGCTACTGTTTTTCAAAGTCTACCATTCTTCCAGAGTGTGAGAGTGTAAATAATAATAATATACATATGTACATTCTCATATGTATATTTATTAATTTATGTCACTAGATATATATTTATTAATTTAAATATATATATATATATATATTTATTAATTTATGTCACTAGATATATATATATATATATATATATATATATATATATAGTAACATAAATTAATAAATATACATATGAGAATGCACATATGTATATTATTATTATTCAGATGTTAATAAAACAGTGCTCAATGTATGAATAGAGCTGTATTTTATATATATATATATAATATATATATCCTATTTCTATAGAACTTAAATTCAAATTATTTAAACTGTCAGTTTGAAAGATGCACCTGATTACTGCATAATGCATGAAACTATGAATTGTGCCATAGATGTAGGATAATATGTATATTTATTAATATATATATATATCACACAGTGAGTGTTGGTGGTAATAAAACGGTGCTTGAAGTGTAACTGCTAAAATGTATACTAATCATAAATATACATTTTTTTGTTCCTCACCATTAGTACAACTCTGAGTTGTGATGCATGATATGATTGTCAGGTGGCTGTAATCCAGTGTTGTGCTACTGGTGAGGAACATTTAGGATTAGAGTGTATGTCATATATGCGCGCACACACACACACACACACTATATATATATATATATATAAAAACAGAAAGATCTGGAGATTAACGAAATAGTTAACTGACATAATTTATTTGTTTGAACTTTATTAAAAAATAAAAAATGTTCAAACAAGTAACTGATTTTCAGACTTTTGGTTTTCACTCAGTTTTTTTACCAACTTTTACAGTACTCTTTATATGTACTTCTAAATATCTGTCAATGAAAAATATATATATATATTTCTTCTCTTAACCTTGAAAGCCACAACCCACCCTTTCTTCCCATCCTCAGTTTATTTCTTCTTCATTTATTGTCCCCTCCACCTCTATACTTTTACTACTCCCCACACCCTTCATTCTACTCATAACAAGTGTCCCTTAGACTAACAGCCGCAACTTTCACTCTACCTACTATATTGGTACTAAGTGTTTGCATTCATACTGCTACTTTTCCTTAACTTAGGAAGACAAATTTTTGTTAGAACTACTACTATTTTTCTTCCTATTACTACTGCTACTAATAACTGTTGCAAGTAAGAAAAGACAACACAAGACTGTACCTCTCCTTAGAGTTTTTTTTTCTTCTAACACATAAGTAAAAAGAAAGCAAAAAAAAAAAAAAATAGTTGGAAGGAAAGAACAAAGTTTTACTTTTTAGTTTGTTTGTCTCATCAAAAAAACCCATTTCCTGAAGTCAAAACACTTGGAGGAAATTTGGTTCCAAACTTTTTTGCATCAAAAAGTTGGAAAGAATTGATTCTTACAGAGAATCTATAAAAGCTAACGTGGTAAGAACTTTTTTTTTTTTTTTGTGTGTGTGTGTGTGTGTGTGTGTGTGTTTGTCAGACACTGATGTCATTTGCGATAAAACTGATGAAATAGACTTTTTTTCCACAATACATAATCTTGATAGAGAAAGTAAATATTTATCCAGTATTTGGGATCTGGGGCTACAGTTATTTAGAATTCTTTTTTCCATTCCAGTACAAACTTATTGTGAATATCCTACTCTTTTTTTTTTTTGTTTTTTTTTTCTCTTGTTTTTGCTCTTTATTAACTAAAACAGGCAAACTTCAGTTTAGGCCATCATTGTCACATTCAGTTCACTTTTTTAATCTGCTTTTCTTGCATTATAGTAACACAACAAACACTTAGTTACAAATTCAGTTCTTCATATGAGATGAGTATTTAAAAATTATTTTCTCTATCACTTTAGATTGAAATATATTTTTAGAATTTGCATAAACAGTTTAATAATCCTTTTAAAGAAAAATTGTATGTATTTTGGTTGACATTTAAGCTTCAATTAAAGATATATTTGTTCCATTGTTTCAGTCCCAAAGAATATGTGAACTCCTTTCAAATTTGAGATGAAATCTAAAATATTTTAATACTTCTATTATAAAAAATTTTTTCATCTAAATCTACCCAGAATTCTTAATCTTTATAACAAGTGACTATAATGTCAGAAAATTTCATAAGCCCTACCCTAAATAATAGACTATCTTTTAAGGATACATTGAAACTATTTCATATTTTAAACTAAAATATTTTCTATAATTTTGTATAAGTTGTAAATATTTCTGTTTTGGTCAGAGAAAGCAAAAATGATTTATATTACCTGCATGTTATTTTTAAGATGAAAGGAAAGGATAGTTACTCAAATATTCTTTGTTTCTTAATTTCAGAATACATTATCAGTACAGAAATAAAGATGTTTTATAGTGCATTACCTATGTGAATGTTAAGGTACAAAAAACCTGTTCAGTATTTTACTGAAATATCTTGTCTGTAAAGTTTTTTCCCAATCTTTGTCAGAATAACAAGATAAATCACAAATAAAAATGAAGAAAAACTAAAGGTATAGAAAATAATATTCCAATACTTATGCTTCATAGAAAGTTTTACTAGAGATTTAGGCTGGATTGTATCTCAACAAAAACACCAAAAATACAATGGATAAATATAGTCAGATTTTAATTATCCATATTACATAGCAATCTTTGCTTTTTTGTGCATTTGTTTCTTTTGAAAGAATTTTTCTTTATTAGAAATAAACATTCATAAACGAGTAATCTACCAATATTGTTTTTCTCTAAACTCCATGTTTGTATTACTTGAAAACCAAAGTATTCAGTATTAAAACCTTTATATGCGAATATGAGCCAATAAATTTTAATTTATTAAATTTCTGTGAATAATTTTTTCTGTATTTTTTGTTTTATTTTAATAAATAAGTTATTTTACATTTCACATGCATTAAATAATAAGTATAGATCTGAAACAAGTAGCTTCCAGTGAGACTTAAACATTTCTATCCTCTTGGAAGATCTCTAGATTGGCAGATTGAGTTCAAAATCTCATCAGAATCATCCATTCTCTTTAAGTAATCATCTGAGTCTTACCATAAAAAAAACAAAGAAAATCAAATGAAAAATATAAAACCAGTACCCCAGCCAGCCTCACCCAACAAAAAATGAATATCAGGGCTCATCTATAAAACATTAAACAGATGTTGATTTTTAACATTACTTTTTATTTATTTTTTGATTTTTTGACACAAGACAGAATCAATAATTGACAGAGTTGAATTTTAAGGCAAAATTTTAATAGTATAATGTCTGATTTATATGGCCTATGGAAAAGCCTTAAGTTATTTGCATTGATGAGAAAGAAGAATGTAAAAAAAATTAGGTATTTGTTTTGTAAAATGTTTTTCATTAGACTATGAACCTATATGGTGGACATAAGAGACTCTCTATATTTACAATGCTCGACTTCCATTACTGAGTTTTCTTCCATCATAAATATAGCAAATTTTAAAAACACACATTATTGGCAGGAAACTTTTCAAAAGCTTGTTTTGAAACACGATCTTATAAAAGATTTGTACATATTAATTTAACTTAGTATTTATTTCAATTTTTATGAAAGAGATACTAATCAAAAAGGAATAATTCATGCTTTTGCATGACTGAAATGTGAATATTATTATATTTCATACTGCCAGTGAAAAATGTAAGCTTAAAAGATGATAGTGTATTGGCATTCTGAAGTAAAGAATATTGCTGTACAAGTTGAATGTTGCTGACTTCTACTGGTTGGTCTTTGTACCCTAATTGGTAAGGTGCTGCTGCAAAAAGCAAACTTTCAAGGAAAAGATGTAATTTGAAATCTCACTGAAGGTTTACTCTTTATTTCTTTCTGATCAGTGCTGCTTAATTAAGTCATAAAACAACTATTTTGAATGTGCAAAAGAAAAATCTTTTGAAAAGAAATAGATTGAAATAAGATTAAAGCATTAAATAACAAAAATTAACAACTCTTTATCTAAAAAATACATTAAATAATAATAAATTTAATAAATATATTAAATTAAAAATATTATTAAATAAATTACAGTTTGTTTTATTAATCATCCAAACTAGTAAAATATTGTCTTTGTTCATTTTTTATCACGTTTGTAAATGTCAGTTTTCTGTGTTTCACAACAAGAAAAAAATTGTTCAAGATTAATCATTTATTAGACACTTTTATAATCTGGTTATTTTTCTCTGTGTAGAGTTATTTCATCTGCAAAAAACTTCAATATTCATTCAGATGAGAAACATTATATCTAAATCACTCACAATATAAACCAACCTTGGTGAGTTGTAACCAAAGAGACAAATATGAATTGAACATTAAACTCACTGATCACGGAAATGAAAACAAATCTCAACTCAGCTTTGCAAATCAACGTTTAGTATTGAATGACTCTCGGAATTTACACAAGAAACCATTATTCAATTTATCAACCAACTTTTCAACTTGCACCTTTCAGCTTCTTCACCTTTTGCGATGAAACACTGAACACATCTTGTACAGATTATCTTCTTCCTAATCACAAATCGTGCTGTATTTCAGCCAACAGCTAAATTTATGCTGTGCTAGTTTCCATTAATGCTGCTATAACTATATACACATGAGTACTGAAAAGTTCTTGGCTCAACCAACAAGACCTTCCAAATGTGTCTGGTCACTGGATTTTGGAGGTGGATCAAGCCAAAAACTTTTCAGCACAACTCGTACACATAACATCTCATGTAGCCAATATACTCACTACTGTAATAAAGTAAGTTTCTCTCACACACATCAAAAGTAACTTACCTTTCAACCTTTTAATTCTAACAAAGTTCATGTTTCTTACAATAATTTCTTTTAATTTGTTGTAACAATTATCCTCTTTAATACTTTGACTTGACCTGCTAAGTTGTATTAGTTTGTATAATGTATATTTAAAATCCTGGTGTGTACACACTTACATACATGGCCTTAAGTTATTTTAGTTTGTCTGTTAAGTATTACACTTAGTAAGTCTTAAATATTATCCAGTATGTATTTATGTACGTATCTAAACTTATTTATAAATGGAACTTTGTGTGTGTGTCCATTACCTATAGACTCCGAAACGGCTGAACCGATTTTCTTGAAAATTTACACAGTTGTACTATAAGCATCTGCGAGTGTTCTTAGATAGGTTTTGTGTCGAGGTACCCCCAATAAATATCAAAAATCGATAATCAAAAAAATCAGGTTATAGAAGGAGTGGTCCGATTTTAATCAAATTTGATACATTCATAGACAAAGACATAAGAAATGATATTCAGAAGTTTCAAGGTTGCAGTTCTTACAATAGTGCAGAAAATCTGATATCGATACCAGGAAATCAAAATTTGACTTACGTCCATTCATTTTTCTTTCGGTCTACGGTTTCGCTTTAACTGGAAACAACTATTGCTTTTTAGTCTTTCATGCCAACATCCAAAGAGTCTGAGCTCCAGGACCATGGATTAGTTTTAAAGCTTTCCTTACACCCGAGCAACGCCGGGCTATACTGCTAGTTTTATATAAATACAAATTGTATTCAGCCAACAAGTTATGTTTTAATTCTTTATAACATTTAAATAATATAATAGAAAAAATTAAACAGACAGACATTGCTAATTGAAATTAATATTTATTTAAATAAATGCATACACACACACACACACACACATGTACAAAACTGCTTAAACATTGCTTTATTTGTTGGGGAAGAGTGATTAATATCAGGGATAGTGCATATGTAGATATAAGCAGTGTGGGCATAAAAATCAATACTGCATCGAAATTGCTAGTTGCACACCTTAAGAAATTTGAAGAAGGGAGAAACAGGCTTTTCTCGGTTTTTTATATTTTAGGGGCTAACATTATACTTGGTAAAAAAAAAAAAATCTACCTTTTCATCATGATTGGATTTTTTATCCACAGTTTCTAATTTGGTAAATAAGTTCTGGAACTTCATATTTTGTTTACCATATATAAAAAAAAGTGTGAACAAAGGACTCAACTATGAATGGTGACTGTCAATTTTATGCTTCATTGTGATCTTCAGACCAAGTGTGCATATGGGTATGTATAAATAAATATACATATGGTTATACATCCAAGTACACACACATGTACATAAATATTTTTTCTGGTGTTAATAAAACGGTGCTTGATTTAATATAACAGCTAAGAAGCATATATTATTGTAAGTCTATAGCATGACTTGTAGCAGGCTATAGATGCCGGATAATGTGTGTGTTTTTATATATATATATATATATATATATATCCCTCTCTTAAACCCATTGCTTCCAGCGAAGCATAGGTTATCGACAACCCCTTATCATCGACAAGGGGTTGTAGATGCTTCTGTAACCTGGCATTTTTACAGGTAGCCATGTTGATTTTCTGTAAACCCCTTTATCCTTCAGGTGAGGTAACGGTCATTTAAGTGACATACATGATAAATGGTTAGGCGTTCATATCTCTTTTGATCCATGAATGACTAGACAAAAGATTTTCCAGCAGTAGGTTGCCATTTCTTTCTGCATTAACCTGGTTGGCAACCAAGCCTATAGAACCCAATCTGTTCTGCCATTTAATTCCTAGATGGAGGAAGAAGTGATGGATTTACACCTTTCTCAATGGTATTTCCACATAAGTGAATGCACTGAATTCAAACTTGGATTTCTTGTTCCAAGTCGATATTTTTTATATACATACGAACTGTAATAATTTATAGAATAATATCGCCTGGTTCACACTCCACCCACGTCTGTTGAACAGGTTAAGAGGCTCATCCCTTGTTCCCTGTTTAGGATGTGGTTTCCAGCTTTCTCTTTTCCAATCTTTTCACTATTATGTAGCCCCCCTGCACATCAGTGGCGTTACCGCCTTGCTCGGGGTGATATGATTAAAAAAAAAAAAAATGGCAGTACTCATTTTTACAATTTGAAACAACATTTAACTTCATGATTGTATATGATATACTTTGTGGATCTACTAGAGTAATAAAATCAATTTAACATTTGGAACATTGCATTTGAGTCAACATTTGGTGAAATAAATTTTATAATAAAACAAAATCAACTTTTCAGTCTTATAAGGTCTATCTTTAGAACAGCTATGTCAGCTGATGAAATGAAGTTTTATGAAATTGAAACTCAAGGAATCTATATTATAATTATTATTATTATAAGGATCTGATTTCTTTGTGTTTGCTTACATCTTTATTACCATCACAGTAAAAATGCAATTTTTGTGAGCACAATACCATTAAAATGCCTTAACTTGAAGCAATTTCTAATCCAGTCATACCACAGATTTCTGGGTCATGTTTAATCTAACATATGGATAACTCCAGGTCTATTTACTGTTTTTTTTTTTTTTTTTTTTTTTTTTTTTTTTTCAGTTGCTATGTCATTTCATGGATTCTGCAAATTCCTTTTTTTATTGTCTGGTGATTGCCATGACTTCTTGAGAAAGGGAATGGAGTGGTTTCCTGTTGTTTTCTCCATGGTTTGGAATTTGAAGTTTTCCTTCTCTTAGACTGGTTGCCAACCAAAGTTAGAGAGGCCCATTTCTCTGCTACTTAACACATAGCTAGAAAGAAGAGATTTATGCCTTTCTCAAAAACATTGCTGTAGAAGTGAATGCAACTGAGTTTTTTCCTGAATTTTCTTCACAATAAAATAAAAAGAACATGGCAGAATCCTTGACCTGTTTGCATTTTTTAATAATAATAATTAAGCTATTAAAAATTATTTAAAAAAAATTACAATATAAATTCTATAAATAGGAAGTGACTTTATATTGAGTGGAGGCTGTCAAGGATGGCATTTAAAAAGTGTAAGATAATCATTCTTTTTCAGTATACTAAATACTGTACTTGTTTGACATCACAGTAGGTTTACGTTCCAATCAAATGCAAGAGACCCTTTGATATGTAAACAGGCTTCTCAGGTTCTTCAAGATAAAAGAAGCTATAAAAATATTAAAAGTTGTGATAGACTTTGTATTGTGCAAAAAATAGAAGGTCTTTATGACTTTAGGAAAGAATTCACATCTTTTTGGTAGACAAGAAACATTGTTCTGAAAAGAAAGAATAAAAAACAAAATTTAATGCTACTGTCTTCCCAGCTTCATGTCGCTTCTCATAAAAAGAAAAAGGTTGAAAGGTAAAACAACTTTATTTTCTCACTTAAGAAAACTTATGTCTAGGGAAAAAGTTGGCAAATAGTTTTAGGAAATTGTTGTCTCCAGACTAAACTCATCTTTGTTGCTATGAGGCACTTGGGTTGACTGGCTTTGTAGACTAATTACATAGGAGTGATAATACTTAACTTAGTTGCTATATTTGCTTATATCAATTTGTGTAAGTTTGTTTATTATGATTAACTACTAAATTGTTGCAATATGATTCTTTTGGCAGATTGCCAATCATTCATTTCTCTAAAAGAGAATTTATATAAACACAAGCACACTTCCGATACACACAGAAGTTACATATCTTCTACATTTCTATATATTTTAAGTGCTTAATTCTTTTAGTATATGTGAAGTATATTTTCCAATACCTTCAGCAAATGCCTAAAATTGTGGACAGTATCAAACTGACTCTCTCTCTCTCTATATATATATATATATATATATAAGTGTAACCCTGATATAAGAGATAAAAATTCTCTTATATCCTGATTTCTCTTATATCTGGGTTTGGTCTATTTTATATACATTACCACAGGCTCTAATTTAGGACCAGATAAAATCTCTTATATCTGGATTATACTATATATATATATATATATATATATATATATGGTATAATGAAGGATTTGTCTTCTAAATTACACAAAAATAAAGATTATACAGACTTTTCATTTTAACAGATATACTTAACAAACTTACACAAAAATATCTTGTTCAATAAAAGTACTATTGGATTCAACCACAGCCTCCAGATTTTGAAATCTCCTGCAACTCTTCTTTAGTGAATTCTGCCATAATACTTATCTTCAGTTTTTCTTTAGTGTTCCAAGGAATTGTGTTGGTCTCTCACTCAACTGTGCTCTACATATAATAACCAAGAGGGTTGTAGTTTGGGGAGTTACATGGCTAGATGTAAAGTGTGATATGGTTGCAGAAATTGTCTGACAGCCATGATTGTGTTCTCCTGCTTGTGTGCATAGTACAAAGTCCTGTTGCTAGACATAGTCTTCCAGCAGCCACCCTCTTGACCCAGGCCAGCACTACCTCCTCAAATCCCTCCATGTTGAGTCTGAGACCCTGTGGGAAGATGAATGGAGGCATAACATTGCCATCACTAAGGATCACTTTAAACACCTTCAGTCTCATCCAACTGTGTCCTCAGTTTAACACCCAATCACTCTGAAATGGTCATATGAGAGCTTCCGATGTTAATGCCAAGCAGTACAGCATGCTGTTTCCACATTTCTGGTAGAAATCATCGTGCTCTTTTTCTCACAGACGATGCCCAAATGATCTTACTATAATGTGCAGTCAACAAAATCCAAAACCAATGCACATGTGCAAAACAAAATATAAACTAGCGACAATTTACCAATTGCATCCTCTCTCTCTCTCTCTCTCTCTCAGAGAGAGAGAGTAGGCTGATGAAAGAAATTTGAAAGATAAAAAAAAAAAAATGATGATAAAACTATTAATGTTTATCGTATATTAAGCTTTTAGACCAAAAAGAAGCATGAAAAAAAAGTTGTTAAAGTTGCCCTGTGTCTTTTGTCAATGAGAAATAAATGAAGTTGTACTTTTTGGAAGAGAACTATATATATATATATATATATAACCAAAAGCACTCAGATAAACAAAGCATTTGAACAATTATATCATTTATGTTCTCAAAAAAAATCATACGATCACATGGAACTTAACCATAATACCTTGTCTGTCATTTTTAATGAAACATGTGTAAAAGAGAGATTGTTGTATTCATATTTTTTTTATTGTAATATTTAAGAATATTTCTCTACAGATTAGGTATTGAGCACTTTCTAAAATTTACTATAATTAATCAATTTCAGGGTCAACTTTATCCTACAGTTAATATACACAAGAAGAAAGCTCTCTTTTATGTGAATATTATAGAGTGCAAGAGATAGTGAAAGCCAGTTACAGTAATTCAACTTTGTTTTTAATCAAATGTTAGATGGAAATTCTGTGAATAAATTGTCCATAATTCAATTGGGAGAAAGGGTAGGTCCCAGTTCCATCAGGCATTGTCTTGGAGAAAGCTTACAAAGATGTAAGCTACAGATTTTTGTTTAAGTCTGTTGAAAATATTTTGTGAATTAATCGGTTAAGACTTTAATTTATAGTCTATCGCTAATGTAATATAGCATGACCTGATTTTATGTGGTTGACTTGCAGTTAAGATTGTAAGCACTTAGAATATAAGGCTAAATTACATTAACAACATCATAAGTTCAAATTTTAACTGATTAATTCATGGAATATTTTTTTAGCAGACTTGAACAAAAATATGTAATAAATAGCTTTCTAAGCCTCTTCCTTGATGGTGACTAATAGAACGGTAAAAAATACCATTGTTTCTCTAAATGGAAATATGGACTGTTTGGTTATAGATTTCCATCTAATCTACAGCATTTAATTCTAAACCAAGAAAAGTTGATTAAGAAACATAATTCTTTCATTGTCTGTTACATTCAACAGTACCTATGCATGCGCACACACACACACACACACACACACAGATTTTTCCTGTTTTTTTATAAGTTGAATTTATAGATTACCTATAATAAGCAGTGACAATACTAACTAATACTATAGAACAATTAAAACAATATCAATTGTAACAGAAGATTCCTTCTTACAATACATCTTTGCAACCCCAGAATAATTTTTTTTTTTTGCTTTTTATAACTTAAGAGCTTTCCCCTTTTTTCACTTAAAGCAAACATTTCATAGCAAATTTAAAAGCAGGAATTTTAATGCAAACACTCCTTCTGTAATGTGCAGAAATTGGTATTAGCGACCCAAGTTCAAACTCTAAGCTTGTCTGTTGCATTCATTTTTACACTAATACCCTTGTAAAAGGCATGAAACCATCTCTTTCCACTTCCTCCAAGGTATAGGTTAAATATCAAGGAAGACTGAGCTCTCTAGCCTTGGTTGTAACCTATCTAAGAAGAACTACTCTAAGTTCAAAACTGGGGTGAAGACCATGGGAAACCCTTCCACTCATGGCATTTTTAAGATGATTCATTTGGTGAAGTATTTCATCCATGATTATCCTATAAAAACCAGTACCACCTCAAATTAACTAGCATCTTCATGACCTTCTATGCAAAGATGTCAAGGTTTTATCTTATTGGAAAAGTTTGTTTAAATTGTCAGAATGTTGTCTACTTATTTGTGATATAGAACTAAAAGCTCTTCTACTTTCCACCATATTGAACAAACTAAAAGAATTGTATAAAACTAAGATAATTTTCAAGTATACAAGAGCAACATTGCTTATATTCTCAATATTTGATTAACATCCAAGGAGATGTTGTTGATTTGGTTCAGATTTCACTGTTTGCTTTCTGCTTACAGAATAGTATCATTGTAAATAAATTATATTGTTTTGTTTTTTTTACACTATTTTTTTTATGAGGAAAAGAAATAGAAATGAATAAAACAAACATATTGATATAATCTATAATGGTACACAACTTTTATACAATTGCAAAATATAATTTTTAATTGAATATTTGCTTTTATTATAGTTGGCTATGTACTTAATGTGTTAACTCAAGAATGTAGTTTTTATCAGTTCAGAATTTTTTGAAAACACTTTTTAGCAATGAGATGGTCTTTTTTTATTTGAAAAGCTTTTTTCTAAACACCAAGTTATTGCATGGTTGTTGGGTGTATAATTTTGAATGAATAAAAGTTTTGCTACAGATTCAGGTTTATATTTGCATATGCTATAGATTTATGTTCATAAATACCATAAAATGTTATTAGCAACATTTTCTTAATTAAAGCAGTTTGATAGGATTCAAAATTTTTGTAGTTATTAATTTCACGTAAAGGATTATAACTTATATTTTTTAGACTTTCAAAATAGACTATTGGAGATGTTAATATTACTTTTTTTTTCTTTTTTTTTTTTTTTTTTTTTGCACATACTGAGGTTGTTGTTACTTTCAGGGCAGAAAATAACTTTTTGTATAACTAAGCAATGTATTTATAAAAGCCATCAATACTTAATTAGAATATCACAAAAGACAAGATTGGAAGTAAATTACAAAACATGTTTGTTTTTTTTAAATTTGTGTTTTAAAGTTTATGTAAATTATCTTCATTAAGTGAAATATCCAACACATGCTAACAGAAATAAATGATAACACCATATTAGATTTTATGTAATATTTTTAGAAATGTTAGTACTCTGGTGGATGTGGGGCACTTTTCATTTTTCAATTTTTTTTTTTTTGTATTTATCATGTCTTGTGTATATGTTTGGTCAAATGACTGTTTGATTTAGTTACATCCCACATAAATTTAATCCAGTCAACTGATATTTCTGTCAATTAATGATTGTTTTTTTTTGTTTTTTTATTACCAACACCATTTTCTTTAGTTCTATTTAAATATTATTATGCATTGTGTAAATATTTATCAGTTTTCATTTTTATAGTTGTTAATTTATTCTCCACAGACAAATTGTACATATGGGACTAGTTAGAATTTCATAAAAACTTTGAAGTATTATAATGTTTGTAGCAAAAATGGCAACTAAGAATGTGAGTGATGTTTTTGTGCAAGGAATATTGTATAGCTTGCTTGGGTCAGCAATTGTGGCTAGCAAAGTTATTTTAAGATAAAGACTAGCTTTCCTCATCCCCATTTTTAGCCTCTTGCCACATTTCTTTTTCTTTTTTTTTTTGTTTAACAAAAATAAATATCATTTTTATGTAATATCTGCAGACATACACACAATACTTAGCTGGCACATGCTTGCCAGGAGTTAAGACATGCTTAGACAAGCTTATCTGTGTATGCAGGGGCTGGGTAAATGTTTACCCTTGACCCGATTATATGCACTCAGATTCCCCCACATTAAATAATTGACTTGGTTTTACAACCCACCCCAGTAGAAGAGACAGGATAAATATACTTACCTGGCACTTGTTGTGGCGGGTTTGGATAGTGTGGCTCAGTCGTGTCTCTGTTTATTAACAGAGATGCACCTGTGAAAAAAAAAATAAAATACTGAGAGGTGCCTGGTCTCAGGGAACAGCTGCCCAAGGCTGTATAACCCCTGCTATGTTTCTTCCAGATGTCCCAGAGGGGAACTAAAACTTGGAGTGTGGAGTTAAAGGGAGGTAACTGGTACTGAGACATCCGGAAGAAGCATGGCATGTGGAACTAGAACAATCTACCCTGGTGGATGAAATAAAAGGTTCAGTTCAAAATTCCAATCACCTGAAGAAGGCCAGAGCATACAGCAGCTTGAAATGTTATGAATATGTCAACGAAGAAGAGGACAACAGTCCAAACAATGTAAATAGCAAAAAATGAAAAGATTTGAAAGTCATTTTTTTTCTGTAAAAAAAATAAATAAATAAATAAAAATTTTTTAAAAAGTCATAAATGAAAAGATTATTTCATCTTCATCATACTGTCTGCTTCAATTTGGGCTTTAGTTTGAAATTAATTTGAAAATCTTTATCTAGTTTTTCATGCATAAATTTATAAAAGGAAAAGCTTTTAGGTTCACACCTGCTGGAGAGTGATATCAGGTATGCTGTTTTGGTAAACATTTACTTGCATTCGTTCCTCATTGAGTAAAAAAAAAAAACTGGCCTTGTGCTGAAGTTAATTTAATAAATATCAACAGAAAATACCGTTTATATACAAGGGTGTGATAGCTGGTTGCCAAGCTTTTGTATTTTGGTACATTTGCATGTCTTTTAGTCTCTCAACTGATATGTCTACTTACATTTATATCTTGGTCAGCTTATGAACTTTTCAGCTGACCCTCATATTGTATAGCTTGCTTGGGTCAGCAATTGTGGCTAGCAAAATTATTTTAAGACAAATAAAGCTATGTGTGTTGTGGTACAGTGGATATCAGCTCGGAACGAGAAACCGGAGAGCCGAGTTCAAATTCCAGTTGAATCCATTGTATTCACTTACACGCAAATACCCTTGGGAAAGGTATTAATCCATCTCTTCCTTCCAGTTATGGATTAAATAGCAGAACAGATTGGGTTCTATAGCCTTGGTCGGCAACCAGTCTACCGCAGAAAGCAATGGCAACCTACTGCGGGATAATCTTCTGCTCAGTCAGTCATGTCTCTTTCGAGACATGATCGCCCAAGCGTGTATCATGTATGGCACTTAACTAACTGACTGAAAGACTAGCTTTCCTCATCCCCATTTTTAGCCTCTTGCCACATTTTTTTTTTTTTGTTTAACAAACATAAATATCATTTTTATGTAATATCTGCAGACATACACACAATACTTAGCTGGCACATGCTTGCCAGGAGTTAAGACATGCTTAGACAAGCTTATCTGTGTATGCAGGGGCTGGGTAAATGTTTACCCTTGGCTCGATTATATGCACTCAGATTCCCCCACATTAAATAATTAACTTAGTTTTACAACCTGCCCCAGTTAGCTATGTAACTTCAGATATTAGTAGTAGGATTTATTATATATGCAAAATCTTTCATTCAATATAATGATTCTTCTGCTAGGTGGTATGTTCCCTCATAATGTGGGTTATGGATCTCTACAACTACCTATCCTTTGTAACTCTCTGCAATATTTAACTTTTTACTGTTCTTTCTACTCTGTTCTGTCATTCATTACACAAGTTCATTAGATAGGTTACTCACTGCTTTCCTCTATCTCTCAATATGTCTTGTGAGTGTCAAATTTTCCAGGTCTTTTCTCATTGTGTCCTAGAAATTTCAACTCACTTTCTGATTCTAATTATATGTGTCCTTACTATAAGGGATAGGAAGTTGTGATGGTACACAGCTCATAGAAGATGAGAGGTTTAACATTTTTTTATACTGCCCAGTGGCTTTGCCACTACTTCCCTGTAACTTCACCAATCCGTTGTTTTGCTTTAGTTATTTTCTGCATCCACAAAATAAAAACAGCCTTAAAAGATTACAATTTTGATACTTATTAGAGGAGTGCATTTTATATAATATATATGGGGGTAGGGGTGAAGAGATATAACATTTTATATACCAGAACAATGCTTATTTGTGTGCATGTGTAGTCACATCAATATAAATATCACTTTAGTCTGATGAAGCCCTAAAGGACGAAACATGTTTATTTTTCCTAAGAAATATATATATATATAATAAACAGAAGCGGATGCTGAAAAGTTTTCACTTTCATCCAATCTTACCAAATGAATTAATATCAAAATTTATTTTTAAAGAACTTGTATGTACTTAAATCTTCATAAGTATAATATATATTCCTATACATGCATACTTACATTTAAAAGGAACATATATTGCTTTACTACACGTGTCATGTATCTGACCAATGAAATCAAGCCCCAATCAATATTCCAGTATACTCTTTTTTTTATTTAAAAAAAATTTTTTTTTCTAAATTTTGTGTCTTGTAAACAAATCTCTGAAGAAGCTTAGTAAAGTGAAACTTGTTAGATTAAAGACACTTTTCCTGCTCATTTACTTATTCTGTAATAAATATATATATATATATATATATATATATATATATATAATTCTGATGCAAATTTCCAAGTAATTCCATATAAACAGTTTTCAGTGCCAATATTTATGGTAACTGGAGTCAATTTCTAAAAATACTGACAAGATTTCATGAACTTATTTGATTCTTTCTATCTTTCCATGGCTTTCTCTGTTGACTAGAAAACATCTTACATTTCCTTGACATCCAGAAAGTTATCAACCTGGAAAATTTCTTCCTTGCTGCTTGCTTATTCAGCCAGTACAAAGCAAGGGACATGTGTCATTTGCTTCATCCATTCCTTTTTTACTGAGTTAGTCTTTTGTTAGGTAGAAACTAGGGTGCTTATGCAACAGACACACTTAAAGACAAACCAGGTTATAAGTAATAACTTCCTTGCTTAACAAGCTGAGCCTGTTATATCCAGGCTTTGGACAGAATCAAAACAAAATTGTGCTCTCACTAATGGGAATATTTCCAATAAAACGCCTGTATATGTTTCAGCTTGTAAAACCAAATTAAGAACTTTTTAGAAACCAAATACTGACTAACCAAAAGAAAAATAAACACTATTTTGAGTCAGGAATTTCCAACACCACAGATTGCTACAAAATCAAAACCTTAACCAAACAAATTGAGTTATCTATTTAAGATGACTCAATTTGTTTAGCCTCTTCAGATCAAAACTTTGATATGGCTGTCATGCATAGTGCCAAACTCACTCAGAAATATCTAAAGTGTCTGCTGAATATACCCACATTCTCAGATCAATGATTAGAAATAGTTTCAAGTGAAATTAAAACTGTAGATCTTAGAGAAAACCCTCTTTCTTTGAAATTCATGTTGGCTCTATACAATTAAAAACAAAGAACTTTACAAAATAACAGAAGCAACATCACTTGATGACTTTCAACAGCAGAAACAACTAAGATGGATAGCACATGTAACTTGAAAAGAAAATAATGACATAACAATATTGACATTATATGCTACTTTAAACAAAAATGTTAAGGAAGTCCCTCCATCAGTACTGGAAACAGTGGACTTGAGAAACCTATTTTCCAGTAAAATTGTTTTTATAGAAAGATTTTATACATTTGAACTAATAATAGCACTTGCTGCTCAGTCAATAAATGCTGAATGTTTTTTTTGTTTTTTTTTTACAAGAAAACGTATATCATCACCATTACCATTCATAATATCATCGTTACCATTCATAATACCATCGTTACCATTGTCATTCCTTTCAAATTTTAAAAATATTGTTTTCTTTTTTTACATTTGCAACCTAATTGTTAGTTTTGTGCTGGTGAGACGTAAAAGTATTAGGAAGAGGAAAAAGTCAAACAATTATGTCCTGATTCTAAAAAGAAAAGGTATTTAGCAAAATTTCATGGGAAAATTAGCTCATAGGGAGGTGTTGTAATGGAATATCCCAAACTCCCTATCACCTATGTGAACTGACTATATTAGTAACTAATATAGTGAGATAACTGACTTGTTTTTGCAATTACTAGCCTGCCACCAGATTCCCTGTCTTGCCATAGTGTATTCTCTTTACAATAAACCTCGCTTTCATCTATGCATGTGTTGCTGTTCTTTCATGCAAGTACCGCATTGTCTGTTTGTAACCTATTTAAAGGATACAACAGATAATAATATGAAAAAAAAGATATTTTTTTTTGTTTTAGTTATCATTTCTTGTCATAGTGTGTTTCTGTAGAAAGGCTATTGTTTTTTTCTTTAGGGGAAAAGTTCTTTGTTTGGGGCATAAGTGGCCTTGACTTTGATCCATCTCCTCTGGAGAGAATACTTCAAATGCTTCAGTGCTTTTATTCAGGCTTGATCTTGGCTAGCATTTTCATGTTCACTATAAGATTTTATTCTATTAAGATTACTTAAACTTATATAGGCTAGTGTAAGAAGAAATTCCTTTAGAAA
Organism: Ascarosepion bandense; assembly: GCA_037127315.1. Taxonomy (NCBI): domain Eukaryota; kingdom Metazoa; phylum Mollusca; class Cephalopoda; order Sepiida; family Sepiidae; genus Ascarosepion; species Ascarosepion bandense. The sequence continues at coordinate 1,738,435 of JBBBDQ010000573.1, read as the reverse complement.
ACCAAACTATTTAGCTGAGATTACTGATTGACTTGTAGTGAATTAAGCAAAAACAGGCAGCTAACTTTGTCCTTTGAAATAATAAACTTGAACAACATTTCTATACAACAGCCTGATAAAGTGAACCATCTGAAGGAATGATAAAACAAACCTGCCAATTATCTTATGATGCAAAGATTATTTCCCTTGCGAAATTCTAAGCATTTCATACACAATGAAGAGATGTGATTAGCTTTTTACTTGACAATACTGAAATCTTATATTTCTTGGCACATAAGATGCAGACATTTTTAAGACTTACCCTACATTTTTATTTTTATTTTTATTTATTTTTTACTGTGGCTTGAAGCAACTCATCTTGACTCATAAGATGTACAACATTGAACCTTCACTGCTCGGCCTGTCTTGTATAATATTGACACACCAAATACAGTGTAATATTTAGAAACTTTTTTTTCTTTCTGTCTTCTTTTAGAAGGATGGGAGACTGCATTTTTGTAAGCTGGCAAATATGGTGCTCAGCTATGCAGTTTTTATTTATTTTGAAGCTTTTTTTTTCCATTGTTCTTTCAAGATTTTTAAATCTATTTAAATCATATATATATTTTTTGGTATTTTTTTTATGTTTTTTTTATTATATTTTGTTTCTCTATTTTACTTTTTGGGGAGAATATTTTTTATGTATTTCTTTTTCTTGTGTTTTCATATTCCGGAATTGTTTGACTAATTCATTCATTTTCCTGATTTTGCATCTTATATATTACTAGCAGTATAGCCCGGTGTTGCTCAGGTGTAATGAAAGCTTTAAAAGTAATCCATGGTCCTGGAGCTCAGACTCTTTGGACATTGGCATGAAAGACAACAAAGCAATAGTTGTTTCTTGTTAAAGCAAAACCGTAGACTGAAAGAAAAATGAATGGATGTAAGTCAAATTTTGATTTCCTGGTATCGCTATCACATAAGTTTTTTCATCGTAAACTGAATTTTGAAGGCTAAATAAGTCCTCTGAGTAAATGGTATCATGGCTGAGACTAAGAACTACAATTATACCTACTTAGAGCCAAACCCGAAGCAAAAACTAAAATAAAAGGGCTGAAAAACTGATTTTAATCAGACCCAGTAGGATATCGGGGTATCAAATTCCAATATCGGAGTCAAATAAGTCATCCAAGGATAGAGCTGCAACTTTGAAACTCCTGAATATCGTTTCTTATGTCTTTGTCTATGAGTATATCAAATTTGATTAAAATCAGACCACTCCTTCTATAACCCGATGTTTTCGATTATCGATTTTTCAATATTTATTGTGGGTACCTCGATGCAAATCCTAGCTAAGAACATTTGCAGACGCTTATAGTACAACTGTGTAAATTTTCAAGAAAATCGGTTCAGCCATTTCGGAGTCTATAGCTAACAGACACACACACACGCACACACAGTTTCATTTATAAATAAGTTTAGATTTTTGTTGGATGTGCATTGTGGTGTAATGTATATCAGCTTCAAATGAGAAACCAAAGAGCCGAGTTTGAATTCTAGTCACTTATACACATATACCCTTGGTATCTCTTCTCCATTTCTGGGTTGAATTGCAGGATAGACTGGGTTCTATAGCCTTGGTTGGCAACATCTACCACAGAAAGTAATGGCAACCTACTGCGGGAAAATCTTCTACTTAGGCAGTCATGTCTTGAAAGGAACATGATTGCCCAAGCATGTATCACATATGGCAATTAACTGACTGATATTTTTTTTCATTTTTTTATAATTTTAATAATTTTTATGTGTTTTGGCTGTAAAAATTCATCAAGGCCAAAAGAAATAAGTTGCAGCTACATGACCCCTATAAATGTCAATGAGCCAAATTTATAATATACTTGTATTAAATAAAACCAATGAAACTGAGTAAAAGACATTTCTTTGTTTTCTCTAAAATGCACTTAAAATAGTATAGTTGCCAGCTACATTTTTATGTCCTTTCATGACTATCTGCAGATTCTGTTTATCTGTGAATTGCTATAATTTCTTTGAAAAGATGGTGGTGTGATTTCCCATTGCCTTCTCTATATTCAGAGCTGTTTTTCTTCTAGACTGGCTGCCTATGGTTAAATCACACTGAAGACAACAGTTTTCATTTGATCACTGAAATTAATCAACATGGAGACCAGTCAGTACTTAGATGGGAGACTATTTAGGAATATGGGTACTGCAAGTGACTTCTACATCCAAAATATGTATCAGCTTTAAATTAGCCACAAATGTTTAACAAGCTGTAAAACAACAAGTCAAGAAGTCCTATATAGGCTGGCACCAAGGTTAGAGACTCCAGTCTACCATGCTCTACTCATAGCTAGTGGAAAATAAGGTAGATTCACGCCTTTCCCCAATGGAATTTGTGTGAAAGTGAATGCAACAAACTAGGCTAGAATTTGAATTCTGCTTGCTGATGCTACTTTCCAGGCTAATAACTATTATGCGATCTTTTAATGAAAGGCACAAAATTAAATCACAAAGAAAAAATATACAAGTAGGACATTTAAACTGCTTAGGAAACATTTATTTACTATTATATATATTCTACAAAATTCTGATATTTTCACACAGAAAATCTTATTGCTAGACTTGCTTCAAGTGTTGCCAAGGTTAAATTTGATTAAAAAATGTTATACAACAAGAAATATCGTAAATGATATGAGGTGAGCATTACAAGAATTGCCAAAAAGCCAATGCTATATTTTTAAAGTGTAAAGAAATAAAATAGGAGTGCTTGTACATCATCAAAGAACAGAATAAATCTTTAAAAATGTCTGTAAATTATAGCCACTCCACTTTTCTTATGTCGCTACTCTTAGAATTTTCTCATGCTTCTTTGTATAATGTCTTTTCAACCAAAGGAATAGTAACATTTTAAACCTTTACAGATTGCTGAAATTAAAGCAGTATTATTTACTCATGATGCAAAAATGTCTAACCCGGAATAACTTAGAAGAATCTGTGCTATTTCTCTTTATTTAATTCTAATAAATTAAGGAATTTAAACTTGATTCCTGCTACCATCTTTAGTACTCAAAGACCTTGACATAAAGAAATTTATCTTGGTTAACATTTAAAATCTTTGATTTTTATATTTTAAAATACATTAACAGCCATTTTGTTGTCGTAGAAAGAGGGGGGAGATAAAGATATTTTTAAAAGAAACTTACCATATTAAGTTCTGCTGAAACAAAGTCCAATATAATCTTGAAATGCATTCCAGTTATTTTTGTTGCAAGTAGGTTTCAGAAAATTCTGTGGAATCAATTTGAGAGATTTTATAATATATTGATTCTAATATAAAGCAGTTTTTGTAAATGTGATACATTGTACATTGAATAAATCTCCACTTCAGAATTTTTTAAACTTTTTTGTGAATTCCATCCTTATAACTGATATGTAATCCAAGATTTTCTATAACTTGATATCATTCGAAGAAAATCCAAGACAAAACATTGCAATAAAATCAACAGAGAATAGAATGTCTGTCCAAGTTAATACTTCCATCAGAAATTTGTCATGTAAGTGCAAAATACATCCTCTTGTGAACATGTAAAAGTGTCCTGACTCTTCTGGTAAATATATATTTTTTTTAAATTGTCTCAAACAGTTATCTAGACATTGAGTAAATCTTTTACTCACTACATTTCAATGTGATCAGTTCTTTTGCAACTTTTAAAAAATACTTCAAAATGTAATATTTACAGTTACAGATTTTAAGGGACAAAGGAAGGAACTATGGCCTAAAAGGTATGAGGTCCCATAAGTATTGGATTGGTGTGGTTTGTTGATAGATATTCATCTAAAAAGAAAGTTCATATTGGTATAGATATAGCTTATAAAAGCCTACATTTGCAGTTTAGACTTAACTCAAAAATGGATTCCTTTTGTGCACTGAAATATTGAAAAGGTGTTTTTGTTTTTTAAGATTATCTGTGAGCTAAAACCAAGACACTCAAGAAGATTAGAGGAAATGCCACTGGACTTGCTCGTTCATACTTGTTTGATATTTGTCTTTCCTGAAGCATGATTGTTTATGGAGAAGGGGTTTCTTGGCAGGCTTTTGTTTTTATTTTCAGGACCCATAATTGCTATGCAAACAGCAAACTTCCTCTTTCTATCAGCAAATCTGTGTTCTTTTGTAAGGATTAGAATTGGGGTTTAATTTTGTTTTCTCTTGTGGCACTTTGATATTTGTTGAAAGGGGTTTCAGGGAGGTGGGAAAGGATACACATGACAGGGTTATTGATCTCCAAACTCAAAATCACATTATCCACTCTGCTACCAAACTGTTATAAGCACACAAACCAAATTATAAAAATAGCCTATTGAATTGCACCTGGGTAATATACTACCCCATTTCCTAGATTATTGTTGACAATGAACCTTTCTCTCTCATCTCTCACTATTGTTTTTTCAATCCTTTTTCAACCATTGTTCTTTTTACTTATCCCTTTTTTTTTCTCTCTATTATATATTCATTTTTTCTTCTCTCTTTAAGAACCTTTTCATTACAATAAAAAGGAAGTTCAGAAGCAGTTTTCTTTGTTAAAAATAGCTTATTATTTAAGATAACAATACCTATTTATTGGGGAAAAGGTGAAGCTGAGAGAGAGTAATGGTTAATTAATTGTACCCAAGGATCTGAAGCTTGAATATTAATCTAGTAAGATGAGATATCTGTTGATGTGAAATGCATTAAAACATTATTTAATGACCAAAAGTTTTGTTCTAAGTAAGACTTGAATATTATTATGACAGTCTGGAAAGGAGATTGAAAAATGCTTTCTGACTTGAAACTTTTTAATGAAGATTGTTTTGCCAGTTTTTAATTTGAAAAAATATATGAGAGACTAGCAGTATAGCCTGGCATTGCTCGGGTGTAAAGAAAACTTTAAAACTAATCCATGGCCCTGAACTCAAACTCCTTGGACATTGGCATGAAAGACTAAAAAGCAATAGTTGTTTCCAGTTAAAGCGAAACCATAGACTGAAAGAAAAATGAATGGATGTAAGTCAAATTTTGATTTCCTGGTATCGAAATCAAATAAGTTTTTTTCATCATAAACTGAATTCTGAAGGCTAAATAAGTCCTCTGAGTAAATGGTATCATGGCTGAGACTAAGAACTACAATTATACCTACTTAGAGCCAAACCCAAAGCAAAAACTAAAATAAAAGGGCTGAAAAAAGTACAGACATACAGTCAGATAAACAGACACACACAAACATCTTGCCTTATATATATATATATATAATCGATTTTCTGCACTATTGTAAGAACTGCAACCTTGAAACTTCTGAATATCATTTCTTATGTCTTTGCCTATGAGTGTATGAAATTTGATTAAAATCGGACCACTCCTTCTATAACCCGATTTTTTTCGATTATTGACTTTCAATATTTATCGGGGGTACCTAGACACAAAACCTAGCTAAGAACACTCGCAGATGCTTATAGTACAACTGCATAAATTTTCAAGAAAATCGGTTCAACCGTTTCGGAGTCTATAGGTAACGGATACACACACACACAGTTTCATTTATAAATAAGTTTAGATTAATAGTTCTGCTTGTGTGTGCAAGATACGTAAAAAAAAACAACCATTAACTTAGCAAACAAAAAAAAGACATGATACTAATCAAGTTTTTAGAAAACTTTTTAAACTTTAATAGTTTAAAAGACAGCTCTAAGTTTTTTTTAATAATGGGAGTTGGTAAGAATTTATAGATTGAAATGTTTGAGATTGTATGAGAAAAATGTTGAGTTCTTCAGCTAACTGAAAATACAAAAGAAATGTTGTTTCATGCAAAATAAGTTTCTTCCGTAAACTTATTGAATAAGCTACAAGGGTGGATCAGTAAGTCTGTAGCCTGAATTGAGATCTGAAAGTTTCACTATAAAATGTATTATCTGAGTGATTTAATTTTTAGCACTGAATTAAGAGTATCAACAAAAAAGACTGTTAAAAAATGTTTTTTCATTTCATTAATAGGCTCGATATATATATATATATACACACTGTTACAAACTCGTTTGGGTCAGCAACACATAAAACACAATTTGGTTGGAATAATGCTGAAGAGAGTGAAGTAAACTATAACGCAAGATAATTTTATACAAATAGGAAATTTATTTTAACACACAAAAATATTTAGCAAAACCACAAGCATGAGGTTACAGAACTATATAATAACAGACACTAGAACGGGTTCAACTTTACTAGTTTTACACAATATTCACGGGAAAATAAGAGGTGGGTCTAATGAGGAAGATATTTGGAGGAAGTTTAGGCGGAATGGAAAAAGGTCATTTAACTCAGCTAAAGAATATATATATATATATATATATATATAACTATACACAGCTAGGGTTTGGTCAGAATGAATAATAAAACAATCTTTACCTTTCACAGCAGCCATGTGGTGTCTTCAATGGAAGAATTAACTATAGTGAGATTCAAGCTCATGCGTCATGGTCAGAAAGTGAATGCTCTAACCACTCAGCCACATGAATATATATATATATATATTTTATTTTGACATTATATATATATGTGTCAAAATAAAATTGTAGTTTTCTAGGACATGCATTAGAATAAGTATTGTGGATAAACTGTCCAAAGTTCCTATTTTTCTTCTCTTTCAACTGTCTCAGTTATTATCAAGAACTGGATGTTGTCAGTACAGTAGACAAGATTTTATTGGCTACATCCTGGCATTTTTGGAGGAGCATTGGGATTCAAATTGTCTACCACAGTCACAACACCCAATTTTTTATAATGACTGAGACCATCAAAAGTCCTTGAACTTTAAAGAGTTGAAGAGATTTTGATTTACAACTTATTTGATAACTACAGAAAAAAAATTGAACAGACCATGTTAGTTGAATTTAACAAAATTTATTTGGATGAATTGCTGCTGTTTAAATATCTTATACACACACACTTTTTATATCATTATGGTCTGGCTTTATTGTTGTGGCTAAGTATTTTATGCTTTTAAATTTTTAGTACAGAAGAGTGGCATGTTGAAAATGATGGGTTAACTTTAGTAATAAAGTTAAAGCTGGAATATAGAACATTGTCAATAACCTGCAGACATTAATTCATAGATATAGATTCTTCTTTCTAGAACATCAGACAGTTTATTTTTACTGGCTCTTAAAAATATTGTAATTTTTACTTGTTGCCTAATAATATAAAAAATGTGTGATGTCAAACAGAAATCCCCTCATGTCTTGTATTTACACAAGTGTTTCTGTTATTGTTCATTAGATAGCATCTTTCAGGCCCATTACTTTTTTTTTCTGGTTTCTTTTTGCCTTAAAAGAAAATGACAGAATTAAGAAATAAACACAAAAATAACATTCATCAATGTATGAGTCAATTTTTAAAGGCTTTGAATTTATTTTATATTCTTGCATAATGTGACTTGCTTATAAGCAAACTCATCTCATGAATAAGAATAAAAGTATCAAGGAAGGTTTTTATTGGAAAATAAATATTTCTTTTTCTTTTCTATTAAATAGATTTTCATTTGAGTGTTTAATCCTCAATTTGTGTGCATATATATATATATATATATATATATATATATATATTAGGAGCTGGAATAAGTTCTCCCTGTTTTCTAACAAATGGCATTTCCAGAACTGTGTATGTAGTTTCAGATGATAATAAGGAAGTAAATCAGAGTATGTGCAACTCTCACTCTTTGGAGGCTTATTCCTTTTTTTTTTTTTTTTTTACATTTTTTTTTTATGTTGTTGACTATCAATCACAAAAATATCAAAGGTGCAATTTAAAGCAAAAACTAATTAAGATGAAGGAAATACTAACCAAAAAATTGAGAATGTACAGTGTTTCATTTAAGAAATTTATCTACTATAACATTGCAAACTATTCTAATCCAGTAACAGCAGTTGTACATGTGGGTTGGAAACTTTTTTGATGGGCCTCATAACAATGGGGCCAGAAAATAGTATTTTGATAGAAATAAAATTGTTTAACTATTACTTTGCCAGTTTATGCTTCCTTTTCTTTGATTGCTTCCTTTTCTTTGAATTCATTGCATTATGCATAAATAAATGTAATAATATTCTGCACTAGTAAACAGTTTACTTGCACTATATATGTTCAATGAAAATTTGGCTTAATTTGGTGTGTGTGTTTGTACTAATTAAGAGACACCCTTACTAAAAAGGTATTTTTTGGTGATTTGTAACCATGTCTCATATTACACTAATTATAGTTATGCAATTTAAGACCTCTGACAGCATTAATAGCAGGCATGGTAAGATTGTATAGGATAATCTAAGCTTATTTATAAATGGAACTTTGTCTGTATGTGTGTGTCTGTCTGTTACCTATAGACTCCAAAACGGCTGAATTGATTTTCTTGAAAATTTACACAGTTGTACTATAAGCGTCTGTGAGTGTTCTTAGCTAGGTTTTGTGTCAAGGTACCCCCGATGTGGTACAGTAGATATCGGCTCGGAACGAGAAATCGGGGAGCCGAGTTCGAATTCCAGCTGAATCCGTTGTATTCACTTATGCGCAAATACCCTTGGGAAAGGTATTAATCCGTCTCTTCCTTCCAGTTATGGATTAAATAACAGGACAGATTGGGTTCTATAGCCTTGGTCAGCAACCAGTCTACCGCAGAAAGCAATGGCAACCTACTGCGGGATAATCTTCTGCCCAGTCAGTCATGTCTCTTTCGAGACATGATCACCCAAGCGTGTATCACGCATGGCACTTAACTGACTGACTGACCCCCGATAAATATCGATAATCGAAAAAATCGGGTTATAGAAGGAGTGGTCCGATTTTAATCAAATTTGATACACTCATAGACAAAGACATAAGAAACGATATTCAGAAGTTTCAAGGTTGCAGTTCTTACAATAGTGCAGAAAATCAATAATATATATATATACTGCTAGTCACTACATAAAAAGACAGTAGAAATAAATGGCTACAGTAAGCAGTCACTTTGTTCATCTCTTAAGGAGAGGTATATGTTTATTAGATAAGAATGAAACACTTAAACACTTCCTGAACCTTAAACTTTTAGGTTATATTGTGTCATGTCAATCATGACAAGATAATTAGTATTCAATGAAGAGAGAAATTTAGGTTCATTATTTTATGTTTTGGTCAATAGTTAACAAGTTCTAGCTACTATTACTTACAATATTATACTTCATTAAATTATTTAGGTTAATATCCTTATTTTCCTTGTTTTGATCACAATAATTAGTTGGAACATTCTTTGACCTTCATCTTGTATCCTTAAAGAAGCTTTGAAAAAAAATTCTTTTCTTTCATCATCACTGCTAGAACAATTCAAGTTCAAACAATAAAGATTTATACAAGCAAACTTTGAGATTTTCTTAAGGTATTAGTTTGTTCTTATTCTATAAATTATTAAATGTTTTGTTTAAGAACTAATAGAAAAAAGAATTTTCATATTGTTTTTATTAGTAGTTTTAATGAATCAGATTTAGGCCAAAAAAAAAATTATGGTCTCCAATTGCCTAAAATTTCAAGATACTCACAGGACATCAAATGTGAACTGAAGTTTTATACACTAATGTTGTTCCCTTTAAAAAAAAAAAAAAAGGCTGAAGCTAATATTCCCACATCAAAAATGCTTTCAACTATGTCTCTTAATATTACTATTATTCTGAAACACAACATTTTTGTAGTTTTTACAGCTGGTGTTTCCTGTCTTTTCAAACTGAAAACAGGAAGTCAAGGTTAAACTATGAAACAAAGACTTTTAGTGATTGGGAAAAAATGTTACAAAAATATAAAATCATTTTGATAATTTTTATTTTTTAATTTTTTTTAATATTTATTTTTTCTACTGTGTCTCATATCCTGAGTATCCTCTTTTTAAAACTTTTGCATGATTATTTGTAGAGCTCATTTAGTTTGTGCTGATTCCCATTGATAAAGGCATGGATTTATTTCTCCTCATCCCTCATTATGAGATGGTATATCTGATCATTTGCATGCCATAACGGCTGAAGAAAAATGTGAGTGAGTACTTGAAGTGACAACTTTGATATCCCCAGGAAGTAGCGACCAAAATATAAAAAAAATAATAAAAATAAAACCTTTTCTTTCTATAAGTCAAAGATCAATCAGAGAATTTATAAACAAATTTGAGTATTGTGGGAACAGAACAAAACGTTAACTTGGCTGTTGCCCGTCTCTTTTCACTTCTCAGTTGTTTAGGGCAGTTATTCTGGTATTTGATCAGGATTACATAATGAAAAATGAATCAGTTTCAATAATATTTTTTTCACTTAATATTAACCTTTTTTGCATGTTTTGTCACAAAAATTATTCCATGATACCTTTAAAATTATTCCATGATACCTTTAAAATTATTCCATGATACCTTTAAAATTATTCCATGATACCTTTAAAATTATTCCATGATACCTTTAAAATTATTCCATGATACCTTTAAAATTATTCCATGATACCTTTAAAATTATTCCATGATACCTTTAAAATTATTCCATGATACCTTTAAAATTATTCCATGATACCTTTAAAATTATTCCATGATACCTTTAAAATTATTCCATGATACCTTTAAAATTATTCCATGATACCTTTTAAAATTCATTAACAGTTTATCTGATTTATTTGATTCATTCAGGCTAATGTTCTTATTTTTATTAGTATAGATGTTATTATGGACACATTTCAAAATGCTATGATCATTTCCAGTTGTCAATTGTTTTTGGCTAATATGAGATATCTTGCATGTGTTGAATATTGTTATTTTGTTTCTGTGATAACATTTATTGTTCATTCCTGTTGATTCAGACTACATTAAAAATGGTATCATAGGGTAAGAAAATACAATATTCAACACACATTAGCTATCTTATATCAATCAAAATAATGAACACCTGAAGAGAACCAGAGGGTACTTGGCCAAAACTTCATGTCTATAATAACTATAATCAAGATGAGAACAACAATTGAAGTAAATCAAAATTATATCGATAAATCGTCATTGCAAAAATCAAGACAGTTTTTTTTTTCTTTTTAATCTTTTTAAATATGAACTTAGGTCAGAAAATTTTATATTTCCAATATTTTTTCACTTCACAATAAAATATTTGTACATTGTAAATTTCTTGATCAATGACAAAATTTGAATTGGGAACAGGAACTATAGTTTACCTGACTGTAGCATATTACAGAACATATAACTGTTGATGGATCCTGCCTTGTGGATAAGATAGTTGTATGGTTTCTTGTTTTCCCCACTTACAAGCTTATCACAACACAATCTGCCTATTCTAATTTTCCATAAATCTAAGCTATGTAGTGTACCTGTTGATTTTAAAAAGTTTTTTTTGTAAAAAGCATGACTACTTTACTGTCTGAATTTTTAGGATGAAAACTTATTTACCTTATTTATGGTAAGAATAATTTCTTAATTTTTGTTGTTATTGCAACAAAGATGATGTTAGTCCAACTGTAAAACATGTAAATAAGAAAAATTATTGTGTAAGCATTCCAATATGAAGTTAAACTTACATTATTTACATTGTCTGGACTATTGACCTCATCTTCATTGCCATGTTTATGATGTTTCGGCCATTGTATGCTTTGACCTTCTTCAGGTGCTAGGAATTTCGAGCCAAAACCTTTATTTCTATCATTAGAGTATATCATTCTCCTTCCATGTGTGATGCCGCTTCTGGTAGCTATGTAGTTTTTCTCCCTCTAACTTAACTTTCCATATTATTTGTTCACCACTGCCTGATATTGAACTCACAACTCTTTGGGTTAAGTCACTAGAACTAATCAATGTCTATATCCACTAGGCCATGTATCCTTGAGGAGAAAGGGAGATAACTACATGGCTACCAGAAGTAGCATCACACATGGAATGAGAATGATATACTCCAGTGATTGAAATAAAGGGCTCAGTTTGAAATTCATAGCATTTGAAGAAGGCCAGAGCATACAATGGCTGAAACGTCATAAACATGGCAATGAAAATAAAGACAGTAGTCCAAACAATGTAAATAATACCTCATCTCAGAAATATAGACAAATACTCAAGTTAATCTTCTATAATTGTTTCCACAACAAAGAGGAAAAGCTTCACTCTTCACTTTAGGAACCCTATTTAATGATTAAAATAAATTAACTAAATATAGGATTATGAGAGTCTAGCAAAGCATGTTTATCTTTCTATATAACTTGGTATTCATTTTAAAGAATTCATTTGGTCAAGTTCAAGAAAGAGGAGTACAATCACTTTTGATCATTGCTTCATTCATTTACTTACCTTTTCTGAAAGGTTCTTTTATCTAGACCTCCAAAAGTTTACAAATTTAAACTCCTACAATCTTTGTGGCATATGCTAAGCTATTTGAACCTTAGTAACATGAATTTAAAAAGAATTCAATGTAATAATTTTCATGTTTATTGACAGATACAGATATTACTATGTGAAAATTAGAACATCTGTAAAATGTAGGTTTCTGTGTTGTTGTTTTTTTTTTCAATTTTGTTTATTTTTCAGAATTAGGTGTATGTTCTGTAGAGTATGGGTGCAGATGGCAAGTAAGGGTCTTTATTCCCCACCTGAAGATTTCAAAGAATAAATTGTGTGTGTTTGTAAATTTTTCCAGTGTTTCTTCTCTTTGTCTAATATTATTTTTTATTAGTTTTATTTTAGCACTGGGAATTTAGATGTCTTTACAACCTACTGTCCAACATTCTAGCCACAGAGCTAATAATCTTGATGAAATGTTGAATAGACAAGTATTGGATGCTAACTATAGGTCAGTAAGATGAGAATTATGTCTTAGTAAACCAGCTTGTGACCTTCTCTCACTGGTGGTGATGTCAATAACAGCTGAAGCTTGAGATCTCATTTTGACCCTTTCTTTGGTATCATTTCTTAACATTTGTGAGATATTAATAAACTTGATATGTTCCTGTTGGCGAACTTGTTTGTTTACAATAACTGTGAGAGAAGAGAAAAAAAGAAAGTGAATATCCTAGAAAAAGATGAAATTATTGAAAAACAAATTTAGTACGGTGTGAAGAGATATCATGTAAATTGTTCAAATTTTATATCTTGGCATTTTTATGTCATTATTATGAAAATACAAAGAGCAACATGAACGCAGAACATATCAATACATTTGAAACCCCCATGTTTTTTTATTAAAGAAATATCCAATGATTCTGAAATAATTTTGAGTATTATAATATATTAAATTATATGATTGTTAGTAATAACTGCTGAGTTTATTTTACTAAGATTTTTTTGTGCAAATACCTTTTATAACAGTGAAATTATGAAAAAACATAAGAATCCTTTCTATTATAATAAAGACTGTTTTGTATTTGTGTGCGTCACGCTCCTGGAAGGAGACAGACAATAGTGAGGTAACATTGGCTCAGTTCATTCTCTTTACTACCAGTTATTAAATGTTTTACTATATGTTTACTCATTAGCAGTATCATAATTTAAATTTTTGCAAAAATTGTGTTGTTGAGTAGTGATAGCCTCTCTATTATAATACAGACTTGTGTGTGTGTATATATATATATATATATATATATATTACACACACACAATTTACACACACCCTGGTTGAGCACTCTGGAAGAATGGTAGACTTTGAAAAAACAGTAGCTACTCTAGCCTCTACACATCGCTCATTCAGTAATGAATTAGAACACTCTAACTGCTGGCGTATGTGTACATGGTATATCACATGCCAAAAGTCTGATTCCTTTTACCAAGCGCCCATAGCTCAGAGGTAGAATTGCCAACTGATGCCAATTCGGTTGGGTTTCAATCCTGGGTAAAAGCAATCAGATGTCTAACCATGCTGATGAGCTGTGATACAGTGAAACAGATTTGTCTGCTGATGACTATATATATATATATATATATATATATATATATATATTTCCATCTTGCCAGACTCAGAGCTTGGATTATTTTGATTTTGTTTTTCTTATATCTTAATGTAAGATACTCAATAATAGCTATATCAATGTATATATTGCCATCTGACATTTGACAGCACAGGCCCACTTGTGTGTGTGTATATATATATATATATATAATAATCCTCTCAAATATTTTGTCATTTTTTGACAGCACAGGTTCACTTGTATAGAATACATTTGAAGTCAATGATCAGTATATTTTTATGTAATGTATATAAATGACATCTGTTAATGAATTCAGTTGAATTATCTAATGCTGACAAGTGGTGTTTCTGCAAAACTTGAAGTCAGAAAGATAAGTCTTTTGAATTTTTATCTATCTTTTAATTATGTTGCTCTATTTTTTGTTTTTAAATATTGAGCACTTTGTTCATAAAAATCTGTTCACTTTTGAATATGTTAAACTTCAATAATTTACAGGCCAATTTCGTTAGGCATTAAAGATTTTCTTCAGATTTGGGATTATTTGAATAATGTCACCTCTTGTATTGTCATCATGATGCATAATTACCTTCATGTCAAAACTTAGAAACTGAATTAAAAAAAAAAGCTGTTCCTAATCAATGTCTTGGATGTTGATAATAGTTATGTGAATAACTGAAAGAATTCCATCCAAATGTAGGAAGATTAAGCAATAAGTTAACAAAAGAAATTAACTGATTATGGATTTAAATAAAATGTTTGCTATTTCTTATTGCTTTAAATGTTATATTCAGTGGATGTACAGGCTTGAATGGATACCCTTGTCCTTTTTTTTATTTTATTTTTTACAGTGTAGGCTTCGAATGTTCACAACAAGATGTATATTTCGTAAAAAGAGTAATTGAGCTTTGCTTTGCTATGAAGTATTTAATGGCTGAGTGGTTTAAAGCACACTAAGTAGGTGTTTTTTTTTTCCTCTATGAAAGGGGGCAGGTTTGCTCACTCCCCAAAAGTATATTCCCTTAAGACATTTTAATTACAAAAGAAGAAATCAAGATGACTGCTAAATATGTTTATAGTAATAAGAAATAATGTCAGGGTTTTTTAATCCATTAGCTCTTAAAAATTTATATATTATTGTATGCCTGTAACAGTTTTATACCTTTAAATAGAAACTTCAGTAAAGCATTTTATTTTTTTAACTTTTCGTCCTTATCAAATAGAAATTAACTGCAACAATTTTGTCTAGAATTTTAGTTGTTGTTATTTTTAACATAAAATTGAATGCAATTTTATAGCAGTGGTTTTCCAGTCCCTTATTAGTTGTTATAAAATTTTCATTTACATTTCATGTTTTCTTTGTATGTGTGCTAGCTTTTCATTCTCAGTGGCCATGTGTGAAAGTCTTCTGTTAAATCTTTTCATGAATGCAATAACCATTGAGTCCTCTTTTGGTTTAAAAAGAATGATAATAATAGTAATGAAAGTCAATTAGTTATAATTTTAATTGTGTATCAGTAAAAATTTTAATTGTGTATCAGTAATTTCAACAATGCAGTAGAAAATTCTCTACAAAATTTCTTTTGTTGATATGACATTATTCATCAGATTTTGCATAATTTTTTTATCATTGGCTGACATTCTCAATTTAATGTCAAATCTGCAGTAATAATAATAAAAACAAAACAAGAATGTGTAAAGTCCTGTTATTTTTAGAGATATGGAAGAAATGTTGCTGACATCATTGCTAACTCATCAAAGGGAAGGAACATTGTTCATGAAAGGCAATGGGAGAAAGATTGATGAAAGCTAAACAAACATAGTGTTATTATTGCTATAGCAGCAGTCTTAAATACTGACATTTCTGACCTGTTAAAAATCTCTGCTCTCAAATTTTACTTAGAATGGAATATTTTATCCAAAGCTTTATCTTTAGATGTTTTTAGATAATCTTGAAATGAGTTATCATTCCAAAGATTTTATGAACTATTGATCTTTTTTGTTGTATTTCAGCCAATCTATTTTATGGCTTTTACTCATACGTCACCCCCAAAAGAAAAGGGATAACAATCGTGAAAACTCTCTTGCAAAACAGATTATACACCAAAAGAATGCTGCAAAGTAAATCATCCCAAACATTGAGAACAATAAAATCCAAATTCAATTCTATAGGAGGAAAATGACCCTACTATGTAGAGTTCTTCAAAATGACTGAAGAGCAAAAGTTTAGAGGGTGTATGGGTCAGGCTACTGAACAATTAAGAACAGTGGATCTTTGTATCTGGCACGAGCTAATAATAGGATAGTTATGCAATGACTTGCACCTTTCTTGTCTTTCCTTCCCTATAGCTGCATATCAGATTTCGCTTTTTGTGTCTGTTATTTTTCTTTCTCTTTGATGAACATTCAAAAAATAGAATAAATCTTAATTTTCAGACATCTTTCTGTTTATATATAAAAAACAAAACCAAAAAAACTTTTGTTTAATTCTCTTGTCTTTCTTTGTGGAGAAAACATAATAATAGAACAATAAGCAGTGCTTATTTTTCTTTCAAATACTTTCCACTAATATTTTTATCATTGCTTACCTGATGATCATTCTTCTTTTTAACCAACTGTATGAACAAAGATGGCTGACATATTTCATTTTATAATCATTTTATTTTTTTCATCTGGCAAAATATATTTCTTTGGTTATTTTATTTCATTTATGTTAATTCTTTTGAGTAAACATAACATTCACTCATAGATATTGACTTATAAATGTTAAATATATTTTTTTTCACTTAAAATGCAGTTCATGTATGTCTCAGCATGTAGTGAGTTAACATATACACTTTAACACACTCACAAGCTGTTCAAACTGCACACACAGTAGCAGTAGAGTTTAAGATTCTTCCAAACCCTATTATGTATAGGAGTCCTGGACTGAACACAAAATCATCCAATCATGGCCCATCATCCTGGGAGATATAGTTTTTCACCTTCAGGATGTGGATAGACAACAAGGACTCATCTGTCCTTCTTTTTTTTACGTGACATACCAGACCTTAAATAGAAATTTTATCATTCTATAACAGTAGACAACATACAAAAGCATTTTTTTCAAACTAATTTATTAATTCTTTATTCAATGACCCTCCCCACCAAAATTAAGAATATTAAAATCCATCACATATGTCTCAGGACACTTTATCTTCTGGTAACAGACATCTGAATTATAAAGTAAAATCTTTCACTTTTGTCTTTTAATGTGGGGATGTCAAACATTTTGGCACATACAAGAAAGGTACTTCAATTAGACCATGACCTAATGTAGGAAAAAATAAACAGTGTTATTAAGAGTCACTAGCTGTCATGCTTGCTACTTAATGTTGCTTATTGGGTATTGGCTCATAAATGTATAATTATCAAAAGGCATTTTTTAAAAAAACAAAAACAATAATCGATAAATAAAATTTGTTTTTAATTAGTCTATAGTACAAAAAGAAAAACTGTGATGAAAAAAATGTTTTGAAATCAAAAGTCACTTAGTAAAACAATTAGAATAAATTTCCCAGAGAAGAAAACAAAAAAAAACTAAACCCAACTTAATTAATTGGTAATTGAAAGGAGAATGAAATATCCATTCATGTATGAGCCATTTTTTTTTTATTTGCAGTAAAGAATGATGGTTGTGACTTAATTTTGAGCAATGTTATCGCTTGATCCATCCTCAGATATGGACAGCATGAATATAGCTTTGTAGCCCTGCAAGGGTTTTTCATTGTCTTCTACAAATGTGGCAACACTGGGCATCTTTTAAATTATTTGTAAAATAAATTCCATTTATCATGCAATAAATGACGCCTCTCAGTGTGAAGTGTCCTTTCTTCTTTTTTTTTCTTTTTTTTTTGTTTTTTTTTTGGCCTGCCCTATTAGACAGGGGTGTGCATTGTGGTGCAGTGGATATTGGCTCGGAACAAGAAATCAGAGAACCAAGTTTAAATTCCAGTTGAATTTGTTGCACTCACATATGCACAAATATCCTTGGGAAAGGTATGAATCCACTTTTCCCTTCTATTGATTAAATAGCAGGACAACTTGGGTTATATAGGCTTGGTTAGCAACCCAGTCTACCACAGAAAGTAATAACAACCTACTGTAGGAAAAACTTCTGTCCAGTCAATCATGTCTCTTTTGAGATATGATCACCTAAGCATGTATCATGTATGGCACTTAACTGACTGACAGATACAATCACATAAGAAATTAGATCAAATTCTTTGCCTACATTTTCACTAAAGAGAGTGTGTGTGTGTGTGTGTGTGTATAAAAATATAAAGCTTGTCACTTAGCTGATTTGTGTTTGGCGTTACCATCAGCATCCTAACTCCAGAGTTTTGTATACAGACCCTCCAGCTATCACTTCATCCACTCGTCAGTGGATATCAGCAGTTAACTGTTTATATTTCTTATTTTTCAAGGTTAAAATTTTCTTTTATAGTGTGTGCATGTGTGGTATCTCACAAAAAAACTCTCCTATTCAAAAGTTTTATTAAACTAAAACTATAAAAATATTTCAAAGATGTAAAATACATATAAACAGGGCATAGACGTATGCCTTTAATAGTATTTGGACAATACAACAAATTTTATGGAAATCATCAAAAGCTTATTTGAATCTGTTGGTAGAAACAATTAAAAAGAAAAATTGAGTTTAATTCATTGACAACTGAAATAAGATTGTTCTGTTAATTTTTCCAGTGAATTCATTATGTAAGTCAGATATATTTCTGATTGAGGTGCATCTCCTCTGTTATAAAATAGTTTTTTTTTTATTAAAGTGCTTAATATAAACTTTAAAACACTGCATTAATTAATGAAAATTAGTTTCTCTGTATTTTTTCTTTTTATAGAAAATTTTTTCTTTCAAACAAAACCAAAAAAAAACAAAAAACTTGAAGATCTTTTTTTTTATTTTAGATATTTTTTTTTTTTAAAGTTTTGATGTTAATTTCATGTTTTAAAATAGTGTTATCTACACCTTTTGGTAGAGGAGAAAAGTATTTTGCAGCCTATTTACATAGGATATGACGTTCTCATGTATATAGCTAACTGGTTTTTAAAATTAGGTAAAAGTCACTTGTGGGCCTACAAGCCTAGTTTGAGTACACTCTTAGTATTAGTGTCTTTTATGTAAGCACCCACACAAACAAGGGGAGTGCTATAAAGTTCTTAGCCTGACCCACTTCACAAAACTTCTTTATTTTTTATTTTTATTTTTGGTTTCTTGGTCAAGGTAAGAACTTTTCAGAACCTCCCATTTGTGAGCGTGAACGCTAAATATCCTTAATACACTTCTCTCAGTTTCATTATTTTCCTTCCCATCTCTCATTCAGAGATGTTGTTAAAAAAATTAACCACTATATCCCCAAAAATATTTCAATAAATTTTTGTTTAAACACAAAATTATCATTAATTCTTATAATCCTTAAATTTTACTTTGTCTTTTTAAGACATATTGTGTCCCCAAATGCAACTGTTTCTTTTATTCCTTTGAGTTCAGTAACAAAAATAGAAATTCTCAAATGTTTTTTTTAATAAAGTGACATTTTTCCCACAAGCCTTAGACGAGGAGAACTATACATGGGTACCAGTGCATGAATAGTCAGATTCTTAAATACAAGAAAAGAAAAGACTGTACAAAAAGCTAAGACATTTTCTTTAATAGAAAAAGTGTTGTTTCTCTCTCTCTCTCTCCCTCTCTCCTGAATAAGCATGTGTAAAAAAAAGTCTGTTTGTTAATGTAAAATGCTTGGCACAACATTTTTGTCAGGAGCCTATATTTATCATTACAAAATGAAATAATCTACAGAGTATCTTTTATCACTATTAATGTTTGAAAATTCAAATTGAAGTGCAGAATGATGCTGAAGTTTTCATTACTTTCAACTTAGCAAAGTTTATAAAGAGGTTAAATTTTCTGGAGCATATCAGGATGAATGAACACCTAAAAAATGACTGCTCCCCCTGCCCCAGCAAAGCAAATACAAAACAAAACTGCTCTTTTCATCATAAAGTCTCTTAGTATACATTATTTTAAGCCAAGGCCATACTTTGGGAGTAACTGCTGAGAATCTGAATCGATAATCAATTTACTGTAATCAATTTCTCCTTTTACAAGTTATATAATGAATTAATTGATACTTGTTTGGTAGATGACACCATTTCTTTTCTTAATAGATAAACAAAAAGCATTAAACAAAAAAAGCATTGTAGACAAAAGTTTAAATATTCAAAAACTGAATCAGACTTTATAGCAAAAATTAAATCGTGAAAAGTGTTTGCAAAAACACAAAGTTAACTGCTTTCTTTACATCTGTATTGGTTATTTTCTTTTTCTCTATATAAAAACATTGTGTGTGTACATAAATGTTTTACAGGTGCACAACCTGTATTCAGAGCCAAACTCTAAATATTTGCACAATACAATAACGCCACACATTGAATTCAAAGCTGCATTTTTTGTATATAAACAAAAGTTTTATTAAAAAAAAAATGTTTCTTGTCTATGGTCATTAACAAAAGATTGTTTCTTAAACTCACAAATTTTTTGAAAAGTTTGTTCTACAGAAGGAGACTGAGAATATCACAAACTTTTAATGAAAGGGATGCTTATACTTAAAATCAGAAAGAGACCATTGAAATTTCTAGGACTCAGAATGAGGAAAGAAGGCTTGGAGAAGTTGACATTCATATGGCATGTTGGTGAAAAGATAAACCATACTATAGCTACAAATGATTGGAAGTTGTGGATAACTACGATCACCCAGGTCTTAAAGGTCAGTCAGTTAAGTGCCATATGTGATACACGCTTTAGGCGATTAGGTCTTGAAAGAGACATGACTGACTGGGTAGAAGATTATCCCGCAGTAGGTTGCCATTGCTTGTTGCCAGCCAAGGCTATAGAACCCAATCTGTCCTATTATTATTTAACCCATAACTGGAGACGGATTAATACCTTTCCCAAGGGTATTTGTGCGTATGTAAATGCAAGGAATTCAAATGGACTTCGAACTCTTAAAGGTACATAGTGCATAGGTGTTGATTTTTCAGTTCAAGAATTTGATTATTTCAGGCTTTTTTTTTTTAATTTAAAATTCTGTCTTGCTTGTTTTATTGTCTTCTGCAAATGATGCATATTGAATAAATTCAATTTTTTTTGCCTAAGTTAGGAAATGCCAAATCTAACCAATTTTCAGATATTCACCCATTGATCTTTACAAAGTTTAACCCAGACCTACAAAGATTTTATGAATGTTTGACATACATCCATCAAAATTGAATTTATTGTGCTAAACTGAGTCAAAATGTAAATGGTAAGTGTTTCAAAGGGAAATGACATTAAAAGTGAGAAGACAAATGGATAATACAAACTATTGTCAATTGAACAGCAAAACTAATACCTTGTTTTAAACAACCAATATGTCTGAACCCAATTCTTTCTGTATTTGAAACTTGATTCAAACATTCATGAACATTGAATTCCTTCTGTAATATTTTCCCTTTGGCCCTGTATCCATTTATCCTGGCGAGAGAATACAGTTGAAGCTCATGTAAACATTACATTCAAAGAAGCAAATGTTCTAGACTTGCTATTCTTTATAACTGTCATCACAACACATTGACCTTTGATTATTAATCTAAATACTCTTGTTTATCCACTTAAAGTGACTACCAAAATTTGTTTTCTGCATTTTAATTCAATAGAGTATGCCACCAATCCAGTGGATATCGACTCAAAATCAGAGAACTGAGTTCAAATCCCAGTTGAATTCGTTGCAATCATATACGCGCAAATACCCTTGAGAAAGATATTAATCTGTCTCTTCCCTGAAGCTATGGGTCAAATAACAGGACAGATTGGGTTCTATAGCCTTGGTTGGCAACCAGTCTACCGCAGAAAGCAATGGCAACCTACTGTGGGATAATCTTCTGCCCAGTCAGTCATGTCTCTTTCGAGACATGATCATCCAAGCGTGTATCATGTATGGCACTTAACTGACTGACCAAGATTTATTAAAACATATTAGAAACTCCTGATGAAGTAAAAATGACAGAGAAACCATAACAACAATCATTGATTTAAAAAGTGAAATTAAAAAACATTTTGTTTTTATTTGTATGAAAAATCTATGTAATAGAGGAAGTTTAGTCTGTGTGTGTGTGCGCACATATAGGGGTGAACAAAACAATGGAATTACCTTAAAATTTCAAGCAAATTTATTTCAATATGAAGTAGGGCCATCTTTGGCAGTGATTACAGCTTGAATTCTGTGTGGGACCGACTTATACAGAGTTTGAATTGTTTCCAGAGGAATTTGTATGCCTTCTTCAGCTAAAACAGTCTCTAATTCTTTTAATAGGGGATATCAATTCCTCACTTCGTTTTTCTAAAATGAACCATAAATGTTCAATTATGTTGAAATCCGGGGACTGTGGTGGCCAGATAAAATGTTCTACTTCACTAGAATGTTCTTTATGCCATTCAGCTACAGTTTTAGCAGTATGAATGAGTGCATTAACATCCTGAAAGATAGTTTTCCCTTTGGAAACATTTCCTGAGCTATAGGATGAAGTTGATCACTTAAAATTCTTAAATAGTCCTGACTGTTGATTTTAATAAACTTATTTAAATAATATCTGTAAAAAAAAGAAAAAAAAAAACAATTTTAGCAAGAAAATGAAGTACTATTAATATTAAATCAACAAATATAAAAATAGACAGTTCTTTTGACAGTTTAATCAAATTTTACAAATTATGCTATTATAATACTAGGTATTTCCATTATTTTATCCACCTCCTGTGTGAGTGTGTGTATATATATATATATATATATATATATATAATCCATATACAAGCCTGTTTCGCTGTATCACAGCTCATCAGTGTGGCTAGACACATCCACTTGCTTCTGGCTGTGATCGAAACTCGACTGATTTAGTATCAGTCGGAGTCGCTACTCCCTAAGCCATAGGCACATGGAATCAGAGAAGGGAAATTTTAACGTGTTGTGTAGAAGCAGTGTATACACACGCCAGTCATCGAAAGAACTCAATTCATTTCTGAAGAGTCACGCATATATATACACACACACACACATAATTTTTTAAAAATTGTACATCATTTTAATACTTGACATGTGTATTATTACACACACATACATATAAACAGACAAGCATTCATGTACTACACTGACATTTAAAATATAAATCTGTTGTTTTATTACATGTGGCATGTATCTGATCAATGGAAACAAACTCCAGTCTACACTCCAGTATGCTGTTTCATTTTGTTTTTCTAATTTTTGAGTTCATGTTCTGTAAACAGATCTCTGAAGAAGCTTAATAAAGTGAAACATGTTAGATTAAGACACTTTTCCTATTTGTTCCTTACTTATTCTATCCTCACATTTTCTTTTCCTAGTTTAGAATTGTGTAAATAAAGTCCGTTTTTCTGGTGATGCTGATTGATTGGTAGAACATGTAAAAATGCTATCCAAATTGTCATCTATTTACCATTCTATTATACTCTCATCCAGATTTTATATATACACAAGAGGCTACTGAAAAATTCTTGACACAAGCTTCTCTTTTGTTTCTTTTTTTTTCTTCTGTTTCTTTTCAGAACATAAATGATTATGACTCTCCACAACTTCCTCTACTTTGTAGCTCTTAATAAGCTTTGTATTTTTTTTTACATCCTGCTCAATCATTGTCTATTCTTACATCCAGTTACACATACTTTTTACAAAATTTGTTTTTGTCCCTCTTGACATCAGTGTGTCCTGTGAGTGGCAAATTCTGCAAGCCTTCTTTCCTTTATGTGTGTCATAGAAATTTCAGCTGTCTCTTATTTTAATTATGTACCTTTTTTGATCCCATCTTAAAGCTTACTTGTTGCTGACATGCTCCATCCGTGGTGTTCCCAGCATCCTTCTATAGAGCCATATCGCCAATGCCTTAAGTTTACATTTTAACTTCATCTGGAAAGTAATTGTCCAACATTTACTGTCATTGACTTGCTATAGCAGTTCAGCATGCTTTTTTTCTGTTTCTAATTAAAAATTTTCTGTTTACATGCATGTAAAAAAAAAAATCTTGTTTGGTTATTTGACCAGGTTTGGGGAAGTGGATTTTACTGAAAGATTTTCAGCATCCCCTCTCTGTGTGTGTGTGTGTGTGTGTGTATATATATATATATATATATATATGTGCCTGTCTAACTTACATGTTGTGCTCCAAGTATTTTCAATCGATTATCAAGGAAAGAAGACAGAAAACCATGAGTTACTTAGTGTAGCATTTATGTTGTTGTTCCAAAGTTGGAAATCACATCAGACAATTTATTTACCAGAAGAAATGGCCTGACATCAAACAGCTTAGGTTTGTTAAACACCAGAAGAAACGCGCCAAAATGCTAAACAGGCATTCCCTGCTCATTTATTTAGCAGAACATATTTTGTGTGTGTGTGTTTAGATACAAAAGTCAGTCAAAGCAAAAAGTAAAGTCTGTTTGAATTTAATTTTAAAAGTATTAGCCACATTTTTAACTTTTTAACCATGGTGTCTAAAGAGGAAATTATAAAATCTTGTATATCTGAAGTAGTGATTTTTATCAAGAGTTTGTGTTTTTGGGTTAGTCATAGCAGATTATTTAGTGTGAGTTCAATCCTCTTGGGTAACCTACCCATGTGACCTTGTGTCAAGCTAAGCTTAAAAGCTACCACTGGAACACTTATAGAACCTAGACATAGCTTTATTTTTTATTTTTTTATCACTCAAGAGAATAATTATGAGAGATGCGAAAAATATCTGACAAAACTAGGAAAAACAGGGTAATTTGACAGATAAACAAACTGATTTTCCTGTCAAAATTCCCTAAATTTTACATTGCACCCATCACCAAATTGATTTTGATTGCAGTTTAAGCATTTCAGAAATATTTATCCTTGTACTTTCATAGCTAGATGGATATTTCTTTAGCTAAATCATGTCTATTACAAGGCCATGATGGTGGAGTGTCTAGTGAAGGTTACACATAAATGTCTAAGAAAGTGACTTGCTAAAAATCTCTATAGCAGGTAACCATATCTATCTGTATGTTTCATGACTCAGTGTGTTTTTTTTTGTTTTTTTTTTTCACAGTACAAAACTGATTTTTTTTTCTTAAATCAAAATGTGGTGATGTTTGTACCAACAATAATACTTTTATAAAAATGCTAAGAAAACTATTGAGCAGCTAATATTTGGATACTCTAGCCTCTCCCAAAATGAATTTAAATAAAAACATGATAGATGAGAGAAATTTAAAAACGTATCAATATCTTTTCCATGGAGAAAAATAATATGGTTACATACTACCAAGTTCCAGAAGGTGAAAATGTTACAATGGTATCATACTTTACCATACATACCAAGAGCGCTATACAAAAGAAAAGGTCAGATATATTAATAAAGATTTTAAAACATAGTGCTATCTCATAAACATGCTATTTCTAAATTTATTTATAAATGGAACTTTGTCTGTGTATCCATTACCTATAGACTCCAAAACAGCTGAACCGATTTTCCTGAAAAATTACACAGTTGTACCAGAAGCGTCTGCGAGTGTTCTTAGCTAGGTTTTGTGTTGAGGTACCATCAATATCGAAAATCGGTAATCGAAAAAATCGGGTTATAGAAGGAGTGGTTCGATTTTAATCAAATTTGATACACTCATAGGCAAAGACATAAGAAACGATATTCAGAAGTTTCAATGTTGCAGTTCTTACAATAGTGCAGAAAATTGATAATATATATATATATATATGTATATATAAAAGGCAAGATGTTTGTGTGTCTGTTTATCTGTCTGTATGTCCTTTATACAAATCCACAATTTTTATCCTATTCTCACCAAACTTCACACAAATATTCTTTAGGCTGAGTCTGAGCTCCAGGACCATGGATTAGTTTTAAAGCTTTCATTACACCCGAGCAATGCCGGGCTATACTGCTGATAAAATGATCTCGGCAAAAGAATCTGACAAACTTGCTAAATATAAAAACCTGGAAATAGAAACTGCAAGAATGTAGCATTTAAACACGGTAACTATTAGGTTGTCCCAAAAGTTCATAAACACTTGCGAAATGGGTCTGTCTGGTCCAGCACAATTGAGACAAGAGATGGGTTCAGAAATGGCAAGAGACACCGTCAGTTCCAAAACAAGATCGATTCGGCAAGAAAGTCATGTTGTGCATTTGGTGGAACTTTAAAGGAATCGTGCATTTTGAGTTGGTTCCGAATGGTCGTGCCATCAGTGCCAAACTTTACTGTCAGCAACTTGAGCTGGTCTACGAAAAGTTGAAGCAAAAGTACCCGGCTCTGATGAATCGAAAGCACGCTTTGATGCAGCAGGACAATGCCAAGCCACACACCACCAGGAAGACCAAAGACAAGTTTGAAGAGCTGGATGGCATTGAGGTTCTGCCACATCCAGCCTACAGTCCTGACTGTGCTCCATCAGATTACAGCCTTTTCCGCTCAATGCAACACTTTCTGAAGGGCCAACGATTCGACTCGTTTGATGAAGTCGAGGAAGCGTGTCAAGAATTCTTTGATTCGAAGCCGGCTGAATGGTACTTTGACCAGATCCGAAAGCTTGCAGATCGATGGCAGAAAGTCTTGAAAAATGATGGTCTTTATTTTGAGCAATAATTTTTTTTTGTTTTTGCGAGTAAAATTTTTTGCAAGTGTTTTCTGGTAACCTTAGATTACTTGGCGAGTAAAATTTCAATTTTTTGCAAGTGTTTACGAACTTTTGGGACAACCTAATATTCCAATAATTATAGGATCACTTGGAATGATCCAAAAGAAAACTGATACATACATTAAGAAATTCTTCAGAAAAGACACTATCTGATTGTGTTCATGAACATCATTCAAATACTAAGAAAATCACTCTTAATGTCATATTCTCTATAACTTTCTCAGAAAAAAGCTTCCTTTACCTTAATTCTCAGGTAAAAATTTAGTAAAGAATTAAATCAAACAAATCAGGAAAATTGGAAATAATAGTAATGTATTTGTGACTATCCCAACAAGCATGGATCCTTATATACGAGTATGGGTTCCCACAGCTTAAAAAAGACCTTGTGTTACATTCTGCCTTAGTGAAAAGGTCAGGTAAATAAAATCCCAGCAAGCATAAGTTTGTTTACGTCTACAAAAGAAATTTTAATTTTTTCTTTTAGTCTCTATCAACTTGTCTGCTGAATGGAACAAATCTGAATTTTTTGATAAGATGAATGATAACCTATTATTTTGCTGGCCTAACAACCAGTTCACCTTTCACCTTTTTATTTCCAGGAAATTTGTACTCAGTAGAAAAAAATACTTAAAACTAAAAATTGAAATCTTTTAAACTTTTACTAGGGTTTTGAAACATCTCAGTAATTGCTATAATTTAGTAATCATTTATTTTGTTAATCATTTTAATAGTCATTTTGCTAGTATTTCTTCAAGAGTCAGATCAAACTGAAAATAGAGTATTGCTGCCATAACTGGGCTGGCTAATCTTCATTTTCTATCCTCAATTCCCGAAAGGATGCTTCCCTGATTAATACAAGCTTAACTTCAAGTCTAGTGTCAACCATTATCTATCCTATATAGTCTCATAATATAAGATAAGAGACTTGGAATTGGTTGGATGTGGTGCTGTAAGCACCAGGAGTTATGTCCTTTTCCACAATGAAAGAAGACATTCTACTTACAGTAGGTGGTGCTGACAATTTCCATATGAAGGATACTGGGTAGGTATTAACCCATAGTCAGTGTTGGACTAAGAAAATTATATAACGCTAGTTTTTTTTTTCTCATTTGAAAAGGGCACTCTCAACAGATATGTGGAAAACCAGACACTATGAATGCAATTTATTTTGGCAATTGATGAACAATGGCATGCACCAAATTTGACTTAAAATTAATTCTAGAGTTTAACAGATCTGCATCTGGTTTTCTAGTGGTTGAATGGATGGAGAATCTGGAACTAGTCTGCAGGCTGTGTGGAGTGAATTCTCTGGAGCATGTGATCTCTTTGAAACTTGCAGGCAGAGCATTTGCAATCCACCAGCAGCTGGATGACAATGCAAAATCCAATGTTGAATAGATAAAGACTGCCCTAGTTACAGCATTTACTATGGATTTGTTCATGGTGTACAAACAACTCACTGAACAACACCTGTAGTAGAGTAAATCCGTGGATGTATCAGTTAAGGGCCATATGTGATATATGCTTTGGGTGATTATATCTCAAAAGACACATGACTGATTGAGCAGAAGATTAACCTGTAATAGGTTGCCATTGCTTTCTGTGGTAGACTGGTTGCCAGCCAAGGCTATAGAATCCAATCTGTTCTATTATTTAACCCATAACTGGAGGGAAGAGACAAATTAATACCTTTCCCAGAGGCATTTGCGCTTAAGTGAATGCAACAAATTCAACTGGAATTTGAACTTGGCTTCCCAATTTGTCGTTTCAAGCCAATATCCACTACACCACAACATACCTGGCTAAATTAAAGAAATTCATGTTCTTGTTGTGCAGGATGAGCAACTATATGCAGGCTTGCACTTTTGTGCATGGATTTCCAGATTATGTAAAGTAGACTCTTTGTGCATCATTTAGGATGGATGCACAGTCTATTGACCAAAGCCAGAACAATCATGAGAGACAATAAGATAGAGGACGTTGTGGTGGCAGTCACAGCCCAGTTAATGCAAAGTATAGAAGATGATGTCAGAAAGTGCATTAGCCACATGGCAAAAGATCGTCTTGAATGAGGGGAGAACAATTTCATACTGTGGGCCACATGTCTCAAAACTGTCTGTGAAAGTGTGAGAGGAGGAGATATGTCAGTACCAATGTCTTGTCTAGCCTGGCACTACCTATGATTGTGTACCAGGTGGATGGCAGAACCATCACCCCACTGGTCGATACTGGTTGTTCATTGTCTATAGCCAGCAGAGAAAGATGCCAGTCATGAGCAGAAGGGTCTGTGTGCATAACTATAGATGGGGAGACTAGTGTCTATTGTGGGATTGAAATTGTTGCTCTCTGGTTACACGGTGAAAGTTCTGTCAAGATCAACGTTCTTGTGGCTCTAGTAAGTTTCTTTAAATTCTAATCAAAATAAAGATGATAAACTTACCAGAATTCCTCACATGTGGCTGAATTTGTTGAAGAAGGACACCAAACTTATCCTCTCAGTATGTGATTCAGCTATGGGAGAGCTGAGTCTATGGGAAATGATGGAAATACATCAGAGTAGTGGTCAACCTGGTGTTAAGGGCACCACTTACTTTGTCAGATATGTTCAGAGATATTCTGAAGAGCAGTCCACAGATCTGGCAGTGGTATGCTGGCAGAATAGAAGAATAATGGTTTCCAGTACATGATCCAGGCTGGGGATGGATATTGCATGTTATGGGCACAGTCATTACCAGACTTTGATTGGCTGTGAGCCAACATTGTTCTCTGTTTGGCAACAAGATTTTGAGAGCATTATTTGACAGTTGATATTTTATGAGAAAGATTCACCATACAAAATACTCACCTACAATGATACTGCATAGGTTAGTCAAAGCTTTCATGGAGGAATAGGATATTACCCAGCTGCACTTTTGGTGCGCGCATGTACAGTCTAGAAACAGAAAAACAGAAAGGTGCCATAGAACTATTAAGCAGATTGTGGTGCAGATGTAGTGCCCCATACAAAAGGCTGTTTACTGGTATAATGCAATGCCGAAGGATGATACTTCAAGCCGAACTACACCAGTTAACACAATTCATATTTATGAGGTTGGATGCAAGGGCATTGGCGCTGTATCTGCACTAACACCATTGATGGCACATGGGACATATAAAGTTAGAGACATGGAATGGAAAAGACCACCCCAGAACCGACATACCTCCAAATTTACAACAGGGAATGTCACTGGGTTCATCAGTCTACAATATGTCCTGATTGATGGCATGCTTTGCTATGTTAAAGACCTCTAACTGGCATGGGACCAATGCACTGCCACAGATGATGCTGATGACTCATCCACAAATGATGGGAAGTTTGAATTAGATTCCCAGACAATGTATCTCCTGTCATATTAGAGATGGGTAGTGACAATAATGAGGATGAAGTACATCCCAACTCTGTATGGTGAAAGCAATGAGGATGAAGTACCTCCCCTGCAAAGGAAACCAGAAGGAAACATATGTTCAACCACCTGCATGTTGGTGCTGTGATCTGGAAATTTGAGGGGGGTTACAGAGAATTGGGTCAGCATAAGAAACTCAGAATTGGTTGCATGTGGTGCTGTAAGCACCAGGAGTTAACACACTGTGCTGTTGAGAGAAGACATTCTACTTACAGTAGGTGGTGCTGACAATTTGCATATAAAGGATACTGGGCAGGTATTAGCCAATCATCAACATAGGTCTGGGACTAGGAGAGCTATATAACACCAGTTTTTTCTCACTTGAAAAGAGCACACTCAAAACCAGAAAAGATGAAAACAAGTGGCTCTTGGCCTTTTTTGTTGGGGGGAACAGTAGTAAAAATTAAACATCTTATCAGTTGGATTGTCATAGTTGTCATTAATCACTTTATTTTTTACTGTCCCAAGTAGCACTTTCACATATTTGAAATCATTTCTGCAAACATTATTTACATTACAGAAATGGAAGTAATGACTTTTCAAAAATTTATTTACTCTTCCTCAGTAAGAAATATCTTGCACTGAGGGCTGCTGCGTTACAAGCTGAGGTAGAATTCCAGGAAGAGAAAGCAGCTCAAGAAGAGGAGATGGAGAGGCTGGAAGCCCTGGTAAGGAGGAAGAAATGAGAGATGACACAACGTGACCTCCAACACAAGCTAAAAATAGAGCAGGAAAAGATAAAGGCTCTAGCTAATCTTGAGAATCTGGATAGGATAACCCAAATTTTCCTTTCAGCTGGACAACCAAAGGGTTATTTATTTCATCTTTTTAAACTTACTAGAGAAAGTTCTGTAAATTAGTTTAGCTTCGAAGGCTTCTTTCGACTTTCTTCAAGTTGAAACTTGAAGAAAAAAAAAATCTTTTTTTTTCGTTTTCATTTTTTTTTTCTCAGTTTCAACTTCTCACTTGCTCGGGGTGATATGATTAAAAAAAAAAAAAGATACAAATATAGACATATTTAAAAAACAAAAAAAAAATTTAATACCGTATTAAAATTAACCCTATGCATAAAACAGTCTTCCATTATTTGCAGAATTCTCTTAAAAGGAAATAATTTGCAAAAATAATTCTGTTATCAAATTTCCTTTTCTACTTGCATAGCACATAATCCTGAAAAATCTGAATGCAAAATATGCAGTTTTGCTGCATTTTACTCAGAGAAAATGTCACATTTCGATTTGAATGCAAGCTTCTCATTCTGAAAGGTGATAGTCTAAATATATTTAAATTGATGATTGGATCTAAATCTAGAAATCATTAAATAGCATCTGAAATACAAGACTGTCACAATCTAGTAACAAGTTCCTAGAAGTTGAGAAAATTCATGGGAATATCTATTACAAGAGAAATAGTGTATATTTATTAGGAAACTTATAACCTGTAAAATATTAAAAAACATCTTATATATACAAAATTTTTATGAAATCCGTTACAAAATGGATTAACTGTGGCATATTTTTAATTTGTTTAGACATTAATTTTAATGGATACTCATATTTGAGAAAATAATCTGTTTTTTATAATGAAACAGTACATTTATTTATATCTACTGGCCTGAATAATTGAGAAATTAGGAGAATGTGTGTTTAAAAGCACTATTTTGGGCTTTGTTTGTCAGATCAGTCAATGATTTCCTCAAGAGGATGCAAATTCAAATCCTGCCAGAGGGTCCATATTTTCCTAACAAGATTTCTCAATTATTCAGACTAGTAGCTGTAAATAAATATACTGTTTAATTATAAAAAAAACAGTATCTACTAAAATATGAGTATCCATTAAAAATAAAATTCAAACTAAGAAATTATATATATGTTCGTCATCCATACCTGTTTCACTGTATCACAGCATATCAGTGTGGCTAGATATCCACTTGCTTCTGGCCGGGATTGAAACTCGATCGATTTGGTATAAGTCAGTCACTAAGCCATAGGGTCATGGAATCAGAAGGGAAATTTTAGCATGTTATATATAAGCGATGTATACGCATGCCAGTCACCGATAGAATATATATAAAACAAAATCTTCACCACTCACTTACTATCCCAGTTTCAAACATAACAATCTCATATATATATATATATATATATATATATATATATATATATATAAGAAAGAATAAATCTAAATAAGAGCCAACAGACCTACCTAGGTTTCACTCTACGGCTTGTCAGGGTAAGTTGGCTCCTTTCTTTGTTGCTCTGCTATTGTATTGAGTGCTTTAGTGTTAGGGTTCTTGTCTCGGGGTTTTTTTTTTCTTTCCTACGAGTATTTTGACGTATGTTCAAGTACTTAGTGTGTTTCTTTTTTTACTTCCCCTTTTTTCCCCTCCGAGTTTGTTCTCGGTGGGTTTTTCGAGACGAACTGAAATATATTATAGCAATTATTAGTATTAGCATTACTATTATTGTTATTATTATCATACATACATATATATAGAATGAGAGAGTTCTACAGACATGGTATTTAGCAATTTTTAAAATCTACTGGAATTTGTCAATTTTATCCTTTAGTGTTTTATACAAAAGGAAATATATAGCATAAACACACACACTTTATTTACTTTTACCATTTGCCCAGTGAAATAGAATGTCATTATTTTTCATTGACATTCTCCTTTATTGTTGTTTTGTGGGAGGTCAATTTTTTTTTTCTTTTGGTGAATTCCTATATAACTTTAACTGCCTATTTTTTTTTTCAAGTTTTCTATAAGATGGATGTTTTAACAGGAAATTTGGCTTATAATTAAAGTTAATTTCACCGTCAAAAAAAAAACAAAAAAAAATAACTCTAACCTTTTCCAGACGATGATGCAGAAACTAGCTGCTTTTCTAAAGTATTTGGAATAAGAAAATTACAAAACCTTCCTCTTCGTTTTCCTCTCAAAACTATATCACTTACCCTATACATCTGTAATTAATTTTACACAATCTTGAAATATTTGCAAATGCAGATTTCTAATTTATATCAAGTAACAGGAAATGGGGAAAGTCATGATGAAAAAAAATTTGAAAAGAACAATAAATTTATTCTTATTTGATGTGTATATACAAAAAGAAAAGATTTTTTTATATTTTTAAATTAATATCTTTGTTTTAACTTGTCATTAATTTATTAGTTTTAATAAAATAACAAATATACAATCCTGTAACCTAAATCTTATTATTTAGAAAATTAAAAGAAAAATGTATTTCAGGTAACAAAAGGACAATCTTGTTTTTGTTTCGTTTTGTCAGTGGAAAAGTGGGTGTAATGTAGTTGTGGGGAGGGATCAGCTCGATATGACCCAAATAGTTGTCTATATACCAGAAAATCATAAATACCATATGAAGATATTGGATATTTAGTCATTTGCAGCCTGTAAGTTAATTAGCTTTTTTTCATTGGGAGTGTCCCTAGTTTAAACATTGATTTTGGAAAATAAAAATATCTTCTTGTTCATGTAAAAGTGTTCGTTATGTCTTTTAAGTGGATTAACAAGCACTTCAGATGGTAATACTTTCAAAAAAAAATTTTTGCACAAAATCTTCACCAAATGACATTGCACTTAACATCTTGAAATCAAATGAGTGTTCAGCCTTATTAGTACTAAATTATTTGTATACACAAGTGTTTTCAACATTGACACCTTCAGTAAATAAATGGACAAATATAGATTTTTCTTTACTTTTTCAATTTAACCAACTCCTATATTGAAAGCCGAGTTCAAATTCCAGTTGCATTCACTTATGCACAAATACCCTTGGGAATGGTATTAATCCATCTCTTCCCTCCAGTTATGGGTTAAATAATAGGTCAGATTGGGTTCTATAGCTTTGGCTGGCAACCAGTCTACCGCAGAAAGCAATGGCAACCTACTGCAGGATAATCTTCTTTCCCTCCAGTTATGGGTTAAATAACAGGACAGATTGGGTTCTATAGCCTTGACTGGCAACCAGTCTACTGCAGAAAGTAATGGCAACCTACTTCTTCCCAGTCAGTCATGATCGCCCAAGCGTGTATCACGTATGGCACTTAACTGACTGATATTGAACTTAGTGTTGGAAAGAGAGTGATAAAAGTACAGGTTTATAGGAAGGAAGGAAGGAAGGATGGGTGCATTGATATATTTGGATGAGTTCATTTGCATATTTGATGTGTTATATGCATGTTTTCAAGTAGGTAGATTTCCATTCATTTATAACATTTTACCTTGTCATATGACATGGTAAGCAAACTAGTTGTGCAGTCACTGCTGTACAGTTTAATTTTCACTAGGTGCTTTGCATTTGTGGATTCGTGTTTGAGAAAACTAAGTTTAATAAATACAATATTAAAATTCTAAAGCAGTGATTGCTAACCATTTTTATTGTTTTGACAGCTAAAAGAATTTTTTAGACTTAATCAGTTATATTTGTCTATATTTCTGAGAAGAGGTATTGTAATTATTTACACCATTTATATTGTTTGGACTGTTGTCCTTATCTGTGCTGCCATATTTGGCTGTTGTACTCTGTGCCTTCAAAGATAGATAGCCCAGTGGATAAAAGCATTGGTTGGATCCAAGAGTTGTGAGTTCAATACCTGATTACAACAGAGTAAAATAAAAACTTAGTTGATTTAAACAGAGATGACTGATACTGAGACATGTAGAAGAGGCATGACTTGTGAAACTAGAACAATCTACCTTGTTCCAATCATCTGAAGAAGGTTAGAGCATACAATGGCCAACATATTTTGAATATGGCAACAAAAGATGACAAAGTCTGAACAATGTAAATAGTGTAAATTAATCAGTTAGGTCTTAACACTACTCGGTTCTCAGTTACTGAATACTTTTCACTCTTATTTCTTTTATGCCTTAAGATCCCAGAACTTTGGAGTAGCAGTGTGTGTGTGTATATATATATATATATATATATATATATATATATATATACACACACACACACACACACACACACACACACACACATATAGATAAATATATATATATATATATACTACCAGGCATAATTATTAGGCTGCCCCAGTTTTTTAAAAGAAATAATGTATTTCATACTATTTTTAATATTTATTGCCAAGTGGATAATTCAAATTGAAAATAAAATGTTTTTTTGTTATTAATTTGTAAAATTTTACAAGGCAAGGAAGCAAAGATGAACTTGTCCAAATCACCCTAAATTGTTTTCTTTCATTGATGAAACTGCAATATAGGTAATTATTAAATATTTATAAATTCATTTGATGCACATGTTATTGTGCAGTATTAAAAAAAAACAAAAAAAAATCATTCTATTTTCGTTTACAATTATTGACTTGGCAATAAATACTAAAAAATAGTATGAAATACATCACTTATTTAAAACACTGGGTGCCCTAATAATTATGGCCAGTAGTGTGTGTTTGTGTGTGTATATATATATATATATATCAGAAAGGATTGCTAAACATTTCTCGATCTAATCCGTTTAAAAAATTTTGCCAAATATCAGAATATGGTGGGGGTAATTCTTTCCTGGTTAGGTTGAGAACTTTTCATCACTTTGTCATTTTGGATTAAACATAAAAGCTATTAATTCTTTAGAGTTTGCTTTGTTTATGTCTCGAATACAAAACTGGTCTTTCAAGAATAACCGAAAAAGGAAGTATGCCTTCCTTAAAAGGTAAATAGAACCTTGATGGGCTTTGACATTTTCTGTATCCAAGCAATCTAAAGCATGTCAGTTCAAACGGTGGTTTTTCCTACAAAATGGGATGCAGATTCAAATCTTGTCAGAGCACATTTTCTCTAATTTTTCTAGAGTACACAGGTCGATAAATGCAATTGTTATTTCAAACACAGTTATCCATTACAAATAACATTTGAAGTAATAAAAGAAAAAAAAAATATATATATATATACTTTTATGACTTCAAATGTTTTTTCTTTTCTCACACTTCCCGCCTGTGGAATTCCCTTCCACATGTCTGCTTTCCCGACAGCTACAATCTCCAGGAGTTTAAATGTAAGGTCAATACACTAACTTGCATCTATTCTCCCAACACTCTCACCATCTACCCAACCCTCATTCTCAGTATCCTTACCCTTCTATCACCCTCCTTCTGACATTTCCTATATCTAACCATCCTTTCTCACCACTTTCCCCTCTATGTAACCCCCTGCGCAATAGTGGCAATGAAATGCCTTGCTCAGGTGAAACAAACGATTATATAAAAAAAAAAAAAAAATATATATATATATATAAATATAAATGTGAGAATGTATGTGTTTGGCTAAGTAGATATATGTGTGCATTACTTTACATTCATTATGAAACTGAAATTTCCTGCTGAATCACAAAGTAATGTTCTGCTAAGTATAAAGCAAACAACTTCTCACAGTGTTTACCAAGAATGAAAAGGAGACTAAAAAGTTTTTCAAGAGTGTCTCTTATTCAGTTTACTATGTCTAGCAATATATCTTTATTAAGAATAATATAAGAATACCAATTCTTTCTAACAGGCAATGGCTTTTAATCTCTTTATGAAACCAACCAACATTTTCATAAAGAACAGTTGAGAAAAATTTAAATATTTAGCAATGATAGAACAGCTTGGGTAATAATAATATGGGCCTGTGGCTTAGTGGTTAAAATGTTTACTTTCTGACCATGACACTCAGATTAGAATTTCACCAAAGCTGATTTCTCAGATGTTATTAATTGAAGTTATAAGCCTCTGAAGGCAATGACATCGTGAGGCACCATTGAAAAATCTTACCACTAGTTGACTCAAACCTTGTGTGTGAAATTGAGTAGATTAAACTGTTTGGAAGACATTGGTGGTTTTGCTAACACAATCACAAATTATTGTGACTGAGGGTTTGAGCATACTGATCTTGTTTAAACTGTTGATCATGCTAGATAATACATTGTCTCCCAGAAACTGTAACTAAGGTTTGCTCAGCATAGTCATCGTATAAAGCACAAATGGATTCTATGGGTGTTGAACAAAACATGAATGTGCCTGAGCAGGCATCTACAACAGAGATTGGCTAGCCATACTAGCAGATAGGTTTGCTCTGGTGAATACAGCAGGTGGGGTAGGGCTTCCCATTTAAGCATTTCCAGTTAGGTTTTCACCCATTTTGCAATATGTAGCCTAGCATTGTCATGTTGCAAAATTGCTTTGTCATGTCTCTGCTCATATAACGGCCATTTTTTCTCCAATGCTCAGCTCAAACTCATCAATTGTAGTTGGTAGCAATCTCTTGTGATGGTTTTAGTCAGTTTGAGCAGCTCATAATAAACTACACCCAGCTGATCCCACCAAATGCAGAGCAAAAACTTTGAACTGCTGATGTTGATGAATGACCAGGCTTACCCCACAATCTTCTATGTTTAGAGTTATTGTAGTGTATCTGCTTTTCATTGCCAATTATGACACAATGCAAAAAAAAAAAAAATTTCTTTTCTGCAGTTGAACCAGCTGTTCATATGTGACAAGACGCTGTTCAATATCTTTTGGCTTCAACTTGTATGGCACCAAATGTCTTTGCTTTTTAATGCTTTCAAACATTTCAAAATTGTTTTGTGATCAACTCCTAATGATTCTGCAAGTTTAGCTTGCACCTGACATGAGTTTTTATGAATTAATGCCTTCAATTCTTTATTTCAAAATTTTGGTGTGCCAGAGCTTTCTTTATCTTCAACATCAAAATCATTATTTTTGAAGCATCTAAACCAATCTCTGCATTTTGTTTCTAACAGAGCATAGTCACTGTAAGTCTCAACAATGATTTTGTATACTTCATCTGCCAATTTCTTTTGAATAAAGTAGTGCAGTAAAATTCCCTGCAAATACTTTCTTTGGCACAAAATCCAACATGCTTAATGCTATGCAAAACAAAGTTCTTTACACTTCAGTGAAATGACATACACTGGATTTCAAGCTTGATTATAGTACTTCCTTATAGATGTTACCATCTGAAACTACACGCACAGTTCTTGGAACACCATATCTTGAAAAACAGGGAAAACTTATTCAAGATCCTAATATATAAATTAAAAAAAGCTCCTGAAGAGTGGATGGAAAGTCTGCCTACAAAAGTATTGAGTCAATATACTGAAGGTAACATCAATCAGCTAAGGGACAACCTATACTCATGAATTATATATATATATATATATATATATATATACACACACACACACACACACTGTCTATATTCATAAACCCTATCTCTAATATTGAGTATTCTTCCCATATAAATAGCAAATTTTAAACAATAAAATAAATTAACATGAAAGGGTGCTGAATATTTCTTGATCCAATCAACATCACAAAAATCTGACCAGAGAGATTATTTTTGGAGATCCTTTCTTGGACAGGCTAAGAAATTTTCAGCAGCACTTACATAATATATATATATATATATATATATATATATATATATATATATATATTTATTTATTAAGAGAGAGAGATGTGTGTTTATGCTTGCTTCCCACCCAAACTCATCTTTCTTGTTATCCTTTCCTCTGCAAAAATCTAAAGAATCATTTTCAGTGCATATCCAAGAGAACACCATTTGCTTCACTGTCTGCAAACTCAGAAAGCCTTATATCATGTGAGTATTCTATTGTCACTAGTAGAAATATGCAAACAACAAAGTGCTCTCCTGAGGGGGGGGGAACAATGCAGCTAAAGTAAAGTCTGCATCACTTTCTAAGCATAACAAATGCCACAAATGTTTCTTTGAAAAGAAGTCACTGAGTATTATTGAGTAAAAAAAAAATGCTGAACTGAGTTCACACACACACACACACACACACAAAATTTAAATTCTTAAATTTAAAATTATTTTGCCATGACATGTTATAAACAAATTAATCTCACTATAAAACAACTAAAAGTTTTCATAAAATAGCTATTGTCTTTCAAGTGCTCATATTTACTACTGTGTAATGATCATCTATGTGCTCTGTCTCGTCAGAACATAGGTGATTATGGCTCTCCACCATTTCCTATCTCTTGTGGTCCTTAGCAGTTTTTCTCCCTTTGCTATAACTCCCATCCCCTGTTCTGCCATTCATTCACACAAGTTCATCTATGAGACTTTCTGCCTATATGCCCCATGAAAATTTTCTAAGCCTTTCTTCCTCATAATGTGTCCAAGGAATTTCAAATGTTTTCCTGATTCTGAGTATAGGTGATTTTTTTGTTTTTTCTGTTGCCATTTTCTTTAAGACTTCCTTGTTGCTTAACTTACTCTATCCATGGAAAACTTTGCAAAAATTAAAATACGTTACCAAATAACTGCAATTAGTTTAACCTCAATGAATAAAGTAGCAAAAACTACAGCTTAAATCATGAAAACCTTTGTTCTTTGTTTTTAACCACTGAGCTGAGAATACGAAAAAAAAAATGTTACAGTTGAAAAATTTTTTGCAAGCGCACAAAAATGATATCAGTAAAATATACAA
This sequence comes from Ascarosepion bandense, assembly GCA_037127315.1. Taxonomy (NCBI): domain Eukaryota; kingdom Metazoa; phylum Mollusca; class Cephalopoda; order Sepiida; family Sepiidae; genus Ascarosepion; species Ascarosepion bandense. The sequence continues at coordinate 1,698,723 of JBBBDQ010000573.1, read as the reverse complement.
AATATCTCTTGAAATATTTTGTGAATTATTGAAAAATAAAAAAATCTGTCCGAAAGGAACACATTTTTTTTTTCATTTAACTCGTATAAGTATCACGAACACTTAAAAAAAAAAAACTCAACCAAATTAATAAAAGTTACAAAAAGAATATCTATGCTTTTAAAATTCAAAACGCCTCTTAGCTCTTTTTTTTTAATCTAAGTTCATTTAAGTTCTATGCCTGTCTTGAGAATAGGAATACATGTTCATTAATTTCAATAGTGTCAGGGACCAAAAAAAAATTAATTTCCTCTCTTTCTCTTTAGTTTTTATTCTTTTTCTGTTCTCTTCCTTCTCTTTCTCATATTTTTCTATCACTCTTCTTCCTCTGACTTTTTCTTCTGATGTCTGTTTGCGCATACATCTGGATGAAAGCCGTGGAGAAGAAGAAAAAAGGCTTGAAGGCACAGAATAATTTTTTTAAAGAAAATCTAGCTTTTCCCACTAATCATTCACACAATTAAGAGTTGGAATTTAAATGGAATTTGATCCGACATAACTGAAAGGTTTTGCTTCTTTTTTTTTTTTTCAAATGACATCATTAATGATTGAAACTTTTTATCGAACTTAATCCAATATATACCGAAAAGTTAAGTTGCTATTTTAAAAATGAAATGATGATTGAAAATATGGTGGTTCTATTTAAAGCTTAAAAAAAAAAAAGCAAGTTGCAAGTAAAAAAAATTTCTTAAATATTTTTATCAATATTTTACAAGTATATGAAAAAGTAATAATAGTTCAGCAGTGTTGCTATAAGTAAGTTGTACTTATTGTTTAAAGAATCGTTGATTTCTACGGATGTGGATATCGGCTCGGAACGAGAAATCGGGCAGCCGAGTTCGAATTTCAGTTGAATTCCTTGCATTCACTTACGCGCAATGATTAAAAGAAGTGGACATTGTGTGTGGTTGTGGTATACTTCTGAGATTTGACTCTAAATTTTAATTTTTACCTTTAGATTCTAAAGTTTAGAAAGTTAATGTTAAATGTGGAACTAAAAAAACGCATACTTGCAATCAGAAAGAAATAACTGAAATTTCAGGGTAACACGAGGAAAGAGGGCTTGGAGAGTTGAACTTAAGGGAAAGCAGTGAGTAACCTACTTTAAGTGACTGCTTGGTAGAACAAGGACAGAGGAATAATAAAAAGTCAAAAAAGAAATTTGAACAAAATATGAAAGAATATGACACAAAGATTAACTTATTTTAATACTAAATTTTAGAAATGAATGCATTGTATCACTTAAAATTTAAATTATTTCGGGTTTAAAAAAAAAAGACACCACCCTGGTCGAGTGGAAACTATACAAAAAAAAAAAGCACGCGTACTTCCTATGTAAAGGACACTTTTCCTCCCCATTTTCGTTTTATTTCTATTTTATTTTTTATTAAGAGTATCAATTATAATAATTACATTGCAAGCCTCCCAGTTTTGTTAATTCTTAAGATTTAAGAATCTTAAATCTTATTCGTAATGAATCTGTCTATTCAATTGGAATTTTTTAGAATAGGCAGTGATTAAAAAATAAAAATGAATATCCCTTCTTTTTTTTTTCTTTGTCCCATACTATGGATTTAAGCTATTTTTATAAATTTTACTATTACGAATATTATTTTTTTATATTTTATTACTAGCTTTCCTGTTTGCTAGTAAATTCGTTGATGTATGTAAAAATTGATCCTGCAACAGGCGCGCTCGCAAAAAAAATAAAAATAAATAAATGAAAATGCTGACTCCACGTCTGGAGTCCTTAATCGATAAACAAAGAAGTTTTGAATCTTTTGAAAAAGATTTTAAGTTGTTCCGTTGCTCCTAAGAAATGGGAAGTAAATGAACATATTTCTATTTTTTATTTATTTATGATTTAAGAACATCAATTACATTGCAAGCCTCCCCATTTTTTTTTTTCATTCTTATTATTATTCGTAATCTGGCATAAGTCATAGTACTTCTTGTTCTAAGATCTTTTTTTACGAAAGATTTCCTTCAATTTTATTTGACATGCAATTAAAAAAAGAGAAATTAGAAAATCTTTCTAATCTTTTAATTGTTGATTTAAAACTTTAAAATGTACCATGTTTAAAACGCGCTTTTTTTTCTTTTCGCTTATAAAGCTGCAAATCAAATAATGTTTTTACCTAAACATGAAAAAAAAGTCATTGTCAGTTAAAAAAAAAAAAATAATAAATGGTAAGGTTTTCCCAGCTGGTGAATGTTAACAATATAGGCCAAAAACATTAAAAAGCAACGTGAGGGGGAAAATAAGACACACAAAAAAAAACTGTTTATCGCGTTTCTTTTCACTAGTAAAACCCAAATTTTGCTTCCTCTCGCAAAATCACTGCTTGGCCAACTTCTCCCGTTCCTCGAAATTGTTGTCTTTCTACTCGTAGAAAGAAGTCTCCCTAAGGAGGCGTGTAAAGACGTACGTATGCGCTTCTTATGTTATGAAACTGTGTGGGGTGAAAAGCTACGCAGTGTTGTTGCACACCCATACTGACGGCAGTAAAAAAAAAAAGTCGGGGGGTGAAAACTAAAAGTTATCCAGTAGTGAGTGTATTGTCCACTCCACTCATTTTCTTTTTTCTTTTATAAATTCGTCTAAAGTGGAACTAGAAATTCATTTTACTATGCGAAACTGTCGTCATTGTCTTTTTTTTTTTTTGCTTTGTGAACCTTCTTTGCTGTGTAGTGTAATTATTTAGTACATCTTTTTACCCCACCTCTCTGAAAAGAAAGACAGGCACCACCCTGGTTGAGTGGAAACTTTATACAAGACACGCGTACTTACAACGTAAAGAACACTTTTCCTTCCCACTTTCGTTTTATTTTTATATTTTTCACTTGCTTACGACAGAAACTTTTTTTTTTAAATCCAAGTGGGGTAAGTTAAATAAATTTTGTTGTTAACACTAAAAGGGTTTTTCCGGATTTAGTGGAAGGTAATCTGAATATCCAATTTTTATTTTTTGCTGTTTAATTACTGACGTTTATTTTGCGGGACAGGCTGTGTATTTTTATTTTTTATGTAAATAATGAATGTTGTAGCTTATGGAACCGCTTGCTTCCTTTCAATAATTTCTGTATCGGTTGGGTTTATTTACTGGGCTTTTGAATTTTTGGTTTGTTTTTTTTTTTTTAGTTATTTACATTACAACAAGTTTTTGTCAACAATTCAAATCATAAATTCCCTTGTGATTTCTGAATGATTTGTTTTCTTTTTACAATTTCAAGACGAAAGTAAAACTTAGTTTTTGTTTGAACAGTTATATACATTTAGTTCTGTTTTTTCTTTTGTAAAATCTGAGCTTGTTTAAAAATTGTTGACTGTTAGTGTCATTGGTTGTTAAAAGGTACAAAATTACAAAAATAAAAAGTAACTAAAATAAAAAAATATATAAACAAATTTTTTAGATCCGAAAATACGGATGATTACCATTAGTTTGCAAAAAAATAAAAATAAAATAAAATGTCTTTGGAAATGCTTACGATTCACTATTTTCTAAAATTTGATTCAAAGACTGTCTAAGAAACAATGGAACTCTTTACATCTTTTCATCAAAATTATTTTATAAAGGATAAACTTTTATTTTTTGGCAACCTCAGTCAAAAATTTTTTTCTATAAAAAAAATGAAAATTGAAAAAGTTCTTAAATGTCACTGTATGAAATAAAATTAATTTTAATGTTACTTTTTCCTCGATCATATCGAACAAATCCTTTCTGAAAGAAAAATACTTTTTTGTAATTTTGTTTTTCCCTGTTCGTTAACGTTTATTAAAAATTCACCATTACTCTCTTTCCTTCTTCATCCTCCAAAGTGCGTGTGTCTGTGTGTATGATCAATTTGGATGTTGACTAAGAAAGAAAGTATTTTTATTGGATTTACTCCCAGTCACCGTGACAAGACAGAAACAACAAAACAATTTCTTACTATTTACTTTTTTGACCATATCTATTAATCTTTTATTTGCGATTTTAAAAACAAGAATTTTTTTTTAGTAACTCTTAGTCTCAGTCTTAACGGAAAACTCATGAACACTAAAAATTTTGTTTCTTCTTCATCCCTAATTCCGCTGACGTTGAAAAGTTACCTAGGAACAGACACATGAAAGAAATATTAAGAGGAAAAATATATTCTCTCTAATTGAGAGCTTTAGCCTTTATTTATTTACTTTCTAAATGTATTTATGAGTTAATTTTATGCATCAGTAATTTCTAGGCAATTGTTTTTTTTTCTTTTTTTTTGTTTTTAATTAGAGCAAAAAAAGCAAAGATCGATATGCCAGGATGTTTTTCATACTTTGAAGTTGAACACATAAAGGTTTGTTTCAGCACACTTTTTTCAAAAGGTTTCGTTTGTTTCGACACACGTAAAAAGTTACAATAATATTTTAAAATATTTTCTTTATAAACGACAATCTCTGGCTTTGTTGCTGTTAAAATAATTGTGCAATTGATTGAACAATTATACCCTGTCTGTTGCTAAATATTTGTTTCTAAAACTTAATTATAAACCTACTTTTAAATGTTCTAGATGACTAATTAGTAAAAAGAGTGTCCAAAGATAAAACTGTTTTCTTTAAGACTTTTGTGACTTTTTCGATGTTGGTTAGGACTTGGGAGGATGATTATTGTGTTGTACGAATCCCTTAAAAAAAAGTATCTGACCTTATTTTCCATTAAAAAAGGTAAAACAAGAGAAGAACCTTGATTCAACCAAACTAACCCTTCGGTATTTTGCTATAACAAACAACAAAGAGATGTATGTAAGTAAAAGATAATTTGAATACGTCAACAAAAAGTAAAACTAAAAGTTATTTTTTTTTAATTTTAAAAGAGCCCCATTAAAGAGTAATTTTAAATTAAAATTACTCTTTAATGGGGCTCATTCATTCCGCATGGTAAAGGGTTTTATTTTAAAAACAACTTATTTTTCAAATCTAAAATCACACAATGCTAGAATTATTTTTACTTAAAGGTGTTTTTTTTTTCTTTTAAGATAAAGTTAAAACAAAAAAATTGTTTTGTTCATGTTTTTTTTTAACATAAAACTAAAAAGCATAAAAAAAATTTGTTTTTTTTTTTGTTTTTTTTTTTTTTAACATAAAACTAAAAAGCATAAAAAAAATTTAACTAAAATTTAGAATCTAACTATTAACATTTTGGTACTATCATACATCTAAGATGGTTGATAACACATTGAAAAAGCAATATTAGAATAATAATAATAATAACCACAGTATATTTAAGTAAAAACAACAACAAAAAAACAGTTAACACAACACCACTTAGTCATCATTCAATGATTTGCTTTCAGAAATAAGTCAATGGATGCTTGTGAGTTAAACCAACATTAAATAAGAATTGATAACTCAAACTGCATGTACCAAAAACAAAATAGAAGAGTGAATCTCTTAAAATATTAATTAACTATAATTGCCATTCTAAATAAAAAAGTAGCCTTTCAAAAATAAGTATTTCTAGTTATCTCCCTTATTGTGAAAGTGAACCTAAATTGGAACACAGAATAGTAACTTATTTATTCAATTCAGATTTTAAATTTATGTCCTTGGACATCTATTGAAAACTACTCACTAAACTCTTTTATGAATCAGTTTGTGTATAAATTTTAAAATTCTCTATCAGTGTCAATATATATGAAAAGCTGTAATCGTTATCAATTGTAAGAGTATTGTTGATGTTGATGTGATTATTGTGAATTGAATTGACAATACAAAAATGTTTATTTTTTTAAATAAAGTATTTCATATTTCATCTGATACTGGGTACTTATTCTTACTCAAAAGTGAGAAGCACCATTCAAAAGAAATTGGATCTCATTTTTCATTTTTTTTTTTTAAATTTCTGAAAGTTGGAAAAAGTACTGAACTCGCCAGAAAAGCTAAGGATACGGTATTGTTGCAAACTTTTGAAAAAGTATATTAAATACAATTAAAAATAGTGAAAATAATTACTAGTTAGGAAAGTTTATTTCATACCAAAGGAAAATATCTTAAAGAAAAAAAAAGTTCTACTCTTCAGCCCATTCCACCAATAACCGTTTTACTTTGAGACATGCTGAGGCGAAATTTAAAACAATTGAATGATTTGGGGAATTTAACAAAATTGGAAAAGCCTACTCTTTGTTTCATGATGACAGCCATTATTTATTTATTTACGAAAAAACAAAAAAACTATAATCACAGTAACCATATATATATATATATATATATATATAATTGGTGTAGGCAAAATCAAAGAAAAAATGTTTGCTTGATGCTTACTTATGTCAATTTAAATGTTTAAAAATTCAAACTAATATCCTTATCTTTATCACAACATTTTGGCATTATGCCAACGGGCCTTCTCACAAGGCCTTTTAAGTTGTGGATTGGTTTATGAATTGGGTGGCATAATTGCGAGTTAAATCCCTGACCCAAATAATATAAACTTTTAAATTAAGCTAGTAAAAATTAGGGCAAGTAATAATTAATTGTAAAAGAACAAGAATAAATCTCTAGACATGGAGAGTAGACCAAGAAGTTAATACCCTAAAATTTGAAATTTTTTGTAGGTTATCTGAATCAACATATTCTAAATGAAAGCTAGAAGGCACAATGGCTGAAACATTGACAAAAAATGAGGACATTCTTTCAACAAATGTATTGTAAATAATTCTTCATTGCATAAATTCAGGCAGAAATTGACATATTTTTACACTATTTATATTGTTTGAACTGTTGTTCTCATCTATGTTTGCTATATTCACAACCTTTCAGCCATTGTACACTTCGGCCTTCTTCAGATTATTGGAATTTCGAACTGAACTTTATTTCGTTCACCTAGGTACATTGTTCTAATTCCACGAGCTATGTCTCTTCCAGATGTCTCAATATCTGGTCTCAGAAATATAGACAAATAGAAATTGACATAAATGATTTTGAAAATAAAAGTAAAGCAATTGAATTTAAATCCCATTTCTAGTTGCTTTCTTAGTGTTTTTTTTTCCTGTTTTGTTGAACATCATTAAATTGATAAAATTGTAAAAATGATTTTTCAGTAAACGTAATTGGAATTTTCTATCCAAATTAATTCTTAATTAAATTGACGCAGTGTTTCTTTAAAAAAAAAAAAAATAGACAAAATTGAGATTAAGATTCCCCTCTCATAAAATTAATTTTACTTTAGAGCAAATAAAGCCAACTTCTCTATCTCTGTAACACACACACACACACACTTCAAAAAGTAAGCAAAATTAATTAACTTTTTTTTCACAGCTTATGTTTATTTTTTTTAATTTGTTGTTTTTTTTTTTGTTAGTGGATGACTTTAATCCAGTTTTGTTTAAAATTAGTGTTTCACTTTCACTTTCAGTCCTATAAATGCGAATTTGCAAATCATAGCTATTATAAATTAAATGCATATAATGTTTTAAAAAATTAAGCCTTTTTATGTGCATAAAAACAAATTTAAGGGAATAAAATATAAACAAGATTTTTAAAAAATTTTATTTCACATGGATGATGATTTTTTTTTCTTATTCTTTGAGCTTCAGTTTTTTCTCTTTCGTCTATAAGTTTCATGAAAAATAATTTGACGAAATATTTTTACTGAGAGATAATGAAGTGAATTTAGTCTGTGTATGTGTATTATATATATATATATATCACACACACACTAATTCAACAATGTGTGTGTGAGAAAATAAGCTATATTATTTCAATAATTTCAGCTTAAAGCAAATATCACAAAATTATTTGATCTTAAATGTTCACTTTGAAAATTCCAACAGCTTCTTTTGTTTCTAATTTATATCAATATGTTTGAATTGTTAGGTTTTCTAAAAAAGTTTAAGAAAATTTTATTAATTTTTTTTTTTCCATTTTCTTTTATTTTATTGTAGCAATTTTTTTATTTCATTGTTTTAGTTCTTGTTTTTATCCGTCATCACACATTTCTTCTATTCTCTTTATATCTCTCTATTATTCTTCTGTAGTAAAACTGTCACCTTCAGTCTCATATTAATGAAATTGCATCTTTTTTCTGTCTTCTCTCTAAAAGGAACTGCACTACTTTCATGTTAACCTGCTTTTTGACTTTCAATTCTTTAAAAAAAAATCAAATCAATATTTTTTTATACTGAATCATGTCACCCATACATACTTGGGCACATTCTCTTTGCTTCTCACTCACATTTTCAGAATACTACATTTTTAGCCTAATATTGCGGTAGAAAGAATATATTTTCACAAACTCTTCCCTACACCCTCCCAATTATTCTTGGTGGCAAATTTCACCAACCATATTATCAGCTAAGGTTCAGTGTTCAGTCAACCTGAAAAATGCGAAAATCGGGGAATTTAAAAAAGTAACTTTTAAAAGAAAAATCAAGGAATTTTTTAATGCAACTTGACATGCATGATATATATGATCAATATTTAATTGAAAATTGTTTGGAAATAAATGGTAAATGTTATGCGATATCGGATATATTGTTTTATGATTAGGAAAATTTGAACAAAACTGAGTTTCTTTGTCCATTCATCTCCTTTAGCTGTGCTGGAACACAGCTACTACTATTGAATTATTGTTACATGATGCTCCTTAGAGAATTTCAGTGGGATTTTTCAGGTAATTATCCGAGAATTCACTGATTAAAAACTGTAATGTCATTGGGAAAATAAATACAAAGAGCATTGATAAGTTATTGACCAAGCCAATAAGACCTTTTTGACAAATTTTGAAAAGTGGGCTGGGCCGAGAACTTTTCAGCTCTCTCCTTTTATATGAAATAACTAACAAAATTTGCATTGTTGATATTTTTTTAAACAATTCCAGAAAACCCCATGAAGTATTTTCTTAGCTGACAGGTTAGTCTCCTCTCTCTCTTTTCTTACCTTTGTATCCCTTCAGTGTTGTGCCACACAAGCAACCCCCTCCCACTTTCATTTTCATTCTTTGACAACCCGTAACGAAAAATATTGTTCCTTGTCATTTTTTTAAAGTGTTTTCAGCTTATTTATTTATTTTTACAATATTACATACCGCGCGACTATCATTATGAATCAGTTGCGACTTTATGTATCAATAAAAGTTCGTCCTGTACTCCCCTCGGTTTTTCAGTCCGTATATAAATGAACTCTTCCAGTATGCGCGCAATTGAAAGGTACACCCCTCCCTCACATTTGGATTTCTTCTGTTTGTCACTGATGTTGCTGTAAGAAGACAGCAGTTTAGTCAGTTGATAGAAATTTCCATTGATTAGTTTAACCTGCAAAGCGACACAGGGATGAATGGACAAATAGTTAGTCTGTAACACTGAAACAACAAGCTACAGTGGATCAGATCGGGGAGAGAGAACGCACACCAGGAGTTGAAAGACTTTGTCAAAAAGACGTATTATCCAGGTGTTAAAAGTAGTAAAATACGATTTTTTCCTCGATTAAGGATTTTTAATGAGTTATTTTCATTTAAAACCGCCGATTTCTATTTTATAAAAAGAGACAAATGTTTAAAAAAAGAAATTCTCATTGTTGAAAAAAAAAATTTACCTGGAAGGTGAAAGTTGTTTTTCTTTTTTCCTTTTTTTTCCTTTCACTCTGTCTTTTTTTACTTTCACTTTGCCTCCTTTTTTTTTTTTTTTTTAAACTTACAATTTATTTTTCTTTAGTTTTCTACAAGACTTTTTATCTTAAATATTTTTTACTTGAGTAGGAATCATTATCTTGACATTTTCAGGAACCTTAAATCTTTTGCTGAAAGATTAAAACTTTATTTTAAGGGAAAATTTAAAATATTACCCGTACCGCAAAGAAAGAAAATATTTCTACGTGATTCATTGTTAAGAAAACTGAACACAGAAAAATTAAATTTTTTTTTAAATTCTTGGTTTTACTTATTCCTGACGTTATACAAAAAAAAAAATAAAAGGATTTCCAACATCAACCAAAAAACCCCAAAAAACTTCGGTTACTTTAAGAATGCATATAAAAAAGAAGTCACCTGTTCCTAACTGTAAGTTACTACGACTTTTTTCTTTCCCACACCCACCTTCTTTTTTTTTTATTATTCAAACAAAAAAAAAAAAAATACTTTCTTTTGGTTCAAGTTTTATTGCCTTTTGAAAGTTTTTTCTAATGAGAACAAGAAATTACATAATTATTTTTTTAAAATTTCCATTAAATTTTATTATTTAAGTAAAAGTTAAATGGTGTTTCATTGTATTGAACAGATAGATGAATGAAATATATATATATATATATCCGTAATATTCTGAGCCACGGTGTGGCAATCACCAAGCAGACGGTTAGAATAAGTTATTTTTATTTGTCACACTTTTTGCTGATATTATGATATGAAAAAAGCTTTTTAAAATAATGCTAAAAAAACTTTTCCCTTATTTTTTTTTTTTTTTTTTTTTTTTTTTTTTTTTAAGTAGTACATGAATTGAATTTTGAATAACATTTACAAAATTAGTTAATGTATGCCTCAACGAAATTCTTTTTTGACTGTTATCAGTAACTGTTAGTTTCTCTATTCTTAATTTAAACCTTACAAAGATCTTAGTAAGATTGTAGAAGTGAAATTGAAATGGCAATTAAACATAAACTATTGTCGTTTCAACATTGTCAGCCGGCAAAGGTTTTATGAGGTCATGGGAATTGTCATCGGTGTCATTTGCTTATGAATGAATGTGTGAATGAATGAAATTGCTTGTTACAATAGTAGTAGTAATAACTTGTATATGTCAACTGGAATGACAGATTGGCAGAGAAGAGTTGGTTGTCTTAGTGTTTAGAAATTCCTAGTGCAATGTTTTTCTTTAAAAAAAGTACTACTTTATTTTTTTCTTTTAAGTTGAATAAACTTGTTTCTTTGCTGTTTCTTCATATTCTCTCAATAACTTACTATTCCTGTGTGAATGCATGTATAACAATTTGCTAAATTATCACCACTTAAAAGCATAAATGATTACAAAGGGCGTTTGTAAGTCAAAAATCAAGTTTTTTTTTTTAATTGATAGACTTTAAGAGTGGAACATAATTTATTTGGTATTTTTATTCATATCTCTGAAAGTTTTTTTTAACTCAAAAAGTGTCTAATGCAAAGAAAGTGTTTTTCTCTTCTGTCTTATCTTTTTTACTCGTGAAAAATTTACAATCCCTTCTGACTTTTTGTATTTCTTTGTATCTCATTTTCTTCTCAGTATTCATTTCTCTTTTTTGTTATTTTCCTGTTGTTTCTTGATTATGTATTTCGAGATTATGATTATTTCAAAATTTATATTTTTAATCACAAAATGAAAAAAACAAACGAACAAACTTGAAATCTATTCTTGCCAAATTATTTACTGTCCAGTTTTTAAATTATTTATAGAGGTGGTTAAATAATAGCCACACTAATGTTTGCAGTCTCATAAAGAGAAAATGTGAAATATTGTCATTAGTAAATTTAGTGTTTTGAAATCTGATGTCATAAAATTTTGCCAGTTTTGTGCTTTTTGTTTGTTTGTCATCTCATTTCATGTAGATTTTGTGCTTGTTTTTAGTTTATAAAATATAAAGTCAAATTTTTATCTTACCTGAAATAGATTAGAGAATATAACTGGAACATTTAATGTTTTAAGTGCTTTCTCACTTCTTTTTATGATTATTTTGAAGACCTGGTATCTTCATGGGAATCTTATGTTAAGTTGATGATCAGAATACATAATTAAAATATAAAGTGAAGTAAAATAATTTAAGTGTTTATAAAATAAATGCACATGTAACTATAAATTTAGTGCATTGAAGCATTTTAATTTCACAGCTGAATAAGTTAGATTTTTTTCAATTCATTGATAGTTTAAGTTTTGTTTCATATCTTCAATCTGTGTTGCTTGAAAGAAATATAACAATTGAATGAAAATTATTTTTGAGGTAATGTATTTTAAATGAAACATCAACTAAGTGATTTCAAAAGACAACTCAATAAATGCCACAGTTTGAAATTTCAAATAATTAACTTTTACTAAAATTTTAGAACAAGTTAAATCAATTAAGAAAGTTTGTCTTATACAGTATTAGTTATGTTCATATCATAGTTAATGCTTTTGTGAAAAGCACACTTTTTTTACAGGATGTTAAAAAACTTAATACAGATCTTGCTGTCAACTGAGCCCTGATCTCATGATTCATAATTTTAAAATCTAGTTATCTGAAATCATCATGTCCCATGACTAGGGGTGGTCCTAGTAAACAAAACATCTATCTCTTTCCTAGTCAAACCACAATATCCTCCAATTTGAAGGCTTGCCTTGGTCATGGACACCTTGCCATTGATTCTATCAGAGTAACCCTCTGCTGTGGTTGTTAACTTCAGTCTAGAAGCCCTCTGCCCAGCAATGTTGTATTATTACTGCACTGGTCACATGCATAGCTATAGAGCCCAGTCTATACCTTTGTGCTATATGGCCATTGACCCTGCAAGGAGGTTCATCTGCCCTTAGGCAAGTCTTGTTTTTAATTCTCCTGAGTGTCTAGTCACCCACCTCACTAGAACAGCTGTTTGGGGGGAACCGATTTACTCACAGATAACCCAACCATGCAGCAGGTAATACAGGGTTATATAGCACCAGTAGCATTTATAGAATGTCCTGACTATCTGAAATAGTTGTCTCTAAAGATAAGCTTGCCTGGGATTTTTGTTTTCTCTCTTTCATTCTTTAGGCAGCCAGTGCCTCTTATAGAGTTGATTTGAAGGATTCTCTAAGAATTGTTGTTGCATTTTGTAAAGGAACTCAGATGTTTAGAATCAAATGACATGAAGATGTACCAATTACTATTTTTGTGAGTTTTTTTTTCAATGCTAGTTTTAATGTTTAAAATGTTTATAATTCGAGTCTTCAAAGTAATTATAGTCTTCTTCCATGTGCCATGTTCCTTCAGGATGTAGGTGATCGTGGCTCTCCACAATTTCCTCACCTTTGTAACTTCTTGCCTTTTAGCAGTGTTTGTCATTTTACTCTCTCTCTCTCTCCCACTCCCTGTTCTACCCTTCATTCATACAAGATTGGTAGATTGGTAACTGATGGTTTCCCAATGTCTCTCTCTTCTGTTATGTTTTGTGAGTGAAATTTTCCATGCCTTCTTTGTGTCTCAGAAATGCAGCTGTCTCTTGCTTATTCTAAGTGTCCTTTTTATTTACAAACTCCTTAAAACTTTTTCACTGATTACAAGCTCTGTTCATAGCATTCTCAGCATCTTTCTGTAGTGCCACATTTCTGTTCCATCAAGTTCTGTGTCTGAGGAAATTGTCCAGCCTTCTGCTGTCGTATAAGAGGATTGAGATTACATAGCAATTCAGCAATCTTCATTGTTTCTAAATATTCTTGTTTCTCAATTTGTTTAATTTTTGGAAGTTATTTTTAAAAAATCTTGAAAATTATACAAGAATTGATGCTTCAAAGTTAGCAGGAAATTAAAAATAACATTTTTAAAATAAATATAAAAGTAAAAATGAGCATATTCAAATTGAAAGCTGAAAAAACCGCTTGAAGCATCACCAAATATCGATGACTGATTGTTTTTTGACAGTTTTTACACCAGTCATTTACTTAAGAACGTTTTTTTTTATATCAGAAATATATTAGCTAGAAATATTAAAAATCTCTAAATATTCTAAAATTTCTATTAGGGATGCTGAAGGCTTGAAACACTAATAAATACAGCTTATGAGAAGAAAATATCAGACAGTATTTACATTATTCGGACTATTGTCCTCATCTTTGTTGCCATTTGTATGACATTTCGGCCATTTTACGCTCCAGCCTTCTTCAGGTGCTAAGAATTTTGAACCAAACACTTTATTACGATCACCAGTGTATATGAACTCCATTCCTTGTGGGAAGCCTCAAGTGGAAGTCATGAGTTATTTGCCTCAAACCCTGCAAGTTATTTGTTCACCACTGCTGTAGCCTGGTATTGAACTCACAACTCTAAGTCAAGTCAGGAACTAACCAACATATATATCCACTGGGCCATGTGTCCTTAAGGAAATATAGACAGAAAATATCCGACTTTGTTTAGTCTGGCATAAGGCTACAATAGTGAGTTACCATATATGCATGACTGAGTTTCAAGCTCGATGACAGACATTCCAGGTTACTAAGAACCAACACTGTTATTACAAAAGAGAGAATTTGGGTTTCAAGGTTTCATGCTCAATATATATATATATATATATATATATATATATATATACACACACACACACATACACACATATATGATGGGATGGATAAATTGTCTAAATTACAAAAAAAATGAAAATAACTGACATCTTTTTTTAGCAGATATATTTACCAAAATTATGCAAAAATATCTTTAAATTCTAAAGAGTAAATTTATTCAACAAAATTACCTTCAATCACAGCTTCCAGACGACTTTGGAATCTCTTGCAACTCTTCTGGATGATCTCTTTGTTTAAGGTAGTTAATATTGCCATAATCCTTGCCTTCAGTTCATCTTTGGTGTTACAAGAAGTTGATCTCTTGCTCGACTGCACACAATAATCAAGGTGGTTGCAGTATGGGGAGTTAAGTGGCCAGATGTAGAGGATTATATGGATGCAGAAATTGTCTAACACCTATAACTGGGTCCTCCTGCTTGTGTGGCCTGGTACAGAGACCTGTTGTCAGAAATAGATCTTCCAACAGACACCCTCTTCACCCAGGGCAGTGCTATTTCATTAAAGCACTTGATGTAGGTCTCTGTTGAGTTTGAGGCTCTCATCAATAAATTTGGAAGTTCTTTTCTTATCAGAATTTTCTGATCTGCTTACCTTCTTAATCACCATTTATGCTCATCCACTGTCCTAAGATTGACACCCAAATACTCTGAAATGTTCATACTGGAACTTCTAGCATGAATGCCAATCAGTACAACATGCTGTTTCCAAATTTATGGCAGTGAATTGTCATGGTGCTCTTTTTCTCACAGTGCCCAACTGACCCTACTATACTGTGAATTCAACAAAGTCAAAAACAAACAATGCACATGCGCAAAATTAAAAAATATAAAATGGTGACAATTTATTCATCATGCCCTTTATATAATATGCAAAGTCCTTTCAGGGTAGTAGGCAATCATGGCTCTTTATGGATTACTTTTTCTTTATTATTGGTGAATTACTGTGACTTATAATGGAGAGGTTTTCTGTTGCATGTTTTTGAATTCAAAGTTGTTCATCTCTCAGACTGGCCACCATCCAGAGTTTGAGAGCTCAGAGCCCTGTCATTTAACTCCTAGAAGAAATGAATTCATGTCTTTTCTAAAGGCATCAGTGCAAAACTAATGTTACAGCCAAATCTTAAACATTTCTTCCAATTTCAGCTTCCTTCTACTACATTATATTACACTATTTGCACACCCATTTCACTCTCAGTTCTATTAACTAAAATATGAGATTAGAATTATGAATAAATTTTTTCTGATAAAGAACATTTTTATTGTAAAAACTGGAATGAAACATTTTTGATGGATACATTTGTATTTTAGCATTATCATTAATATATTCAGATGATATTGCTTAGAAAAGTTTTTAAAAAATCAGTCTTGGAAAATTCAGTAAATTAGCCATTCTGTTTAGATGATTTTGTTCAAATTTTTAATATAAATGGAACTATAGGCTTTTTGGAATGTACTGGTTATTATTTTGTTTTGTACATAATACTTCCTCATCAGTAAATTACAATTGATTTGAAATGTCGATTTTGTACCATTTTCATCTTCGCATTTTAATTCATGTATATCTTTGAATAAAATTAATTTTCTGCATCCTCAGTGAAAGATGAATTGATTTTAACATGAATTAAGGAATTTTCTTCTTTCTAATCTAATAATTTAATGACAGTAAAATTATGTAAAATTAAGTTCGAACAATGCAGTTAATTATTAAAAAATACTTTACTGTTGTTCATCAATTATTTCAATACAAATTCTTTCCCTCTGAAGGTTTTAAAAGTAAAATTTAAAATGATATAATCTTGAATATAGAAGAGTCTAATAGGAAAATAAATAAAATAAATTTTTTGTAATAACATAATCTATAAGCATTTTAAATATAAGAATAATGTTTTTGTCTATAATTTAATTAAAAATTTATAATGTTCAATAATAATTATAAATTAATAATATGATTATAATTTATATATTTCTTATTTATATAATTATAATTTAATAATATTAAATAATGTTTTTGTCTATAATTTTATGATAAATTTATTATAACAACATAATCTATAAGAACTTTAAATATGAGAATAATGTTTTTGTCTATAATTCCTACATTATTGCTTGAATGTGTTTTTAATATTAATTTAATGTTACTTGTTATACACATAATATTTTAGTCATTGTACCCTGACAATTTTAAGCTAAACTTAATTCAATTCTAGTAGGTAGCTTGATATGATTTTTGTTTCAATGCTTAGGAGATTTGAGAACAATCTACTCCTATAGTGTGATAAAAGGGTCCAGTTCAAAATTCTGAGAATGTTATCAGATACAATAATCACCTGATAAGGCTGGGAGTATACAACAAAATGTGAATATAACATCCAAAATTAGTATACCTGTCCAGAAAGGAAGGTATATAATAATGCTAATTACTTATTTTTAAAAACATTTCATATAAAATATTTGCAGCTCTAAAAACACAAGTTAAAAATGCTTTTTTATTTTAATATTTTTAATCAATAAATACATGATTTTTGTGGTTAATATTTAATGTTTTGTATAACTATTCTGGGAGTTCATTTTTGCTTCACATTAAAGTTTAAAATATAATAAGACATTTTTGTTTAAATCCTTTCAAAAATTGTCATATTCCTTGAATAAAATATTGCTGTATTTTCATTTTGACATGTTTGCCAAAATGGGAGGAAATTAAGCTTCGTTTCATTTTGTGATTGTTATTTCCTTTACAGATTTCTCATTTTTGCTGGTTACATTGTAGTTTTTTCTTCTTCTTTCATAAATTGAACTTCAAATGAATCACTTTTGAATTATAAAAGATGAAGGTTGACAGTTGTCGTTTTTTTTTTTTTTTTTTTGACACAAATAGCTAAAAGTTTATTAAGAAAATATTCTCATTATTTCAAGGTTTATTTAAATCAAAATTGTAAGTTGTTATTAATGACAATAGTTTGCAAATATCTGATTCAGTAGTATATTGCTTTGTTGTTGCAACTGACTATTTCTGTGAGTGGATTAAGAAAAGAATACAGTTTTTTTTTGTCATCACCTATGTGGTAATTTTGAACTCATTTTGGCAAACAAAATTCTAAATTACCAATAAAAAAAATAGCTCATAATGGATTTTTTTCTTCCTTATGTTTTATTAATGAATCAAAAAATCTAAAACTGTCAAAAATACCAACAGAACATTAAAGCATTAGTTTGAGACAAAAATCATTTTTGGAACTCAAATGCTATAATTCCAATTAAAAATAGACAATTTACTTGATGCCAAGTAACAGTAGCAGTCATTGTTATCACTTGATTACTGATGTTGGTACTTATATTCATGTAGAGATTGTAGATTTTACAAGTTAAAGCAAAAATATTTTTTGTGCTAGTTTGAAAATCTCTTCCTTTTCTACCATGAAACTGTTGACAAGTGTTACTGATATTAAACCAAAATTTAAGTCTCATTTTCTATGGGTTACATCTGCAAATCAAAACTTGATAGTTTGAATCTATGGCTGATTAATAATCAGATGGATGATCATCTGAGAATACTTGTATCTCTTGGCAAACTGATCTGTCTTGATTAATTTTTTTGTAATTGATTGCACAATCACATTGCTAAGTATAATGTATTTAGAAATATAGTTGTAAGCAATCAATCTTCTTTGGGGTTATATATTGGTTAAAGTTAGATTTGTACCCAGAGAATGATATTGCTAGTGTTCCTTTTTGGCCCATCTGTGATAAGATATGGGCGTGCAGCTGAGTGGTCAGAGTTTTAGCATTCTGACCAGGAGATCTGAGTTTCGAATCTCACTATTGCTGATTAGTTCAAAAAGTTGATTTCTTGATTATATTGTCTTCAGTAGATGATCCCAGTTTTGGGCACCCTTGGAGAAAATGCTTGTAAACTACTCAAGTTGACTCAAGCCTTGTGACTGAAATTGGGTAGACAGAACTAATGGTTGTGCTAATGAGCAAATAGTTCTTTGGCTTTGTTTAGCAATCCATCTAGAGATAGTGAATTAATAAAAATATCCATCTCCTAGCAGCCGGAGTCAGTCAGCCTGTAAAAATGCTGATTGACAAATACTGCAAACAGATAAAATTAAAAGTAAATGATTTAAAGAATGTCTGTCATTTCAGTTTCAATAGAAATAAAAAATTAATTGTAAATTCTGTGAAATGAAAATTGCATTGACTGCAATGTTTGTGTCTTTTTTTTTTTTTTTTTTTTTTTTTTTGACGGGGAGCACTTATGTGCAGACATAATGGTAAGGTCACATTTTAAATTCTAACTTAATATAAACCTCTTCTCTTTTCATTGACTGTTGCTCCCAACTGAAGTGTGTCTATGGTTCTTGCTATATAGGTTCATTTAATGAGAAGCTCCTAAGTGTTTGCAGTTTGAGTAGAGGCTTTATGCACCAGGAACAAAAGTTTATAGTGTTTGTATTCATGCTATTTCTTTGATCAACTTTTTTTTATTATCTTGTTCCCCCTCCAGAATATCATTCATTGTCCAGTATTTATGGATAAATTCCTTGTTATCATCTGGAGAATAGCTTTTCATTGCATTGCTAGAAATACTGGTTCAAAGTTCCTACATCATCCTTTTCTACTCTGATGAGATCACATTAGGCACTGAGGTTAAGATAAAATTTAGATATTCAAATCATGGAATTTCCTAAATAATTAAAAATAAAAAAAACAATACAAATCCATAACCTTCTGGCATCTGTTTAAACTGATGCATTCCTTTTTTCCATATATGTAAGCTATAATTATAAACTATGATTTCTGAAAGTGAAAATTTCATAGAAATTTATTGGAAATTTTCCTATATATCATCTGAAATTTAGAAAATAACACAATATATAGCAAAGGTGGTATCAGTTTAAACTGTCAGCAGGATATCTGTTAAAACTTTATAAAAACATTTTTTTTTTTTGCCAACAATTGGATTAAGTCTACTTCTACAAATCCTATATTTCCATAATCACCAAAAAAATCTTGGGAATCTAAATGAAAATAATTCTATCCAAGAGCTTGGAAGTTTGTGGAATTTAAACAGAAGGCAAGAATCAAATGTACAAAATTTTTATGCTACTTTCTGTGAGATTGCAAAGGGGACTACTACCAAAAAAACAAAAAGGGAATAAATAGGTGAACTGTTTTTTTTTTTTTTTTCTTTATTAAATTTCTTTATTTTTTGAATTGCCTATTATATATAAAGTATAAATTATATTAAATATTCATTTTGTCTCATTAGGTCGCACACACACACAGATATATATGGGACAAATATGGATTAGAATCTGACAAAATGATGGAATAAGGAACAAATAGGAAATGTTTATAAATTTATAATTTTGTCCTTAAAACATTAGTAGTTAATTATTGAAAAGTGGATGGACATATCTGCCCATAAAACTCCAGAGTTGGGATGCTGAATGTAACCTCAATAAACTGTGACAAACTATTTATTTTAACTATGGCATATTTTCTAAAAAATTTTTCCCCTCCTCAATTCTCATTTCATCTTTTAATCACGATTTAGAAAATCCCAGAAATTAAAAACTTGATAAGGTCTGGGCGAAACCTGTTGTTTTTTGTCTTAGTTTTTAGTATGTCATCGAAAATCCTATTATTCCTTGCTATTGCATATACACACACACACATATAAATATAAATATATATATATATATATATATATATATATATATGTGCCATGTTCCTTCAAGGCATAGGTGACCATGACTCTCAGAAGATTTCTTCGATCTGCAAATTACTATGGCTTATTGAACAAGAGTGGAGTGATTTCCCATTGTCTTGGGAAACATTGGAATTCATATTTGTCCTTCTTGACTGGTTGCCATTCAAGACTAGAGAGTCCAGTCTGTTATTTAACTAAATAGACATAGTAACACTTTTGCTGCCATTTCTTTTACAGGGAGAGTAGATTGCTCATTTATTCTTCAGGGAAAGTGATAAAATCCTGGTTAAGATAACTGGCAATAGGATAGATCAGAGAGTTGAAGTCTTTTATAATGACATATGAATAAATAGTCATAACTACAATTTTAATTTATTTTCCAAGTTACAAGCCATTTTATCAATTATTACTCCTTGTCAGTTGCAATCTGTCATGTTTTGAAATTCTAAGATGAAACATCTGTTTTGTTATTCTATTTGTTTGGATATATAACTATTAAATTTTCTTGCATAAGAGCAGCTAAAGGACGCATTCCAGAAGCTGAGTAAAGTACTAACACAGGAAAATTTCACTAGAAACAAAGAAAAGAGTGCTGGATTGCTATGTGATGTCAGTTCTTCAATATGGTAGTGAATGCTGGACAATATCATCGAAAATGAGGACAAAACTGGAAGCAGCGGAAATGTGGTTCTACAGAAGGATGCTGTGGATATCGTGGACTGAGCATGCAAGCAAGGATGAGGTGTTGGAAAGAATGGCAACAAAAAGGAAATTCGTACGGAGCATCAGGAAGAGACAACTGAAGTTCCTGGGACATGCTATGAGGAAGGAGAGCCTGGAGAACCTGATACTGACTGGCCAGATAGAAGGAAAAAGAGACAGAGGAAGGCAGCGGATAACATATTTGCAGGGCCTGATTAGGTGGATGATGGAACGGGGGTTGCCAGGAGTAACAGGAGCAAACATACTAAGAGCCACAAGGGATAGGGAGACGTGGAGAACCATGATCGCCTACCTCCTGAAGGGACAGGGCATATAGAAGAAGTAGTAGTAGCTGCCCAATTGTTGGTCCCTCTGAACTGATTGATACCTGTTATGAAATGTAGGCAAGTAACAAAGATTAGAAGGAATAAGGGATAGAATGGGAAGATACAGGTAAAGCAGAGACATTCTGTTTGTTAGTAATTACACAAAGCATAAGTTTTTGAAAATATGCATATTCATGCAACTGTTAGACAATAGGATTATTTTTCTAACTTGAAGTTTTTATGCTAGTCCAACTGTCTTTGAACAAATATGAGACAATTGATCTGTTGACATATTCATAATGACAAACAGGTCTGAAGACAGCAACAAACTGGCAGCATAATAATAACTTTACATTATTTATTCATAAATTCTGTTTGTTATACATCTTCTTTAATTCTCCCAACTTCACTGGGTTGAGCTCAAATGCCCAGTGTATTTATTATTTAGACATTTCTGAAAACCATTTAGATTCTCCTTTTATAACTGTAAGGTTTACAACATTTTTGTTGGTTATTTTTTTTATTCCTTAACTGTGGTTATATTCTCTTAAGTGCCAGTTTCTCAGAATTTGCTGTTTGAGGGAGCAGATGTTCTGATTTTGTTAAAATTATTTTCTTGTTAATAAAACAAAAAAGTATTCTTGTTAAAGGATTCAAGGAAAATCCTCACTTTAAAAACTTAAGGAATTTTTTTTTTATACAAAAAAAAAAAATGTTCATTTTAAAACCAACTTTTCCCTTCCCCTTCAAGTGTATTTTCATCTTTACTTTAACCTGTTTTATTCATTTCTTTTTCTGTATAAAAACAAGCAAAATATTCCAAAGGAAAGCAGATTTATTCTCATACTTAAACTTAAAACACTTGGTTTACAGATTATTTTTTTCTGCATTATATAAATGTTCATGATAACTTTAATGTTTCCTTCGATAAATTTTCTCAAATATAAAAATACATGAATTTATACAAATAGGTACCTCTTAAGATTCACTAAAAAATGAATGTACATGATGAAAAAATGTCCAAGTTTAATAAAAAACAAGTTTTCTATTGTCAAAATTTTATTATTAAAAAGAAAGAACAAAGGATTTTTTTATTATTAAATTATATTTTTAATCCTTTTTAGAACCTTCAACAAACAAAAATCATAAAAAAGAAATTATATTTTTAGATACCAAATGCAGTTCTACTCTGGTTATTACTTTAAATAATTAGGGCATTAAAACGTAATTTGTAAGTTAAGGTACAACTGCAAATCTCTTTTCCAGAACTATCTGTTTAATTCATACTGCAGGAATCGTTTTATATTACCTTTGCCCTTATCCCCCCTCATGATTTTTCTCAATAAAATACATGTAAACTGATCATTTTTTTTTAACCAACCCAAATCCTGTCTTCAATGCAAATAATTGTTCCCCCAGTCATTATGATGATGATTGCTTTCAGTATGGTTTTCCTTTTACTGGGAGAGCAAAATTCTATATGGTAAAGAAAGAAAAGATGAGAATATTCTGCTTTACACCAGTTTGATATCAATTCAGCCGAGTTCAAATTCCAGTTGAATTCATTGCATTCTCTTACGCGCAAATAGCCTTGGGAAAGGTATTAATCCGTCTCTTCCTTCCAGTTATGGGTTAAAAAACAGAACAGATGGGTTCTATAGCCTTGGCAGGCAACCAGTCTACTGCAGAAAGCAATGGCAACCTACTGTGGGCTAATCTTCTGCCCAGTCAGTTATGTCTCTTTCGAGACATGATCACCCAAGCGTGTTTACATATGGCACTTAACTGACTGACTGACTGATATCAATTAGTAAAAAGGATCTACATTTTAGCCAGAAAAGAGATTACATCTCTAGTGAGATTTGATCTTGCCTTCCTTATCCTTGGTGACCTGTCTGTCAAGGGCAGCTGCCTTATCAATTACTTAGAAGAAAACTGAGGATACAAGTTCAAATCTTGCTGAAAACTTATTATTCTTTCTTTATGACTTA
This sequence comes from Ascarosepion bandense, assembly GCA_037127315.1. NCBI lineage: Eukaryota > Metazoa > Mollusca > Cephalopoda > Sepiida > Sepiidae > Ascarosepion > Ascarosepion bandense. The sequence goes on along the minus strand of JBBBDQ010000573.1, from coordinate 1,675,718 downwards.
TAACCTTAGAGTTGAGACAAAAAGCAACAGAAATAATGTAAGGGAAATACTAGTCAAAAATGATATTGCTTCATTTAATTTGAATGATGTTATTCTTCTAATATGCTATTATGTTTACAAGCGGAAAGCTAGGAGATATTTGATAGCAATGTAGAAGCATGAATGACATTTATTCCATTCAAGAAGATGTCTTAAGAGTTCAGAGTTGTTAGTCATGTGATTCTTAAATGGAAGGCACTTTAATCAGAAGTATAATGATAAAAAAATGTATACTAGATGACAGTTTGAAATGGGTAGTAGGGCTGAGAAAACCAGGGATTGAAAGTGTAATCTATCCTGGGACTCTCAGCAGTTGAGTTGCTCTCTGCTTCTCAAATGTTTCTTTCTAATTTGTTTAATGATAGTCAAAATTAAGTAGAGAAAGAATAAGTGAGCAGGTTGTGTATGAAAACTATTTTATTTCATGTTTTAATTTATTCAGATTACTATTTTAGGAATAACTTAGAAACAGCATGTGAGGAGCTGACAAAAATATTTAAAGACTTCAAAAGGAAAAAGAAATGTGACATAATGCAATTTTGTGTGTGTGAAAGAGAAAGAATGTTCATGTTTCAAATTTTCTGGGTTTGGTTTTTTCCTCTTTCCAAAAAAAGATCCACTATTTTTAAATTAAGCCAATGCTTGAGTGTTGAGTTGGCATTTTTATGACAAATATGTTCACATTAATTGAAGTAAAATGTTATCTATATACTATTTATCTATGCGAATAACAATATATTTTACTGGTGTTAAGTTTTATATATTTACAGTGTGTATACAATGTCTATATTTGGAGTAGATAGATTCTTAGATCTATCTCAATTGGAGTAGATAGATCTATCGCCCGGTTCACACTCCACCCACATCTATTGAACAGGTTAAGAGGCTCATCCCTTGTTTCCTGTTTAGGATGTGGTTTCCGGCTTTCTCTTTTCCAATCTTTTCACTATTACGTATCCCTCTGCACATCAGTGGCATTACCGCCTTTGCTCGGGGGGGGGGGGGGTGATACGATTAAAAAAGAAAACGTGTGTGGGTGTGTAATCTCTCTCTCTCTCTCTCTCTCTCACACACACACAATAAAATTGCTGCACTGAATATATTTCAATTTTTTCATGATTAAGTGTAGAGGCAATACAGTTGGATGATAATAAATGATCACATATGCAAAACATGATATTATTCACACATTCACAGGCTCCACGTTAACATGCTGTCTATTTTCCTTGTTAATATATCATGAACTTATCATATAGATGGTGGATACCATTCTGTGGTACATTATTCCATGCTTCTTGTACCTGTTGACACAACACAAAGTTGTAGATTAGTAGACAAGTCAGTTCTTACTTCAAGTCCTATTCAATAGGGGACAGATCTGGAGATTCTGCTGACTAAGGAAATTTTCAGTCAACTTAGTATGTTAATTTCTGCTGATTATATGAGAACTGGTTTTTCAAGATGATATGGCTGTAAGCCTAATATATTCTGGAAGATGTTATTCTCTAGATATATATTATATAGCACTACTCTTATTGTATGCTACAGAGAACCATTATTCTTTTTGTGATATCTCTGGAGATGCACACAATAAGAGTGATTGCATAAGTCTTATGAGAGGCATTTGTACCCACAGTCGTGTTGCAAATAAATGTTTCCATAGGGTCTGTGTTGACACTCATTGGTTTACATTTGTCTCAGATATTTAAATTGATGTACTTGTTTGATTTTGGTATCTCCAATTTGTAATTTATATGTTAGGCTGTCCCTTTTACTGATAACCATGCATTGTCTTGCAATTGATGTTTAGTCGTTTCTTCTTGCTTTCTTTTACTATCTTCTGCAGGAGTTCTTATAGTGTTTCTTCTGTGTCATCTGTATATCCTATTAAGAATGTGGCTGCCAATAATGAATTCTGATAGAAAATAGTTTTATAAAATTGCTTGAGAGCTACCTTTAATGGTAGGCTTTATCATTAGCATTACTAATATAAAATGATGCCCAGATATAAACTTTGGGCAATTAACAAATAATAATCATAATTAGTATTTAGTTGAATAAATTTCATATGAATGTTGAAATTCATGCCATGAGAATTTTCTCTGAAATGGTTTTATAAATAAATAAAATGGACATTATTATTTTGGTTTGTATTAACTATGGACACACTTCATGGATTGTGACATGTTCTTAGTAAAACATTTAGCAGTTAAAGAAAAAAGGTTTGTGAAAATTAAAACAAATTTTAGTGTCTCATTTTAAGAACATGGAGATAAAATACAGTCTGTGATGGATAAATTGTTGTTTAAATTACATTAGAATAAAAAATAATATTGATGTCTCATTTTTACAGATATATTTACTAAAATTACACAAAAAAATCTTGAAATAATAAAGAGTAAATTTATTCAATAAAATCACCATTGGCTTCAACCACGTCCTCCAGATGACTTTGGAAACTCCTGCAACTCTCGTGGACAGCCCCTCCCCCATTTAAGTTGGTAAATACTGCAGTAACTCTTGCCTTCAGTCCATCTTTATTGTTACAAGGAGTTTTGTTGATCTCTTGCTCAACTGTGTCCCATGCATAATAATTGAGGGTTAGTAGTCTGTGGGGTTTAAGTAGGCATATGTAAGGAATGATGTGGACACAAAAATTGTCTGACAGCCATTATTGGATTCTTCTTGTATGGCATGATGCAGAGTCCTGTTGCCAGACATAGGTCTTCCAGCAGCCACCCTCTTAATCCAGGGTATCCCTACCTCCTCAAAGCACTTGATGTAGTCCACTATATAGAGTTTGAGGCCCTGTGGGAAGATGAATGGAGGCATACGGTCTCCATTACTAATGATCACACCAGATACTTTCATAGTCACCAACTCTTTTCGAATCCTCTGCAATGTCCTCAGTCAAAACTCTGAAATGGTCATATTGGAGCTTCATAGTGTGAATGCCAAGCAGTACAGCACGTCGTTTCCAAATTTCTGGTGAGGGGAATTGTGTCATGGTGCTTTTTTTTTCTCGCAGATGGTGCCCAACTGACTCTGCTATACTGTGTAGTTGACAAAATTAAGAATATGAAATAGCGACAATTTACCATCACACCTCTATCCTGTTAAGTTTAGAAATATATGCAGTTTATTTATTGCTTTAAAATTTCTTTTTTTTTGTTATCTGATTCTAGATGAGACTAAAAAATACTTTTCTAACAATCTTCATTTTTCTACTCCAGTACAGTTGATGTAATTAATTTGTATAAATTTTTATTTTAATGCCATATATTGGCTCAGGATATTCTGAACACTTGTTGAAAAATGACATAATTATTTTGCTTGACAATTTATGGTATATCTGAAGTCCTTCACTAGCTGTATGTGATATGTATATAATTAACTTGGTTGGTTTTTCAGCTGATGATTTAAAGCTGAGCAATATTAACAAATGCTGTCAACCAATGCTTGCAAATACCAAGGAAACTCTGATTTGATTTTGGTTATTTGCATGTGCAACAAAATAAGATTAAAAGAATGTATTAACAGAAAAAAGAAAATGTAATTTTAAAAAAAAAGAAAAAAAAAGACACTAATTGAAGTAAAGCTTAAACTAAAGACAAAGAAACTTTATCAACCATGATGACACTGTAATGTAAAAAAAAATTTAAAGATATTTTTACATCAAATATGCTAGTTTAAAAATGAAATATTTTAATATCACATACATAACTAATTAAGTCATCTATTAGAATTTCTTTTTGCAGAAAATTTTTATGTGCTTGTCCCTTCAGGATGTGGGCAATCATGGCTCTCCACAAGTTATTATTCTAAACAATATTTGCTCCCTCCCTATCTCTACTATTCCCTATTTTACTGACAGAAGCTTATTAGACAGGTTATTTATTGTTTCCTGCTTTTCTTCAATATGTCCTGTGAGTATCAAATTATCCAAGCTCCTTTTCCTCATATGTCTCAAAAATTTCAACTATCTCTATAAGTAGCTAAAGTATAAGTCTTTTTGTTTCCATTTTCCTTAAAACTTTGTTCTCATATGGTATTCTCAGCATCCTCCTGTAAAACCACATCTCTGTTGTCTCAAGTATTTTCTTCATCTGTAAGGAAATTGTCCAGTATTCATTGCCATCTGGAAGGATTGATATTACATGACAGTTCAGCACTCTTTTCCTTATTTCTAATGAAAGTTTTTATGTTTTTAATACTTTCTTTGGCCTTTTTGAATGCATCTTTTGCTATTCCAAACCTTCAACATTAAACTATTTAAACCCAGATACAAATAAAGGAGGCATGTCATATATTTATATACTTATAGATACAATAAAATAACCGATAGTAGTAATCTAATCAAAATACTATTAAAAATAAGGTGAAAGCCAAAAGATCCTTACCTTGATCCACTAAATAAATCTGACTAAATAGCCAAACATCACAATTTTATTTGGGAAAGGCCTCTTGCTCACTACTCTTTTGTAAAATTTTTTTTTCTCTAGTGAATTCTTAATTCACCCTTTGTCTGTCCTGTGCATCATATGTAATTCACAGGACACATAATTTCCATCTCCAAAAATACCCTGGACAGGCAAAGGGTTAATCATCATTATAGCTGTTGATACTGTTGTAATTATAATGTTAAGTTACTTGGCAGTTATCTCTTAATATTCCCAACATTCTTTATTGAAAAAAAAAAACACTGACTAGACAATTGAAAACTTTTGCACATCCTTAATAAAATATGCCCCCATCCAACTGAGCAGATGGAGGTAATAAAAAGAAGCAATTAGGAAAAAGTGACCTGTTATAGATTAAATATAAAGGAAGAATTCAGACTGTATTAACAATTATTACTATGCTTATCTTTGCAACACAATAAAAAGGAAGCCATTTAAGTTGTTTCCTTCTCAATTTATCTTTTTTTGATTATCTAAGTCTTTCATTTATAGACAAGTCAGTAAACTAAGCTTTCAAGTGGATGTTATTTATACAACACACTTAATTTGTGTGTAGGTTTCTTTTTTTTTTTTTTTTTTTTTTTTTTTCTTACATATTTTATCCATTAAATAAATGTCATTTTCTTTGTCTACTATAATTAAAAAAAAAAAAATGAAGATTTGGTTTAGTGAAGTGTATTTCTGTAGGAAAATGTTTTTCCGGTAGCCTGATCTGCTTTTTTCAAATATACTTTTTTTATTTTTTATTATTTTTTTTTTAACTGTTGATTTTCAAAATGGGTGCAAGAAGTAGATCTAAAGTCGGGGTAATAAATTTACACCAGACTTAATTAATGTAATTGTGTGTCTATATTCATGACAGAAAATGTTTGATTTATAATGTAAATTTAATACTGAACAGGAGCTTAATTTGTCTCTCTTTATGTAAATGTGTGTGTGATTTGAAAATGCAGAAAAAAAGACTAAGTTATATTTTCTTTATTTCACTTAAAATAGTAACTTTGGGTTGGGTTTTTTTCATAATGTGACAAATGGAGATGCAAGTAAAACTAAGATGTAACTTTTTCTTTTAAGACTTTCATATAAGCATTATGGATTGATATAAAAGATCTACTTGTATAAAAACATACACAAAGGTGCCAGTTTAGTGTCATGCGAATCTTGTAATTCCCCCCTCAAAATACAAAAAAAGAAACTCAATTTCTGGAAGAAATGAAGGTTCTATAAGAAAAAAATTTATTATAAAAATTTCTAATAAAATATATTTTCTTACAAAAAAACGTATTTCACTAAACTATATCTTAACTTAAAAATGTTTTATTAAATTTTCACATGGTAATCAAATAATTCTGATAGATTTTATGTTGGAATGTTCTGTCACTTGTGAAATATTGTAGTAATCGAAACAAAGGAAAATTTGTAGATGCTAAATCTGGTGAATATGGAGAAGATGGAAGAACCTCCCATCCTAATGATCTTACTTTTTGCATGAGGTTTATTTTGTAGAATGTTCTTTGGATTGTCACCTGTCTTTCCAAAGCAAGAAACTTTCAAGTAATACTTTGTTTATTGATAACAACTTGATCAGTTAAATGTCTGCAATGATAGTTTTCCATGTTATAAAAGCTTGTAATGAACGTCACTTCATATTCCACAAGACACAAAGCAAAGGTTTCAGTGGATGGATTCCCAGTGTTGTTGTTGTTTTTTTTTTTTTAAGAACTTTTTATATTTTCTGTTGACATACAAAGTTAATTTTTTCTCACTTGTAACAATGCAAAGCACAAATTCCTGGTCTTTTAATAGCTGCTATATTTGGTTCTCAAAAAAAATCTCATGGGGGATTCAAATTCCTTCTTTGCAAGTTTCACCAACTAAACTCTGAAATGTACTGTTGGATGGAAGAGATAAAAAACTAATTCTAGACACAGTTTCCTACCATGCAACTGTTATGATTGATTGGTTGACTCATAATTCATAACAGTGAAATATATAATTACTTTCCAACACCCCAGTATTAATTTCATAGCAATTCATAAGTTTCCAGTTTTCAGTCCTTATTTGTGACTGATTATTAAATTTAACTGCTTTCATATTTTGTAGAAACACTTTAAAACAATTTTTGCTTTAATATTCCCTTTTAAACTGTATGTATATAAAGATATAGTTTGTAGAGAGTGCTGTAGAAGTTAATGCTATAAAGACTTGGCTCCTCTGTTTTTCTCATTAGGGATAGAGATTTTTCAAATGTCAGTCATCACATAAGATTGAGCTGTCTTAAAAACACTCAATATAAGATTTGTGTCTGCTGGTTTCCTCATTTGACTGGAATTTATCCTAAATGATAATCACTGAATATTGAAGTGAGTCTTAGCAAATTCTGGTTTTGAAACTGACTCATAGCCAAGGAATGATTTCCAAAAGACTTTCAGACATGTATGAATTCTACTGTTGTTTTTTTTTTCGTTTTTTTTTTCTTTGTTTCCTTCAGTGTCAGTTGAGCACATGAGGCTTTTCAAGTGGCTTTTAGAGCCAAGTCAATTAGTGTTAGAAACCTGGGTCATTTTTCTCAGTTTTGAGAAATGGTTGTACCTGGACTTTTGTAGAATGGGCTTCTGCACATTGTGTGTAAAAACCCTTCACACATACCAGGGTTAAAGGGTTGTTGGGTTAAAAATAAATTAACATCAGTTAGATTAATATAATTGAATAAACAGTTTGAACATTGCATAGTTATATATTTAAATGTTATTTACATCAATGTCAGATTGATGGCTGTTATAATAATTGCATGCATCTAAAATTATAGTTTATCAGAAATATTGATTTGGAAATTAATTTACTTGTGTGATTTCTGATCATGTACTAAAAACAGAAACTTTGGAATTTATCAATATTTATATATGTACTGAAAAAGTATTTGTCTCTACATGCAGGATTACTAAAAAAAAAAAACATCAGTAAAGTATAATTTAAATATTATATATTTGTAAAGAACACTTTTGATGCATTTCCTGAAAAGATTGCAAGAATTGTTCTGTAAAACATATGATAAAAAATAAGAATACAGGATGAAGAATTAGTAGTTATCCAGGAAAGGTAATATTAAAGAAAGACCAGGAAATTGAAATAAACAAGGTTTTTAAAGATTAACTGGAACTTAATAAAAATAGACAATGAATAGCACCTTTCAGTATGCTTAAAGGGTGTAATGAATATATAACGTCAGCTGTCATTCCAAACGATCGTCATGACACTTTACTGTAATTTATTAACCATTCTTCATTGAATCTTTTCTTTTTCTATACATTTTGAATTATATATTTAGTTTAGCTAATCAAATTTAAGTAATGTGTAACAAAAAATTATTTAAATAAGAGAAAAAAATGTGTATGATGTAGAATGTTTCAAATGCTTTGTGCTAAGAGATTGAAAGAAGTGACCAGGATAAGAGATATAGATGGAATAAAACAACAAAAATGGAGGTAGGTGGAACAAATAACAAGAAGAAAGAATATCAGATGGAGCTAAAGGTTGATATTAGCACTCAGCAGATAGCAAATATAGTAGTAGTAATAAAAAGCCAGCCAGAGATAGAAGAGCTTGGCTTACTATTGGGACATGACAGAAGACAGCATAGTCAGTTTTCATGGAAGAATGGTAGATTGTTAGTGGCTACTGCTGAAACTCTAATTAGCAGGTTCTCTAAATGTTCTACAGTTAGCTCAGCAACAGGGCAGTAATGATATCTCTTTTGGTTAGACCAGACGTGTAGATATTTTCTGTTGGCATATACAGATCAAGAATGCATTATATCCTTTAGCAAATCACTCTTTAAAAATTTGTCTATTTTATAGTTACTTTAGAAAAATGTAGAGGTACTAGTTTTGACCTATGAAAATTTCAGTCTTCCAATTTGAAATTTCTGATGAATCTTAATTCTTTAGTTAATGATTGACTCATGGTGAGTCCTATGACAATAAAATATTTTTAGAAATTCCCTTATTGCGCTATTAAATATTTGAGGTTAACAACTTTAACAAAACATTGCATTAACAATCATAAATATGAATGCAAGTCATTATTTTAAGAAGTAACGAGGTACAAATTGACAACATTTTTCATTTCACTGAAACCCTTCTATCTTCCCTTCTTTCATTTTCTCACTGATACGGCTTCTCATATATTCAAAATAGAATAGTCTATTAAGTATTAGCAGGAGACGTTGGACACTTTCCTTTTTTCACTGAAACCAAGTAGAATTTCTATGTCTTTTGTCTTTCTATACATCAAACTGAATAGTCCATTAATGAGGTATTGGCAGGGTGTAACTATTGTGTGAGCTAAGAAAGGAAGGTACAAGCAATTGTTATCTGATGTTTCACTGGAACTAAAGAAATTAAAAATTAAGGTGAATAATTGCTTTGATCTCTCACTATCATTATTTGACAGTATCCAGTTTGTGTTTTGAAAATGTCTTATGAAGAGTCAAATACTTTTTACAGTAAATGTTTGTTTTTTGGGGTTTTTTTTTACACAAATAGAAACCTATTACAATTTCTTTTTATAGTATCAAAAAGCTACCAACTGTTGGATAGAAATATTAACTTTAACTGGCTTTGGAAAACAGCTATGTTTAAGGGTATTAAGATTTCATTTCTCTTCATTTCTACAAATAAGTTTGTTGATGATTGTGTGTCACTGAAAACCTAAAAAGGCTAGAAGTAGTTTAGTTGTGTTTTTTATGTAAGGGATTTACTTTGAATCCTAGATTATAAGCATATTTACCTTTTGATAAAGCTAATCATTACTTTTTTTTTTTTTTTCATTTGACATTATATCACTATACTACCAACTTCCCTAACATATCAGCATACTTTATATTTACCCAACATTTTCTGTCTCCCTTTTTACTCCCTACTCTGCTTCCATACCCTTAAAATCTACTTGTCTTATTGTGCTTTCTCTATCACCTTCAGTTAATGATATAGACTGCTTGCTATTGTTCACTGACATACAATACCAATGCTTGATTTTTTTTCTTTTTATATTAACATACCAAGAGAGAAGAAAAAAAATACTTCCTTTCTGTCACTTGCTATATGTAATATCACCCCCCCAAAAAAGGGAGTCTGTATTTTGTACACTATGATTTTGATCTTGTAAATATGGGTTATGGCTTCAGACAAAAATGCCTATCTTATAGCAAGTAGCACCTTAATTTCTTTCTCTTCTTTCTCATTTGATACATTATAAATGGGTAACTATTCATTTCACCTGGAATGTGATTACTGTACCTCTCTAATTACCCACAATTTTGAAAATATATCTTATTAAATTATCTATCTTCTTGTATACTAAATACATTACATATCAGTTAAGCTGGTTGTTTGTTACTCAGAATTCCTGTCTTCTGCCATACTTTTATAGATGACACATTCAATATAGTTCCAGGAAGGAGATGGGCATTAACTGGCTGAGAGCTAATACTTTAAAAGATTTTGACTCAGTGTTTGAGAAAAAAAATGAAGGAATTATGAAATTATTCTTAATCCAAATAATAATTGGTTGGTTGATTTTACAAGATATCAAATTTTGTATGGATCATCCACTGAAGTTTGAATTCACTATTTACTAGCAATGGTCGACTAGACTATACTTGCTAACTATCATGCCACACCAACGTGCTCTTGAATAATGAATTTTTGCATCAACAGAACGATCATAACCAATTTATTCCCTCCAACATGGACCTATTTGATAGTCCTGGTTAGAGCAGAGGTATTAGATAGAGGAAATGTGTTATACACATTTATACCAGAGAGTGGTATTGCATTACCTAGAAAAATTATTTCAGGCATTTTTTTTCTTTAATCATGTGGAAAGGAGCTATGATTTGAATATATATATATATATATATATATATATATATATACACACACACACATATAATCACCCACCGTCTATTATCAAACATATTCCATCATCAGTTGAACGCCACATTAACACACTCCTCAAATAAAGAAATATTCAATAAACACAAAGCAATTTACAATAAAATTCTTAAAGACAGCGGATATCAATCCTCCAAAATTAACTTTGTGAAAAAATTCAGTAGCTCAAAAAGGAAAAATGGAAACAGAAAAATCATATGGTATAATCCTTCTTTTAATCAGTTAATTAATTTTAATCTGGGACATAAATTTCTTAAACTAATAGACAAACATTTCCCCAAAAATAACCCTCTAAGAAAAATTTTCAATAGAAATACAATAAAACTAAGCTATAGCTGCTCCAACAATCTAGAAAAAGTAGTTAAATTACATAACAATAAAATATTAAAAGCATACAACAAAAATAACTCTGACACTCATACCAGTCTACCCCATAATCATAACCTTTGTAACTGTAGAAACCCAAGCCAATGCCCCATTCCTAATAAATGTTTAACAAAATCCCTGATAGGTATTCGATTTCATCCATGGAGAATCCCAAGGATGAGAAAATTTAGATTGGAAACACAATGAACACATTTAAAAAGCACGTTTACAATCACCTCTCATCCTTCAATAACAAAGAAAAACAAAACATGATGTCTCTTTCCAAATACTTTTGGAAGTTAAAAAACGAAAATAAAACACCTAAAGTTAAATGGAAAATCCTCAAACAAGCAAGAACATCTAAATCAATAAAGAAACCATGTTTCCTTTGTCTTCAAGAAAAAATCGAAATCATTAAATACATGAATAGCAACAAACTATTAAACCAGAGGTATGAAACCACAGTAAACGGCAGACACATTAAAGAACTAACCTTACAATCATGCTAAAAACTACAAAAGCCAAAGTTAGGACTCCTTACAGACGATAATCCTTTATAATATTAACAACACTTTTACATCAAATTTTATCTATTCCTTACCACAAACTGTGATCTATTTTAAAGTTTTACAGAAAAAGTGATTTCCTAAATTTAAAATTAAGGTTAAATATACAAAATTAGATTAATTATAAAAACTGAGTTTAAATACAAAAATATTGTGTATTTGTACAATTCAATAATAAAGATAGGTCCACTAAATGGTAACTAACATTCCCACTTCATCGCATCTAATCCTATTCCTCCCCACCCTTAAACTTCCTTACTCTCTCCTTTTACTAAACCCAAAGAAAAAAATCCAGCCATTAGGCTATAAAAGACTATACCCTATCTTTTAATGCTAAATCTGTCTACAAAATTCTTGACATGTTCATTAATCAACTCTATTCCTTACCCATTCCCTCTTTTCAAAATTCTAATTTGCAAAACTTATTCTCTTATCACTAACCCCACCTACATCCCACACACAACTCGCCAAATATAAGAAAAGAGAATTTCCATTTCTTTTCAAACCACCTGATGAGACATTGTCATTTCAGTGTCGAAACAAAATGTACACTTTGTAGTTCATAAAAATTTGTACATGTTCTAAACTATAATTTATAATATATATAGCAGGACTTGTACTAGTAAAATCATTATTAACCCATAGCTGACAGGAAAAGAGGTGGATTCATACCTTTTCCAAGAGTATTTGCACATCAGTGAATATAACTAATTCAACTGGAATTGAAACTCAACTTTTCAAGTTAAAATTCACAGCTGTTATTCATTACACCACTTGCACATTCAAGCATACAGTATCTTGTATTCACAAGTAGTCACCCAACTAGGTACTGACCAAGCTCAACATTTAACTTTGGTCATGATATGATATGGGCATACACCTATATATATATATAATAATAATAATATTTATTAATAAATTATAACATTGATATGTTACAATATCACTACAAAAGTAGCTATTTTGTTTCGACACTTTTTGTATCTTATCAAGTGATGTGGTTATTTCAAAATGAATGGCTTTAAAAGGTTAAGAACAAGCAAGACCTCTTTCATCAGGGAGGCATTATTGTATGTACAATGTGGACCAATCAGAGTAAAGCAACTTTTACTTTGGAGAATATGTGGGAAGACTTAAAATTAATCTTGGTGGGCATTGGTATTAAAATTTTATATTTTTAATTAACTATTATATCTACTATATTTTTGTTGCTAAAAAAAAAACAAAAAAACTATATATATATATATATATATATATATATATATATATTTAAAATATCTAATAAAAATGAGTAAAACTTATTTAAACTCTCTGGTGATTACTAATTATAAGATTTGTATGTATAGGGTAAATATAGGATAAACACTTTTGGCAAAACAGCAGATTTAACACATAATTGCTGTTTGTAAAATCCAGCATTAATTATCAGTTTTTCACTGTAACCGATTAATGCCCACCATCTCTAAAATGGGATGCTGTGCATTAACGAGTTAAAAGATCAGGCAATGATAAATATAAAAGTAAAAACTGAAAAGCTAAATGAAATTTTCTTTGCCTAGTGAGACATATTTGCATCCAAGTTTAGATTTTATTTCCTTTTTGTTCTTTTAATTTTAATGATTCACCTAATTGAGGAAGTTTAGCCTCATGCTACATTTTGAATATTTTATTTATGTATTTTTAAAAAAATCTTATTTATTTTAATATTCTGAATTCCATTGAAACAACATTCAGCAGAGTTTGTGATATCCAGGATGTGCCAGCTGTTTGAGAACATATATTTAGTGGGCCTTAAATGGAAAATGACCTAACATAATTTTATACAATATTTGCCAAAGTTTAACATCCTCATTTCTTTGTCAGATGCATTAAAAGCATTAACATGGCAGTTTCCAATCTGACACAGGCATGTTGTGCTATGGCATTGACCACCAACCACTTGTAACTTCTCAGTGATTGCTAGCTTCTTGGAAATTGCCGGGTAAACAAGGAACATTAAGTGGCTCTATACAGACCCCACAAAAGTACCAACAGTGATGCTCTCACCAAGTTCTGTGATGGTCTTGGGAGTTGTGAGTAAAAAGGACCATGCCATGCTGCTTTACTTCTTCTTGCAGAGACTCATGATCAATGCCATCATCTACATTGAGGTGGTCAAAGCCTTGGATTTACTTGTTCCAGTCAGGCTCAGTTCCTTTTCACATAGTCAATGGAATGCCTAAAGTAGTTGATCTTGTCCCCCGTGTATAACCTTCTAGCTTCCCTGATTTGAATCCCAAGACTAATATATTTAAGGCATCATTGGGGGAAAGACCAACCATTAAAAAACTCTTTAAAGCCACCATTGTGGACATGATGGTGAAACAAACATGAGTCAGTTTTAATACCGAGTATGGTTTTGTTGAATTTTTTTTTTTCCAAGTTGAATTTGTGTACAAATATTTTTTAAGATATACTATTTCTCAATTTAATATCTTTGTTTATCTTTATAATTTGTTCTCAATTACCTGATGCACCATATATATATATATATATATATATGAGGTAGACAAGTACTTACCCCTGAGTTATGGTGGCTTATATAAATTAATGCTCTAAATATTTTAGTATTTTCTATCACTTAACAGAAGATACAATAATGTTTTGAAAAATATTGTATTCGCTTTGTTACTTAGATTAGACATTAAAAGATATGACATCTTAAATAAAAATAATTGTCTTGAATTAAATGTCATCATGAACTTATTGTTAAACATATCTGAAAATATTTAAAACACAGAGTGAAAACTTTCATGCTGAAACAAAAGTGAATTTCTTTTGTTTGTAATATATATGGAAGTATAGTAGATTAGTTTAGTACAAGACTAAAATGGGATACTCAATGTAGATTGTTTGCCTTTCTATTAGATCTGATTGGCAAGCTTAAAATACCCTCTGTAGGGGTTACAGTTTGCTCAATAAAAACTAACTAAAGAAATATTAAATTCTAATGATACAGACTTGATATTTTTTTCATTATGTGTCTAAGTATTACTATTTAATTTGACTCATAAAATTAAGAAGCTAATTTATGGTTGGGTTTTTATTTTTTCAGATAACTCAACTCCTCCCTTTTTATTTAGAATAAAGACCTGTTAGTGTTTAGAGGGCTGAAATAGATATCAGTCAGATATTTATTCATTTTGTTTAGAGTATGTATGACAAATATGATTTCAAATGCAAATTTTTACATAAATGGTGTTTGAACCCAAGATCTCTTACATACACACTGAAAAGTTCTCAACCTAACCTATTTTCCAAAATTCAACTAAATGATTTAATATTAGTTTGTTTTGGAATTTTTTTTTTTTTTTTTGTCAGGATGAGAACTTCCCACTGTATGTATGAGCATACTGGCCTTGTTCTACTGCTGATTATTCCCTGTCCATCAAACATTAAGTAAGATCAGTTCAGCATAGTGGCAGTATAAACCATAGATTGGTTCTGTGTGCATTGAAGAAACACATATCTGAGCAAGAATTAGCCACTGGTTTATGTCAGTCAGTGAAGTGCCATACGTGATACACGCTTGGGCAGATTATCCTGCTGTAGGTTGCCATTGCTTTCTGCAATAGACTGATTGCCAGTCAAGGCTATAAAACCCAATCTGTTTTGTTATTTAACCCATAACTGGAGAGAAGAGATGGAAATATACCTTCCCCAAGAGTACTTGTGCATAAGTGAATGCAAGGAATTCAACTGGAATTCGAACTTGGCTCCCCAATTTCTCATTCCGAGCTGATATTCACTGCATCACAAAGCACATTCTACTTATGTATATACTCAGAAAGAAGTAGCCAGTCATTATGGTTGGGCTTTCTCTCTTTTTCAACACTCCTTTCCCTATCCTTTGAACAACAGTAGAGGTCAATCCCTTGTTTCCTGTTTATAATTGGGTTTTTGGTTCTTTCTAAAATTTTCTTATTCTCTTTCACTTCCAATAGCACCTTTCAAATTAATGGCATTGTCACCTTGCTTGGGGTGAATTGATTATATATTTTCATTCTATATCAGTGTTATTTGATCTTTGTGATTTTTGTTCTATATTGTATACTTATGTTTAGTTTTCAATTATCTCCTTTTTTAACTCTTTTTACCTCTTTATTTTCACCCAATGTTTTTTTCTTTTTCTCCCTCTTACATCATGTGAATATGAATGCATTAGTTACTGAAAGCTCAAAGCCCTTTTTGTAAAAATTGTATTTATCTACTGAGCCATTAATTGAACAGTCCAATATTGCACAACTTTATTAATCACACATTCAAATTTTTTTTATTTTTTCTATAAACGTCTTTACTTTTGTTTTTGGTGTCTTTACTGAGCCAAGGAATGTTTCTTTTTTTTTTTCTTTAAATGAAATAGGACCCCCCCCCCTTTTTTTTCCATCAGATGCATTTCTTTCTTATTCAGGCACAAAATCTACCAACAAAGTCTTTTAGGCTATTTTTATTATTGCCAAAAAAAGTTAAACTTCTATAATGAAAATTTCTTCTTCCAAGAAGGTGGTTTTGTACAGTTAATTATATCTTGTTGACATAGAAGTTTTACTAAAGAAAATAAGTTATTTGTAAAAAGAAACATAATATGGTATAAGAATGTTGCCTGAAGTTCTAATATTTTTATTATCACATTAACTTTTAACTAGTATTTCTTTTTTTTTTTTTTCCTTACACAAAAAACAAATTTAAACACTGAAAAAACCCTGGATATGACCTATGCCTGAATAATCCTAGACATGTCACAGCTTAATGGTATTGAAAACACCAAAGACGAAAATATTGGTCTTGTATACTTGATTGACTAAATACTATATGGTAGTGTTGTAAACCTGACTAAGAAGCCCTTCCAAAGAAATATTTGATCATTTGGTTAGATTTCATGGAATTGATCTAGCTAAGAATTTTTCAGTATACCTTCTTATATAAGGTTTATCCCAAAGGATAATTCCATCTGTATTACAGAACTATAGTGTATATTGAACAAAATTTACTTGAAATCAATGTAAACATTTGAAAGAAACAACAAATAGAAAAATAAAGTGGAAGCATTGTTTTTATAGAAATTAATAATTTTGCTGCAGACATAATTTTCTTTTTACAAACTCAGATTTATTCTTATCAAAAGTTTTGTTTGTAATATGTGTCTAGATTATAAGAGATATTGAAAAAAATTATAGGTTTTTGCTAATTTGATGTTAAATGGAAAATACTTTATTTTTTATATGCTGTATCCGTTCAGGTTGTGCGCAATCACAAATCTTTACAACTTCCTATCTAAGCTCTAAGCGATGATTGTTTCCTTTTATTGTATCACTCAGTTAATTTTCATTTACACAAGCTTCTGTTAAAAAAAAGTTTCTGATTTCAAGTACAAACGTTCTTTTGTTTTCCATATTCTTTAAAACTTCCTCATTACTTATATGCTCCATTCATGATATTCTCAGTATAGTTTTATGGAACCACATCTCTACTGTCAAGTCTCCTTTTCATCTGTGAGAAAATTGTCTAGTATTCACTATCATATAGAAGAAATGATAATACTTTTTTTTTTTCATTAGAATAAATCTATTTGTATTTGATGCCTGCTCTGATTTAAAAAAAAAAAAAAAAAAAATTAATATGACAATGAAATAAATTCATAAGAAAACTAGTGAACCAAGTTCAAATCAATTAGGTTTTGGCTGAAATCTCTTATTAATGAGTATTTCTTTGGCTGAAATCTCTCATTAATGAGTATTTCTTTGGCTGAAATCTCTCATTAATGAGTATTTCTTTGGTGGCTCTCATTAATGAAATCTTTCTAAATCATTAATGAGTATTTGAAATCTTTCATTAATGGAGGATTTCTTTGGTGAAATCTCTCATTAATGAGGATTTCTTTGGCTGAAATCTCTCATTAATGAGGATTTCTTTGGCTGAAATCTCTCATTAATGAGGATTTCTTTGGCTGAAATCTCTCATTAATGAGGATTTCTTTGGCTGAAATCTCTCATTAATGAGGATTTCTTTGGCTGAAATCTCTCATTAATGAGGATTTCTTTGGCTGAAATCTCTCATTAATGAGGATTTCTTTGGCTGAAATCTCTCATTAATGAGGATTTCTTATTACTACACAGACTGTACTTAATGGGTACATGTTTGAGTAGGAATCCTTGTTTTTTAAACAGTGAAATTAATGTCTCCTAACCTAAAAAAAATGTGCCTCCCAACAGGAATCAAACTGTATTCCCTTTTTACTCTGGAAAACTATTTTAAAGATAAGCATGCTTTACCATTAGGCTACAAGAAGCCATTACAGTTGTCAGGAAGTACATTAAGATTTTCATTCTTTAAGCCAGGAGATATTAATTTTACTGTTTGAAAGACAAGGACGTCTACTCAAACACATGTATCCACTAACTATAATGTTTATGATAATGAAATAATGTTGGCTTTATATCATCCAATAATGGCTTAAAAATGACTTTGTATGAGTGTGTATCTGTTTCCTGTATATACGTCAGTTTATATGCTTCAATCTAGTTTTCCCCTTTTCAAAACCTTCATTTTTTCCCTTTGTGTTCTTGTTAAAAATATATATCAGATGTGAAGTCTAGTTGTAAAATTCTGCATTATTAGTTATTTAAAAAAATATGCAAAAGTTATATTTCTCTTGAAGAATCTGTTTAAGTTCCTTTCTAAAAAGGAATTTTTTTTATCAAAGGATTATTTAAAAGAGAAGTGAACACTAATTTTCTTTGCCAAGAAATAATTGAAGAAAAAGCATTTGTAATTTTTTTTTCCCCCTCCTTGTAATAGGATTCTTGCCAAAAGGTAGAAAAAAAAAATAGGGAAAAGGTTTGTATACAATAATCATATATTGGAAGCCCCTGAAGCAGCATTTATTTTTATTTTTTAATAAAAATATGCGCGTTCTTATTTGTTTATTTTTGTCCCTCATTCCAAAATAAACTCTTACTTTTTTTTTTTTTTTTTTTTTAAAGAAACTTGATATATAAGTGGAATGTGTATTGTATATATCTCCATATCCGCACCCAATATCTCATAACTTCATGCAGATATATATTTTAAAATGTTGTTAAGAGTTTGACTATATTTAAAAGTATAAAGCAACGCATTGATGTGTGTACATAAATTTTATCTGCGTAATTCTTTTATTTGGAAAGATATGTAGTTATCTTCTTTGTAATGTATACTGTTATCATGATGCTGTGTTAGTGCAGTTATTCTTTTCATAAATGTAAATGCATGCCTTCAGGTACGTCCCTGTTCAAAAAATGTTTGTGTTTATGCTTAAGTACACTAATAGTGAATATTTAATGTAGGATTTGATTATCTGTATCATTAAATGCACCATGAATTTGATAGAGAAAATAAATTGGATCTACAAGTGGAAAAGTTGGGAAGAGAAAGCAATAAATACTGTTTATCAAAATAAATTAAAAATCAATTTTTCTTGTTTTCTCTCTTTTGTTCTTGGAATAAGTTACAGATATTTGAGAATTTAGCCAAGTTTTCTTGATTTTGATGTGTTTCTTACAAATGATCTAATGTAGTTTTTATATTTTTTGACAAGTAGTTTTTTGTTTTTTCATAATGTCAACTTAAACCAAGTATTGATTGTTAGTTACTTCTTAAAATAAAACTTTAAAGAAAATATATATAAAAAAATTGTTTAGCTTTAATTTTGTTTCCTAGATGAAGCATAATCATTATTATTTTGATTAGTTTTTTTTTTTTTTCATCTTATTCTTGTTGATCTTTTATTGCAACACCTGATTGTAATAAATTTAACAAAGATGAAAACAGGAAGTCATAAAAAGTTAATGTCAATACATCATGTAAGAAATTCAGGCAACATGATACTATTGCATCTAGTATTAAGTGTAAACAAACAATATAGTATGGAGTAAAGATATCTAGAAACTATATGATTAATGTGAATGATGTCTGCTTTATAATTTTCATAACCTCATATGGCTTTATCCATGTCGAATTCTCAGGAATAGAAAATGGATTTAACCACTCTTTGAAATTACTTCATCCACTTGTATCTTCCTATGACATTTTTTAATCAGATCTGGAATCATTTTAAAGGATTTTAAATTTTCAATATTAATTTTAATGTTCAGTACTTTCTCTCAATATCTCTAATTTTGTATTGTTTTATTCATTCTTTGATTCTTATGTTTTTGATTATTAATTCTGAACATCTTCTTTTGAACTCTTTTATGAAAAAAAAAAGTAACTGTTATCTCAAAGAATAATATACATTTGGCAATCATAAAATCTGGAACTTTCATTTCACTTAAAGCTGGCATAAAAACTCTATCTCTTTTTAAAGCCTAACAGGGATGGATTGTTTTTTTGTTTTTGTTTTTTTTTCTTTTTTTGCAGTTCAGTTTTTTTGTATCTTGTCACAAAACTTAACTACTTCTATGGAATATTATTACAGCTGGGATAATCTACTTTTTATTTTATTTTATGGTTTTTAATGTGATCTTATTTTTTTCTCCTGCAAGTCTGTCTTTAATTTTTTTTTCTCCTCATAGCACTAAATACTTATATTAAATTCTAACCCAAACTGTTTTTATCTGAATTTCAGTGGAGCCCAATATGTCTGCAGGCCCTCTTTCTACGTTCCACGTGATTGTCATCGCAGTGGTATGTGGTATCATTCTGATTGTGTTGGTTGTGATCCTCATCCTCTTCCTCTATTGGCGCAGTCGTAATCAGAGTAAGTTTCTTTCAATTGTATGGAGTGACAAAAGAACTGTCTTGTTACTTTGTGCTCTTTATAAAGCCAAATAATTACTTGCATGCATGTGAATATCTATATGATTGATAATTTGCAATCTATTTGATGGATATTGGCCAGAAATGCTAATGGCAAGAAAAGGTTGGATTTACATTAGTTTGTCGTGTATTTTGTCTATTTACAGTTTTGTCAGCTATGAACATAGTGAATAAATTTGATTTTATCAACAACAGTATATCTTAATGAAACAAAATTTCATTAACACTTCAGCTGCCTTGAATGTATTTAGCTTTATGAAACTTAGATTGTCTTTTGTTCATACACACACACACACACACACACACACACACACGTGTGTTTCAAAGAAGTACTTATACATCTTCACAAAACTTCCCTTTTGTTAATATATTTTCAAGATGTACTTCATGTCTACATAACTTAAATTGTCTGCTACCAACGTATGTGTACATTTTCAAGATACCATAAAATGTCAGTCCCTAGCATTTGTGCTGTAACCTAAATAGCACTATTTTCAAACGAGTGTAGACATATATTATTGTACAACTGGTATTGTGATGTATTGTTATCATATAGAGTACTGTGTTGTTTAACTTATTACTACAGAGCATCTAATTGAAATCAAAATGGTGGCACCTATAAGAAATCACCCTCAGCATTTTTATATTAATTTATTTCTGATAAATTGCAACTTCCTATTTTCCCCAAAAACCCAGCCAGGTAACAATGCTATAAAAATGAAAGAGTGAAACTGTTAATAAATCTTTGCAAATGTTGCTGAGAATTACAAGGTATGGAAAGTTGTAAAGAACAATGATTGCCCACATCCTGATAGAACACAACACATAGAAGAATAATAAAGATTAAACAGTCTCAAGTGCGAAAGTTTGTATTTTTCCTATAAATAGCAAGCATGATAAAATATTGAAAAGTAATTGTAACAAATGAAGAGATTATCCCTTTTCAGGATCAAAAATATCAATCTTTTAAAACATTTTATAATGATCAGTATTATTGCAAGAGATATTTTGTTTTTCTGACAAATCACTATTTACTGTTTATGTGCAAATGAAAAGAGGTTCCTATTATTATTATATGACTTAGGTTAATATACAAGAATAGTCTGGCTGCCGACATAAAAATGAATATCTTTTTGAAACTCTATATCTTGTTATGTGCATTTTACTTTTAACTGTCAAGTTGACCCAATATTGTCAGTAAGAAAATGATATCTGATCATTATTCCAAGATGAACTTTGGTAATTTTAGTCTTTAGTCAATTTGGCTGTCTTGAAAATAAACTGAAAGTATCTTTTGTTACATTTTAAGCAATTCAACCTTTTCTTATTCCAACAAAAAGACAGTTACATTTATGCTAATGCAGTGCAATGATATTGAAGTAAAATTTTTCACCTATAAGTTGATGTTACTAGGGTTAACTGTTATTTTCCACATACCTACATAAACTGCAGCCATTATTCTTACCATTTATGCAACAATTTCAGTAACCCTCTACCTTGAGTAGTTCTTGTGCCTTGTATAGTGTGAACATTTAGTTAAAAAAAAAAATGGTTTAAAATTTAATTTGTGGTGCTGTGCATATTGACTCGGAATGACCAATCGGGTGGCTGAGTTCGAATTCCAGTTGAATTCCTTGCATTCACTTACCTAGGGAAAGTATTAATCCATCTCTTCCCTCCAGTTATGGGTTAAATAACAGGACAGATTGGGTTCTAAAGCCTTGCCTGGCAACCAGTCTACTGCAGAAATCAGGGATAATCTGCTCAGTCAGTCATGTCTCTTTTGAGACCTGATCGGCCAAAGCGTGTATCACATATGGCACTTAACTGACTGAATAGAAGTATAATTTAAACACAAAGTGGGTGGTATGGACACTTCTTGTAAGTGGTGGAAATATTCAGGGTTTGGTGTGGAAAAAAAGGACAGTGAATAGTAGGTAGAGTAGAAGAGTGGCATTAAAATCAAGTAATCATTTTTTTTCCTTCTTTATATCATATTCTATATAGGGAATGTTTTAGTGCAGTTGCACAGCTTCTTCCCCAGCAAAGAAACAGATGAAAAATTGTTGAATGCATGGATCTAAAAGTTTTTAATGACTTTTAGCTTTATTTTAAGAAGCTGACATTCCTGCAACAAGAACATCCATACCATTAAAATTGTAAATTGTACTGCATTATGTATGATTTTATTGTTCAACTATCAAAGTAAATTGGTTTACTTACTTAAATTGTTTTTTGTAAAGTACATATATATATATTTTTTTTTTTTTTTTAATCATATCACCCCGAGCAAGGCGGTAACGCCACTGATGTGCAGGGGGCTACATAGGAGTGAAAAGATTGGAAAAGAGAAAACCGGAAACCGCATCCTAAACAGGGAACAAGGGATGAGCCTCTTCACCTGTTCAATAGACGTGGGTGGAGTGTGAACCGGGCGATAGTTTAGTCTATCAACTCCAATTGAAAAAGAAGAAGAAAAAAAAAAGTGAGAAGATTGGAAAAGAGAAAACTGGAAACTGCATCCTATATATTTACAGTGCTAGATTAGTTCTTTGAATTTTCAGTATACTTCATACCAAGAAAGAAATGTTTTCATATGGGCATGGGAGGAGGATATTAAGGATGTTGGCCTAGAAGCCAAGAGGGCATAAGATAGAAAAAAAAAACTGGGAACCACTTATTGATTTACATCTTTATTCATTGACTGAGCAATCGGATGTTTTTTTTTTTTTTTTAAACATATTACCTCGAGCAAGGCGGTAATGCCACTGATGTGCAGGGGGCTACGTAAGAGTGAAAAGATTGGAAAAGAGAAAGCTGGAAACCACATCCTAAACAGGGAACAAGGGATGAGCCTCTTAACCTGTTCAATAGACGTGGGTGGAGTGTGAACCAGGCGATAGATAGATCTATCTACTCCAAATGCGTTGTGGTACAATGGATATCGACTCGGAATGACAAATCGGGGAGCCAAGTTTGAATTTCAGTTGGATTCCTTGCATTCACTTACATACAAATACCCTTGGGAAAGGTATTAATCCATCTCTTCCTTCCAGTTAATGGGTTAAATAATAGGACAGATTGGGTTCTATAGCCTTGGTCAGCAACCATTCTACTGCAGAAAGCAATGGCAACCTACTGCGGGATAGTCTTCTTTCGAGACATGATCGCCAAAGCGTGTATCACGTATGGAACTTAACTGACTGACTGAGCAACCAGTGCTACTGAAATTTATAAAGTTTTTCTATTAAAGCAATTTTTCAGAAAAGTAGGTTTCTCGAATCCAGTAGCTGTTATTGCTCTTTTCGGTATTGATGGAGGCTTCTCTCTAAATCTTTTGTTTGAATTGTCAGCATCTTGATAAGGTCATTATTTTCTCTTCATGTTACATGTGATATCCATTTCAGTTATTGCTGTTGTTAAATGTCTTGAAGTGATGGTGTTTCTGTTATTTGGTACTGCTTTTTGTTTGTGATTTTATAGAGCCAGTCCCTAGGATTTGAAGAATGCAGCTACATCATGTTGAAACCTTGGTTCTTGCATGATCACCATAGTTAAACAATGTTGAGCTTGGTCAGTACCTAGATGGGTGACAGCTTGGAAATATCAAGTGCTGTAAGCTTAGATATGCTTGGAGAATCACTCTGAATTGTTAATTGGAGAACAGAGTTCCAATTCCAGTTGGGTTTGTTATATTCACTTACACGCAAATACCTTTGGAAAAGAATGAATCCACCTCTTCTCCCCGCCACTAAAGATTAATTAATAGGACTTTCACTTCATCATTATCTCAAAAAAAATATACAATCTAAAAATATTTTCTGGCTTTAAATGACCTGCAATAGGTTGATAAGCTGTAAAAAATGAATCAATCAATCAATCAATCACTCAATCAATCAATCTAAAGATCGAAGAAGAATGGTTCTTGTTAAGACCTGCAAGTGTCATTCACTCAAAACCATTTTTAAGCATCGATTTGAGAAGAGTAACTATATACAGCTGAAAATTTAGATATTTTAATGTTTGGTGCCATGCATGGCATCCATATGAAAGTTTCAATCTAACAAGGTTATTTAAAAGCATGAGTTTGATTGTGTTGGTTTTGTAGTAATTTTTAGTGTTGGATGAAACTGCTGCTAGCACAGGTTATTTTATGTTCAATTTTCTTATCTTCTATTCAGAATTTATTATAACTGATTCATACACCAAGGTATTAGTATTTTCTAATTCCATGTCTTGAATTTTTATGATAAATTCAGGATAGATACTATCACTGCTTTCATTCCAATTCTAGATCATAAAGTTATGTTCTATTTTATACACACCAAGAAAGAGAAGGTTGAGATTTTTTAAAACAGATATATTTTTTAGACTACAACAGAAAGATCTTCTACTTATATCTGTTTTATCATCATTTTGATGATAAATTTTTGACTTGAGAAATTGAGTTTGTGAAAGTAGTTTCTCTCCATATATAACTGTTTTTTTTTGTTTTTTTTTATGCATTAAGAGCATTAATTCAATAGAAACTGAAAGAAAAGTATGAAACTTTCATGATGTATAGCTAAACTTGTACTATATGAAAAAGCAGAAAATTATGACTGATATACTTTTCTAATTAGGATTGGAGTATTTTTGCCCAACTCGGGCCCTTCTGAACTCAAATCAGTTACATTCTGACCTCAAAACAATAATATTAAGTGAGAGAAAATTAGGAAAAGTGGTGGAGGAGAAGAGGAGTTTAAGATAGGAAGTGAAGGAGGAACAGTAGAAGGGAAGAAAAGAGAGAGAAGTTTGAGAAAGAAAAGGCATGAAAGAAGAAAAGTATGAAAAGAGGAAAACCCAAAAGGAAATTGGGTGAAATATAAAACAGTTTTGCTTCCCCCCCCCCCCCAAAAAAAAACACTTGACCAGGTATTTCTGGAAGATAACATTTTTAAGGCAAGCAGTCCTTATATGGTGTGCATTGTGTTGCAATGGATATTAGAAAGGGAATGTTGAGTTCAAATTCCAGTTGAATTTGTTGCATTCACTTATGTGCAAATACCTTTGCGAAAAGTATTAATCCCTCTCTTTTCCCTCCAGCTATGGGTTGAATAACTGAACAGATTGGGTTCTATAGCCTTTGTTGGTAACCAGTCTATTTCAGAAAGAAATGGCAACCTACAGTGGGAAAAATATTCTGCCTAGTCA
Source organism: Ascarosepion bandense (assembly GCA_037127315.1). Taxonomy (NCBI): domain Eukaryota; kingdom Metazoa; phylum Mollusca; class Cephalopoda; order Sepiida; family Sepiidae; genus Ascarosepion; species Ascarosepion bandense. Next base: position 1,650,305 of record JBBBDQ010000573.1, on the reverse strand, counting down.
ATCATGGTTCGAAAGAGACATGGTCGTCAAGTGTGTATTAGGTATGGCAATTAACTGAATGAGACCTTATAATTACAGTGTTTAATATCAAAACATAGGACATTAATTGTAATAAGTAATATTCTTTTGCTCTCTTATAAAAAAAAATTAAACTCAGAATAGAGTCAAGTGAAAATTTAATTTTGTCTGGTCTTCCTGCTATATATCTTTTGGATTCTTGACAAAATCCAAAGAAATGTGTTATGTTCAAAATTTATTTTCAATTAAAAAAGAAAAATTATATATATAACACACAAAGAGAAACAGGCTTGATGTCAATATAAGTGAAAGATTGAAAATTAACTATGGATGGAAAAATGTAAAAATTTGCAATATTTATGGAGAGATAAATCCAAAGAAAGATAAGGTTGCAGTACAAAACATTTGTGCATTCCTCTTTTTGCATATGAAACTTATCCCTGTTTTTATGACATTTAAATAAAAACCTTGATGGGCAATGAGGAGCAGAAAGAGTAAGGAAGAACATTAGAATAGCAAAAACGCCTGGAATAATGGATAATCTTAGCTGTCAACACATCTGGAATTTCCATAGATCCAGCCTATTATATAAGATCATTTTAATCAATGTTTTTTTGCATTTTTATTGCTTTGTATTTTTATCTGAAGTATGGACAACACTTATTTATTTCATTTTGATATTATTTGAAAACAAATTGATACAAATTACAGGACAACTAGTGATGATAATTTCAAAAGCAACAAGATAATTTGTTTATGAGAAATAATTTGCACATTATTCTGTTTCTTTTCACCAAAGCAGCATTAGTTACAAAAAAAATTTTTTTTTGTTTGTTTTTTTTTTTTTTAACTGTCTACTTGTATGGAAATTCTTACTTACAATAATCATACATCCTGTTTCATCTATTTTGTTTTGTTTCTTGCATTTAATCACTGTCTACTGTATTCTTGTTCCCTCTACCACAGTTGTAAATGTCTTCTCTACTTAATATTTTCTACTCTTTTGACACTTATTAACTTCATTACTTTGCCTTTTGTCCTTCATCTGTCATTTTCTGAGCTTACTTTTTCCTATGTTATTCTATAGTTAATTTCCTGTTTGTTCCTATTTTTCTTTTCTTTGTTTTTTATTCTCTTTCTCTCCCCCCCCCCACATCATTTAATATCACCTCTCTCTTCCATCCCTCAAAAAATGCATTTTACCCTTTGTTTCTCCTTGATACCAATTGTTTATTGTTTTCAGTTTCTTCTAATTATCTCTCAGAATGGAGCCCCATCCTTTGTTTTCAATTTTCTCCTCCCTTTGCTTGGCCAATGGCTGTTTCTTTGCTACTTACATTGAATTTAACCATCTCAAAACAGTAGAATTAGATGCTCACTGCACCCAATTATCTCATCCTTCCTTACACTGATCTTTGCCACCATTCCTCCTGTTGCAGCAGCAACAACAACAATAATAATAATAGCAGCCATTATGGCCGCAAGAACCTTTTCTATTTTCAGTTAGTTTCAAATTATACCATGGCTTAAAAATCATTTGTTTTCTCTTTAAAGAAAGAGAAAAAGGACAGAATTCTTGCCCAATCATTACTGACAATTACAATGACAAAAAAGTTATGGGTGGAAGAAAAATAAACTTGGATTATTTTGCTAATGTATACCTACAACTATTTGAAGGATCAAATTACTAGAAATTGCTTTATTTTTTTTTTTTAAATTTTAGCATGTGTTTTTTATTTTTACTTCTATATCTTAACTGTTTTTATTTAACTGCCTTCCAAACAATTCATGCAGAAATAAGAATAAAAAGATTCACTTATCTTGAATTAAGCAAGCATTTCCAATATTCCATCCACTTGGTTTTATGTCTCTGTAGTTCATACGTTATTTTTATTATGAAACTTTAAATAAAACAAATTTTTCCACTTTGTTTAATTTGAATGCTTTCAACTTTTTTGTAATGGTTTCTTCTAAATTGTTTAATTGATGATGTCCATCAAATAGTGACTCATCTGAATCATCAAAACAATTTCTGGTGTTCATATTTCCACTACAGTTTATAATAATAATGTGTCATCTAATATAATTTTTCTATAAAATAAGTAGTATGAAATTTGGATTTTCTTAGTTATTTCAATATTCTTTGTGCTCTAAAATGAAAATTATTTATAATGAAGAATCATTAGATTTTTCCGCCCCAAATTAGCTCAATGCAATAAAATACATTGTTTCCTTCTGCTCATTAAATAAACCATGAAGATGTATAATTCAAAAAATAAATAATACTGAATTAATACCGTTTTATTTTTTTAAGTTACATTAAAACTCCTAACTGTATATCGATCACAAAGAAAAGTACAAATGATCTCTATTTTACAGGATTATATGTATAAACAATCAACGAACCATCATGGCAATAACAGGTTGATGAAAATTATTTTATGTGGATGATATTAATTATAATGGCAATACAATTATTAGTTTTCTAATAACTAATTTGATGCAGTCACTGCAAATTCACTTCCAAGAAAACAATTTCAGATCCACAATTAGCTTTTGTAAAATGAACGACAATCCTCATTGGAGTAGGCAGGATTTTTAAAAACAATATTTTTTCTCATCACCTGCTATCCCTGCATACACACACACACACACACACACACAATAATAGAAAAGTAGCCTCTTTCCAAATCAATCAATGTTAGAACAATCACTAATTTTCAAAGTACTGTGTTTAAAAGCATTAAGAACTCATTTTTCCTTCAAAATTAGAATTTGTAATAAATACACATCAAAAAACTTGTTTTGAATGAGGCTAAATAAGGAACACAAATGAACTTCCAGTCTGAATTTCTAGGTTATAATTATTTACTATAAAATTAATGTTTTCATCTTTGTGATCATGTTTCAGTTGTTGTGCCTTCTGTCGTTTATTAGGTGTCTGTCAATCCAGGTAACCTTTGGGGAATTTCAAACTGAACCATTTATTTGATCTCTGAGGAAAGATTGTGCTTGTTCCACTGCCTATATATATATATATATATATATATATGTGTGTCTCTCTCTCTCTTTTTTAGTACTATCCAGCCCTGGGATCAAATCTCATAATAACTCTATCACTAAATTCTTCAACCAGTACTTTAATACAAACAATCTAACCCTATAGATTTAATAAAGAGTTCAATTTGAATTTCCCTGAAAGTTATCAACAGATACTTAAAGAAGGTTGAATGGTACAACAACTAAAATGTTGGGATAACATTAGTTTGACTGTAAATAAAGAAGTTTCAGTAATCAACAATTCTTTCTTAATATTCCCTGTTGCAATTGAAGAGTTTAGCTCTTATATGCCTTTCACTTATTCTCCACAATAAAGCTATCAAAATATGAAGCAAAAAGACATGTTTTGTGCATGTGTACAGACACAGGGATTCAGTTCAGAGATGAAATAGGAACTGGCCACTTTCCATAATTTTAAGTGGGCAGGATGAGATTTAATAATTTCCTTAGTATTTCTTCCTGTTTTCCTTTACTTTGGGATTTTTCCTTTTTCTTATCTTGGACCTCTTGAAAGTCTTTCCTATTTTTTTTCCGTTATTTTTTTTTTTTTTTGCTAGTCCATTTTTCCTCTTTCTGTTCTCTCTCCATTCTATTTTGACTAATTTTTCCTTTTCATATACCACAGTTTCTTAATATTCACTGTTTCTCTTCTATTTAGTTTTCTACTTTTTCTGTGATTCTCTTTACAACAGTTCATTTCAGTACAATGCTTAAATATTTATTCAAAATTTGTTTGCAGTCTTTCTTTGGATCTTCTAAAATTATTTTTAAAATTAGAACTATGTTAACATGCAAAAAAAAACATCACTTTACAAAGGATATTGAAAATTTATAAAAGGATTTAAAATTCTTCACAAAAGATTTTTATCTAATTTGTAAAAATAAAAAATATATTTCTATATGATTGTGTATGAAGTCCACTTGTCTTGATAAAATAATTTTACAAAGTTATCCTCTCTAACCTTAAGCCTTAATCTAATATAATACTGTCAGAAAATGTCTTGAATATTTTCATACCAAAAGAAACCTTTTTCCAAGCACTTGGTATGCCATAAAAAAAATAAAATGATCTTTCATTTTTTTCAATAAATTTTATTAGAAATATAAATATAATGAAATACAACTAATTAAATTCATAAACACTATCCTCTTGGCTTGAGGTTACCATCTCTGATCTGCAGTCTTTGTCTACTTAAAACTATGTTTGGCTTTTAGAAAAAGAAACAAATAGGTTTTATTGTTATTTCTCATTATGAAGAGTCTGGTTTCCTCCTCTAGTAAAGATTGGCTAATGGCTAATTTAATTGTTGAAATAGCCAATTCTGTTATTTGCTCTCTTTGGACAATCTTTTTTATCCTTTAATTTTTAAACTCTCTTAAGAAAACAATAACTTAGCCCTCCAATTTGTTGCTTTTTTTTATTCCTTTGTATTTTAGTCATTTTTCTTTTTAAATAACTACCAACTGTTTTTCAAAAGAAGTAAACATTTTCAGTGTATCACTTGGAATTTTTCTTTTTCCTATATAAATTCTTTAGCTCACCCCCCCCCCCCAAATCCTACCCCACAGCATCTTTCATCTCCAACCGAAATTGGTCCCTTGGTCTACTCAGAGACAGAAGACATTTTCCCCCCTTTAAGAGAGTAAGAAAAAAAATGGGAGGTTGCAAAGAAATGTAACTCTTGAAGTCAAACAGCTGGAATGCCTTCACTTGTCTTGGAATTTCAGCCAATGTTTCTCTATTTACTATCTCTCTCCTACAAACAGGTCAGATTGGTTTCCTTACTGTCTGCTAGTCTGTTTTTTAAGAAAGAGTGATAAGCTACCCTTGGAGACTTGATGTCTTTCAAGGAATCCCTTTAACTTGTCCTCTATGTCAACATTAGGGAGAGAGTAGTAATGTCCTACATTTGTTGCTCACCATTCCCAGACTTTAAATTAAAAAAAAAAAAAAATTCTACTTCCTTTCAGTCTCAGTTCCCAGGCCTTATCATCTTTCTTAAACTTTACTGCCACTACCTCACTCACTAAAGCTAGTTGCATAAACAGTTCTCATTTTTTTCCTTTCTTTTTTCACTGATATTACCCAGCTTTCTTTCATCCCTTTCTTGTGACTTTGTTTAGCCATTTTTAGCTTAGAATTTTGTTGTTGTCTATAGCATTTTTTTTATTCTTCTTAGGAAGAGAGCTCTTAAGTTTCTCATTCCCAGCTGTCTTCTTTTGTGACATTAACTTTTTCTAATTCCCTCACCTACCTTATATGCACGTGTTTGTACAAGTGTGGAAGGTTAGGTTTTGCAAGAGTCTTCTAATATTCCTTAAAATTTACTGCTGCTACTGGCTAGTGTCTCATTTGTCAGTTTGCCCTTCAGTCAGCAACAAAGCATCAAAGAATCTGAATTCTTCTTCCTGCCTAAATCTCCACTTGTGACCATGGAACCAGGTAAGCTGACAATTCTGCGGTTCAAAATGAACATTTTTTTGGGGTGGCCAAAAAAAAAAAAATGATCAAATAAGATAGGAATTGGACATTTTCCCACCAGGCTTATTTAACTTTTCTTTTTCAGAATTCTGAAAATGAGGAATTTTGTGAATTAATAATTTTTTGGCAACATTTTTCTGATAGTTTGTTTTAATAGAAGTAAAAATTGTTTTGCATTTTTATGAACTTTGAACAATTTTAACATTTCAGTTTTCTTTTATGTCTATTTCAAATATGAAACCAAATAAAAAAAAAAATAAATAAATAAAATTGTATTTTATTTTATTGCTCCAAATATTGAAATAGTTTTTTTTTTGTTTTTTTTTTTGTTTTTTTTTTTTTAGGTGGGTATACATTTTATTGAAAATATAAAATTTTTCAGTTTGGAAAACAGAAAAATTACAGATATAGTCTTACATTGTTAACTTTTGTACTTTTTATTTACAATTAGACTGACTTGTATTTGAAGTATCATAATTTTCATTTGAAAAACTTTTTTTTTTTTTAAATGACATTTATCAGTTATAAATAATGGTAACCATTAAAAAGGTTTGCTCTTATGATTATAATGTTATACAGTAACTTTGTTCGTAGTTAATATATTCATGCAAATTCAAGAAAAATAATTTTGGTGGGGGTGTTTTAAATTTTTAAAAATTGACTAAGTTTTTTCATTATAATTTTGTTAATAACAAACTTGTGAATTAGGCTTTATAAGTTTAGTAATTCATTTTAAAAATGTTTTTAAATGGGTTCTGGATTATGTTGTATTTTCTATTCTCTGTAAAAACACTTCTTAGACATTTAAATTTTTGTATTCGCTTTATCTTGGTGTCTGCAATTTGTAGTTCACATCTTGTGCTGTTCCTTTAAATAACAACTATACATTGTTTTCTTGCAATTGATGTTAGGCACTGTATATATTTATGTTAGTCAAGATTGTGGATACCAATAATAAATCCTGGTAGAACTTCTCTCAAGATTGTCTCACTGTAAAGTTTGAATAATGTTGAGAAAATACCTTATACCCTTTTCTATTTTTGTGTATTTACTGAATTCATTTTCTATCCATACGCTTTCAATTTGTTCTTACTGGACTTTTATAAGCCTTTAATTAATGTTTTCTTTAAAAAAAATTTATTTTGGTATGATAAAAAAATTAATGGGTTGATTAAGTAATATATTTTTCTTTTCAATTGTATTAGATATCAAACTATTTTCTTGAATTCATTTTTCATATTTTCTCAAATCAAGTGTAGACAACTCTCTTAGAAGCTAATGCATCTAGTAATTGATATATTTTTGTAATGAAACCATATATATATATATATATATATATATATATATAAAAAACATTAATTGCATGTACATATAACATTCTTTTTTCAGTAAATAGAATTCATTTATAGTCTCATTTCTCTCTTTTCAGTATTTAACGTTACTTAACTATATTAGAATGGATAAATCAATAACCAGCTTTGAGATAAATATGATTTAGTAATTCATATTAAATCATCTATTTTGTAGTTAATGCAGGATAAATGTAAATGTTACATTATTTTCTAAACTTTGCTTAGTTTTGGCACAAGGCCTCAAGTATGGATGATGATTGAACTTCCTACCCAATAATATTGGTGATGCAAACAAAATTGCTCACAATTACTGCATGTTGAAATCATTGTAGCAATATAAATTCATACAGCATTTTTTTATGTTTATAAATGTATCCTGGGTATGTTTTATATAGAATATGTAATAATTAGAATATCTGTCAGTTTTTTTTAATAATTCAAGCCATATAAAATAACTTTATTAATTCTTGTATTATTTAGACTTTATATTGAAAAAGGATAATATTAAATTTTCTTATATATATATATATATATATATATATAGTAAATTGAAATAGCTTTAGTTTACACTCACTTCTGTTAGATTCAATTATTACAAAACTGATTTGAATCCTTAGGATAGTGTCATTGTTTTAAAACAAATCAAAATTTTGATTTATCTATCCAGAATCATGGCTGTCTAAAAAGACTTCTAAAATGAACCATAAAAGGGTTTGGGATTTGGCCTCTGGATAGGATTGGACTATTTCTGTAAAGTAGCTTAATCTCCCAAGTCCATTTGCCAGCAACTTTAAGAGATTGATTCTTCTGATTTCTCTGGCCCGCTTTCTTTCTTTTTTTGCAAATCACACACCTAATAAAATCAGTTTCCCTTTTAACAGCTTCTGATTATTTTTAGTGAATTACTCCCTCTCCTGTTGCCACCCTGTCTTCTCTTGTTATTAATGTTTGGTAGCAACTCTTCTACTAATTACTATTTTCATTTTAATGTGAATTTCTTTGAGTAAGTGTTTCTATAAGTACTTAGTTCATCTCAAGGGCTAGGAGTACCAGGTGGGGGATGAGTCTGGTGCCTGGTCAATGATGCTTATTATAAACTAAGTTAGACAAAGACATTCTTGTGCCAACGGTCAGTTTGAAGTGTACAAATGATGAATTTGTTTCTAAGTGTTAGACTAATGATGCTTACTATTAATTTGTGTTCTAAGTGGTAAGACTTAAAATTAGATTGAAAAAGTATGCTCTTCTTCCTTGAAATCAGTTTATAAGATGTCTGATATACCTGCTTGTTAAATCATTATCTCAAACCAGCCACCATAGAGGCCTTTGTTTTTTTGGGGTTTTTTTTTTCAGACAAAAGCTTGTAATTATATTTTAAATGTTTCTGTATGTGTACCAATATGTAGACATATTTTGAAATCCAATTTTACATTAATAAGAAAAAAATGTAAATTATATACAATAGCTATACAAAAGTTTTAGTGGGTAACAATTAAGTATCTATGAAGAGTCAATTTTTCAAATTTTTTTGTTTCTTTTTTACTTCTGTATATTTTTTTTGTCTTAATCGTTTCACCCCAAGCAAGGCGGAACCACCACTGATGCGCAGGGGCTGCATAAGAGAGTAAAAGTTTATGCAAGAGGAGAGTATATTGCCAAGGAAATTGTTTTTATTTAATACTTGTTTTAAGCAGTTCCATAACATAAGACAAATTGTAGGTAAATACTGAAACAATTTCTACTGTCAGTTTTGTTCTGTGTTAGAAAATCTTCTTTTGATCTGAATTATAATTATATTTACTTTACTTTTATATGTTAATTTTAAAAACCCTTTATTTTAAATTTTTATTTCTCTTAGTTTATTTGATATTTGTCTGCTTTAAAAACTGTTCTCTTTAGAGAACTTGTATAGTTAAATCTAAATTATTTTCAAAATTGAATTATCTGCTACTCTTTGTAGAAAAGTTAGTTTCATAATTTTTATCCTTAAAATTTCCACAAAGTTCATTTGCATTTAATTTTTTTGCAAATACCCCAGTAGGCGCCAAAATAAAATTGGTAAAAAGTGATGAAAGAGTAAGACAGTGGGGTGAAGGCATGAAATGATTTGTCATTCAACCCAACTTTCTTGTCTCTTGCACTATCAGATGTAGATGAGTAAAAAAAACAAAAAACAAATTGGGATCTGGGACATTAAGAATGTCTCTGTATATCCCTTTGCCAATGGTGGGTGGAGCAGTTAGGAATCAACTGTAAGTGGGTTTTACAGTTATCCTGACATTAGAATCTAATGTCTCCTTTGCCAGACACCTTCTGTTAGCCACATGGGGACTAAAAGTTTTGCATTTCAAACAAAGGAATTGGTGTTGCTTTTCAAGAACAGAATATTAGTCTTTATTTTTTCTCAGCCATTTCTTTTCCAAAGTTTTCTTGGAAGTAAAATTTGAGTTAAGGAAATCAAATAATGCATATACAAGGTTTTTCTATTAAGATTTTTTTTTATCATTATATAATTTTAATATTACTATAATAACCTCTAGCATATTTGTTAACAATAGTTTTAATATTAATAGACCCATTATATACAGAAAACAATTTACAAGATTAATTTAAAACTCTTAATTTTAAAAATGACATAATACACAAAACTACACAGTCACTTCTTAATAGAATTATCAGGAATACTATTTTTTTTATAATTAATATTCTAAGCATTATCATCAGTTTTTGTGCATTTTTAGTTCTTATCTTGTCATCTTTTTTATTATTATTTTAATAATTTCACTGCAAGCAAAACAATAAAACCACTAAGATACAAGAGGTTACTAAGTGTGAAAAAATACAAGAAAAGGAAACATTAAGGAGAGAGAGGAAGAACAATAAAAAAATAGGAATCAAGATGACAGAAGATAACAATTGATATTGCATTTAAATCTTTGAAGATCAAAGTTGTCTGGAAAGCAAGAAGCCAGAAGAGAGTTCTACAAGCAAGAGAACTGTTAGCTTACAGTTACATTTAGCCATTTCAACTGTAAGATGATGAGACCTTGATCCCAAAAAAGAGACCTCATTAGAACAATTACCATCAAGATTATTTATAGAACAGGTACAGGGAATTTGTTACAGTCATGGGAAAGTGACTAAAACCTAAATGTCAGGTCAAGACCAATAACATTACAGTTTCTTCTTTGTATTTTATCAAGAGTCTCTAAATACATAGAAGTACCAGACCAAATGTGGCAGCAATATTCAATGATTATTACAGGATTTCCAATTTTACAGAAGCCCGTTTAGGTGAAATTGCAATTGTTATCAGCGAACAGTGCATGATACTCTAACTTTCTACTAGGATTATTTTATTGACTGGAATAACAATTAAACCAACTATTACTTCAGTAACTGATCTGTAGTACTGCATTTAGTTTCTTGTCATTTTTCCTTTCCTGTCATCTTCCATTATTTTAATGGCATTTTATTTTGAATGAAACACATTATGCCAAAGCAACTGTGAATTGCACTGTCAGTTTTTATCCTGTCAGATCAACTGTTTACACAATGTCTTGCCAGTTGATTTGTCACTAATGTTTTTTTTTTGTTTTTGTTTTTTTCTGTAAATTTTATTTTGTGTGTAAATAATTCATTGCACTCTTGTATTGGATGATAGTCCTTTTGTTATAATACTGAGCAAGAGGTGAAAATGTTTTCAATATAATCTCTAACTGAAATGGAGGCTGTTATTTATCCAATCAGTATGACTGATTCAGAAATCTAACTGGTTCTTTTTTTATAAAACTCATTTTCTCTAAATATTCTAAATTCAATACTCTGGACAAAGGATATCTTGACTGAAATGATTTTGAGATTTGAAACAAAGGCATCTGATTAAAAGCCTTTGAATTTTTGAGTTGAAGCACTCATTATTTTTTATTTTTTTAATAATAATTCTTAATCAAAAAATAAAAAATATATTAATTTTAATTTTTGACTAGTTTTCCTTACATCTTAATTTTGTTGCTTTTTATGATTCTCAGGTCATTAGATTTAAACTCACATCCCTTATGAGAATCTTGTCTTACTGTGACAAATATCTTACCAATTAGGCTACAAAGGCTGTCCAGCAGAAATCATTCATATTTAATTATGTATATTCTTTTCTCTAAACTTCTCCAAACTTACACTATAGTTTTGTTGTTACTCATAGGAATAGATGAAATGGTCTTTGAGTTTCTTAGCTAAAGCATTGTCATTATTAACAGAAATAAGATGAAAGGAGATTTTTCAAAAACAAATAATAGACGTTTGGTTATTTAATAAGAAAGATTAAAAGTATAGTGCAGAAATAGAAAATTATGGGTGATGTAAATGAAATGTATACAGATTTTTCATGTCTGGAAGCAGTAAGTAATTTAATCTTTTCTCTTTCTTTTAGAAAAACAATATGGAAATGAAGTCAAGTGAGTATTCATTTTTATCATTAGTATCATTTTATAACTGATTTTTATTTTATTTTTAAATACTTTCCTCTATTATTTTTTCATTTGTCTTTGTGTTAATTCAAGCTAAATAATCTTCCTTATTAATGAAGTCATTAACCATCATTTTTCTTTTATAATTTTACTTAGCTATATACTTTTATAATTTTATAAAAGTCAGCAAAAAATACTTACTTTACACATTTATTTTTCAAAACATTTCACTATTTAAAAAACATGTCATACATTGAGAATGATTTAACTGTCATAAGATGGATTGTTCAAACTCTGCATGCAAAAAAGAAAAGCAAATGAATAATTAATTCTTGGTTGAATCTCAGCTGAGATTTTTTACCAAAAATGCATATTTTCACCTGGGCTGTATAAAATTTCTAAATGATGACTAATTTCATATTGACAAAAGAACATGATGCTTTCATATACATAAATGCATTAAAACATTGTTTCTTGACCAACAAAACAAACCAACTTTTTTTAACGATGATGTTTACCTAGTTTTAATAGTTTAACCATATATGTCTGTTTCACTCACATTGCAAAACTTTTCCATCTCTCATTATTGCTTAATTCTTCTTAGTTGCCTAACTCATTTTCCAAATGCCTACTTCCTCTTCTGTCTGTTAGAATTTTTTAACTTGTCTATAGGTTTAATCAAATTCACTATGCCTCAAGTGAATTCTTATCTGGTATTGATTTTATGATGTCAACTGTGAATTTGTTATTAAATATAACTGACAGCAGCAATGTTCATTGGCAGTATTTTTTCTTCGTTTATTTTTATATGCATGTACAATTTAACTTTTTAAAATTTGAACTATTTCATTTCTTAACCTTTAGGTTCATGAAAAGCAACAAAAAAACAAATTAAATTTTTTTTTTTTTTAATACTTATTTACCTTTGAATTCAGGCCAACTGATAATTCGCACTAATAAGCTTGGCATTTAGAATAATGACTACTTATTGATTCAGTACATTCATTTTTAGGTAAAAAGATGTGAATTACAATGATTTTGTTGTGTTCACTTTCTTACTTAATTGGATCTTTCTATTTAACACTTATTTGTATTTTAAGGCATTTTTTCTGGCAATTTTTTGGAGGAATTTGTTCAGCCTTTGATAAGATGCATTTTTTAATCATCCGAAAATTGAACTCTTTAATACTTGTACAAAGAGCGCTAAATGTTCTCTGCCCAACCAAAAAGCAATTAAAGATAAATTCTATTTGGTCAAATTTTGGGAAATGGGTCAGCTCAAGAACTTTTCAGTAATGAATAGTAGAAAATATCTGTACACATAAAATTCATTATTTACAGTAACATGAATGAGTTCAATTGTCTAAATTATTTTTGAACTGGTAATAACTCTTCTCGGGATTATAGACAATATCTTGAGTCTTCCATATTGCCAATTTTTATTAGTCAAATATAATGGTACTTGGCAGGGATATTAGAGTGGTATCCTGTTGCCTTCTCCAGTAATAACACAAAAATAGAAGAGGAAGACAAGGATGCATTTTCTCACCCAAACTGTTTGACCATTGATTTGCATGATGATGATCTTGAGACCAAGAAGACTTAAAGCATTCATCATTAGCAGATATAATCTTGACAAGATGACACAGTTAAAAGATAGAAGAAAGGACATTTTTTTTAAATTGTTAAATTTAAATTTAGAATATTAAAATTCTATAAATTGCTCTTAAAAAACAAAAATGAAAATAGTTTTCCTTTAATCCGACAATAAAATATCCTAACTTGAACAAATTTTCTCATCTATTCTTTGTCCAAATAATGAATGCAACATACTGTATGGATGCAAATAGGCTGATTTATAAATGAAATTGAAAGTACTGTTAGAATTGGTGAAGGAAAGCAGGGACTAACTATTAACTAGAAGAAGATTGAATACATGGTTGTCAGTAAAAGAGACAATTCAATATGTGAGCTACATATTGAGGACGTCAAAATCAAGCAGACAAAGAAATGTAACTATTCCAGAAAATAATAGAAAATATGACATGAGAATCAAAAGGTACAAGATAACCAAGAAAACAATGCAAAACTGCTACGTAATATGCAATGAATACTGAACAATCTCCTCACAGATGAAGAAGAGAACTAAATCATTAGAAAGCTAAGAATACCATGGACAGAGCATATGCGGAAGTTGTAAGGAAAATGGGAACTACAAGGAAACTTATCAGAAAAAGACTGTTGAAATTTCTGGAACTCTTGAGAAAAACAGGCCTAGAGAATTTAAGACTCACAAGACATTCTGAAAGGAAAAGAAAATTACATAATCTACTTGATGAGTTTGGGTGAATGGATAGCAGGACAAGGAGGGATGGTGAAGAAACAAAAGTGACTTAGAGCAACAAAAAAAGTTGTGGAGGTCTATGATTGCTGACATCATGAAGGGACTTGTTTATATAAAAGAAGTCAAATATGAACAAAAATACATTACATCACCATTATTTTCAGAAAAAGGACAGTTTTGTTGAATATATTCATATATTGCAATATATATATATATATATATATAGATAGATAGATTGCAATTTGTATCAGTCAACGTGTCATTTTCTAGTGGCTAAAGAACCAAAAATCTTTATTTGCTATCTCTGATTTTCCAGTCTTTTTAAATAAAGTTATATGGTTAAAAAGCTGTTTTGAAAGAAAAAAATGGAAGAAAGGACTTTTTTTTTAATTGTTAAGATTTAAATTTAGAATATTTATTAAAATTCTATGAATTGCTCTTAAAAAAAATAAAAAGTTTTCCTTTAATCCAACAATAAAATATCCTAACTTGAACAAATTTTCTCACCTATTCTTTATCCAAATAATGGATGCAACATACTGCATGGATGCAAATAGGCGACTTGTATAGAAACTCTGGCCTTCTTTTAAAATGGCTGATTTTAATATGGGTAGAAAAAAAAAAGTTTCTTTGAATTGTAACCCAGTGAGCTAGAAATTCCAGTTACAATGCAAGATTAAAATAGAAAAAAAATATTTTCATATTTGAATAAAGTATGATGACTTCTAAGCTGCCATTGCATTATTTCTCCATCAATGGCCACTACATTGAAGGGAAAAAAAATTCTATCTGATTGTTTTCTTTCCTTCCTTTCTCTATCTTTGGTTCACTTTCCTACTCTGTCACTGTTTCAAATAGTCTTCTTCTCATACTCTATTTCTTTTCTCTATTTCCCTTTTCAACTAACACGTATCTACTTTTTATATCTATTCTCTCTTTCAAAATTTATTTCTTCGTGTTTCTGGATTTCTCACTTGCAGTCCTCTTTTCTTTTGTCACATATTGATCATAAATGTATTTGCAAAGTAACACCCATATTAAGAAAAAATGCACCTAGGATCTTAAGAATTTTCATAATTCCATTGCTTTGGTAACACCATTTTTTTTTTTGTTGGTTGTTGGAACAAGTCAAGAGGTACTTTTTTTATCCGTTAGTATATGTTGATTATAACTTTATGAATTTAACATTGAGTTATTTTATCTGACTCCATAATGTATTTTCTTAAATTTTGGTAAAAGTTTTTGAAAGTTGAAGTAAATTCATATTAAAGCACCAATGAAAATCAGTCAAAACATGTTTTGATAGTTGGAATTTTATGTCTTGTCTGACTAACTTGAATTCCGCATTAATAGATTTTCTTTTCATTTTTTTTTTTTTTCTGTTACAGCTACCCCCATATGTCGAATGGAAGTGTCCCGAATGGTATTGCTGGGCGACAGGGTTATGATAACCCAGGTATGGTCTACGTAAATACTGTTGATGGCAATCTGTCTATGTATGGACTGAATGAAAAGCAAGAAAGCATGCCAAATGGGTGTAAGTATTAACTGCATGTGTGTTGTGTACTCACTTCAAATGATGCACAATTCAAAAGGGTGTATTATGAAAATAGAACTCATTTATTCAAGTTCTTTCACTATCTCCAATCTATTTTTTTCTCTTTGTGTTATTTCTGATCAAGTGATAGCTATAACTCTAGAAGCTAGTGAAGTGAATTTGCAGTTATCTTCTTGAAGCCAATCTCTATAATATTAATAAATAGACTGAAAGATAAACTAAAGTGATCCCAGTAATAAAAGCAAAAAACTTCAGATGAAAAAAATAAATTGTATTTTGTTACATTTTTCATATGTAAACACGAGTAAAAGTAAGCTATTTTTTGTGGGGGGAAAATATGAAAACAGTAATAAAATAAAACATATGAGAAATATTAATTTTCCAAATTATAATAAAAAGAACTTTAGAAATGCAAATAAAAAAAACAAGGTGAACATATAATTATCTTAGTGATATTAGCTTTCCCTATACTTTTAATAAAATTTTTATCTAATCAGTGTAGTAACAGTAATCAGTAATAGAAACAATTATGCTAGCATAAATGCTTTTATCTGATATCTTGCATCAGGACTAATGTCCTCATCTTTGTTATTATCCAAATGTTCCATTGTGCTTCTTCAGGTGTCTGTTAATTCAGGTAACCTTCACAGTCATCTATACCTGTAGATTAAATAAAAAGTTCTATTCAAAATTCTCTGAAGATTACTCAGCTTAACAAAACCTGAGAGAAGCTGGAGAGCCTAATGGCTTAAACAATATGTTAATAAAAACAAAGATGAGGACATTAGTTTGAATGTAAATAATGCTAACTCCTTATCTCAGAAATTCAGACAAAAATTATACACTTGTATATGTATTATCTTGTCTTTATCTACATTTTACTTGTATTTGTGAGCTTATGATCAAATCATACTGAAAATACTGATTCTTGTTTGATCATCAAAGTCAAGCAGTGTTAAGCCTGATCAGTACTTGGATGGGGAACTGTTTGAGAATGCTGGGTATTATAAGCAACCTTCTATAGTTCAAAATCTGGTTTGGCTTTAAAATAGTCTACATTATACAGATTGATAAACTGTTAAAATTAAAATTAATCAGCAATCAATTACTTTTATTTGTGAACGTGTGAGTTTTAATGATTTTTTTTTTATTTTACTACTTAGAAAGACAATTTTTATCTTGTATTAGAGTGGATAAAATAGACTTAATTATTATTATTATAAAGCTGTGAAAATGTGCTGGTTATTTTGCTAAGCTGTTCTTATTTTATCAGTACTTGACATTTCAGTGAAAATTTATTTTTGTAAGAAGTAAGCTCCTACGAATCTTGTTTTTTAGCATTTGTTGTTTTAATTACATTAACATTTTAGATGATTAAGAGAATTTGGTATATCGCTATATCACTTGATCAAAAATTGAATTATGTAAAGAAAAAAAACTATACTTTCTCTCATTTAAACCATAAAGTCTCCCTCTCAAAAAAAAAAATCTAAGTATTTCCCAGAATATTTCCAAATTTTCACATCATTTTCTTCTGAGGCCATTTTGAATTGTACTTACATTCTTATGAGATATTCATTGAATGACTATGATTAGTTTAAATATAATTCTAAATTTAGATCTATTTTTTATGAAAAGTTTTTCTTTTCATTTTTTGAAAAAAAAAAGAAAATTGGATAGATAACCTTGAGTTATAAATGACCCAAGGTTATCTATCCAATTTTCATTTTTTTTGTTTGATCCAAACTAAAAATAATAAAAAATCTTAATTATTTTTATTAAAAAAAGTTAGTCATTCTCTGAAAATTTGATTAATCATTGATTTTATTATTCATTGATTAGTCATTTTCTGAAAATCTGATTAATCATTGATTCGATTATTCATTGATTAGTCATTTTCTGAAAATTTGATTAATCATTGATTTGATTATTCATTGATTAGTCATTCTCTGAAAATTTGATTAATCATTGATTCGATTATTCATTGATTAGTCATTCTCTGAAAATCTGATTAATCATTGATTCGATTATTCATTGATTAGTCATTCTCTGAAAATCTGATTAATCATTGATTCGATTATTCATTGATTAGTCATTCTCTGAAAATTTGATTAATCATTGATTCGATTATTCATTGATTAGTCATTCTCTGAAAATTTGATTAATCATTGATTCGATTATTCATTGATTAGTCATTCTCTGAAAATCTGATTAATCATTGATTTTATTATTCATTGATTAGTCATTTTCTGAAAATCTGATTAATCATTGATTCGATTATTCATTGATTAGTCATTCTCTGAAAATCTGATTAATCATTGATTTTATTATTCATTGATTAGTCATTTTCTGAAAATCTGATTAATCATTGATTTTATTATTCATTGATTAGTCATTCTCTGAAAATCTGATTAATCATTGATTTTATTATTCATTGATTAGTCATTTTCTGAAAATCTGATTAATCATTGATTCGATTATTCATTGATTAGTCATTCTCTGAAAATTTGATTAAGCATTGATTTAATTAGTCATTCTCTGAAAATCTGCTACTAACAATTAAACAAGGAGATTTAAAGATTTAAAAGAAAAAAAAGTTAGATTAAAATGCATTCTGTTTAGGACCAGCCCTCTGCCAGGGTTTCTTCACCTATTGCTATCTTATCAGAAATTGCAAGAAGTCCTGATGATGAGCTTGGGTGTTGTTGTAGTGGTTCTGAAAAAAGTTTTCTTTATTTACATTATGAATTTTTTGAAACTTTTTATAAGATTCCTGATTTTCCATCTTTTATTAAGGCTACACTCCTTTTATTAAGCACCTAAGGATCTAGTTTCCATTTTGCTGATTGCAAACCTTAAATTCTTTCTGTCTCCTTGTTTGTCTTGGTAATTGATTCTTACAATTTTAACCCTCTTCTTTTTTTGCATGCATTTTTTTTTTTCACAAATCACTAATTCTTTCAGATTATTCATTGATGCAAACCTTTTTCCAAGTCTAAACTAATGTAAACTAATGTTTTTATTTTTACTTAACTAGGCAGAACTTCCATGGCAATTCAGAGATAAATACTTGTCACATCTGCAAGCTTATTAAAGGAAATACAAACAAAATTTATTCTTTACAAACTATATAGCACTATATAAAGATTTATTCCCACAACACACTTTATATTCTAAATTGTAAAGATTAAAACCTGTATTTCAGTTGAATAGGAAAATCATAATTTCTCTTAGAAATGGTTTCCCTATTGAATGTGAAGTATTTCTTGGAAAAATGTTTATATAGTGCTATGGATTTGGTAAAGAATATATTCTATGTTTGTAAAAATGAAATCATAAATTACTTAGGGTTAAAACTTAACAGAATATAAGTAGATTTGTTAAGGTTTGTCCTAAACTGTGTGAATGACATTGAGGATTAAAATGAAAACAATATCATGCAGTGTTTTATCAACATTGCATTAAAAACTGAAGCTTATTCTCCAGGAAATGCTGAAAAATTAAGGACCTTGTGGCAAATTTATTAAAAATTAACTTGAATAGTGTTCTACCAATCAAGTAATCTCTCAACCACCAAGGATATGCGATTTAAATATCAAGTCATTTCTTATTCGTCATTTCCATGTAAAAATTAATTTTTATTTCATTTGTTCTTATTCCTGTGTTGCTGTTGTTTGAGATGCATTCTTCTTGTTATTTGTTTTGCTTCATAGCAAATGGAAGCTGGCTTTTAATTGTGTGTGTGTGTGTGTGTGTATATATATATATATATACACACACACACACACAGTTTTTATTTTTACAGTTTGCCTTTATCTTTTTTGTTTCCTGTCAAGTGTTTTCTGACACAGAAGAAATTCTTGCTCAGAAAACATTTTTGTTTTATTATTTTTTGTTTTTGCAGTCCACATTTTTCTCTACTAAATACAGCAAGATCTCCAATTTCCTAAACCTCACTTTTCTTTCTTTCTGAATAGATCAATTAAGCTTATGCTGTTATCACATTCTTGTTAAATCTTTTTCTAGTTTTTGACTGCCATGTTTTCTCTCCTTCTCTTCATTTGTTCCACATTGAAAGGAATCGGCTTGATATTGATTTTATGGGTAATTTGTTAATACTCTCATATTGTGTAAACTTGTTTCTTGAACTCTTTAACAGAATTAGTAATCTTTTCAAGATTTTACAATCAAAGTTTTAAAAGGCTGTATTTTTTTTAAGACCAAGTACATTTTTCTTTTTTACATTCAGTGTTTGACAGCAGTATTTCATTACTATTTAAGTAACTATTGAGTGTGACCCCAATTTCTAAATTCATGTCACTTTCTACTCCATTAAATTTGGCATTGAAATTTACTTTCTTTTTTGTGATGAACCTGTTTTTGTAAAGTGAACTCTCTTCTGAAAGAAACCAGAGGTGGATCAGTATCTTTTATAAGTTCTTGTTTAATTTCAATTTGAGTTTTAATGAAATTTCTCTCATATTTAGTATTCTTTGGTTACAGAAATTATAACTGACTCATTCTTCATATTCATATGATCAAAGTGACTTGAATGACCCATACTATGTTTTGTCAATCAGATACAAAAGTTGAGCTACTACAGATTTCAACTCTGTATGGTTTTCTTTGCTCAGCAATGTTGATGTTAGAGAGCTTTCCTTCCTTGGTTTAATTTGTAGTAGATGATAATGAAGAAATAGACTGACTTTGTAGAGACATTAATAATTTCAATTTTCCAGATTTTAATGAATTTGTTTCTTTTTTTTTTCTTATAATCTGCATCTAATGAGGCCTAAAGAATGGATTGGCCAAAGCATTATGCTAACATCGACTATACAATGTAGAGATTCAAGTATCTGAACACTACTGGATTTGCTAATGACTGTTCTGGAAGTTATAGACAATATTTAACTTGTTCTTTAGTCTAATAGAGGAATTGTTATCCTAAAATGTGATTTTCATTTTTTTAGGATTATAAATTCATCTAGTAAAAAATAGCTTTCATAATTTTTTTTAAGAAAGATTCCACCAATTTATTTTCATGGGAAACCCATGAATGTTTAATCAGTATTGTTTTTCTTAATTCTCCAAGTAAATGTCATTTCACAATCATCTCTTATAAGAGGCAGTAAATTGGCGACTGCTCTTCACTATATCCAAACACTAAAAAAAAAATACTTGGTACTATGTAATTCATATTGGTAACTATACTAAAAAAAAAAAATTACATGTATTGATTTATTTGTCTTGAAATATTGACCACTGGATTTCTTTTTATTCTAATCTAATCATGAAGTTATGAGACAATATATGTGACAGTATCAAAATCACAGAATCTATCAGTGCTTACTTACAATAAATTCTAACTTAGAAAATGTCAATTAACTTTTAATATATTAACATGTTGTCATGAGACAATATATGTGACAGTATCAAAATCACAGAATCTATCAGTGCTTACTTACAATAAATTCTAACTTAGAAAGTGTCAATTAACTTTTAATATATTAACATTTATTTTTTTCTCTTTCAACCTGGCTAAATTTTTGCTTGCTTTTTGTGTAATAAGAATCATGTCAGTGTTTAAGTGTTGTCATCAAATGTTGGATATGTCAACATTGTTATAATTTGTTCAAGTTTTGTCACTTGTCTTGATTGTGAAGATGTTATTGTCTTGTGGTTATTGTGATTATTATCCTAACCTTTGATGCGCATGTATCTTTGGTGCACCAGTTTCTGTTGTGTACATGTTAACAAACAATTATACTTGTGCTTTGAATGTTGCATGACTGTTTTGTTGTGTACATGAAGTTGGGATACCTGAACTGAACTGAATTGTGGTTGTATGAAAAGTCATCATTGTCTGTTGAAAAAAAGAATTTTTGGATTTTTTTTTTTTTTTTCACTGTTGGCTGAAAAGTAAGTTTTTTTTATTCTTTTTATTTCATTGTCAATGTTTGGATATTATTGTAAGCTAGTCCCTTTTTTTTCTTTTTTTTCTTTTTTTAAGATTTACTTCAAAGTATTATGATAAATGTTTAGTGTTTTATAAATTTTAATGTCATTAGGTTTTTGATTAAAGAAATTCAATAAGCACTTTAACATTTGATTCATAATTTATATCTATGAGCAAAATTGATTTTGATAGTAAGCTTAAATTTACTTGAATCTAATCGTATTTGAGCATCATCATGTTCAATCTTCTTTTTTTTTAATATTGCTTACAAAACCTGTGGTTTAAGGATTGTCAAAAATGTCTTTTTTTATTTTTTTTGAAATCTTTTTTGTCTAATGAATAAAAATAAAATCTGGGTTAAAATTATTTATAATCTAATTTCCATAACAATTCAGTTAAAGTAAAAATCAAGCATTCATCTGCTTAATGGTAATTGTTTTTACACTAATGAAGATTTTATCAAAGTAAAATTATTTTTCTGATGCCAGTTCATTAGTAAAACATGTCAAAATAGTCATCGAAATTGTCTTATATATTTACTATTCTCATCTAAACTTTACCCTCTACATCATGATTTCATATTACTTATTTTATTTTTGTATCTTCCCTATAACTTACAAAAAATAAAATAAAGCAATCCTATTATAAGGAATATATATATAAAATGAAATCATAAAAAATACTGTGCTTAAACTTCTAAAGAAAAAAACAATAAAGACCATTGAGGAACATATGTCAACTTAAAATTCAAAGTGTTTAATAATCTAAAAATTTCCAACAAGAAAACCAATTTATAATAGAGCTGGAATCCAATTCCTAAACCTTCACTATGTCTTCAAGATTCAGTGAACTTTAAAGAAAAAAAAAATAATGATTAAACAATAGGATAACTGTATGAACATTATAGTGTGAAACTTGAAGTTCTGGTCAAATTAAGTTTTGTATCTTTGACATGTGTGTGTATTTAAATGTGGGAAGGAATTCTATGCAATCTTAATTTTCTGCTAGTTTCTATTTTTCTATTTACTTATGAATATAAATATTTTTTGAAGTAATATTCCTCAGCAACAACTGTGATGAAATCAACTGTAGAATTACTTGAATATTAAAAAGCATAATTTTAATTCGAAATATTGGCCATTATCTGCTTGTATTTCTTGTTTCCTGTTTTCATTTTCCTCTCTTTCTTCATAAACCCCCTAATTCTATGTCAATCTTTTTCACATTTTTTTAAAGTTCAGCTTGCTCCCCTATGGTCTGTATATGGTCTCCTTATAAAAAGTTGTTTTAATTACCTGACATCCTCTCCTTACACTCCTTTTCCTTACTCTCTGTTTGATGTTTCCCTTATCAATTGTGACTTCCCATTATATAGATACTTTGCTAAGCCATGCTGGTAGTGTTTTAGAATAGACACTCTAACTAGAAATAATCTTTTCTTTTTTTTCATATCACTATAGATCATGAATATGAAAGATTTTTTCATAAATTTTTATAAAAGTTGATAGGGAGGGTCCTGTTAACCATATAAATTTATTGTAAAACGATCCTCCTATAGAAGCCAAAACAAAATATTCTCAAGAAGTTGCAAAATATTTAATCATTTATTTCTTTTCAACATTTTATATATTATTTTCAATTAAGCACTTTAGGTTATGAATTGAAAAAATATCAATAAGAAATCATGTGGTGTAGGCATTTTTTTCTTTTTACATCTTCCTATTAACTTTTATAAATTTGTTTTTTTAGATGTGCTATATAGGTGTAATATGGGGGGGATAGTTATTTTTGGTTGCAGTGCCTATTCTAAAATTTCACCACTTAGCTCAGTCTGACACAGTCACAAGTCTGGAGATACCTAGAGGATCAATCTCTTTTCACAGTTGTAATATTTATATACCTTGCTAATCATTACCCTCTGGTAGATCAAATTGGAATTTACTTACTCAGTCTGGCATGAGGCCATTAGTATGGAGTACCCAATGAGGATCAAATTTACTTCACAGTTGTAATGATCTGCTAGATAACTTTTTTAACCATTGCATTACAGTGAGAAGTTTTAATTCTGTTATAAAAATTCAATAAACTCAAAATATCCCATTTTATTTCCACTTCTTTAAAAAAATTTATTTTTTCTCTATTTTTAATTAAACTCCTCTTGGTTGCTTTCAAGAATAACAGTTTTGACTGGTAATCTTAAACCATCATAAAATAGTAATGTTGTCATAGATATATATCTATGACAACAAGGAATCCCATGACCCATGCTTGCCAACTGAACTTTTGGTTTGACAATATAACTTTAAATTCTTGACACAATTTACAAAAATTCTTGACACAATTTACAAAAATTCTTTGGATTCAGTTTAGCAGCCAAAAATATTTTGACTTCACTCATATTTCTGCAGCTGATTTTCTTGCATTTACAAGTTTATTTTGAACAGCTACTTCTCCCTTCTTAACCTTCCAGGACGTAGATTTTTGTACTTAACTCAATGTTCTTAGGTCTTGAACATAACCAAGATTTTTTTTTTTGTACAGCTCATATGTCTTAGTTCTTTTCAGTAAACAAGATTTTATGCAAACAATATGAATGCTTTAGGTTTTTTTTAAAAATAAAACATTTTATTTTTTTATGCTTTGTGCATAATCTCTCCAAATAGTGCCTGTGGCAGTATCTTTCAGATATGTCCTTTATTAGCAGAAGGAAAAACACATTGATAAAACTTAATATAAAAGTATGTATTTAAATATTTGAGTTTATTAAACCAAAGTCAAAAGCAAAAGGTAGTTAACATGAGTTAATAAGAGGTTATAAACAAAAATTAATTTCATATTTTTTATCTCATTTTCTTCCTTAATTTTTTCTATTTCTGTAGATTTTTCCCAGCCTTAGTATAACTGATATTTACACAAAATACACATATTAGCAAGGTTATTAATTTAAAATCATTTCCAGAATTCTTAATCTCTGCTGGTTTGTTTTATTGATAAGTAAATCAATGAGATAAAATCAATAGAAAAAAATATCATAAAAAATAAGATGGCACGAAACAATCACATCAACTTTTTGGTTAAAAATCAAAATATAACATTGGATTTGGCTCAATTTTTATCACGAAGTATTGGAGAAAAATAATGTTTGTTGAAAATAGCTTGTAAAATTTGATTTTAAAAATAAAAAATTACCATCTTGCATCCCAGACAACATTCATAGGCAAACATTTTTCCATCTGTAAGGTTTATCGTTATCCCCAATTTTATTAAAATCAAAGAACTAGAAATCTAAAGATATTAAAGTCAAGCACTTGCTTACTAGATCTTCCTATTGTTCTGCTCGGCTTTGTCATGTACCATCCAATAATTGATGTTTTCTATTAAGTTTGTTTTTAAGCTGAGCACAAATTACGTGGGTAAATTTTCTGCCAACCACCTTTCTTTTAACTTTTTGCTTTGGAGAGATTTCTTTGAGAAAGCGAGAGAGAAAGGCTGATTCCTTACCAAAATTGTTCACTCAGCTGCTGGTTCTTTTAATTACAAAAACCTTCCACGCATGTTCCATTGATTCTACATTTGCTCTACAAATGGCACCCAGAGGTGTTCAATGGCTGCTCAGTTTGACATTATTTTCTTGATATTATTTTATACAAAGCAGACAGAATAACAGTTGCACTTTGCACATATTGAGATTAAGTATTCTTAGTGATGTTTGATATTTAGCATTTTGGCTTGCCTCTTTTAGAAGAATGCTTTACTAGCTGGATGGGCATGTAATGTAGCAGATATTGGTGCAGAAAATTAAATTGATGCACAGTGTGCAAATTCCGATCAAATTCGTTGCATTCACTTTCACACAAATACTCTTGAGAAAAGTATGAAATCATCTCTTCTCTCTGCATCAACTATGGGTTAAATAGTAGGGCAGACTGGACTCTCTAGACTTGCAAAGTGACATCAGCTAGTTTCTATAAAACTGAATCAGAGTATTTCAGTACTTGTGGGGGCCCTTCCTCCACTACTCTATTTTGGTTTGTTTTCCAAGAGAGAGAACATAGTAATAATTTTTTTTAATACAAAAACCATAAACAAGAGTAGTCACTTTCTCACCGGTGTAATGTGGCTTCCCTGTAGCTCTTCTATAAATACTTTCACGGCTTCTGCTCTTATGAACTTGGCTCACTGGCACCCGCTATGTATAGATTTACTTGATCTACTAGATTAACAACTAGGTCCCACCCTTTTACAGTGAAACCAATAAAATGTAACCACAACTCCTACTCTAGCAGCTTCTTTTCTCGCATTTCCCGCCCGTGGAATTCCCTTTATACTCTCTTCCCTGACAGCTATAATCTCCAAGAATTTAAATGTAAGGTCAATAGTCATCTCGTATCTCACTGACTTTCATCCTTTCTCTCATGCTCTTTTCTCCATCCACTCCACTCTCATCACACCAGTATTCTCATCCTTCTCTTACCCACTTCTTCACACCCCCTATATCCTGTCCCTCTTTCTCATTACTTTCCTCCTATATAACCCGTATGTGCATCAATGGCAATAAAACTGCTTTGCTTGGGGTGAAATGATTAAAAAAATAAATAAAAGGATATATCAGTTGTTACAAACAAACAATGTTTTTCTTACTCTTGTTCACAGACGGTTACTAAATTGTAGGGAGAGAGAGTAAGGGTTGCATATTATGAGGATATGTAGGACACATAACAGTTGACCCCTATCTAACAGTCAAACAGTTGATGTATTTGAAAAAGCATTTCTTTTGAAATATTTTTTTTTACTAAAACTATTTGATAGTATAAAGAATATTTATAAAATCTGACTGAAATATATATGTGCTAATTTTGTACACAAAAAAAAAAAATTAATGGATATAGATTTTTTTTTAAAATACTGATTTATTGATCTTTAAGATACTTAGCATGAAACAGTTAACTATGTTGATTTCTATCTGAACTTCAGATTTACAAAGATGGCTCAATAAGTCTGTATCCTCATAAAAATATTAGCTGAATTTTGATGCGAAATTTTCTTCCTTTTTATTCTTTTCTTCATTCTATGGTCTTATTTAGCAGCCTATATAAAATAAACTAGTATGATTTTATTACTATGTAAATTGTGTGTATGCACATATATATATATATATATATATATATATATACACACACACACACTTATGCATCATTCATTCAATAATGAATTTGAACACTCTCGGTTACTGGCGTATGTTTACATTGTATATATGCTAAAATCCACCTTCCTCCAGTGAGCACTCATAGCTTAGAGGTAGAATTGCCGACTGATCTCAATTCGGTCGGGTTTCAATCCTGGCTAGAAGCAATCAAATATCTAACTGTACTGATGAGCTGTTATACAGTGAAACAGGACTGTCTGCAGATAATTATATATAAAAACCATAATTTATTTTTCCTTGACTCTGATGCAAGATTCAGTCTTATCAGGTTGAGCTGGTCTGCTATGTCTGCAATTAACTAAATCTAAACCTAGAGAGAATTGAATGAACAAATTTCCACATAGGATCCTCCATATGTATAAAAAATAATCTCAATTTAGAAATCTCTCAGAAAATTTCCTTTTAATATCAAACCAAAATGGCTTAAATGCTTTCTGCCCAGAACTAATGCTCATTGGATAATTCTAAACTTTCAGGGAAATGTTATGAAAAACATTTTACAGGTAATATGTACAAATTAAAATAAAAAAAATAAAACAAACTGATTTTTTAAAACCTATGAAAAGTAAACTAAACAACAAGAACAAAATTTTTAATGTATTTTTTTTCTATAATGAATTAAGAAATATTCTGTATAGTTTAGAATGTAGCCTATAGTCTTATAAAATAAATGGATTTATTCTATTAAGAGATTTCACTTGTTAAATCACTAGGATACTGACTGAATTGTTGAAAAATTTGAATATGTCATGTTAGTGCAATTACACTGATATATCTAAAAAAACAAAAGACAAACACTAAAAATCAAGTATTACAAGTTAATTTTATATAAAAGTAAATTGAGTTCTCTTTTAATTGATACCAAATTTAGCCTATTAGGATTTACTGTTTATAAAATATGATTTTGGAAATTTACAAAGTTTCTGAAGTTGCAAACTTCAGATATCTCTAGTTGGATTGGTGTTAACTATAAAATAATACATTAAATATTTTCACTCTTTTAAGTATTGAGAAATTAAATCTGAATTATGAGTTCTGATTTTCTTTCAAATTTTGATTAGAATAATATAAGTTTAACATAATAATAGTGTCTTTTTTTATATAATCATTTCACTCCAAGCAAGGCAGTACTGCCCCTGTTGCACAGGGGGTAACATAAGAGGTGAGTGGTGAGAAAGAGGAACAAGTTACAGCGGATGTCAAAGAATGGATAAAAGAAAGATAAGAACACTGATGTGAAGAGATCTGTATGAGAGTAGAGTGGAAAGGAAGAACATGATACAAAGGTTGTCAGGGAAAGGATGTGATTCAAAGTGATAAAAGATGGCAATTTACATTGCATTTAAACTCTTGGAGATTGTAGCTGTCAGGGAAGCAAGTATATGGAAGGGAATTTCACAGGCGGGAAGTGTGAGAAAAGAAGCTGCTAGAGTAGAAGTTGCGGTTACATTTGATTGTAAAAGAGTGGGACCTAGTCACTAGTCTAGTAACTTGAGTAAATTCATGCAGAGGGGACACCAGGGCGCTAAGCTCATCGAAGCAGAAACCGTGAAAGTATTTGTAGAAGGGACATAGGGAAGCCACATTATTTCAGTGAAAAAGTGACTGGAGTTGAGCTACCAAATGCAATTACTGTGTGCAGTCAGGAAAAAAGTAGCTTTACTACTACTACTATTATTAGATTTTTGTGGAAAACTAAGGTTAAAGATGAGGAATTAATCACATCTAAACATGGAAAATAAAAAAGCGATAATGTCTGTTTTAGAAATTTAATATCCAATTTAACTTGATTTGTTTTGAATCTTTTGTCAATTAGAAATTAAATTCTGTTGAATTGTTTGTTCTTTTGTGGAAGTAAAAGTAAAAGACATTAGATTTCTCCCTTTTAAATAATACTCCTCCTCTTTTCTTGATCAAATAAACCCCTTTTGTCTGGTTCTTTCCCTGACTTGGTGACAAGTACTTCCTGATGCTGATTAAAACTTAAATTCATTGACTCTTAAAATTGCACGCAGTTATCAGAGAAAATCCAAGTACGTTTGCCTAATAAATCAATACATCATTAGCTGCAGATGCAAATAGCAAATTTCAATTGGAGTTGAATCATTGTGAAAATATCAGAAAGTTATCAATGGAATTATACTATTTTGCTTGTCTACCAGTGAAAATAATGAAAATTTGAAAATTGAGAAATTAATACTTTAACTGTGTTATTGTAGATTAGATGATAATATCAGATGAGCAGTTTCATATTGAACAATGAAATTAAAGAATTAATCAGTCAAATTCAAAATATTCTTTTTCAGTCTTTAGACATTTATTCCACCCTTGTCAGTTCCTTTTATTCAAATAATTGTGACAAATTCATTGAAAGCATCTTCAATTTCATTTTTTCTGAAATGATTTAGATGCTTGAAAAGAAAAAAATTGAAATCTAAAGAAAAATTGCTATTTGAGTTTTGAATTCATTATTTCAAGCTAATGTATGTATTGTGTGGCTACATTTGTTGAATCTGTGATATATTCAATTATTTTTTTCTCCAAACATTCATCATAGCCTTCAAAGGGATGATGACTGTCTGTTTGGAGAGGGAGACATTTTTTCCAAGTCATTTCTTCCCTTTTCAGTGATAAATTTTACTGGTAATTTTGAATGATCTGCAATAGGTTTTATTTACCTACTAAAATAAAATAAATGCTGTGAAAGTATAAAGAATTGAGAATATTGGAATATCAAATCACATGCTTCTGGGGCTTTTTATTCTTTTAATTTTTTTAAAACAAAGTTTTCTTCTGTAATTGGTTATGATGTTGAGAGAATTTGTATTCTTGTAGTTAATAGCTACACAAATTTATTTATAAGAAGTCCTTCATTTATATGTATGGAGTTCATCTTTAAAGATGAACTTGTACAGACTGTCTTCTATAAACAAGGCTTCATTTATACACAAATTCAATTTTCCCTCAGTTCAGTTTGTTTATATAGTGAGTTTAATTGTCACTGGGTTTCTCTACTCAAAGCTAAATTTAGTGAATAACTATAGATTTTGTACCTTTATATTTTTATATATATATATATATATATATATATACACACAAATTGTATATAATTACAGTAGATATAGAAATCGACATTGTATAGTGATTGAAAGTTTCATACCTTACAACATGGTCTGAGGATTGCTTAAGGAATGAAACTGTCAATTACTATACAGTGTTGATTTTTATGTCTACATATGTTCTATTCTTAATTCTGATCACTCTTCATTTATAAATATATCAACACACACACATATATATATATATATATATATATATATGTGAAATAGGTTTTCTTTTTATGTATTTTGTCCTTTAGGACTTCATTGAACGAAACATGTCACAAGATAACTTTTACACTTTTTCATACATTTTTCTCTAATATTATATTGTGTGTGTGTGTGTGTGTGTGTGTGTGTGTATATATATATATATATAATGTGCATTTATAACATAGTCCTTCTTTAATATAAAATTTATTAAGCATGATGGACAAGGAATCTAAAAATAAATAAAATTAGATAAAATTTATCATTTACAGGAAATTAGATAGAAGCTAAAGAAAACATTTTTTAAAGATGATCTTTAAAAAGACACACACAGATACTAGACAAACAAATAAATGTAAATATATTCCTGCAACATAAATTGATCCTTTAATAGCAAACAACAGTTTATATTATTTTAATATACCTCTTGGGAGACACTGTTTAGTATTTCAGCTTGGATAGTGGGTAAGAAACAGGATACATCCCATTTGTCACTGTTTGATAATATGGTCTCTTTTGTAAGTGCTTCTCATTTTCCACTTGAAAGTGAATTGTCAGTAAGATCTGATCATCATAAAAATAAAAAAAATATTTACTATTTCCACAAGTGAAGATTTTTTTTTCTTACAAACTGGAAGACTTTTAATGACCTGCCAATTGTATCCACATGTTAAATCAGATTCCAAAAGAAATTTCTACTGTATTCAAAATTCTATACACTCAGAACTTAGAACTTTTCCTTAATTTAACAAAATAAGTTCTCGATTCCTTCTTTGATTAGTATTTGACATGTTAGTCAATATTTTTTTCCTGAACTTTGTCCTAACTTTTACTTTCAAGTTTTTGAATAAGCAAGTTTCTTTTAATCTTTTCAGATGGACCCTATACCAATGGTTTTGTTGAAAATACACACAATACTTCAAGTGAACACACTGATGAACTGCCACCTTATACTGACCAAGACATTGGCCAAGAGTTATCAGACGAATCTGACTTGGACAAGCCATATGATTGTAGACCTATGAATGACAGTAAGTAAACAGTGAAATTATTAATTCCCACCCCCACTTTTTTTAAATTTCTTTATATGTTATCAGGCTAAGATGCATGTCTTTTGTGTAATTCACCTGAAAGGATCCATTTTATTTAATAATCTTTTTCATTTTTTGTGTACTCTTGAAAAATTTTGCAGATTTTGTGTGAGGAGACATATATATAATATATGTATATATATGTATATATATATATATATTAATGTGGACATGGAAATTAATACTACATGATGACTGGCAGTTTCACACCTTAAGACATGGTTTGATAATCACTTGAGGCATGAAATTGCCAGTCACCATAAAATTGCTGTAAACAATGGTATGAAGATTGAAGTGTGAAAATATCTACACATGCTCTATCTCTAATATTAAACAGTCTTCCTCTATATATATAGCAAATTTTAAACATATATGCTTAGTTACTTGCAATTTTGTGTTTAATTTTGCCACCTTTTAAAATATCTTAATTCTTTTTATTATCAAAATGTTCTAGTTAATATCGTTGGCTAATATTTAGTAATAATTAGATTTTGTAGTAACCTTTTATTTAGTAATTAATCAAAATAAATGGTTACTATAGAATAAAAATAAATGTTAT
Source organism: Ascarosepion bandense (assembly GCA_037127315.1). Classification (NCBI taxonomy): domain Eukaryota; kingdom Metazoa; phylum Mollusca; class Cephalopoda; order Sepiida; family Sepiidae; genus Ascarosepion; species Ascarosepion bandense. The sequence goes on along the minus strand of JBBBDQ010000573.1, from coordinate 1,618,905 downwards.
GGTTAAGATTTCTTTTCATTTCTCACCTACCTCCAGACCAATCCTCAAAATAAATTAACATGATTTTAATGTATGCATGTTTTTTATTCTGGTTCAGAATGGGGAGCATGCACAACTCAAAATTTTGAGGAAAAAAAAACTTACCTGATAATATTGCATGATTGCAAAAAGTATTGTTCTTAATGTATTTGTCTTGTTTTCTGCATGCTTACTTTTGAAAATCTTGTCAAAAATCAAGGTTTAATTGGGCTAATATTGGGAAGTTATCAATATACTCATTTATTTGCTTGTTGTTGAAATTGGTACGGTAGCAAATCTGTTATAAATTATGCTATTTTTATTTTTAACCCACAATGCATTGTTGCATAGTTTCGGTGTACATGAACCAATCTAAAAATATAATAGACTATTTTATTAATTTTAAATATACTATTCAGTTCATTTTAAGAAAATCCATTTTCTATTTAAAAATAATCAAGAAATATGGAAGCATTCTTAAAAATAAAAAGAAATATCTAAAATGGTGCGCTTAGCTGAAAATAATTTTTAAACAATATTCTCAAAAGTTTGTATCATCAACAATAAATATATTTAGAACACTATTGTGGGAAAATATAATTTACATTATAAAATGATAAAAGTTTCTACCTGAAAGATTATCATTCAGAGTGGTAGTTGTACAATTTTGTAGTAGTTTCTAGTTTTCACATGTTCCAACATTATATATACACACACACACACACATATATATATATATATATATATGTGTGTGTGTGTGTGTGTGTACACTAGCAGTATAGCCCAGCATCGCTCGAGTGTAATGAAAGCTTTAAAACCAATCCATGGTCCTGGAGCTCAGACTCTTTGGACGTTGACACGAAAAACTAAAAAGTAATAGTTGCTTCCAGTTAAAGCGAAATTGTAGACTGAAAGAAAAATGAATGGATGTAAGTCAAATTTTGATTTCGTGGTATCAATATCAAATAAGTTTTTTTTGTTGTAAACAGAATTTTGAAGGCTAAATAAGTCCTCTGAGTAAATGCTATCATGGCTGAGACTAAGAACTACAATTATACCTACTTAGAGCCAAACCCGAAGCAAAAACTAAAATAAAAGAGCTGAAAAAAATACAGACATACAGGTAGATAAACAGACACACACACACAAACATCTTATATATATTATCGATTTTCTGCACTATTGTAAGAACTGCAACCTTGAAACTTTTGAATATCATTTCTTATGTCTTTGTCTATGAGTGTAACAAATTTGATTAAAATTGGACCACTCCTTCTATAACCCGATTTTTTCGATTATTGATTTTTGATATTTATCGGGGGTACCTTGACACAAAACCTAGCTAAGAACACTCGCAGACGCTTATAGTACAACTGTGTAAATTTTCAAGAAAATTGGTTCACCCATTTCGGAGTCTATAGGTAACGGATACACACACAGACACACAAAGTTCCCTTTATAAATAAGTTTAGATTTCTAATATCTATTTATTAAAATTTTTAATGTACGTTTTACTATTTTTATAAAATCTATTATTATTTTGTTAGTAAAGGATTCCACAAATTTTAAACTAGATAAAATTAGAAAGATAAGATAATAGAGAATTTAAAAACCTTAATTTAAAAGTGACTTAATACAAATATAAAAAAAAAAGTAGATTTCTTCAGGGTAACTTTAGATTTAGAAAAGTATATATACCAACCATATAAAAAACCAAATACAAATCCTTTATATATCCACCCAAAATCTAATCATCCTCCATTGAAGAAAAAATAGGAATAGAAAAATATTATTTGGTATACATCCACTTTCAACCAAATGGTTAGCAGGAAATTGGGGGAAAAAATTCTTCACTTTGATTAAGAAACACTTTCTGAATAATAATTCATTAAGTAAGATTTTCAATAAAAATACTCTTAAATTAAGTTATAGTTGTATGAATAATATGGAAAAAAATTATAAAAAAATCATATTTTAAATAAAAATTTAAACCTAATTGAAAATAAAACTGAAATCAAAAATTTGGACAACAATAAATGTAATTGTAGAAACCCTAACAAGTGTCCTTTGGAAAACAGGTGCTTTACTGAATCAATTGTCTATCAATGTAAATTTTCTTCTGTGGAAAACCCTAGTAATGTAAAGATTTATGTGGGTAGTACTAAGAACTCTCTGAAAAAACGATTTTATCAACACACTTCGTCATTTAATAATAATAAGTACAGAAATAGAACATCGCTATCGAAATATTATTGGTATCTAAAGGAAATGGATAAAACACCCACATTAAAATGGAAAATTTTAAAAAAGCTAGAATATATGTCTTTCAACAACCCATACCCTTTGTGTCTATATGAAAAACTATATATAATTAAATTTCATAAAAATAAAAATCTATTAAATAAATGCAATGAAATAAATGTCATATGTAAACATTGCAAAATGTTCACCTTAGAATATGGTCAAAAATATTTTTCATATATAAAAAATGTTTAACTTATAATTTGTTTTATATTATGAAAGAATAATAATTAAATATTTAAATTTTTAATAATTAAATAGATATTAAAAAATTGTATTATGATATTAGAAAATTGTATTAGAATATAATAATAATAATAATATCATAAATTTTATAAAAATAATAAAATGGATACTAAAAATAAAATTTATTATGCTCTACAATATATGTTGTATTGAGCACTTTTTTTAAAAAAGTAAATGCTGAAGAACTTTGAATTGTAAAACTGTTGGTTCTCTTCACCTGGAGATATATATATATATATATATATATATATATATATAGTAATCCACAGACAGTCCTGTTTTGCTGTATCATAGCTCATCAGTTAGACATCTCCTTGCTTCTAGCCAGGATTTGAAACCCAACCAAATTGGCATCGATTCTACCTCTAAGCTATGAGCACTTGGTGGAGGAAGGTAGATTTTAGCGTGTTATATGTACAATGTAAACATTGTAACATGTAAATATGTAGAAGCATTGGACCAGATTTGGCAGCAGTATTTTTGAATGAATAGTAGAATTATAAATGTCGAGAAACATTTTATAGCATGACACAGTGAACCAACTGTTCTAGCAGGAGACCTAGCAATTTATTCAATATAATATATCCACTTGATGTCAATGGAAAAAGTTTGCCCAAGAAGGTGCAATAAATCTCTCTGCTAGAGGTTAGCATCAGCCATATCAATAGAAAGCAAAAAGGGTTCTCTCAGACGATTAAAAGAGCATAGCTCCATTTTGGAAGTGTTAAACTTAAGTTATTCCTTGCCCCAGTTAACAAAAGATTGTACAAAATACAGCATTGGTTAAAATTTGACATAAATTAGCCTTAAAAAGTTCTTTATAGGTACAAAACAGGTTGCACAAAAGTTTTAACCCCCCCCCCCCCCCCCATTTACTTTCAGTTTCATCAAGGATCATTTTCAGAAATAAATTGTTAAGGCAAAAATTAATGAATTGATCATTGTTTTTTTTTTAATTTTTTTTGTTGTGAACACACTATTGCAATTAATTTAAAAGAAATAACTGTTAAAGTTTTGATTTTACCTGAAGCGGGTGACTTTAATTTATATAATTATAATTTGAAAAACATTGCTATTATAAACATTTTAAAACGTTGTTGCTATGCTCATAACTAACCTAATTTAGTGTTGGTTGTATATCTTTTACATAGAGAGCCTCGAAAATTTGAAGTTTTAATTTTTTTTTATTTTCTTGGTAGAATATACTTGTATTATCAATCAATATTTTTTTGGAATTATGCATGTGGACAGGAATGTATCTTTAAATGTTGTGCAATAGAGATTAATCCGACGTATGTAGTGTAAGTCTCCTTGATAATGTTGTTTTCGTCAAACCAACACACACACTCACACATATATATATATATATTTGCCAGAGATACCAGAGGACATTCAAACTGATGTACAACATTGGACTTCTACAAAACACTAGTTGATAGAGAAGAATTATTGCAGATGATTAAGCTGGGTGTATTAAATTTAGTATAGTATATAATCAGTTTAATTTTGTTTTTTTACTGGGTTTGGTTTAGTTTACAAAATTTTTCCAATAGATTCTTATGAATAGAATATATATTCTTTGTAAGAAATCAGTTTGTAGATCAGGTTTCATTGACATATTTTTGGAAAGAGAGCTCTGTCGAGAGTCAAATATTTTGCTGGTATATCTATATTTAAAAAATATATTGCTGGTCATTTTTTTTTTTTTTTTTTTTTTTTTCAAAAATGTATTGCTGGTAATAATTTTTTCCTTGAAAACTGTGTTACTGACAATATTTTTTATATTGAAAAATGTATTGCTGGCAATATTTTCTTCTCAAAAAAAAAAAAAGTATTGCTGGATTTTTACTGTAAGAGACTATTTTTATACTTTCATAGTGTTTTGACCCCAGTTTGAGGGTTAAGTATTTAATCATAGCTAAGACTCTAACAGTTGTTAGTATCCCTTTTTTTTTTTTTTTTTTTTTTTTTTTTTTGATTACTAGGGAATATATTAGTGCTTATGAGTTTTTTAGGATTTTTTCATTTTGTTTATAGTTAGAATGCATTTGATTATGGTATAGTTGGTTGATATGTTTAGGATTATTTGAGGAAGTATTATATTGTTCTTGATTTATGTTATCATTATTAATGAGGTTCGTTTATTTTGTAATTCTGTTTAGAAAAATTTTTTCATGGTTTATTAAATTTTGTATAATAGCTGTTTTGTAAGAGTTAGGACATTCACTTCTATAGTTGAGAGTTCATGTGTTTATACTAGTTATTTTTTTATATGGAGAGGGAATAAATGTATTATTATTGGTGTCTATCAATACCTCAAGAAATTTTATTTTTGTTTAAGTTCATATGTGAACTTAACAAAGATTTTTTTTTTGTAGTTCATGTATTTCATTGGTGTTTTTGACTAAAATTATCATCTAAATATCTTAGGTAGATCATGTTTCGTAAGAGACATGACTGACTGGGCAGAAGATTATCCCACAGTAGGTTGCCATTGCTTTCTGTGGTAAACTGGTTGGCAGCCAAGGCTATAGAACCCAGTCTATCTTATTATTTAACCCATAACTGGAGAGAAGAGACAGATTAGTGCCTTTCCTAAGGGTATTTGTGCATAAGTAAATGCAAGGAATTCAACTGGAATTCAAACTTGCTTCCCTGATTTGTCGTTCCAAGTCGATATCCACTGCACCACAACGCACATCCATTAGCGATATTAAATATCTTATTTTCAAGGTTAGTCATATAGAAGTTGCTAAATATTGGTCCCAGAATGGAACACATGGAAACTCCATTACGTATGTAGAGATTATTTGTGATGGCCATAGAAGTGAACCTTGGTGGTACAAGAAGAAAAAAAAACTATGGTGGCTTCCTTAATGAATATAATATCAATGAAGAAATCAGAGAATGAAAATAAAAATGGACATATGTCCAGATTTTTTCAACTAAACAATTTTTTAATGAAGCTATGCTGTGTGAGTAAATTGTTGCCATTTTATATTTTTAATGTTACATATGCACATTGTTGTTTTGGTTTTGTTGACTGCACAATATAGTTGGGTCCGTTGGGCACATCTGTGAGAAAAAGAGAAGAATGACACAATTCACTACACCAGAAATTTGAAAATGGCAGGTTCTACTACTTTGTCTTTGTATCAGAAGCTCCAATACCAACATTTTAGAATGTTTGGATGTCAATCTGAGGACAATGCAGTGGATTCAGAAAGTGTTGGAGGAGTCTAATAGTGATTACGAATGTGTTTGCAGTGATCACTAGTGACGGCGACATTATGCTTCCAGTCATCTTCCCACGGAGCCTCAGACTCAAATGCTTACTTCAGCATTACTTCAAAGTGCCTTGAAGTAATGCTGCCCTGGGTCAAGAGAGTGGCTGCTAGAAGACCCTATGTTTGGCAACAGGATTCTACACCATGTCACACAAGCAGGAGAATTCAGTAATGGCTGTCAGACAATTTCTGCAACCTTATCTCCCCTTACATCTGGCCACTTAACTCCCCAAACTGCAACCCCTTTGGTTATTATGTGTGGGGTGCAGTTGAGTGAGAGACCAACAAAACTCATTGTTTTACCAAAGATGCACTGAAGACAAGAATTGTGGCAGCATTCACAACTTAAACAAGGAGACCATCCAGAAGTCATCTGGAGAGCATGGTTGAAGCCAATGGCAATTTTAATGAATAAATTTACTCTTTATTATTTGAAGAGTTTTGGTAAATATATCTGTTGAAATGAAATGTCAGTGTTATTTTAATTTTATATTATTTAGACACTTCATCCATTTCATCCTCTGTGTGTGTATGTGTGTGTGTATATATATATATATATATATATAGTTATATATATATAACTATTATTTTTATGTGCACTGTCATATTGGCAAAAGCTTTAAAACAAATTTGTTGTTTTGATTTTTTAAAAAATCAGCAATAAAGTTTAAGTTGAATTTTACAAAATATATAATCAGTTTGATAGTGATACTAATTTGGTCATCTTTGTTAATTATATAGCTGAAGACCTTGTAGTTGGCTAAAGTCTTAGTATTTACTAATTTCCAGTCAACATTATGACTTCAATTATGTTAAATTGAAATGGCAAAGTTTTCTAGAAATTTTCTAACAACTTAGAGTTTATAGTTTTTCTCACAATCAACAAGCTTAAAAGAAGCTTCTCTAAACACTTTTTTTTTGCATACACCTCATAAAATAACCTATCATCTAACCTTTGCTTTGGGGTGCCCAGATGGTTGTTGTTATTGTTACAACTTGTTTTTGTTCTTCCACTGCACGGTTGTGTGTATCTTTTTCCAGGTGTTAGTAATGAGCTGCCTCCATCCTATTCTGATGTTTGCAGAAGTCCAACAGAAAAACTAGGAGGTATGCATGCACCATTGCCACCCCCTCACCACACTGCTTGTGTTCTTGCTTGATTTTAGTTTGGGCTTGCCAATCAATCATCAGCCGTTAAGTCTCCACTTTTACTACTACTGCCACCGCCATCATTATTACCACAGTAACTTTTGCTTTATTCTTAAAAGAAGATCCTTTTTATTTTATTTTTAAGATGGAAATTTGTTCGTGTTCATTGTTCCAATGATCTTTGTTGTACATGTTTATTTTTTATGAACTCAGTATTTTAACCAGTAATTGTCAAATTTTGTGTAAATTTGGCTAGTGATAATTGTTAAAAAATAAAAATGTCGCAACAAAGATGAGTGGACTGATCAGAGGGAATTTTGCACTCAACTTTGATATTTTTGTGACAACAAAGCAATTTTGTATTAACACATTCTCTTATCTAATCACATCATAGCTAATGCATTGACAGAATGTCAAAAAATCTTTACATTCAAACCAATATTTCTTAACTCTTATGCTAGTTTCAATGGTTATATTTATTATTGTATAACTATATACACTCCTGATCAAAATTTTAAGACCACTTAATAATCATGAAAAAGAAATATTTTTTTTACGGATAGATTTTAAACTCCTACAACTTAAGGTTACCAATACTACAATCTAAAAGGTTATGGAAACAAAAAGCTATATTCCAAACATTTTATTTAGAAATTTACATTTTTATAAAACGAGGCGATTTACACATGATCAAAATTATAAGACCAGAGACAAAAATTCTACGAAAAGTGTATGAAAACATTCAACAACCAAATTTAATGAGTTCTACCTCCACTGCTTTTGATGACTTCAGAAATTCTGTCAGGCATGCTAGAAATAAGCGTTTCCATTAAGGTGATAGGGATGTTGCTCCAGCTTCTGAAGATGGCTTCATGAAGTTCATTTTTTGTTTTGCCATTTCGATAAACATCTCTTGTCATCCATCCTCAAACATTTTCAATTGGGTTCAAGTCTGGTGAGCATGCAGGATGTCCCAAGAGATGGACCCCATTTTCTTGTAGAAAGGTCAAGGTCGGTCTTGCAGCATTATTCTGTTGGAATAACCTTCCATCCACACACAAACGATGGCCCTCCATCATCAATGATGCTTTTTGTAGCATGCTAACATAACCAGCCACTGTTTAACAACACTGCACCACCTGGAGCTCCATCATCCCTCTGTAAGAAAAGGCACCCCCATAACATTAGGGACCCTCCACCACTATGACGTGTGGAGAAAATTTCAGGAGGCATGTTTTTGTTATGCCAATATTGTTGGAAGCCATCAGGACCATCTAGATTGAATTTTTTCTCATCAGAAAACAGGACTTTCTTCCACTTCTCAACGTCCCGTGTTTGGTATTCACAACCAAACTTTAAGCGGTCCACCTTGTGACGTGGAAGCAGCTGAGGAATTTGTTTACGCTTTTTATTTACCATGCCTTTTTGTCATAAGTGTCGGCTGATGGTTATGGGACTGCAATCAGCATCTGTGACTGCCTTAATTTGACTAGAAGAAAGTCCTCCGTCTTTCATAACAACCCGTCTTATTCTCCTACTCAATGGAGGAGAAATTTTTTGGGGGCCTACCAGAGGATTTTGCTTTTCCATAATTCTCACTGTTCTTTAGAAAGTTGCAAATCACAGTTTCACTGCGATTTACCTTAGCTGTGATCGCCCGCTGTGACAAACCTTATTTATGGAATTCTAGAATTCGAGAACGCTCAACTTTGGTAAGTTTGCTTGCTTTAGGCATAGTAACAACTTTACGCAGTGATTGCTAATCTCTAACTGAACTAAAACCATTGGAATTGCCATAGATCTAACAATTTATACCCCTGGTCTTATAATTTTGATCATGCGTAAATCGCCTCATTTTATAAAAATGTAAATTTCTAAATAAAATGTTTGGAATGTAGCTTTTTGTTTCCATAACCTTTTAGATTGTAGTATTGGTAACCTTAAGTGGTAGGAGTTTAAAATCTATCTGTAAAATAAAAATTCTTTTTTAAAGATTTTTAAGTGGTCTTAAATTTTTGATCAGGAGTGTAGGTATTGATAAGCTGTTCCTGTTCTTATTTCTTTTAATGTACATACCATTTTAATTAGTTCTCTTTTTCATCAAAAGACATGATTTCAGTAATTACACAGTTGCTCTCAGACTAGATTTTCCAATAACTAAGAGTTCAGTGGTAGAGTATCAAACAAAAAGAAAGGTCTGAAGTTTATTCACTTGAGTCTGTTAGTGAATACACACTTCTATCTTGATATCAAAAACAGTTGTAATGATGTTAACTGTTAGGGTTACTTTTATATGTGCAAAGTCTGCAATTGCTTCTTGGTGTAAATATTTACAAGGAGGCGATGAAAAGAAATCCTCTTTCCCCAAAATCTGATGTTTGGTTAGATTTTGGGAAAGGCTTCTTTTTTTGGCCTGAGAACTTTTCAGCACCTCTATTGTATACATGGGTCCAAACTGAAGAACACAGTATTTTGACTTAATTTCTACTGCAATATATAAAATAAAGAACATAAGTTGGATGTTTTTTATAAACCCATTGGCAATATTATTTTTTGTGGCTCTTATAGACCATGTTTCAGACAAAATTTCTACAACAATGAATAGGTCAACATTATCCACAAAAAAGTCAAGTAAAAAAGAAAGAAAAGAAAAAAAATAGGGGAAAGGAGGTTAACTTAACAGTGTTAGATATTAGCATCTATATATCTAGATGACAAGACAGCCTTGGCCTAGATTTACAAAGACAGTAGTTAAGGAAGTCAGTGAATCTTGACTTGGATTTTTAGTTGTCCATTTTAAGATGGCATGACATTAAAAATTAGGGCTGAATTTTTGCTAGAAAAAAATGAATTGTTAGTTTTCCCTTATTAATTCTACCCATAATAATGCTATTATATTGTTACATAAAACTTATTGGTAGTAATAATAACATGATAATAAAGAAACTAATATTTAAAAACCTTAAAGTAATAATAATAATAATACAGATAATAATAATCAAGGCAAAATAACAATAGTTGATAAAAATTACAGAAATACAAAATAATAATTCATAAAACCTATTAAAAAAAACAAAAACCTATACTCTTACATTAAAATAATACTATTATATAAAACTCTAAGTAAAAATAAAAATATAAGAAAATAATAATAAAAGCAATAATAGTAAAGTACACAACAATAATGATAAAAATTTTAAGGGTATAAAGTCTTTAATGGGAAATTTTATATATACAAATTAAAATAAATTTTCAAAATTCAAAAATGTTGAATGAACATTTCAACATGAAATCCCTAAGAGAGATTTCATGTATCCTCAGCAACAATTTTAATTACATTGAGCTCTCTTCCTGTATCATTTTTTTTATATTAAAATTTTTAATATTAATTAGGATCAGGTTCTCGGAATTTGACTTCCTACTTTTCCGTTTCGGATTAAAGTAAAATATATATGCAAGAAAAAATTCTAATATTAAAGTACCCAAACCAGCACCTACTCCTGAATTTTAGAAAGGAATTCATTAGTAAGTGCTGCCATAGAGCGAAATTTGTGAACATTTAAATTTTAAATTCTAATTTTAGTTTTTAGGAGAGTAAATATAAATTTAATTGTTTTTGATAAATTAATTTAATTTTTAAATAGTAATTTTAACCCCTCTACCTTCCTCTTCCTGTCTCCTTTGATTATTTACCTTTATAAAATATGAATCAGTCAGTTAAGTGCCATATGTGATACATGCTTGGGTGATCATGTCTCGAAAGAGACATGACTGACTGGGCAGAAGAGTATCCCGCAGTAGTTTGCCATTGCTTTCTGCCGTAGACTGGTTGCCGACTAAGGCTATAGAACCCAATCTGTCCTGCTATTTAACCCATAACTGGAAGGAAGAGACGGATTAATACCTTTCCCAAGGGTATTTGCACGTAAGTGAATACAATGGATTCAACTGGAATTCGAACTCGGCTCCGCTGCTTCTCGTTCTGAGTCAATATCCACTGTACCACAACAAACATCCCTAAAGAAAAAAAAAATATGGATACTTTTACTAATTTAACCCCGATTTCTTCTGCAAGTATATATATCTTTTTCACAACATAAATTTTTTAAAAATGTTTATAAAATTTTTTAATTAAATTTTTATTTGATTTTTTATTTTTACTTTATTTTATTTATATCTAAATTGATCATTAATTAGATTAACTTAATTAAATTTATTTAAAGATATATCTGCTTTTCCCCCCCTAAATATGTTTTTTCTAAAAATCTTTTTTCTAATACTTTAACCCATATATAAACGCTAGTCTTGTTTGACACGTATAGAGCGAGCGTCTCTAAATTATGGAAATTTTTCTTTTTTTCTTTTTTTTCTTTATCCTTCTTACCCCTACATCCCTTTCCTTCTGTTTCGTTTAACCCAATTCTCATTTTAACACCACTTCCTATTCCATGCTTTAACCCCTTCCCCTTGTAAAGCCAAATTTTCCAATTTTTTCACTTACAACTCTATCTAAAAGTAAAATCTAAAAATAGACATTGATTACTAACCGAATTTTTTTTTGTGACGTAAATTTTTTAATTCCTAACCTTCATTTTTATTTCTTTTTTATTTCATTTTGAAAATGTGGTAGTTGCCGATGAGATGTGAAATCTCTCTTAGTGATTTCATGTTGAAATGATCATTCAACAGTTTTGAACATCGAAATTTATTTTATTTTATAATTAGCGCTGTAATTTTAATTACATTGAGCTCTCCTCCTGTATCATTTTTTAATATTAAAATTTTAATATTAATTAGGATCAGATTTTTGGGATTTATCTTCCTACTTTTCCGTTTGGATTAAAGTTATTTTAATATGTGTGGAATTTTTCAATCTGACAATATTTCTTATTGCTATAAACATTAATTTAGTGGGTACATATACAGATGTTGATTCAAATATGTGTATGCACTAAAATAATGTTTATAGTAATATATAGCGAATTATTAATATTTTGTAGTAATATACAAATCAGTGTTATAAAATATTATTCATAATCAAATTTTCTTCAAATTAGAAGAAAAAACACTTATTTGTATCATACAATTGCTAATCCTGTACTTGTAAAATCCATAATATTTTCATATTTCATATAAGCACTATAATGATTTTTATTAACTTGGCTTACAATAAGGAATATTTTCATATTTCATATAAATGTCTTTGCTAATTTTTCCACATTTTGATGAAACCAGAAAATCTAATTGTATTTTGCAAGTCACCATGCTATGATTTGGTTAAAAATTATCAAATTAAAATAATAATAGGTAATAATATGTGAGATCAACAATATCCTACTTCAGTTAAAAAAAAAAAAAAAACTTTCTTGACCCAAGTACATGTTTTGTACTTTAGTTATTTTCTGTGTACAAGCGCTATTTTCATAAAACACAACTGTTTCATTGCTATACACACACCAAAAGAGACTTCATAGTGCAGTTGTCAATTTGGTTCATTTAACTATGCACTTACCTTTTTAGAAAACTAGATTAAAAAATGATTTTGTATCAGGACATGATTCCTCAGTTAATAAAAGGTGTAAGTTTTATGAGATATGAGTCTATGAATAAAATCAACATTCATATAAAGATTTTAATATTTTAGATGCTAAAATCAACTAACATATAAGACAGCTTTATAATGATATACTTTAGGTTGAAAAGTTTTAATATTTGATAGTGCTTTGCACTGATAAAAAAAAACTTTCCCTTTTAAAAGCTATAATTTTTGAGTTTGCTTTTGTATGGTTTTATTTGATGTTGTTTTTTGTATTTTTCTGTTCTTATTTATAGTTGGCCTCCCCCAGCTTGAAGTTATTTTTCTTGAACTCTAATGATTTTTTTTTTAATTTGTTTTCTTGTGATACTTTTGCATTTTTAAATTGAAAGTTTTTAGTGAATTTAAAACTTTAAAGAAAATGTCATCAATACTTATTATTTGGACTTAATGAGTGAAAAAAAAAAAAAATATATACACTATAGTTCCTAAAATAAGAACTTGTCAAAGACTGATGTTTATTCATAGGATTAAACTACCAACAACCAAGTAGTTGTTAAGCAGTTACATTAATGATTTTATTAATTTTGATTTAATCTTTATTGCCTTTTTATCATAATACTTAGAGCTTTTTTAATATTTTACCTGATCTAAATTTTTAAAACACATTTCAACTCCATGTCAGACTCTCTGGTGAACAAAGGTGGACATAGCTTCATCACATTTTTCTGCTTTGATTTTCTTAGCAAGTAGATCTTTATGAATTGGCCTACACCAAACCAGTTTTGAATTACAAGTTGTCATTCTAGACTGGCTGCTAACCAAAGCTATAGTTCACTTTACAATGCATAGCTATCAAGAATAGCCATACCTTCCAAAGAGTATTAATGTAAAAGTGACATAAAAGAAATCTAAAAATGAATTTTTAAAGCAGTAAATACCAAACAAAACTTATCGTTTAAAATGCTAAATAGAAACCAGTCATAATATTTTACGCATAAACAAAAAGATTTTAATATTCTCTTAGAAAGATTCAAACCTAATTCTGAGTTCTTTATCAAAGAAAGGAAACTTGAAAAAAAAGCATCAATATTATCAATAAATATTAAACACGTGAAATTTAAGGTCAGGTTAAAAAAAAATACCTTTTATGTAAAATTTTTTCTCTATTTAATTTTTTTTCTCTTTCAAAAGTGATTCCTCTTTCAAATGTCACATGCTAATTTTTATTCATTTCTTTTACAGCTTTGACCTTCTACAGCAATCCACACAATTTACCAAGGAACCCAAACTTTATTAGTTTGAGTCCAGATGGCTTGCCTCGAGACACAAGTATCAGTGGCCGGGAAAGCGGCTACTCAACACCCGATTCCACCCGACCAAAAAAGGTTATTTACGAAGTCATTGTATGATGTCATTTCACCTGCATCCATCAGTGGTCAACCTACTGTACTGTACTGTACTGGCTGATGTTGTTCGTTGAATGAACTCTCTGCACCCAAATGAAAACCAAAAGAAAAATTTAAATTCATACTTTTCAAAACACTTCTGACCGTTGACATGTGTTATTGTCTACTTGGTCTTCATTGCTGTTGTGTTTTTTGCATCCATCTATTTTTTTTTCTTCACCATCTTTTCACATTTCTCAATTCAATCATGTGATACTTAAAGCAACCAATCAAAAATCATGTCAAGCTATAGTTGGGGAAGGAATTCATTTTTTACTTAGTTAAAAGTTAATTTTATTAAATCATGCTGCTGTCTTTTTTTCATCTCTATTCCATAAATTACTTTTTAGATTGTTAATTAAAAATTAAATCATTTTCAATGTTATTCCCATCACAAGAATAACATTGCAAATAGTTTATTTTTTTAAACATTTTTGGAATGTGTTTTAATTTTTCTTTTTAATTTTAATATACAAATTTCTTCACTCACCAATTGGATGGATATATGTTGTGTGTGTCACACTTTATTATATATATTTTCTTCTTTTTTTTTTTTTTTTTTTCCTATGTTAATTTTACAAAAAATTCTTAATGGGTGGGTGGGGAAGAGAGAACACATAAAATTTCCTCCTATTCACTATTGCTTCTCTCTTACACATTGACATTTTTTCTACTCTTCTTTGCTTTTTTTCTTCTTTTTCACCCACATGCATGATTGAATGTAATGGAATGTAATACCATAGTAACCTGTCTTGGTTCTTATTTACTACATTGAGACTTTCTCAATGCAAAAATGAAAGTGCCAGATGATGTCACAGTATTTCATCCCGGTCCTTTGATAAGCACAAAAGTGTAGGACAAAACTGCTGCACCAAAATCATTGAAAATGGATTGTCTTGCCATTTGTTTTTCATCTTCAACTTCCACATTTCTTTTGTTGTCTTTTTCTGTTCATCATCATCATCCTGCAACTCCATAATTCAGAAATGTTTTTGATGGCCTCCCAAACCAGTTTTAACAATGGAAATTACTTAAAACTGTTTTATTCAAAAAAACTAAAAAAAAAAACAAAAAGGTTGCCTTGGTGGTTACAAAGTAAAGTTATTTCACATATCAGACCAAGTACGACATCATGTATATATGCCAATGTTTGTGTGCGTGAACGAGGAGATATGAGAGAAAAGCTAGCCAACATAACTGTTGGCTTATAGTTAAAATGTTTAATGACTAAACTTGACTATTCAGCTGAATTGAACAACATTTGGTTTCAGGCAGACAATGGAAACTTCCAAGAATTGGGGTTCTTGGAGTTGTCTCATAGAAATTTTCATTAAAATAAAGACTTTTCTCTGAAAATAAAAAAATAAATAGAAGGGTAAGAATGATTTTTGTATTAAAAAAAAAATTATAATGTACCCTCCTCCCAATTTTCTTTTTTTAAGCTTGTAAAAAGTTGTCTGAATTTCTTTAAAATGAAAAACTTTTCTTTTTGTCCTCAAAATTTTCAGAAATAAAACAAAATTTACTAAAGCAAAAGTAAATTGAAAAAAGAAAAATTAACTTACAAACAAGTGAAGTAGCTTCATTTTTTTTTGTTCACTCCCCCCTCCACCTCACTTTCTCAAGTTAGTTTTTGAGTTGGCTTATTTTTATCAATGTAACACCCCCCCCAATAAACTTGCCTCCTCCTCTTATCACAATTGAGGAAGAGAGCTTGTGCAATACTTTCCTCCACATAAAAAAAACTGAACCTGTTCAGCTAAAGCAGAACCAGTTCTCCCTTATTGCACTTTCAGCCTTATTTGCGAACTGAATTTCTCAAGCCACAGGGATGTTTATAAAGTTTTTGTACATTTGTAAATATTTAAGAAATACAAAATTGGTGCTTTTTGTCTATCGTTCCTTGCTAGGCTTCATACTTAAAGTTGGCAGTAGTAATATTCAAAACGATGTTTTTAGTAATTTTGTGTGTGTGATTGAAAGTTAACGTTAAAAAATAACAATTGAAAAGAATAAACTTTTTTTATTATTTTTTTTTTCTTAATTTCATTCATTTTTCATTGCAATTATTCAGGCATTCTGCAACCATTGGTAAATGTCATAGATCAGAAATATATAAGATCATTTATTTCTGACCAACACAATGGCTTCAGATTGATGTAATTGCAACAAAAAGTACCTGAAACTAGGAAAGAAGTATTAATTTTAAAAAAATCTAATGGTTGACAATGTTTCAGATACATTTTCTTAAGTTTGAAATTGTTTCCAGTAAATATTTAAAAAATAGCAAGAATTACAAAATACTGCAAATCAGCATTAAAAAATAAAAAAATAATGTTAGCATTTGAACTCTCAAACTACTTTTTAAGTTTTTTTGGTTTAGCTGTGAGATAAAATTATCAGATGTTTTAAGAAGTACGTTCTCTTAAAAGTACTGATATTTCCACCATTTCAGTTACCCTAATTACTTCAGGTACTGAATAGATTAGTGGGTAAACAAGAATTATATGCTATTCACTTCGAATATTTGACCTTCTTGGATTCTTTCAATAAAACTAAAAGAAAATTTTATTTTCTTTAACCCTCTAGGGCCATGCGTATCATATTTGATACAGTATGAAAACAAGCCTTGAAAGAAATATTTTCCTGAAAAAATTTTTTAAGAGAAATATTTTATAAATTTCAAATGAAAGCAGTACTGACTGCTCAGTCAATGAATACCAAATGTTTCCTTGTAGGGAAATACCAAATGTTTCCTTATAGGGAAATACTGTATCAAATATGATACGAATGGCTCTAGAGGGTTAAAATAGAATGTTATATTGAGAAATCAGAAATTGAACAAGTGCATTTGGTAATTTTTTTTTCATTACTTTAGAATGAAAAAGATAAATACTAATAGAAGTAGACACTGCTTTTTCTGAATACATTAAGAAAAAATATCAATGCAGAAATGCTTATTCAATAACCAGAGCAATTAAAAAAAAATTGCTACTGTTGGTATTCTCTTCCAGCTCAACCAGTGAATAATTTTGAAGTTTAAGCAATAACTAGTTTCTGTTAAGAGAAAAATGATGCACAATTAATTCTTGCCTTGTCACAGGTTTTTATGCTGTTCATATCCAGGTACTGTATGGGCATTTTGATGTGGTGTAATGGTTAGCAAGCTTGCTTTGCTAGATCAGTTATGACTGAATAGTAAGTTTGGTCCTCACTTGGTATCTCATATTTTCAGCTTTGTACCACATCTAAGCTACGCTTAAAAAAAATCACCATATCCAGGTACAGTATTGTTAGCAGATGAAAATATAAGTAGTGGAAGCTCTGTGCTTGGATCTAATGCTCAACACTCAGATCCCTTGTCATTCTCCATTACCTCTGTGGTCAATGAAACATCTTTTCCAATAACTGAGCTGCAGTTTTGATATATTTGATTACTATGTAAATGAAAAGAGGCATGTAAATTTCACTTTCTTTCTCTCTCTTCATAATGTGTATATTCTACCTTTTTAAGAAAAAGGTGAATCATCCCAAGGAAGAAAACAAAAGTTGTCATTTTTCCATCTCTTTTCCTATTAAGTCTTTTTAACAGTTCCTTTCAAACCTGTTTCATAAGAATTTCATCTTACATGCACTTTTTCCAATGTGTTTTTTTTTTTATAAATAGGTTATTACTTTGAGCTGAAAATGTTTACATTGATCCTGACATTCTCAAATTAGTGGTGATAAAAATTAGGATAACTATAGAGGGATAAATAGACAAAGAAAAAAGAAAGTAAATTATTTTTTATATAAAAAACAAAGTTGTGGCTTCAGTGATTTAATATCCTATTTTATTCTCATTTTTGCCAATTAAAAAAAGGAATACTGATGTATCTAAAGAAAATATAAACTGATTCAGTGAAAGAAAAACAATTTTACAAATTTATATCATATTTTGACTACTTGTGTGCAAAAAAAAACATAAACAAATTAAACTGTTATACTTTTGTACTCTAAAAACTGACTAATAATGACTTAAAATTCTTTTGCTTTTGCCATAGACATGTCACATGATGAGGCAAAGTTCCTCTCGTCTATAACATCTTAAAAATATCAATATCAAAAAACATTTTATAATGTTGACAAAGCATTATGCCAATTTTACTGCTGCTGTGACAATTTTATAATTTAGACCAAAGTGCCCCCTCCCCATCTATTCATAAAATACATTTTTGAGGCATGTTAACATATCACATAAAATGTTGGCTCTTTATATTCTAAATTCTGCTAAAAATTCATAAAAAGTAAGCATTATTCTTAAGTTTCCTTTAGTGATTCTAATTTTAGTTTCATGTAAGCATTTCTTAGCTATGTTACTGCCTCTAGAAATTACACAATTTTAGAATTTATTAGGATATCTTCAGTGGATTGTCATTAATTTTTATAGACATTAAAGCACACCATTAATTTAGTGTGTAGTTAATATAGTTTTATTGATAACCATTTAATAATGATCAGTATGAGATTATGGCTTATCTTAAGAATTTCAGGAATTAAAAAAAAAACCCTGACTCTTTCAATGTCAATCATAATGTATACCATAGTAAAGATATGGTTTCTGTAGTCATGTTAGTAAAAGTAGATTAAATCTGACCAGATATCTTGGTCTTTGGTAAACATTTTACATTTCATTATTTGTTGCTGCCTATCTATATTCTTGTAAGAAATAGGCTTTTAATTAACAATGGATAAATTTCCAATGTAACTTGAAGTAATAGGATTAGCAATTGAGTATTGTCTTATGAACTATTCAGACCTGCATTAGGCTTAGTGATTCAGTTTATATCAATTGCAGTGTAATTGTCTGATGCCAGTATATTGACAGCGTAAAAGATATTGAATGATATTGTAAATAGTTTCTTAATCACACAAGATATTTAATAGAAACATTAGGTATCTTGGTCTTTGCTTTAGCTCTATAAACTTATTGTGGAACTGTAATAACAAAAGAATAGTTTTAGTCAATGCTGATATTTAAGAAACAATATAGTTGCTAAAATTACTAATATTTTTTAAATTGTTATTAAAATGGTTGCTGTTTTTTTTATTTTTGAAAGGAACTAGATTTGTTTTTATTATAAGACATTGTGCTTGAACTCAAATCTCACACAAATTTTCATTGCTTTATATTTAAAAATAAACTGCAAAAAAGAATATATTTACAAAATCGCTGGTACAATCTTTGAGATAAGCTGTTCATTTTTAACTGATTTATTTGAAATGGATACTAAAACTGTGACGTGTGTTGTGCACTGGATATTGGCTTGAAATGAAAAATTGGAGAGCTGAGTTTAAATTCCAGTTGAATTGGTTACATTCACTTATGTGCAAATATCTTTAGGAAAGGTATGAATCCATTTCTTCTCCCTCCAGCTATGGATTAAATAGCAAGATAGATTGGGTTCTATAGCCTTGGTTGGCAACCAGTCTACTGAAGAAAGAAATGGCAACCTACTGCAGGAAACTCTTCTGCCTAATCAGTCATGTCTCGAAAGGGTCATGATTGACCAAGCATGTATCACATATGGCACTTGACTGACTGATTATAACTGTATCAGAATAAGCAAAGATTTTTATCAGTTCAATTTTAAATAGAATCGGTACAGTAAACTTAGTTGTTTTTCTTTCTCACTCCTTCCTAGAAACATGACTATTTATTGAATTAAGAATAGACTAGTATCAGTCAGTTTTGAGGATTATAGTTTCGTATTTACTATAGTTAAAAAAAAAAAAATCTTCCAGTATTTTTGCTTATTCATGTTTGTATAGCAATAAGCTGAATTTTTTTGTTCAGTACTTTTTGTATAATTCTAATATTCAAAGAATGACAAACTTTATATAAGAGAACTGAAAAGTGCTTTTTTTTTTCAGCTGTCTGTTTAATTCTATAATGAAAAAAAATTAAATCCTACTTAATAGAAATAAATTACAATTATTTATTTAAAATTTTCATTGTATTTTATTGTTGCATAAAAGTTAAATGGACTTGTACGTCATTACTTAAAATGCACGTTATAGATTTGAAAAGGCAGTTTAAAAAAGTAAACATAGCTATTTTTACTGTGCTATGTATTTTTGATTGTAAAATAAATCAGTTACTCTGAAACCTTATTCTGAAGCAATTTTGCTGTTAAGATTCTGTTAAAGACAATCTTTTAGGATTATCTACTCAAAAAAATAAATTAAATAATCCATTAATTAGCAGAAGAGCCACAAATTTAATGAAAGATTATCTCAAGAATAATTGGATTTGTCAGTTATCTAATAATTATTTAATTAGGAAAAACTCAAGCCTAATTCCCTTCTCCCTCAAAGAAACAATCTCATTTCCTCAAAAGTTTTGACAATCATTGTGCATTGATAATTTCTGCCCCCACCTATTCCCTGTTGAAATTATTTAATATATCCTGATATTGTCAGTGTGTTGTCTGTTAGCCTTTATTTCAAAAAGAAAAAAAAAAAAATGAATATGTTAAATCAGATATAAGGACTAGCATGATCATATATATATATATATATATATATATATATATATATAAAACAAACTAGATACTATATATTAAAAAACTGCTGGTTAAATGTTTTTTGTTAATTTATTGAACAATTGTTATTCCATAATATCTACTAACAGACAAATTTGAATCAAAATAAACTGTACATTTTACAAAAGTAGTTCAACCAAGCACTGATTACAAGCCAATGTTAATGCTTAAAAATATTTGCCTAAACTCATTCCTGACTGTATTCTGTATATAGAAGTAAGGGGTTTTTGAAATTGTATAAATAAAGGAAAGAAAAAAATTGTGTGTGTGTGCATATGTCTAAAAACCTTGATAATTAATGTATTATTTTTTTATATTCTTTGAAAGCAACTATAATGGCTGGATTTTTCTATTTGGAATGAAGAAAGCATTATGCAAAACTATAAAAATGTCTATATTTTTTGAGATAGTTTTAAGATTCAGGAAATTTTCAAAATAAATTTACTCATTTTGTGATTGTCAGGTGAGGAACTGTACATTGTTTGAATGAGTATACACTGAATATTAAAAAATGAAATGTTTCCTTCTAAGATGGTTCTATTATTTTTACTATCTGATTGAAATATTATCAACACTTAATTAGCTCTAAAATTCTTATCTTGTAAACAAATCATTTCACTATTTGATTGCTTTTCTCACAATACTGAATCACTGGCACGGGGAAATGATGAGCAAAGCTTGTCTGGCTGATTTACTACTGAATAGTGACTGATTCTCACTAAGTGTTCAATACAACATTAAATAAGACAAGGGTTGATATCAAATAATCAGCTCAAGACATGGCTCATGTGGTAAAGATGTTTATATTGATGAAAGCATGATTAAATCATCTAGTAGCCTATTGGTGGTGACATTTTTATCTTAAGTCTTTTCTCGCCTGAAAGTACTTGTAAAATCAGTATCAGTAATATCCAAGGTGACAGGAAAAAAAAAACAACAAAAGCAAATTGCAAACTCATGAGCAGATTATTTAAAGAAATTTCTTGAATGTTAAGCCATTTAAATGCTTCAAATAATGTAACAAAACCAGAAACTGAAATTTCTTGTTACAATGAATTAAATGATTTTGTTTTAAATTTTAAAAATTGAAGGATTATATTTTTTTTTTAATTTTCTATGTTCCCTAGGAAACTTGTCTTTATATACCAACAAGGTGAAAAAAAAAATACTGGGTGGTGAGTCACTTTTTCAGATCATCATTATAAGTATATGCTCTGTTGAATGCTTTGTTGTTAATTAAATATATATGCAAACAGCATATCTCATATTTTCAAATTGGTTGAAAACACTTAAAAATAAATATTTAAGACAGTTTGTAGTGTAATGGATATTAACTTGGAATGAGAAATCAGAGAGCCAACTTTAAATTCATTGCATTTACTTAGACACAAATAATCTTGAGAAAAGGTATGAATCCATCTCTTCTCTCTCCAACTATGAGTTGAATAGCAGGACAGATTGGGTTCTATAGCCTTGGTTTGCAACCAGTCTACTGCAGAAAGAAATGGCAACCTACTGCAGGAAAATCTTCCTCATCAGTCATGTCTCAAAAGAGACAACATTGCCCAAGTGTGTATCATGTATGTATGACTGACAGACATAGAAAACTCTGTGTATGTAATAAAAAGTGAATATAATTTACTCAGACAAATATGCCTTGAAAGTGCTATAATCTATAAGTGCCCACCTGATTATTATATGACCAAGCTATTTTTATTAAATTAATACTGAAACTGTGGAAACAAAAATCTTAACTGTTAAAATGTACTTTTTATAATAAAATAATTGAAGTAAAAATAAAACACCCAGCTGCTTTAAATCTGGTTTTACTTCACAAATGTAGATTTTGTTTTTGTGAAATACTTGTTCAATTTTGAAACAAGTCGAGTAAATTTGGAAAAACTTTCTTTGACATCTTTTCACTTCAGTGTTTCCTATCAGTGCTTAATTATAACCAACATTTATGCCTATATATACACTGCTACTCCTACATATGTCTATATACACACACTCCTATATCAGCCCAGTTCACACTCCACCCACATCTATTGAACAGGTGTAGAGGCTCATCCCTTGTTCCCTGTTTAGAATGTGATTTCCGGCTTTCTCTTTTCCAATCTTTTCACTCTTATGTAGCCCCCTGCACAACAGTGGTGTTACCGCCTTGCTTGGGATGATATGATTAAAAAAAAATAAGAATATTACTTCAGTCTAGTGAAGTGTGTGTGTGTGGGTTTTTTTTTTTTTTTTTTTTTTTTTTTTTTTTATAGAGGATGAAATTTTTCTATTTTGTCATTTGATTACCCATTTACAGAGGGAGAGAGAAAACCCTATGTGAAAGTAGCACTGAAAAGTTCTTGACTCCACCGAGAAGCCCTTCAACACTGCTTGTAGTATATATACACACAGCTGAGTGATCAGGACATTCACTTTCTGAACATGAATCTTGGGTTCAAATCTCACCATGATCAATTTGTCAGTAAGGTGACTCCTTGATGTTATCAGACTGGGCGAGGCAATCCTAGCATGCAGCAGCTTTGGAAAGTAACTGAAAACTATACCAAAGGTTGCATCAAACCATGTGACTAAAATCAGGTTTACAGAACTGTCTGAAAGCAGTCAATAGTTGTACTAGCACAAAGTCACCATCACAGCTAATGGTTATAGTACAGTGTTTGTTTTATTAATCAAGCACAGGTGAGGTGTTGTTAGATTGTCATTTTCTGAGTAAGATGTTTTTCATAGGTGATCAGCAATATCTCTCCCTCTCCATGCCACCAATGTTGTCTAAGGGAAAGACAAAAACCAATACTGCTTGGTGCCAGTGTTGTCAGGTTTTATCTCCAAGGTTTATTTCCATAAATTTTCAGCAGGAGCTTGAAATAAATTTTCCATCTCTTAGGTAGATTGCCTCATAGCCTATCAAGTTCAATCTACCCACTTTGAGTATTACTAAATATTGAAGTTGTATTTAAGGCAGTATTGATTCCTATGTTCATCTAGAAACACTATCTCCAATATTGATCACTCTTTCTCCATAGATATTAAGCAATATATATGATGAACTCTTCAGCCATCTTTGACATATAAGGGTCAAACAATTCATCTTCTAGAATTGAAGTCAGACAATTTACACATACGATTTGGTTATAGTAATGAAGTCTTTTGCAGAACCACCTATACTTTTTAGAAGAATACAGAGAACTGGTGCCACAAAGTCTCCAAACAGCTCTAATCAGGTTTTGAATTGAGAGTTGTCTTAGACTGGTTGCCAACCAAGACTAAAAGGCCTAGTATGTCCTATTTAATCTATAGCAGGGGCAGATTATATAGAGCATATAACTGGTGGCTAAGAATTTGAGTTGAAACTTCAACCTTATAAATTAATTAATATTATATAAAACTTATGAAAAAAAAGAAAAACTGATTTAAAACCAATATAAAACATTTTTTGAAGAAATTAAACTTAATGGAAATAAATTACTTTAGGCTAAAAAGTAATTTAATGTTCTACTTAATGCATGCACAGTGTGATGCAATACTCAAGACTTAATGCTCTTGAAGTTTATAGAAAAAAAAACCATTCCATCTGAAAAGTAACAAGATTCTTTATTTTTGATTTTGAAAAGAATTTGGGGCTATTTTTGGAATCTGATAGCTTTCCAATGAGAGAAAACTTTGAAAAAATATTCAGATTTTTAATTATCTTTTAAAGATAAAAAAAAACATTAAAAACTATTTTTTGCCTTTCTTTATGGCATCTATGATATCAACATTGGTTCAAATGAATCTTTAATTTCTGTATTTATCAATTTTTTTATGACTTAGATTTCCTGTCTTCTATTCCCACCTCTTATAAGTGAAATGGGTTAAAAAGTGATCAATTCATATCCCATAATTTTTATCATATTTTGTCATCATGGTTGTGAACTCTCATGCCTCCTTTCAAAGCCTTGAGTAAATTATTAAACTGGTAATTTTCTCTTATAGAAAAACACCTTCCATCATTTAATAAAAAGAATGATCTCCATTATAACAAAATAAAAATATAAGATCATTCTAGAAGCTTTGTGAATTTTTCAAGACATTTACTTATTTAAAACGAAACACAAAGCTAAAGTAGGACTGCCATCTTGTAGCTCTCCAGTTACTTCTTGAACGTCTCCACATAGCCCTCCAAGGTAAAGGGTGTCCAAGGTCTGCATCAAAATCTTTCATCTTCTTTACATTCTCAAAACATTAATACAGTCTTGATCATTTCATAGGTTTCTGCAGTGTTTTTGTGGAAATTAACATAAAAATTTATCAGAAATTTATGAACTAATCAAAGCTGCCTATGGACTAACATTTTGAGGACATGAAGGGATTGAAAGAAGCTGTAATGAGGGCCTTGGAAACATTCACTTTGGATTGGAGAGCTTAGAGAAGACCTTCAAAAGTGACTGGAGTGCAACAAGAGGAAGGACCCTATTCTGAAAAATTAATTTTTGTTTTTGTATAGACTTCTGAAATGAGTCATTATTTACATTGTTTGAACTTGTCCTCATCTTTATTGCCATGTTTACAACGTTTCAACCATTGTAATCTCCGGCCTTCTTCAGGAAGCTAGAAAGTCCAAACTGAACCCTTTATTTTGATTACTAGGGTATATAATTCTTTTTTTCATGCACAAGGCCACTTCTGGATACCATGTTGTTATCTCTCTTTAACTCAACTTTCTAAGTTATTTGTTTACCACTGCTGTAGCCTGGTATTGAACTCACAACTTGTTGGGTCAAGTCACTAGAAATAACCAATGCTTGTATCCACTGGACCATGAAAGGGAAACTACATGGCATCTGGAAGTGAGATCGCACATGGAATGAGAATGATATACCCTAGTGATTGAAATAAAGAGTTCGGTTCAAAATTCCGAGTACCTGAAGAAGGCCAGAATGTACAATGGACGCAACATAAACATGGCAATAAAGATGAAGACAACAGTTTGAACAATGTAAATAATGTAATTTTGTATTATTTTAAAATAAATGAATGTCCTGAAAAATTCTCAAAACTTGCAACTTGTATAATAGTGATATATTTGTTTTAGCAAAACTTGGGTGGAGGTTAAAAATAAACTAAATTTTTCTGAAGTATAAATTCAAGATACAGTGTATGCCAGTTGATTGCAATACTTATCTTTTGGTTGTAATTAAAGTAAAAAAGAAATTAGTATACTGTAAATACCAAGAAAGGTAAGAGGTTACCTTTTTAAAGCAGACATGGATGTTCCCCCACAAATCTTAATGCATTAGAAAATAAAAAAAATGAAAAATAATCACTGATTATTACCACCCCAACTTCCCACTCTGACAAAACAAGCAAATTGGGACTAATGCCAATTATTAGAGATTATAATCTGTAATAGATTTCATAATTTAACAATTTGGGAATTTTAAATACTCCCACTCCACCCAGCACCATTTTTTTTTTTTCTTCCAAGGAATTGCTTTTCTTGTCTGCTGTTCTGATACAAGAAATGCTGGTGCCTTAAAAGCAAAACATGAACCTATTATTTTGATGCATTGATTTATTTTTTAAAAAGGCAGACATATTTGTTGATAAAACAAGAAATTGATTGTTAAGAAACAATTATTTACATCGCAAAAATGTTTTATGCAAACAATACAGTCGCAAATAGTGAGGTATGGATCAACAACCCCACAGTCAATATATTTAGATAACTAAGATAAAGACAATTTATTCATAAAATGATTGAGACTGTTGGTATTTGACTCCTAACACTGGCTAATTTGTTTGCTTACATGTCTTGTAGATGTACAGAAAACTGTGTATGAAAAGCAAAACAATGAACATAATATACTGGCCTGTATGATTTTAACTTCCATAAAAACAATTGAATTTTGTTTCTTTGAAGAGCATTTTATTTATGATCGTGGTTTCTATGGTTTTATATGAATTAGATTGAAATAATAATAATTGCTCAGTTTTTGTTTTCAGTTTCTGAGTGGATTTTATCCAAAAACACTGCATTATCAAATTTTGTTTCAGATCCTGTTTTATAGTTTATTTTATACAGTTTCTTTTATTGTGCACAAAAATAATACAATTTTTCTTTTGTAAAATGAGTTTTCTTTTTTAAGTTTTGATTTATTAAAAAAAAATATTTGTAATTTCTTGCTTTTAGTTTAGTTTGCAGAATGACATTTGCAGCTACAATTTTTTTTATTTCTTTTAGACAAAATATTTCAATGTAATTTAATGCTTTACTGATGAAAGTTATTTTTTGCTACAAATTTCATTCTTGTTGATACCAATTCTCTATGCCATTAATGTTTTTTTTATTTTTAATATTGGTTTTAAGGAAAAGTATGCATTGTGGAACATTGGATATCGGCTCGGAACGAGAAATCAGGGGTGCTGAGTTCGAATTCCAGCTGAATTCATTGCATTCACTTATGCGCAAATACCCTTGGGAAAGGTATTAATTCATCTATACCTTCCAGTTATGGGTTAAATAACAGGACAGATTGGGTTCTATAGCCTTGGTCGGCAACCAGTCTACCGCAAAAAGCAATGGCAACCTACTACGGGATAATCTTCCGCCCAGTCAGTCATGTCTCGAAAGAGACATGATCGCCCAAAGCGTGTATCACGTATGGCACTTAACTGACTGACTGATGTTATCTTACAAATAATATTTTGTCATTTTAATTTAAGGTTTAGAAATGCATTCTTCAAGTTAATTTTCAGTTCAGTTTCTCTTGTCCAGTTTTTGAGGGTTTTTGGGTTATAACTTGGAGAGAAAGAAAGATTATAAAACCAACTGAAAATTTTTTTTTTTTTATTGAACCTTCAAAAAAATAGACATAAAAATAAATCTAATTTTGATAAAATAGCAGCTTTTAAAATTGCTCTTCATATTAAATTTATGGAGTTTTGGTAAAATTGTTGACAAAAATACTTTTTGTTACAATTATCAATATGTACCAGATAAAAAATTCATACCTAAATTCTGCCAGTCCTTGATTAATAATTTATTTAATGCACCTAGACTTATAAGCAGTTATAAATTCTTATTTAGTAATAAAAAAAATCTAACCAATTGCTATTATATATACAGAAATTTTGCCTTGATTGATTTTGAAGGAAGAAAAAGTAAATAGATTAAATGAAGTGAAAAATAAATAAAAATTTACTTGTACTGTATTTATAATTCTGTACATTAGTTCAGTTTGTATACTATAGAGTTGAGTTCCAAATTTTTTATATAGTACAGCGTGTACTGTACAGCAAATGTAATAAACATGTAGAGATAAATTAAAAATGTTTCAAATGATGCAAAATTTACATTAAAGCTATCTGAAGCTGGTTGACATGAATCCATCACATGCACGATATACCTAAAATAGCGATCAGGTCCAACTTGTCATTTAGTGACCTCATAGGAATTTAATCTGGTTGTTAAGTGAGGAGTTGTAATAATTTTTTCTTTTTCTTGGCTTTCTTGAATAATCAAGTATGGGCTTGAAGATTTACTCAAATCTTTGTAATTTTATACTTTAACAAATGATATCATGTGGGTGAGATCTTTGTTTAGCCTGCTACTATACTGGAAAAAAAAATCCCTAAAATGTTTAAGAAAAGTTGGATGATATATAGATCAAGATTTAAATTTTAAAATAATCCAGAAATACAAATATTCTCATTACCATTAGAATATTACTAAAATAAAAGAAACAGCACCTCTTTCCATGAAGTATGACATTTAGACAAATTTAGGAAGCTTGTGACTAATAGTTGAAAAATAATTAAACAGAATATGTTTGCCAACATTACAGTGAATGATTGCTCATTTTCAATTTCGAGTAACTGTCAAAAACAAAGCTCAAAACTTTTCATTATTTTTCTTTGTCACTCTAAACTAACACCCAACAAAAGGTTAATTATTGTCTGTCCCAAGCCAAACATCAGGAAATTTCATACAGCAATTCCAAAAAACTGGGTTCAAATTTCTACTCTGGAATAAAAAAGCAAAATTGCTCAAATTTTAATCAAAAAGTATTTGTACAGATCAAATATCAAGTCTATTGAAACTAATCTCTTGGTGATTTAAGTAAATCACTGACTGAAGAAGGAATTGTTTTCTCTTTTATATTGAAAGTAGGGAGAGAAAATAACTGGGTTTGATAATCAAGTTAACAATCTAGTTCTTTATGTAATTGCATTACTAGCTTTTGGCTTAGTGGTTAGAGCAATAAACTGGCAATGAGACTCTCTCTTCCAAGTAATCTTGATTAGCATAAACTAAGATAAAAAAAATAATTTTTTATCAAAAACAGTCAACTTAATGTGGTATTTGCAAAATATATGGCATACGTAAATAGATCATTAATTCATAATTGTAATTCTATCATTTTATTCCAAATGGTATTTTATATGTAATGATTTAAGAATTAAAAATACATATATCTTACAATTATAAAAATCATACAGGTCTTTCTTTCTTAACACATTATAACCCATTCACTTTATGCTAATAGTAAATACTAAAATCATTCCTCAAGAAGAAAATTAATTTTTTTTTCTTTGTCTCCCTCTTTGGTTACTTTTCAAGTTCTGCTTTTCCAGCTATTTGGCTTTTTGATTAAAGCAGATATTTTTTAATTGTGAATCAAATTACTGAAAAGACCCTAAATAATGTTAAATTGCCTGGTGTGTCACAGTCATAAATTTTGTATAAATAAAAAAATTAATGTTATTGAAAATGTTTTATAATAAAAATTCAATACAAGTGAATCTTTTGTGTCTGTCTCAAAATCAATCTGAAAAGAACTTCACTCAAGAATGGAAATTAAGAATTATTTTACAATAGCTAGATTCCATAACTAATAAAAAAAAATCCTGATATTTTTCAGTTTAAAAGAATTTATGACATTGCTATTTAGATTTCCAAATTCATAATTTTAGATATTTATAGACCAAGTAATAAATGGACATCATCGAGGAATTTCATATTTTCTGTGGCTTTTGTATTTGTTTACATTTAATTACAATGTTTTATTTCTAAAAATGGCTACTGTTCCTAAAAATACATTGGATGTTAATACAACATGTGAAGAGTTGATTACACCATTATACACATTTATGTATACACACAGTATTTAACAACTTATATATAAAGAACAAATAGGAAATGTTTATCAATCTAATGTTTCACTTTTATTAAAGCTTTATTATCTGAAGCTTTAATAAAAGTGAAACAAGTTAGATTGATGAACGTTTCTTATTTGTTCTTCATGTTATTGCCAATCTATATTTGATCCCAATTCTCTCTCTCTCTCTCTCTCTATATATATATATATATATATATATATATATATATATGAAATATCTTTAATCCAAAAGGAAAAATAGGAAGGTAAATCCTAAAGACCCAATCCTAATTAATATTAATAATATTTTAATATTAAAAAATGATACAGGTGGAGAGCTCAATGTAATTAAAATTACAGAGCCAATTATAAAATAAAATAAATTTCGGTGTTCAAAACTGTTGAATGATCATTTCAACATGAAATCCCTGAGAGAGATTTCATTTTTTATTTTATTTTTTATTTTATTTTTTATTTCATTTTTAAATGTGGTAGTTGCCGATGAGATGTGAAATCTCTCTTAGGGATTCCATGTTGAAATGATCATTCAACAGTTTTGAACATTGAAATTTATTTTATTTTATATATATATATATATATATATATATATATATATATATATATATAAAGAGAGAGAGATTGGAATCTGGCAATAAGATAAAGAACAAATAATAAACATTCATCAATCTAACTTGTTTCACTTTTATTAAAGCTTTGTAGAAGAATTCTCTGATAAAACTTTAATAAAAGTGAAACAATAGATTGATAAACATTTTCTTTGTTTATACTGTCTACCTACCTGATATTGAGTACTCTCTGCACATACCAGTCTCTAGACTATATATATATATATATATATATAGTCATCTGCAGACAGATCTGTTTCACTGTATCATAGCTCATCAGTATGGTTAGACTCTGATTGCTTTTAACCCAGGATTGAAACCCGACCAAATTGGCATCAGTCGGCGATTCTACCTCTAAGCTATGGGCGCTCGTAGAAGAAGGCAGACTTTTTAGTGTATACATTATCATTATACACACCCAATAGCCAGAATTATTATAACTCATGATAATAATTAATAAATAAAACTGAAAAATGGGTTAGCTAACCGGTTTCGCACCTTGCTCAACAGTTAAATCGAGGTGAATAAATAATTGTTTAAGAAACAGAACAGGATGTAAGGGGGAGATAGAGAAAAAAACAAACTTTTCTAAATGGAAATGAGTTGGAGGTCAAATATATGTTCCTTCTGTTTACACAGAAGAGTTTAATGATTCAATATAGATGGTCAACACTTTAAGGTGGTAACTTGAGTGTAACGAACTTGGGATGGAAAATGCATCTACATTAAATTTAGCGGCACAATTATGGTTATTTATAAGGTGTTCTTCAATAACAGACTCATGTATTGGTCAGCCTATCTGACAAAGAATAGTTCAAATTACATATTTTTGTAGGTACATGCTGTTTAATTCTAGCATCTAATCTTTGGGTAGTTCCTCCTATTCAGTGCAATCCACAACTACATTTAAACATATAAATTTAAGAACCATTGTGATGTAGGGAGAGAACATCCTTCCTTATAGAAGAAAGGCAGATTTAGCAGAAAAAAACAGCACAAGTATTAGCTGCAAAATAACAATGTCAAACTGCCAAGGATATATGCTTGAAAAATTTATCACTAACAGAACCCAGCAAAGGGAGGCGCAGGTATACCGGACATCTTTGCACAGTAGCTGGTTTAACTTTGTAGAACACCAATACCTTATTCCTAATTACAACATCCAATGGATAGGCGTTATTACAGAGAGTAGTAGTAATAAACCTGAGTTCCTTATCCAACTCAACTTTTTTTTTTTTTTTTTTTTTTTTTTAGATTAGATCAAATCCCTATAAGTAAAGAGTCCTAAGTTAATTTTATGTTTTTGGAGACAAAAAGAATCCCACCTGCTATACAAATCAATAAATTTTGGTTTTCGATAAACTGAAGTCAGAAAACCAGGAGATTTGCTCACCAAAACATCAAAGAAAGGAACGAAAGAATTAGTCTCTTGCATAAATTTTAAAGCTGGTTGCATTTTATTAAGGGTCAAAAGGAAATGGTCCACTTTAATTTCATCATTAAACAGACAAAAAGTGTCATCTACATAACAAATATGCATCAGGCTTATTAGATTCAGATAATATACTCTCCTCATGGAATCCAACAAAAACATTGCTAAAATGGGTCCCTAAGGAGAACCCATTGAAAACCCATCAATTTGTCTATACATGATGCTGTTCAAAACTAAATTCAACAGACATTGTGGCAAATTGCATCAATTCGACAAATATCCCTCAGCACATATATCAAGAGTTTCAGCTTAAGGGATGCAGGTAAAAAGGCTAGAAATATCATAACACATAAATCCGCTGGTTAATGGATGATGCTGTATGAAATCAGAAGAATCAAATTAATTTTTTACACGGAATATGATATACAGTTTCAAAACAGTCTGTAATATGGTCTGTGTAAACTGAAGGAACATATATTTGACCTCCAACTCATTTCCATTTAGAATTTGTTTTTCTCTCTGTCTCCCCCTTACATCCTGTTCTGTTTTTATATATATATATATATATGAAAGATAATGAGCTGGGTTTATATAAGAATGTGCCTCCTAATAAATATTAAAATATTTAGCAAAATGCATAAAATAGACAACATAAAAGAATTGGGAGCTAGTGTTACTGATTCAAACTCAGCTGGAATTATAAGAAATTGAGTTCAACATTGAAGCTTGAAAATTTTCAATTCTTTTCTTCAAATTTATTTATTTTACTGAATAAAGATGAAGGAATACTGATAAAAAAAAATACTGAAATGTAATTTCTGAATTTGCATAGTAAGTCTTCCATGTCTTAACATGAAGAACTGAAGATTAGGTTAAAAAATAAATCATTGGAAGAACTTAAATTTTAGCATTTTATTTTCTTATCTTGATTTACTGTTACAGAATATTTTCTTGATTTGTTGGGATCTTCTCACTGATGTTTTTGTGGCCAAAACATCAAAAATGTTAAGATTTCCCCTAATCAAGATGAAATAAAAGCCACAATATTTTTAAAAATTTTATGAATTAACTGATGTAATGAAAACAATTAAAAACTAATGTTCAAAGACCCATCTCTAGTTACTGAGTTTAAAATTAGACTCTGAATAATGAAGTTAGTGAAATGGCTAGTGATCTGGTTTGGAGGCTATTCTGTAGCTAAGAACTTGTTTTATTTTGACATGGGGAAACATTGTCCCTCTCTCCATTCTTACTTCAGATTGTTTGAGCACTTTCAACAATGTTGGTTGCAACAACATCTGAACCCACGTGATAGACATTCAAAAGACAGGGATAAATGAATGCCCTGCAACAGTTCTTTCATTGTCTTGTTTTTTGCATCATAAATGAACATCAGCACAGAACACATACTTCATGTGATTTAGTGATGAGTCTTTATTGAACCCATATCCTCTGGTATCAGTTAAAACTGACACCTTTTTCCAATATATCAACTAATTAGAAACTATAATTTTGGAAAGTGAAAATTTCACTGAAATATGTTGCAAATTTTCCAAGTCTTTATCTGAAATCAAGAAAATATGAACTTTAAGCAAAATAGTCCTAGGAAATGGGGAAAAAAATGATCACAGGAGGATTATAGGTTAATCATATCAATGAATATAAGACAGCTGGTGAAACAGTGGTGCTGGATATATATTTTTCTATTTTTTTTTTTTTTTTCTCTTAAGAAATGGTGCCCAGAAATTTCTTAAATTGTTTTAAATGGTTCTTGGAACTTCAATTTATTTGCCTTAGGTGATTTCCATATCAATATGAAATGCTTCTCTCTTGAATTTTATCAAAGGGAATGGGGATCAAGAGGGTAAAATAACTTGTGATAAGTTGGTCTATTTACTTCAACAATTCAGTAGCAATGAGATAAAAATGGTTTACTTATTGATTTATTTTTTTTACTTCAATAAAAAGTTTTTTCTCCCCCCATAATCTATGAGACAGATAAAAAAATAGAGTAGACTAGGCTCTAGACTTTGCCAGCAGCTAGTCTAGAAGGCTGACTGAATTTCAAATCTGAAGTTGAAGCCACTCCTATCCTATGAAAGGAAATGAGTTGATAAATCCCAGTGTGAGAGTGCACTCACCTAAGAGAGAATTCTTGACAGAAACCTTCCACCAAGCTGAAGCATAATAAATATAGTGCCGCTTTTAATCACTTGCGCAATAGGATGCAAAATGGCTTCCTCCTTCAGGAGTGAAGAAGGCCTGCTAATGATGATGCATTGCTATTTAATCAATAACATGCTTATAATGGATTCAAATGTAGTTGGTACTAAAATATAGTTGTGTGGCTGAATGGTTCTCATTTCAACCATGAGACCCAGGTTGAAATTTCACCATGGTTGAATGGCCAAGAATATGAATTATTGGTAATATTATCTTGGAGGAGATGATCTTAGCATGCAGCACTGTTGGGAAGTGCCTGAAAACCATGCCACAAGTCAACCCAAGACTTCTGAGTGGAAGCCATTGATGGTTGTGCAAGTACATGAATGGCAGATCTACTTGACATTGCTACACTTGTTTAGCAGTGACCTGTCTATACTGTTAAACAATACAAGACTAAGGAAAACTCTTTATGAATATTCCAACGCACAAACACTAAGAAGATTACAATTTAAGTATTATCCCTTGTCTGTGTATCAAACATTGCCACCACATCTGGTCTGGTACTTCTATTCTTCTATTATATATCTAGAGTTTTTTTGTTTTTTTTAAAGATTCAAAGAAGAATCTGCAATGTTATTCGTTTTGATCTTCTACCTCAGTTTCATTCATTTGCCCCACTGCCCTAATATAGCTTCCCTGTGCCTTTTCTCTAAATATTTTCATGGTAATTGATTTATAATACTAGTTGAAATTGAAAGTTCCATGCTAATAGTTTCTTCTCACTTGTGAAGTTCCTATCTTTGCTATCAAGTATAATCTTTAAGAAATTTAAATGCAATGTTAATAATCATCTTTCTCCTTGAATCCTCTTCTCTGGTCCTGTTTTTTTCACTCTCAGTAACCTCTTGCATCCTAGTAGCCTTGCCTGAATTTACTTCATTAGAAAGAAGAATGAAATCATTAGAAATGAAGTGTGATAACCATCCTAGGCATCTCCTATGTAGACTGCATTACAAATGATGTAGTACAAGACACCACGAGGCAAGAAGCAGGTTTATTGGAAGACTACATCAAGAAGTGGTTGAAATGATATGGACTTGTCAATCTTTCTATTGCCATCTTAAATCCTTAGACAAAAGAAGACACAGATGAAGTAAAAATAGGCTGGCAATATCATTAATTAAACAGGAAGATCATTCATATAGACTTTAACATATAACTAAAATATATGAAGGGAGATTGTTAAGTACTCAGCTGTGCAGTACCCCACAAGGTGATTAGACTGGTGGTGATATAATTATTGGAATTAATGTTTAGTAAAAATCCTATCTGTGATATAACTTGATCTAAAAAAAGAGATTAAAATAAACCATAACCTCTATTCGAAACAAACAGTTTGTGTTCATGTTGGTTACAACTGATGAGAATGACTGCAGCAAAGGAGAAGAAAAAAAGCCTCATCCAAAATTTCCAGACAAATCTTCTAGATGCATGCTAGAATTTCTTCCTCACCAATAAGAAATGGATAATTCTCAGTCTTATCCCAATCTTTTTGTTCTTTCCTATCTTGAAGTCAGAAGGCTATTACTTTACTGCATGCTGTTTGCATATTAACATTGGTTCCTTTTCACTGTCTTATAATTCCTCTTATTGATGCCTTATAGTACCTTATTCATTTCTTGTATTATTTTGTTGTCTCTTCTTATTTTTATTTTTATTATTGGAAATTTTATCAATTACACTTAAACTGTCTGCTTATTCAACAGTCCAGACAGAGTGAGTGAAATAACAAGACACACATAGCGAGAGAGGAGTCTAAAAAGGATCTATTTACTCACCAGATTTGTTTAACCTGTATAGCAAGATGATTCTTAGAGGATTAGAAGACTAACCAGGATTAATTATTGGTAGATGTAATCATAACTACTTTATACAAGAAATATTGTAATGAAATCAGATTCAGTAAAACTGAAATAACAATTAGACAAGATAGTTGATGAATGAACTAATCATTAACTGTAAGAAAATAGAATGCATGGTTATCAGCAAAAAGTACAGTCAAAGTTGTGAATTACACAATGGAAACACAAAAATCAGTGTGAAAATTTATCTATTTAGGTTGTATAACAACAGATGACAAAGTATGGCACATAAATTCAAAGGTTCATGGAAATAATGAAAAATATTTTTCAAAAACTGGGCAAAGTAATCTAAGAAATGAACAATGTCATTGGAAACAGAAAAAATGTTAGATTGCTATGTAATTCCTAATCTTTTACATGGCAATGAATACTGGACAATTTTTTCACAGATAAAAATGAGTTCAAGCAACACAGATATGATTCTACTGACAAATGCTGAGAATGCCTTGAACAGAGCCTGTGAGAAACAAGGAAGTTATAAAGAAAATAGCAAACTTAATAATCAGAAAGAGAAATTTCAAAATTTTGGATATGTGACAAGAAAAGGCCTAGAGAATTAATACTCGGAGTACATTGAAAAAAGCGAGTAACCTGTTTGAGTAAATTCATGGCAGAACAAATATGATGATGTTTTAAGAATTATTTTCAGTAAAAAAGACAGGAAATTGTGGAGTGCCTTGATTTCTCATGTATTAAAGGAATATAACACAAAGAGAATGAGACTTCTGACATTATGACTTATCTAAACAGCTAGTTTTTTTTATGTAAAACTTAGCTATTATCTAGATTTTAATGCTTTGGGAGAATTGAAATCACTTTTAGTTTTATTCTAAGCATTAATCATATTCATTAAAATAGTTCAATAACTAGTAAAAAAGAAAACATCACACAACTTTTATGACAGGTTGATTAGTAATTAGTTTCCAATTTTAGAAGAATTCTCTTTAGAGATCAAAAGAAAAAAAATAAAGCATTGCAAGGAGCGTTTCTCTAATAAACTATCTGCTGTTGCAACTCAAGGTTGGTTGCCCTTCTCTCAAATAGCGGAGTGCTTCCAAGCAATTTCTCTCTATCTTGTTCTTTGATGAACACTCAAGTCACTTTTGCCAGTGGTTCATCATCAGTGCCCCAATTTGGCAATAAGTGAATTAAGTTAAGAACAAATTAGTGTTGGAAATTTAACACTCAATCAAAATTTAATCAAGTTCCTCAGAGGTTATAAATTTGACTTCATTTGTGTTTTGGAAAAAATTTTTTTTGCTTTTCTTTTTTATCTGATCTTTTTCAACCTTTGAGCTGTTAAAAACAATTTACAATTTAGTGACTATTAAGTCCTAAATGACAGTAAATGTTACTTGTTTTAACAAAACAACGTTTGCCTTTCCACATTCTGTAGATGCCTTCAAAAATCAAAAAGATTTTTTTTTATAAACTCATCATTTTGAGGCATGGAAATAAAATATTTTAGAATAAAAAATGTCAAAGTGAGTAAAAAAAAATCAAACAAACCTTAACTATTGCTAGAAAGTTTTCTTTTTCCTTACCTAATTTGGTCACATGCTAAGAATATTCTTTTTTCTCAACAAAATAGCTAAAACTGTATAAGATCATAAACCACATTTAAAAAAGATGATCAGTTGTTAGATATTAAGGTGAAATTTAATGACAGAATCAGACTATTATATGTGCATTTCTCAGTACCAAATGTGATATAAGGTCAGTTTAAAGTGGGTTTAACACCAATGCCATGAAAAAATTGTTCAAGCCCTCTTACTACTTCCACTTTTGGGGACACTTTAGGTGCTGGGTAATGACCCCCATCCCCTTTCAAAGAAGAGGTACTGCATGGGGGTATGGCTAACTGGGGTTTGAGTTAATATTATATTGAAACTTTACCTGCAAAAGTGCCAATATATATTTATTAATATTCAAAAGTGCCAATATATATTTATTAATATTCAAATTTTTGAGTTATATATTTTGTAATGCCTTTCAGGGTGTATGCATTTATGGCTCTGTGAATTACCATAAATATAGTGAAGTGTCTTATTAGTTGCAGTTTCAATGGTTTAAAATTGTTTTCCTCTTCTTGGACAAGCTAATAGCCAAGACTAGGAAGCTTATTCTACCTTGTTATTCAACTCATAGGCAAGAAGAGAAAGATCTATGATTTTCCCATGAGTGCAAGGTGAACACTACAGATTCAATCAGAATTTGTAATTTGCTAGCAAATTGCACTTACTGTGCCAATAACCATTATGATACCTGCACATCAAATATTAGATAACATAGAAATAGTCTATAAAATTTGATGGAAATCAAT
The DNA here is from genome assembly GCA_037127315.1 of Ascarosepion bandense. Classification (NCBI taxonomy): domain Eukaryota; kingdom Metazoa; phylum Mollusca; class Cephalopoda; order Sepiida; family Sepiidae; genus Ascarosepion; species Ascarosepion bandense. The sequence continues at coordinate 1,580,712 of JBBBDQ010000573.1, read as the reverse complement.
CCAGGTGTGTTGTCTATATACATACAGTTTTTTTGCATTGAATATTTTGTGATCATTATACAATTGACTCAAAGAAACATTTTTCTTTAGTTTAACTTCTTCAAACCAAAAGAATTTTCTGCTTTTCATATAAAAAGTCAGCAATAACACATCACTCAATGAATCTCAGACCCAAGTAATAAAACGGCAACTTTTAGGCAAAATTCAATTTTATTCATCAACATAGTTTCCTTCTAGGGTGATACTCTGACTCCAACGATTCTCTAACAATTCAATGCCTTCTTTTGTAGAATGATTTGTCTTTGGCCTTAAAATATGTCCCAGTTTCCAATATCACTTCTTCATTGGAGCGAAATCTCTTTCCCTGGAGCATTCTTTTGAGGTCTGCAAACAGGCAGTTGTTGCTGGGAGCCAGATCTGGAGAACTGGGTAGATGTGGAAGCAATTCTAAGTGCAATTCCTGTAGTTTTGTCATCGTTGCAATTGACTTGTGACATGGTGCGTTGTCTTGGGAATAGATCATTTTTTCTTCTTCATTTGTGTTGTTTTTTGGCAATTTCTTCCTTCAAATGCACCAATAATGTGATATAATATTCACTATTGATAGTTCTTTCTTTCTCAAGGTAATCAATAAACAAAACATCTTGTGCATTTCAAAATATAAAGGCCAAAACTTTGCCTGCTGATGTTTGCATTTTGGTTGCTTTGGACGGCTTTCACCTGCTGCTATTCACTCAGCTGATTCCTGACTTGATTCCAAAGTGAAGTGGTGGATACATGTTTCCTCTATTGTCATATATTTACACAAAAAACCCTTCTTGTGTTGAAACAGTTGCAAACAAGGCTCTGAATCATCAATGTGTTAATGTTTTTTATCAATTGTGAGCAAACACAGCACCCACTTTTACAGTTTTCTCATTGATAAATGTTCATGCAAAATTGTAAATACACTGCTTTCTGATATGTTCAACTCCTCTGTTAACTCATATAACTTCAATTAACTATTGGCCAAAATGAGTTTTTTTTTTTTTTTTTTTTTTTTTTTTGGTGTTTTCCAGAACAACTGCTGATTTGGGGCGACCTGAATGATCAACATCATTTGTGTCTCTACAACCATGTTTAAAGTCAGCATACCATCTCTTAATTGTTGTTTCTGATGGAGCAGAGTCCAAATAACACTTATCAAGCAATTGTTTGAACAGTATTTTTTCCCATCAGAAAGCAGTGCTGTAGCAACACATGAAATTAATATTTTTCCATTGTTTCAAAAATTTGCAACATTAGCTTCATTTAAATAACTGTAATTTGTAAACTAATAATCTGATTGGGCCCAAATTTTGTCATGTGTCATTTGAAGGCTAGTATTTCATAAAAATCATATGGATTTCTTATTAGTGGTACCATTTATATGTCAGGCCCAGGAAATTGAGTAATGTGTTATTTTGTAATATTTTTTCAGTAAACTTAAAATATTTAACTTTGTTTAAGTGAATAAAACACACAGGTTACCAAAATATGACATCAGAAAAAAATCAAATATTAACTGAAATATTTAAAGAAATGGGGAAAAGTTTATGCCTTTGTAATAAATTAGTTTTGGGAGTTTGCATTCAGATATCTTGTCTCGACTTTATTGATTAAATTGGTATTTCTTCAATCAATCAAAGGATATTTAGAACAACTCTGAGATTTACAATAAAAGAATTTATCAACAATACCTAAAGATTTCCTCACAGCAAATCCATAATATACGAAACTGAAGAAAAATTTAAATTGGCACAAAAAAACATTCTGAAGTCATTAATAGTAAGATATATTCCCCATCCGCTGAAGGTTGTTTATACTTATTACCAGGGTAATAATAAATATCTCTTTACATACATGAAATTATTCTTTGAAGGAGAAAACTAAGTAAAAAATGCTGCCTCTGCTTTAAGGCAATCACAAATCTTCAATAATGCATGTATGTGCACGCATTTGAACTGATTTTCATTAAATCTACACATTATTGAATATACTAGCAGAATATCCATACAAACAAGATTATTTACTTATGGTTTGGCATTTCTGACTAGGATTAGTGTGTCTGTTTACTCTACTTGGGGGGATCAAAGTGCTACTCCTAAACTTCTGTATTATTTATATATTATAGAATTAATAAAATATAAAGTTTAGCACTTAGCTGATTGGTATTATCTTTAACATCCAGTAGTAGTTTCGTAGGCTGACCATCCAGCAAGCACTCCATCTACTCTTCAGGGGATATCATCAATTGACTGTTTATATTTCTTATTTTTCTTTTATATATGCACTTTTCATTGGTACAAGGTTGGTTTTTTTTCTTTCATAGTGTGTGTGTGTGTGTGTGTGTGTGTGTGTGTGTGCGTGCGTGCATGCGTGGGCATGCACATGTACCTGACTGTATGTATGTGTGTACATGTAGAATCTTGTGGTTATTTCTATTTATCCTTGTTTTTTTTTTTTGTCACTTTCTTCACAGTTTCTTCTTATTGGTCTTATACCCAAGGCACTGCTTTCATACAACTGTGAATTACATAAGCATTCCAAAGTTAATTTGCACATAAATCCTCTCATTTAAATATGATTAAAAAAAAAAAAAGAAAAGAAAACAGTAACATTGTTCAGTGATTAACAGTTGCCTTAATTCCTGACCATTGAGAGTCCATTTCCTATTTCAATCTTTGGGACCCAATTTGAAGGATTTTACACCATTATCCCAAATTCTTTTGTATTTGTACATGAAAAATGTGTAATTTCCATCTGTGGCATATTGTGAACTCACATGACTTAATATTTAAAGTTTTGATGCGTTTTTTAATCCAATACATTTTGAGTGACTCAGGCTATTGAGTAGGTGGAGCTGTGGAGGTTTTAATCTAATCACCATTTCTAGAGAGAAGATTTTTAGACATGATTAGCAATTTATCTGCCTACAAGTGAGGACTTCTTACTGTATACTAACACAAACATCAGTCTTCTGTCAACCTGTGACATGGTTTTCAAGCACTTCTTAATGGTGTTAGGATCATCTCCCCAGGAGGAGATAATCAATAAGTTTCTTCCTTGACTATTTGACCGTGACAAGAATAAAACCTGGGTATCATGGTCAGAACATTAATCACTTGACCACACACATAAAATGATTAAATCTCAACGTGAGATTGGTAAGATAACAGTCAGATTAGTGGGTAGTAACAAAATAGAGATGAAGTTTTGTCTTCATCTTAGGATAATTATATTTGTCAAATAGAAATAAGCAGGTTGGCTGCAACCAATAAATGCATCCATTCATTCAGTCAGTTAAGTGCCATACATGAAACATGCTTGGGCGATCATGTCTCGAAGGAGACATGACTGACTGAGCAGAAGATTATCCCGCAGTAGGTTTCCTTTGCTTTCTGCGGTAGATTGATTGCCAGTCAAGGCTATAGAACCCAATCTGTCCTGTTATTTAACCCATAGCTGGAAGGAAGAGATGGATTAATACCTTTCCCAAGGGTATTTGCGTGTAAATGAATTCAACTGGAATTTGAACTCGGCGCCTCAATTTCTCATTCCGAGCTGATATCCACTACACCACAGCGCACATCCGACTTACTGCAAATACTTGCTGTCTTCAGGGGACTTCTTTTAATAGAATCAATTTAACATTACTTTTAATTAAATAAAGATCAAATAAAAAAAACACAATTATTAAACATTCCTAATAATATCGCTCTAAAGTGTTGAATCCTGTAATTTATTTCATAAAAGAAAAACTTTATTCAAGAAACCTAGCAATGCTATGATTTATACAAATACATTTGATGCTTTATCCTCCATTATTGCTGTAAGGTTTTCAACCAACCCATTTAAGATATACACATATCATTTAGTTTTTAATTTTCTTGTTATATTCTCAAGTGTCCTTTCTAGTTTTTATAAAAAAAATAAAAAAGGAATATTTTATATTGAAAAATCAAATTAAAAGGCTAATATTAAAATAAGTTTGTAGGTTTGAAAAGCACAAATAAGCAAAAACTGATTTCATTTTATTTTCAGTAAACAAATAAAACTTGCTTGGAATTTGTGTAAATGTTATAGCCAGAAATTCTAGTAATTTGACAGAGGTATTTAGAAGGATGTGCGTTGTGGTACAGTGGATATCGGCTTGGAACGAGAAGCCAGGGAGCCGAGTTCGAATTCCAGTTGAATCCATTGTATTCACTTACACGCAAATACCCTTGGGAAAGGTATTAATCCATCTCTTCCTTCCAGTTATGGGTTAAATAGCAGGACAGATTGGGTTCTATAGCCTTGGTCGGCAACCAGTCTACCGCAGAAAGCAATGGCAACCTACTATGGGATAATCTTTTGCCCAGTCAGTCATGTCTCTTTCGAGACATGATCACCCAAGCGTGTATCATGTATGGCACTTAACTGACTGATTTAGAAGTATAATACTTGACTAATCATGAAAAGTTAACTTGCTACTTGCTAAATCTTAAGGATTTTTTTTTTCTACTGATAGTTGCACCAATACAAGGCCCAAGGTAGAGAGTTACTGAGATTGTAAGAGATGAGGGAATTAGGATAGATATCAGTTGACTCTAAACTTAGAGACCAAGATTATACTTTTCAGAGAAACATTCTCTCAGGAGTTTGTTCCACGAAATAACAGTTTTGAGGAAGAAGCTGCCTGAGTAGAACTTGCTTTTTATGAAAGAAACACAAGGAGAATGGAAATGGTTTGCTACTGTGAACACAGCATAGCGGGTTCTAGCTGTGAAGGTGGCACTAAGCAATGTAATTAGTCTGAACATCGGACATAGCAATACCAGTATAATAGTGAAAGGCTGGCAACATTTTATCTGTGGGATAAGGGTCACAGACTGGATAATAATTTGTCACCCACAAGGCCATGTAGTTACTTTTGGACTCTGTCAAGGCTGGACAGTGAAAAACAGGCAGCATCATCCCAGATATGGCAGCAATACTCCATTCTTGGTCTTATCTGATATAAAGACAGAATACAACCACTCATCAGGATTAGCACAGGTTTTCAAACACCACACAGTACTAAAAGAGTATTAAATGCCTGTTTAATATTTCTTTCTTTTATTTCCAGAATGTTCTATATCACTATGTATGTAGTTGCTAGTTAGAATGAATAAATATTTTTGGCATATTTGGTTAATATGTCAAGAAAAAGAATTTTATTGTTAATATGGAGTTTGTAAATAAAGTGTAAGACAGCATTATTTTCAATGGTTTTTCATTTTTTAAAATGTCTTCTAAGCTTTTTGCTATTATGAATATCTTGTCAGTATAGCATACCTATATGAAGAACTTGCTGGAATTATTGAAGATTTTCTTTTCCTCATAAAATATGTAGAAATTAAATAGAGTTGGACCAAGGGCCGAAGCCACTGCTACACACTCAGTTTGTACATGAAGGTTGCAGTGGCTGTAAAATGATACAGACGAAAAGGTAGAGATGAATTTAAATTTTTCTCAAGAGTATTTGCTATAAATGAATATAATGAATTCTTTGACTTGAATTTGAACTTCACTCTCATTCTGAGTAGTTATCCATTACACCATCTTCACATCCACAATATATATATATATATATATATATATATATATATATAGCAATCAAATCAAATATGGATCAGAATCTGACAGAAAGATAGGATGAAGATCAAATAAGAAACGTTTATGAATTTAATATTTTTCACTTTTATAAATGCTTCATCTGAGAATGAGATATTGAGAAATTAATTTTGGTATTTTTATTTTTGTATTGCTTGATTTTCATTGGTTAAACAGACTTCATGTGCATTTGACTTGTTAAACAGTGTTAGTCTAATTTATGACATCCTGAACTCAAGGAGAGAGAAAACAGATTCCAAGCGTAACTGAAAAAAAAATTGCATTATATATATAAGTGTAGCATAATTCTAGTTTGTTTATGTGGGATTCCGATGATAATGTGTGTGTGTGTGTGTGTGTGTGTGTGTATATATATATATATATATATATATATAGTAGTAGTTGGCATTATTTTTGTTTGGAGGTTATCTGCATGATGATCTAAATATGGTTTAATATAAAAACCAGTTGGGATAGATAAACATATGTTAGATTCTTTTAGAAAGATTTAATAAAGGTTGGTGATGTAATTTCATTTATAGTGAGTAAAACTTTTATCAGGACTCCTTCAAAATATATCTGACATAAAGAATTATGTTCTTTTGTAATTAGGGTTGCATTTGTGAAATTAAAGTTATGGCTAGTCTTGTTTCTGTGTATTACAAGCAAGTTTAAAATGGTTGTCCCAATGTAGGTCCCATTTGTGTTCACAGATCAGGCTTTTAGACTTCAAGATGTCTTTCTAATTTTATTATGCAAATGAATGTTTTCATAATAAAATTAGTATTAACCAACAGATATTTGTAAACTTTTAGGATGTATTTACATGATAGAAAGACCAGATGGTTCAACCACAGATCTACATTTAAAATAGAAAAATTAAAGACAATACAAAATTGGCTAACCACATTTAGAAATTGAAATCAAAATATTAAAAGATCCAGACATAATGTGGAGCATTGTAAAAACAGCCAAGCCTTACAACGGTGGACAAATATGTAGACTGTGCCAAGAAGAAATATTAGAAATTCTGACATACCCAAATAAATATGAACTGTTAAATGAAAGAACAGAAATTATGACTAAATGCATCCACACTAAGAAATACCTCTTAGGTTCATACAACCATGGATGAAAACGTCATAATTCGTTTGAATTTAAACAATGCGTGTTCATAAATTCTCTGCTATGTGAACGTTCAAATAAAACACTGTTACAAGAGCGTTCTTAAAAAGAAAAACGGTCAAAGGTAAAATCAGTTATTAAAAATTGCCTGAAGACACCACTCATGGTAGAAACCTGGGTAGCAAAATAACTCGTTTAAAAATGGAAAATATATATATATATATATATATATATATGAAAAACAGTCTTATACATGTTTTGTTAAAAATCAACAAAAACTATGAATACTTATTTGGGATTTAAGAATCTGTCTACCTTTCAGCAGTCTTTAAACTGTTTGCCATAGCACTTACAGCCTTTTTGCTATAGCAAAACCAAAATACTTGAAAATGGTTAATAGATCAGCTTAAAGCACTTGGAACAAACAAACATTTGGATAATTTCTGCACACTAAGTCACAAAATGAAATCTTGTTGTTTGCATAAAAGAAAAAATATAATAAAAACGTAATAACACTTTGTCCATCAAAGAAACATAGGTGTTTGTATAAACGGCCTTAAATTATATCTGTGAATGTGATAAATAATGGCTTGACAAAAAAGACGAAAAGAAAATTCTAAGTGGAATAGATAAAAAGAAATCAATTGAAAACTAATTTCTGAAATTCAGTGGTACAATCTTACAATTAGAAAAATTAATTTATTTTCATAACAGTGGAATCTAATTTTCCATCATTAGATCTTATTGGATCCATTAGCTAGAATGCTACTTGGATTAAAATTATTCTTTTTTTATGTTTGCCCAATACAAGGCCCGAGAACCACTCAAGGTAGTGCGTGTTGTATAAGCATAAGAAAAAGCAAGAAGTGAAATTCTTAAGGCTATGTAGATCAAGATTTAATTAGTGAATAACATTTCAGAGACATTAGAAATGTAGTGTGAAAGTAATCTATAGAAGGATATTGGAAACCCAGTCCTAAACAGGAAACAAGGGATAAGCCTCTCATTCTGTTCAACAGGCCAAGGATGATAGGCAAGCCTATCTACTCTTATTACAATAGTATATCTAACGATTTAGGAAGTAAAATTTTGATTTAAGATTCCTTTAAAAAGAACCAAAAGAGGTGTTCTGGTTTACATTTATTATTAAAGAAGTGATTAGAAATGCATGTGTGACTAGCAAGTAATAGGATTATCTCAGATATTCACTACAGCCATAACAGTTTTAATAAATAAATTTCTGTATTTTTCTCTTTGAAAAGATAATTATGTATAAATTGTTGCCTAATTGTATGATTGGTGATGATAGGCTTTAAATAAAATTTATATATCTTTATATCTTTTAAATTTTATAAAACTTTAAAACTAAAAAAAGACAATTCTGTTCAGAAAATTAAACTTTGAATAAATTTGAAACAAATTAATTAAAAATTAATGTTTAAAAAGCTTGGAATAACAAATGTTTGAAGTGAATGTTTATAACAGTATAACTATACAATATAGAATATAAAAATATAACTTCTAACAGAAATTAGTGTTTAAAAAGCTTGGAATACCAAATGTTTGAAGTGAACTGTTTTAGTTTTAGTCATTTTTGAGTTTTCCTTGTATTTTTTATTATTTACATCTTAATCTTTTTTTTGTATAATTTTGCATAAAAATTATTTTGTGCCATAAGCAACAACATGGTTTATTTCTTAACTCTTTATTTTATTTGAATAAAATAAATGTATCCTAAAAATATGTATAGAAAATAATGGAAAAGTTAGAATTTGTTTAGTTTTCATAAAGTTAGTAAACCAACCTTAGAATTTAGATTTATTGGAACAATATTTTTTTATTGTCTGTTTCTCACCAAAAAGTACTTTTTTCAGCAGATAAAAATAATTGAGTAAATGAAATCATTCATTCTTTGCATTTTGTTCAATATTTTGGTTTAATTTCTACCTTAAATAATTTCATTTGTCCTTGGTGAATAATTTACCAGCTTCAGAGTCACTGATTTAGGTAATGGACAAAAATACATAAAGTTTAATTTTCATTAGCTACCAAATCAAATTTTTATTAAATAAGTTGTTCTTATTAAAATTTGTACATTTTGATCAATTTAATAATTATATGGCTTTAAGTAAGAGAAACTATAACTGATTTAGAGTTTAAGAACATTATGATCAATACTGGATATGTTAATAAGTAAAAAAAAATGTTTAATCCAGGAGTTTAAATGTAAGGTCAATTGACACCTCCTATCACACTAACTTGCATCTATTCTCCCAACACTCTCACCATCTACCCAACCCTCGTTCTCGGTATCCTTACCCGTCTATCACCCTCTTTCTGACATTTCCTATATCTAACCATCCTTTCTCACCACTTTCCCCCCTATGTAACCTCCTGCGCAGTAGTGGTAGTGGAATGCCTTGCTCAGGGTGAAACAATTATTAAAAAAATACATTTGAGAAAGTTACAATAAATTTAACTGAAATTAAAACCAATGCAATAATTGTCTAAAATTAATAATTAACAATGCTTAATCTAAGAAATTCAGATAATTTTACAGCTAATCACACTGGTATATGTCAGTAAAAATGGTTGTATGTCAAGTGTTCTAGTGAAAATAAACTGGAAAATCTATGCATTTGAATTTGAATGACTGCTGATGGTTGGCTTTTGTAGCCTTGTTGAAAAACAACTATACAAAATATATCTTATCAGAAACTTATTACTTTTAATGATGGTGATAAAAGGATGTTTGGAAAGAGAGAATAGCTATCTTTATTGTCTCCACTCTGTAAAGCCCATATTAGGCATTAATATATGTGATATGCTAACACCTTAACACAGCAAAATGAAGACTGGAATAAATGAAAGGAATAAATGGCAAATATGCACTGTACTTGAAAAGATTTTAAATACAGATATGTCATACAAAAGTATATATTAATATGTGTATCAGTCAGTCAAGTACCATATGTGATACATTCTTGGGCGATCATGTCTTTTTTGAGATATGACTGACTAGGCAGGAGATTTTCCCATAGTAGGTTGCCATTGCTTTCTGTGGTAGACTGGTTGCCAACCAAGGCTATGAAACCTAATCTGTCATGCTATTTAACCTATAGCTGCAAGAAGAAGTGATGGATTAATACCTTTCCCAAGGGTATTTGCATGTAAATGAATGCAATGAATTCAAACTCAGCTTTCTTATTCCAAGCCGATATCCACTGCACTACAATATACATGTTTTTCTTACATAGAACTTTAACACATTAATAAAACAGTGTGAACAAATGAAAATCAAGATTTTATTTGTTATATTTCCCAGAAAAAAAAACAGTCAAGCCAGGTTATGCCTAACATTCCTCGTTTGGACCATGTAGTTTCCATTTGTCCCCCTTACCACCAAGGGCTATCATGTGTACCTTTCACATGGTCCTGGTCCACAAAATCTCCAAAAGGAAATAAAACCTTTATTCCCTTTTTACATTATAAATTTGGTCATGGCTCTAAGAGTGGTTTCCCCTGATGAAAAAGAGAGGGATACAGGTTTGATTCTGTCTGGAGGCACATTTTTTTAGTAGGACTTCTTGATCTAGGCCAGTTGATATTAAGAAAAAAAAAATTATGTTAGCACAAAAATAACATTTTTAGTAATAAGAAAGGTACACACACACACTATATTATATATATATATATAGTATTTGGATAGCAATTTCTCATTTATGCAGGCTTGGTTGAAGACCAACAACTTTATAGTTGTTTGTTTTTATTTAATATTTTCTTTAATTTGGATTAGTTTCTGGGATAATTTGAATATAAATTGTTCAGTGTCTTGTGAGCTCTTTTGGCTTTCATAAACCATTATCAAATAATCTTTTGTGGGTTAAGAAGGTTTTTGTTAATAGCTATGCATTGTGATTCTTTGGTGAGTTTTAATTGCCATACCTTCATGCATCAAGAAGTGTCTTTTTCTTTTTCCCCAACTATTGCATCTTTTTACATCAATTGTTGGTCTCATTTCTTAAAGTTTTAAAGTATGTTTATTCCTAAGTTGAATTAAATTTTATTAATGCTCGATTGTTTTTTATGGCTAATGCTTCTAATATTTATAATCGTTTTACAGTTGATATACCATAGAGTATTTGTATTAATAATTATTATTTTTCGCATTTGTTGTGTTAGTTGCTGCTGTGATAGAGAGTAAGCGGGAAAGACAAAATATTGAGTTATCCAACATTTTTGAACTTTCAAATTTTCTATCTCAGTTTCAGTGAATTTTTGGAAATAAAATAAACATCTTTATCAATTAATCCTGTTCAGTAACTAAATATAGGATGAAGTGATTGTAATAAATGAATACATGACATTGACACTTATTCCTAGCAATACTTGCTATTTTGTATAGTTAATCATTCTACCATTGACAATCAAGCATCATAGCTGTTTGTGTATAGGTATATATGTATATAAATTCCAATGTACACACATGCAAATTAGTTTATATAGCATGAATGCTTAAGGCAAAGGGAATAAGAAAATAAGTCAAATTGTCAGCTGGTAGCCCATGTAAACTGTTCAAAGTTCGTATATATTGATCCGCATATAGAAAACAACCACAACAACACCTAAATACCGATACTTCTGCTACAACCTGTGCAAGTGAGAATCATGGAGAAATCAATAATTTAGTGACTTTGCTTAACAATACATTGTGTAATAAGAAGACAAATAGTATTTTGTTATAGGTTCTTTTGACTCCTTATCTGTTTTTTTATGTATACTTTGTATATCAAGTTGATTGCATTATACTAACATTCTAGAAACTATTTTACTGGCCTAAAAATAAAATCATTTTCTCATTTTTTTACACTTTACCAATTATTTTCAATTAAATAGAAAAAATAAAATTAAATGTTATGCCAGTTTCTGAAAAAGAGAAAGAACAGGTACAACACTTCAATCAAAAATATGTAAATGGTTTAGAAAGAGATTTGGTACTGTGCTGCCTGATGGATGCCTCGTGGTATATAAGACCTCATGATAAGGTTTCTGCAATCGGATTCTATAGGGTGGGGGTGATTCTCAGTACTAAACTAGATTCAAATGAATATGTCTCTCAAGGTTCTCTAATGAGTCCTACCCTTTTGTAGCTTTTTATTAATGATCTACATGAAAACATTTGCACAAATCATATCACAGTTTGCAACTGATATCTTCTCTGATCTAGCTCTGACAGCCCAAAGGGCAAAAACTGGGTTGTTACTTTTAATACCTCAAGGAAAAAAATAAAAAACAAAAACATGCTAGTATCCTGTATTGCCAACAATCAGACTTTAAGTTTTCTCTAGTCACTATGAATGGTTGCATGCTCAATGTTTTGAATATTGATTTGGTCTCAAGGTCATTCCTGGCCTCAAATAGGATTCATATATATGTTCAATTGCTAAAAACTCTGGAAAAATGATCAACTCACTCTATCATTCCAGGAAATACCCAGTTCCTGCCATGTTTTATCTTTACAAGAATCAGATCAGACCAAAAATAGAGTATTGCTGCCATATCTGGGTTGAAGCCACTCAATCCTTACTTTGATAAAGTTAATTTACATGGTCTCATGAGAGATGTTCCCATCTTCACTCAACAGCATAAGCCTTTTGCTACACTATTTCTATGGCAAATGTTCACAGGAGACTCCATTCTTTCATTCCACTGGTTCAAACCTTTATAGATTGAACCACTCATGTTGCTTCCACAAAGTCAAATTACCTTCATTTCCTCCATATTCCAAATGTAAAGAGAAGAACTGCAATTTTGTGGGTGCTTTCCTAAAAATCAGAATCATAAGCTCTTCAAATCAAGTATCAATCATTATCAATTCTTTTGCTCATAACCTTCTCTTTCGTTCAGATCACACACTTTATTTATAATTATTATTTTGATTGTAACCCTTTACCATAAAAAAAAACGTTTTCCTACCAGTTCTGTGTGATCCATCTTTGGACAATAAAACATGTTGGAGATGTTGATGGTGTTAATGGTTGAAAAGGCATAAATGCTGGTCTAAAAAAGCCTATATATATATATATATATATATATATATATATATATATATATATATATTAGTCATCCACATACAAGCCTGTTTCACTGTATCACAGCTCATCAGTGTGGCTAGACACTTCCATTTGCTTCTGGCTGGGATTGGAATTCAACCGATTTAGTGTCAGTCGGAGTCCCTACCCCCTAAGCCATAGGCGCATGGAATGAGAGAAAGGAAATTTTAATGTGTTGTATATAAGCAGTGTATACACACGCCAGTCACTGAAAGAACTCAATTCATTTCTAAAGAGTAATCCTTTATCGCAGAAGTGGAAACTATTTTTAAAATTTTCTTCTCTAGAGAGCTCAATCATAATGAGAGCATAATATATTAGTCATCCACACACAAGCCTGTATATATATATATATATATATATATATATATATATTTTAACAAAGTTGTGGAACTCATAGGTTTTTTTCATGCATTTACTTTTATAAAGAGTGCTCGATGCAAACGTAGAGTGTTATATTGTGATAGTTGTTACAATGGTTTATAAATTCATAGTATAACTACACAAAAATTTTTGCATTTCGAGGCTAACCTTGTTTTTTGGTTGCTTCTCATTGGGACCCGATGAGAAGCAACCAAAAACAAGGTTAGCTTTGAAACGCAAAAATTTTTGTGTAGTTATACTATGAATTTATAAACCATTGTAACAACTATTACAATATATATATATATATATATATATATATATATATATATATAGGCATCCACAGACAGTCCTGTTTTGCTATATCACAGCTCATCAGTATGGTTAGACATCCAATTGCTTCTAGCCAGGATTAAAACTCGAATGAATTAATATCAATCAGCGCTTCTACCTCTGAGCTATGGGTGCTTGGTAGAGGAAGGCGAACTTTAGGATGTTATATACAATGTAAACACATGACAGTAGCTGAGAGTGTTCAAATTCCTTACTGAAAGAATAATGCATAAATGCATGAGTAGCTACTGTTTTTAAAATCTACCATTTCTCCATAGTGCTCAATTGGCATGCAAGAGTGTATATATATATATATATATATATATTGTCATCCACAAACAGATCTGTTTTGCTGTATCACAGCTCATCAGTATGGTTAGACTCCGATTGCTTTTTAACCCAGGATTGAAACCCTACCGAATTGGCGTCAGTCGACGATTATACTTCTGGGCTATGGGTGTTCGGTGGAAGAAGGCAGACCTTTTTAGCACATATATTATCATCATACGCGCCCAATATATATATATATATATATATATATATATATATATATATAACATTTTACACTTAGCTGATTTATGTTATATTCAGTACCTCAGTGCCGGAATTTGTAAATGAACCCTTTTATGATTGTTCAGTTCAGGAAGTTTCAGTAATTGACTGCTGTTTTTCTCATTTCTTATTATTTTTATATTAAGTTTGATTGAATTTATTTACACACTTATCGCCCGGTTCACACTCCACCCATATCTATTAAACAGGTAAAGAGGCTCATCCCTTGTTCCCTGCTTAGGATGTGGTTTCCGGCTTTTTCGTTTCCAATCATTTTACTCTTAAGTAGTCTCATGCACATCAGTGGCATCACTGCCTTGCTTGGGGTGATATGATTAAAAAAAAAAAAAAGTTGGGAGAACTTATTATTGGCATTAGGTTATTTTTTTTGTGTCTGTGAAATGTCATAGTTATTTCCCCTTTTTGTCATTTTCTTGTCTCCTTATATTCTCTCCCTATTCTTTTTCCTCTTTTTCCTCTTTTAACTGCGAGTATCAAAGATAATTTAACAATTTCATTTCTGGTGTCATTGACAGAATCTTTTTTAGGTTTATTTATATATATAAAACAATGCCGATTTTTTCTAACAAGAAGAGTTAGTTTAAGCCATGTAATGCTTTGATGAAAATTGTGTTGACATGAAAATTAGAGTGGAAAGACCAGTTTTAAAACAAAACTCAGAAAATATGAAGCAAGAAACATATAAAATTTGGGTAAATAAAGGTATGAGAGAATCTGAACTATGAAATATAAAGTGAAGTTAGACAAATCATAATGTTAACAGCAATTTGTATTTTTGTGTGACTTCGTATTAGCAAAATATCTTGTCAGCTGTTTCATGAACAATCATTGCCTTTACCATCTTCATCATCACCTACAGAGTTTTGAATCTGAATCACTGTTCACACAAGAAATCTTAAAATAAAAGTCATTTGCTGACATTATATCTCTTCAACAGTTCTGACAAAACATACCTCATCAACTTCTCTCAATTGTTAAAAGTAATAAAAATACTGATTATTATACTTCTGCGTAGGGGTTAAGAAACAGAAACATTTTATTAGTAACAAAGAAATGAGTATTGAACTATGTAATATCAGTTCTCTATGGCTGTGAATGTTGAACAATTTCCTCATAAATGAAGAGACAAGACAGCAGAGATTGAATTCTGCAGAAGAATATTAAGAATATCATGGATGGAACATGTGAGTAACGAGGAAGTTTTAAGGAAAAGGGAAACAAAAAAGACACTTCTTCATAAAAAAAAAAGAGACATGAAATTTCTTGGATACATCATGAGAAAACATTCACAGGATAGATTAAAGGCCTAGGAAACTACCAGTAACCTACCTAACTACCTTGTGTAAATGAATAACATGCAGAATAGGAGAGATAATGAAAAAACAAGCCTTATTGAGAGCTACAAAAGATAGGAAGTTGTGGAGAGCCGTGACCGCACACAAAGGGACATAACACAGAAGAATAAATGATTGTGTCTCAGGCAATGTTATATTTTTTACATTCAGAATTGCATAGCGGATATGTCAGCTTTTCATTCTTTATCAATTAGTACAACCCAAACTTTTACATAGAATGGTTTTGTAATAGACAAAAGATAGGGAATCTATAGGCCATTGACTAAATCTGGTCATGAAGGAATTTTGAACAGCCCATGAACAAATACCAGGATGCTATGTTTTTTCTACTCAAACTATTTTCTCTATACAACACTGATGGATCAACATAACATCTTTTTATATTGATCGCAAATGCCATTTTGCTTGATTATATCCATACTTTGTTTTAATCTGTTAAAGTATATCTCTTTTTAATAGATTCAAAAGGATGCTTTCACTGAAATAAATTGAAACTAAATTGAGTTTTTGGTTACTAACTGATATATTTGATTAAGCACAAATGATTTTCTAGCTGTTTGTTCATTTATTTGAAGCAAAATATAATTAAATCATTTTTTTCTTATTTCAAACTATTAATGGTAATTATTTGGCCTAGAATTCACTTATTATTATGCACTCCAGTCAAAACACAAAAAGATTACTAAATTGAATACTGTTGCCATATCTGATTGGGTGCTCCTCTTATTCATCTGGGGGTTTTCAACAAAATCTAAAGGATGATCTGCAATGTAATCAATCCTGACTTGACAGACTGCCTTCAGTCACTTCTTAGCAATGTGATATGGCTTCCCTCTGTCTTTTCTACAAATATTTTCAGGGAAAATTCTCTAATAAGCTTCTTTCTTTGGTTCCCTGACCACATGAATTTACATGTGTTACTAAATTAACATCAAGGTCCCACTCTTTTACCATTGAAATAGATAAACGTAACCACCGCTCCTACTTTAATGCTTTCTTTTCTTGCACTTTGTCTGTGGAACTCCCTTTTATTTATTACCCTGATAGCTACAATCTCCAAAATTTTAAATGCCATCAATTATCATCTTTTATCTCCTTGAATCCCATCTATCTTTTATTCTTTCTTTCACATCCTATGTACCTTGCTTTTTTTCTCACTATAACTACTTGCACACCAGTGGTAGTCCTACTTTGCTTGTACTTTGCTTGGGGTGAAATGATTAATTAAAAAAACCTCTGTACTAGACTAAACAGCAAGCTATAATGAGGTGTTGGAAAGAATGACAATGAAAAGGAAATAATTAGTTAGCATTGGGAAGAGACAACTGAAGTTAGTGGGACATGCAATGAGGAAGAAGGGCTTGGAGAACCTGATACTGACAGGCCAGATAGAAGGAAAAAGAGATAGAAGAAGGCAGCGAATGACATATTTACAGGGCCTGATCAGGTGGATGACGGAGCGGGGGTTGTGAGGTGTAACAGGAGAAAACATACTAAGAGCCACCAGGGATAGAGAGACGTGGAGAACCATGATCGCCTACATCCTGAAGGGACAGGGCACATAGAAGAAGAAGATAGTTGGAGGAAAGTGTACTGATTGTGTAGACAAATGATTTTGAATTCAGTTTTTATTAGATGCTCCAGAAATGTGGCTTTTGCCTTACTTGGTTCAATTTAAGTGAGTTAAAATAAAAAATAAAATTTGAAAAAAAGTGTTTAAGGTAAATGTTATAAAAAAAGATGAAAAGGTTTTCATTTGCAAATGGTCAATGTAGAATTCTTTGTTTCTAATTGAGGGACTTTTTGGATATTTTTTTTTACCCTGTTAATTTCCTATTCAAAATATGTTTTCCAAAATATTCTTTAAGTTATTGTTGCATTATCACAATACTTGATCATTAGATTATCATTGAATCAAAATGTTTTACTTAAAAGAAAAAAAAATAACACACTAATATATCTATTTACACCAAGCTCAGAATATTGAATTTGCCTTGGGTTAAGATCTAAAGATATCTAATGACTGACAGAATATCATATAAGCTAATTTAACTATTTTTTTTCTTTTTTATTAGTGATTATCATTATAATATCTTAATACCAGCAAGGTAACTTGAGTTCACTTGAGATTTTTCTATGTGAATTTATGATCTTTTAAGAATTAAATCATGTGTCTTGGAGAATAGTGTAATTCTGTATATCTCAAGTTACAATGTATTTTAAATCTCATTGTGAATCTCATTCACAATGTATTTTACACCAAATAGTTTAATCTTTGTAAATTTCTTCTTCATAAAAAATTAAAATCACTTGCATGATAGAATCTCTATCATATCCGATTTATACTCTGACCCAGGTCTTTTGAACAGGAGTATATGTTGATCTCTTGTTTCCTATTTGTCTATACTTCTACGATGGAGTATTATAATTATTTCAATCAGTCAATTAAGTGCCATACGTGATACACACTTTGGGCGATCATGGCTCAAAAGAGACATGACTGACTGAGCAGAATATTATCCTGCAGTAGGTTGCCATTGCTTTCTGTGGTAGACTGGTTACCAGCCAAGGCTATAGAACTCAATCTGTCCTATTATTTAACCCATAACTGAAGGGAAGAGACAGATTAATACCTTTCCCAAGGATATTTGTCCATAAGTAAATACAATCTACTATTGTGGACTCAATAAAGGGTTCAGTTCAAAATTTCAACATATATCACCTGAAGAAAGCCAGAGCGTACAATAGCCGAAAAGTTGTGAATATGACAATAAAGATGAGGACAACAGTCTGAACAATGTAAATAGTTACAATACCTCATCTTAGAAATATAGACAGAAATTTATAAAGATTAGTATTGTGGGGAAAATTATTTTAACAGGAAATAAAGGATTTTCACAAAAGTCATGTACAAATTCCTGAAAAATAGTCTAATTCTATAATTCCTTGCTCATTCTCTAAAATAGGACTTAATTCTTAAAGCTGATATAAAGCTAAATGCAACTCACATAGAGAAAGAAAATTTAAACATCATGAGATTGTTCATGTAGTGCCAATAATGAAAATAAAAAAAACATCTTCCTTCAGTCCAGTACTTGTTAGTGTCAACAGCATTCTAGATAACCACAGGGTTATCCTTAGTCCTTAGTTGTTGAAATCTATAGTGTTTTTGTCTGTAAAATATATAAAAGATATTGGGTTCAGATACTATGTCAAGCATAGCTAGAGAACTCAATCTACTCTGTTATTTAACCTATAGCTGGTGGGAGAAAAATTGATTTACCTTTTCTAAAGGTATTTGTGTAGAAGTGAATGTAATGAACCCAACCAGAAATTGAACTCAGCACACAAATTTCTTGTTCTGAGCAGCTAACTATTACATTACGTACACATCCATAGTCCCAGGACTTTTGATTAAAATATCTATCAGGTTTTCTCACTCAATAGATACTTTCAATGAGTAATCAATTACCTTGAATATTTATCATTCATTCAGGTTTTTGGCACTAAAGATCATGAGCACTTTAACATCTATGCTATTCTCAAACATGTAAACAACTCTGCAATGTTCATTTCTATTTTAAGACAATTGCTAACTCAAAAACCCTGTCAGCTTTTTGAAGTTATATTCAATAGACTTTGCCTAGTGAATATTGAAAAATAAACCTGTCATCCTCATCCTCAGAAAGGAAAATAAAAAAGAACTTTTTTTACAGTGATAGTAGTATTAAGTTACTAATTTGTAGTAGTGTTAACCAATTTCTTGTAGTAATATTATTTATTAAAGAGATATTTTGTATTGTATATGATGTGGTTCACTGAGAACTAACAAGTCCCATAAAGGGAAGTGGGACATGTCTTGTGCTAGTTGTATTCTGTATGTGTACATGTATATGAGAGAGAATGGGCAAGAGAGATAATGAGAGAATAAGAAAGAGAGATAATGAGTGAGAAAGAGAGAGTAAGAAAGAGAGTGAGTAAAAAGTAAAAGATACATTGAGAAACTTTTTCTTTATATACTGCCTTATACAAAGCCATCTAGCAGACATTAAGAGAAGTCCCCTGGCAGACAAGGTGGGGCAATCCTATAAAACTCTTTCAGATATATTGCTAATACAGTTGTTGACAATTATTACTTTCCTTTCATATGTACAATGTTTGAAGGTTATAGAAACTCTCATGATGGTAATTCTGTTTACAACTAAAAAAAAAAAAAAAAAAAAAAAAAAAGAAATTCCTTAAAATCTTTCCTTTCCTATCTTGGTAAATTTAAAGCAATAAAGCTAATCTTTTGAACAGTAGACCCCATAATATCCATTTAAATAAATCAGACATTGGGCCAGAAACTGATAATCAGTGTAATGAAAGTAAGAAAATAATTTGGCATGTCTGTTCTGTTACAAAAATCATCTTTTGAGAATTGATTTTTTTCTTTATGATGATACACCAAAGAAATTCTTTTCTCCTTCATTTGCTTGGCATGCTGGGACCAGACATTTTTTTAAACTTATGCATGTCTGAATGCTTTTTCATTTTTTTTTAAATCTTCAGGTTAAATCAAATTTGTATGAAACATTATAATTTCTTTTGTATTTTATATCAGAACAAAATCATGTTTTTTTTACTAATATCAATGGTATGCAACATGGTGCTCCCCTACCACTCAGAGTATCAGAATATGGTTGAATTTCAGCATTACAAAAGTTCTTTTTAAATATTAATATAAAATAACAAAATTTGAAAGAGAGAATGAGCAAATAAGAGAGAGAGAGAGAGAAAAACAGATAGGCAGAGAATGAGAGAGAGAAAAAGAAAGAGAGAATAAGAGAAAAAGAGTGAGAGAATGAGTAAAATAGAGAGTAAGAAAGAGAGTGAGTAAAAGATACATAAAGAACCTTTTTCTTTATATACTGCTTTATTCAAAGCCATCTAGTGGGGATTAAGAGAAGTCTCCTGGCAGACAAGGTGGGGTAATCCTATAATACTCCCTCAGATATGTCGCCAATACAGTTTTCACTAACTCATTACTCACTTTCATTTCCTATGTACAATGTTTGAAGCTTATTTGAGTTATTTTGCTCTCATGGTTGTGGTTCAGTTTCCAACTTAAAAAAACAAAAAAAAAAAAGAACTTCCTTAAATTTTTTCTTTCACATCGTCATAAATTTAAAGCAATAAAGCTAATCTTTTATCTGATTAAATAAAAACACTAGGCCAGGAAATGATGATCAGTATAAGTGAATGCAATGAACACGATTGGAATTTGAACTTTGCTCTCCAATTGCCAATTTTGAGCTGATATTCCTTATACCACAACACACTTGGAAGAGTAGTATTGATAGTATAAACAGAGGAATTAACAGTACAGTTATTGCTAGTTTCACATTTCAATGCGAAGATGATATATATATATATATATATACACACACACACACACACACATGAATTTTTATTTGTTTAACATCATTTTTAAAAGGATACTCATATTTGAGTAAAAAGTCTGTTTATTTTATATATATATATATATATATATATATATATATATATATATATATATATATTTAAATAGTATATTATAATTTCCACTGGAAAAATCATTTGGAAAATATCTATCTTCCGGTAGGAATCGAACCTGCATACTCTCACACAGAAGCGATACTTCATGAGTTAATTGGTAAAGACACATCTGATCTAAAGATGGCATCTCTCCGGTGTTGGGTGTATGCAGGTTTGATCGTGCATTGAGCACATTTTAGATAACCATCTATTGGTCTAACCAGTACATATTTTACTGTTTTATATATATATATATATATATATATATATAATCATTTTAACCACTTACAGGTCAGAATTAAATTAGACCAGTATACAGTTGCATTAAAAAATGCTCAATACATATATAATGTAGAGCATTTAAATATTTTCATTTACAAGTCAGTTGATTACACAACCTTGGTTTCAACTTTATGGTATCTTCAGGTATTTTATATCAACTGATTCTTCAGCATTTTTTTCAAATGCACAACAGGGATTTTCATAAAGTTTAAAATAACTGAAATTTCAAAATAAGAGAGGAGTTTTTCAAGAATTGTAAACACTTTCATCCAGGTTTGTATGATCCTAAAATATATTTTCTGATATGTTTGTATCCGGACACTACTTCGGATCTTTCATTTAGTAACTTTCATTTAGTTTAGTTTGAAAAAAATGTTAGAAAATTAGTTGATATAAAATGCCTGAAGATACTGAAAGCTTGAAATCAAGGTCATGTTGAAGCTATAGGTAGATGGTTAATGCTTATTAATTCGGACATATGTCATACATAACCAAACTCCCTACAGCTTACAAGTTTTATGCAGAAGGTTGGTTGGCAGCAGAAGGTTGGAAATTGTGTGTAAGTGGATGAGTGGAATAATAAAATATACATTTTTCATGTTAAAATAGAAATTTATTAAAAGGAAAGATAACATGAATTGTAGAAATTAATGTTCAATTAGAAATATTATTAAGAAATAAGGGTAGAGTTCATAGTAGTCTTTGTTGGATGTATGTTATCACTGAGTAGGAATGTTTAAAATGGAGAAGAAGAAAAAGGAATCAGCACACGAGAAAGAAAGAGAATGAAGTGCGACGCGACTTTACGTTTGGGTCGTGGTTGAAGTTTTTCCGTTACATTTTAGTTGTGTCTGTCTCGCTGCTCTCATCTGACAGACTGATGCTGATCAAAGTCATTTATATAGGCCTTTAGATTTTTTGCACTGGATCGCTAAGTCATTATGGTCTTGCAAATCGCTTCCATTGATCAGAAAATCACTTTAACATTTACGCGTGAAATCCGGTTTCAACATTTTCTGTAAGTACAAGGTCAATTCTTTTTCTATGTGGCAAAACCAGGATTTCACATGTCATTGTGAATTTTTGTAAAAGTGAAGGAGAAAGTTGATTTTAATTCTTAATTTCTTATCCCACAGTGTAATCAATTGACTTCCAATTGAAAATATATATATATATATATATATATATATATATATACAGGTTTCATCGAATAATATAGACAAGTTTTGTCTATTTATTTTGTGTAGGTTCCGTTCGTACCGTCTGATATATTTGATGGTGCTATCATTGACAGACAACAACAGACTTTTGTATATCAGATGGTACGAACAGATCCTACACAAAATAAATAGACAAAACTTGTCTATATTATTCAATGAAACCTGTATTAATGAAAAAATGCTGCCAAATTTTTTTTTTCATTGCTACACAACAACTTTACCACTTCTCTCTTACGGAGCCATTCTCCATAATAACAAGTAACAAAAATATTTTCTGAAAAATAAATAAAGAAGATTAAACACTGAATTTTTAATATCTTTCATCTGAAATGTGTTTTGCTTAGTTTTGACATGCTTTCTAAAAGGTAAAATTGAATCATCAGTGGTCAGGAAATAAGGAAAGTCTTATTGATAGAATAAGACTATTATATACATAATTCTTTGAATGTATTTTTGTTTTTTATAGTTTTTTATAGTTCCATAAAGATTATTACAATACATTTTTAAAGATAATTTAACATGTAAAAAAATGATAGCATAAGTTTTTGTCATTTATAAAAGGTAAATAATAAGTTTTATTCAAACAAGACTGAAAATACTTGTGTAATACTTTTCAGTAAGAGTGTCATGTTCTATATTCCACACATTAGATTGGTAAAGATGCTATTTCTTTGCTAGATGCCATGAATGATAATATGTTGATTCCTTACCAATTTCGAAGGACAGATTTCCTGTCTCATGCAGGCTTTTCCATTACCATAATTATGAAATAAACTCTACATGTCTGGTTTTTTTTCCTTCCTGATAGATGATGTTAACTGTTCATTTTCATATTTTTGATTTCATTTTTTGTCAATTCAGATATTGCCTTAGGTTACCAATTAAGAAGCTTCAGAAAAACTACAGACTTTTTGGAATAATAATGTGTATAAAAAGAAAAGTGTTAACCACAAAAAAAATTGATCATAAATCAGAAGATTGAAACAAATTCTCTCACTCTCTCACACACACACACACACACACACACACATGAAAGTTCTCAGTTTAACTAATTCCCCCAGGCACCAAAAACAACATTTTATTATTTAGTTAGATTTTTGTGAAAACTAATTTGTCTAATAACTTTTCAACACCATATATATTAGTTTAATAAATAAAATTCACTAATTCTTTAGAAAAAAATATTTATATAAAGAGACTTATTCTGTTTATTTACTAAACTTTGTTTAGTTTGTATTTAAGACACTTAATTAGTTCTCCATCTCAGTTTAGCCAGGTACAATACTTCTTAACTTTGGTAGTCAGGTGAGAAATAGTACTTTTTACTTTTAATGATATAATCTAAATCTAAACTGATTTATAAATGGAACTTTGTGTGTGTGTGTGTGTGTGTGTGTGTGTGTGTGTGTGTGTGTCTGTGTGTGTGTGTCCGTTACCTATAGACTCTGAAATGGCTGAACCAATTTTCTTGAAAATTAACACAGTTGTATTATAAGCATCTGCGAGTGTTCTTAGCTAGGTTTTGTGTCGAGGTATCCCTGATAAATATCGAAAATCCATAATCGAAAAAATCGGGTTATAGAAGGAGTGGTTTGATTTTAATCAAATTTGATACACTTATAGACAAAGACATAAGAAATGATATTCAAAAATTTCAAGGTTGCAGTTCTTACAATAGTGCAGAAAATCGATAATATATATATAAAAACAAGATGTTTGTGTGTGTGTCTGTTTATCTGTCTGTATGTCCTTTATACAAATGCACAATTTTTATTTGATTCTCACCAAATTTCACACAAATATTCTTTAGACTGAGTCTGAGCTCCAGGACCATGGATTAGTTTTAAAGCTTTTATTACACCCGAGTAACGCCAGGCTATACTGCTAGTTGATATCTAATATCAATGATATCATTAATTACTGACTCTCTTAAAAAAACTTTTTCTGATATGTAGAAAACTATCTACAGATTGGAAAAAATTATGATAAAAATTGTAAAATTCATTGGTCAAATCATCAAATTTCCATTTTTTTTAAATACTAAAATGTAATTTCTGTAAGTAACTTATACCTTCTTGCACCAAGACCAATAATTACAAGTTCTTCAGTCAGAAGATAAGGGAGACAAAATATATCTTTGTGCCTTCTAGGCAGGCACTTTACAAATTGATATATTGTCACATTAGTATATTACTAATAAAATGCTAAATTCCTCACAAAATATAATATATCAGAAAAAAAAAAGATTTTTTTAAAGTGTCATTAATGCATAAAGATTTGCTCTAGGTAAAAGTCTTAATTTAATTTTGCATAGCTTTTTAGCAGAAGGTAGCTAAGTAATTAAGATTTGTGTTATTTTTGCTATATCTGTTCACATGTTAAATGTAGACAGAAATTTTGGCCTTTGCTTGCTTATAGTTGTTTTCAGTATTTGGTGTGCAATCATTGGAGTGAATTATGATTGTGATAGTTTTACTTAATAAATCTTAGATGTGATATCATTGGATACTAAATGTGTGTGTACGTATGTGTTTGTGTATGTGTGTATATATATATATATATTTTCCATTTGTAAACGAGTTATTATGTGACCAAGGTTTCTACCATGAGTGGTGTCTTCAGGCAATTTTCAATAACTGATTTTACCGTTTAGCATTTTTTTAAGAACGCTCACGTAATGGTGACATTCAAAAATTCCCTGCCACATGAGCATTCAAGAAAACCACTGTTACGTGAGTATTCTTGAAAAAAAAGATTATAAACAGTAAAATCAGTCATTGAATATTGCCTGAAGACATCATTCATGGTAGAAACCTGGGTCGCGTAATAACTCATTTACAAATGAAAAATATTCAAAAGTTCTACAATATAATTGTATTGAACACTTTTTAATACAAATGTGCACTGGTCTAATTTTATTATGACCAAAAACTAAGTAATTAAACATATATATATATATATATATATATATATATATATATATATATATATATATATATATATATAGACTCCGATTGCTTTTCTATTCATATATATATATATATATATATATATATAAATGAATAGAGTAAGTAAAGAACAAACAAAATTTCTTTAAAAATCTTCTTCAGAGATGCTTTAAAGATAAATGATTTAAAAATCTTTTTAAAGATTTTTAAAGACAAATTATTTTAAAGTCATTTTAAAGATTTTTAAATCATTCGTCTTTAAAGAATCTCTGAAGAAGCTTGTTAAAGTGAAACATGTATTCAACTCGTATGTATATATATATATATATGTACACATCGCTCATTCAGTAATGGATTAGAGCACTCTGGCTATTGGGCGGGTATAATGACAATATACATGCTAAAAAGTCTGCCTTCTTCTACCGAACGGCCATAGCCCAGAGGTAAAATCCACTGACTGACGTCAATTCGGTCAGATTTCAATCCTGGTGTTAAAAGCAGTCGGAGTCTAACCATACTGATAAGCTGTGATACAGTGAAACAGATCTGTCTGCGAATGACTATATATTTATATATATCTAGTCTTTTTTGTAGACAATAATTATTCACTGATACAAGTCTTACTAATTAACTCCTAGCTGGGGGTAGGGAGAAGAGGTGGATTCATATCTTTTGCAATAGTATTTATCTGTACATTAGTGAATTTAATAAAACCGACTGGAATTGGAATTGGGCTTTTCATTTCCCAATTCCGAGCTGTTATGTGTTACATTATCCATGCATCCAAGCTTGCAATACCTGGTATTCTAAAGTGGTCACCCATCTAGGTACTGACAATTTTGATGTTGCTTAACTTTGGGGACCATAAAAGACTTCTGATTTACTTTCTATTCAAATAAAAATATTATTTTCATAGACTTAGAGCCTTTAAAGTAAAGAAATAAATAGAGAAGTACATAATCAAGTATCAGTTAAATTGGATATTTCAGAAATTCTATTGTGGTTAGAGCCTTATTAAACTTATATCTACATGATATGTTCGTGAGTGACACATTTAACATTTAAGAAAACAAAATTAGTTTTTCTTTTTATGAATAAAAAATTCAAATTTATAATTTTTTTTATGTTGGACTATAATTACATCAGTTTTTATACTTCTAAGAAATTAATAAATCTCCTTTTGTAATTAATGATCAGTATAGCATTTTTAGTTAGAGATATAGGCTCGAAGTTTTACATTCTGCAGATATTTTTTTCGATAATAATCTCTAAAGAGTATTGATCAGTGAATATAAAATTGGAACTTAGCTGGAAAAGTGAAAGCAAGCTTCATTCTAATGGAATGTAATTGATCTTCTAATATAAAAAGTCATGAATGTCTATCAGATTGTGGCATAAAAGTTTGAAGGCCATTCAGTACTATTTTATATACACATTCATTGGAAGTTCATTATTTTTTAACTGGATAGTTCTAGGAAAGAAAGATGGTAGCTGTTTTTTGTTATATTTATTAAACAAAAAGACATTTTGGGAATACTTTCCTCAGATGTGTTATTTAACACAGTACTTTGGATATGATATCCAGTTGAATTTTATTGAAGAAGGTGAAAGACAATAGTAACTGAAATGCTAAAATGAAAGACAAGGAAATTAATTTGAATGAAAAAAAAAGAAAATACAATGATTATAACAACCAAGTCTAAGTTGCACTACCTGGCCCAGTCATCAAATTCATGAATCAATTGATACACTAGGTTATTATCCGATGCAAACTCAGTAGAAACCAGGCAAATAGTATTTGAAAAGTATTGCATATTAACTAGACAAGATATCTACTGGATATGGTCAGCAGAAAGAGAACACTCTACCCTGATTGATTAAATAAAAGGTTCAGTTCAAAATACCGGAAAGGTTACCTAGATCAACAAGCATCTGATGAAGGACAGAGGCTCAAAACATTGTGATGGAGATGAGAAAAAAGGAGGCAAAATATTAACAAAATTTAATGTTAATTTGACTGAATTTTGTGTTGTATAAACTCAATTTTTGAAAAGCTAAGTTAAACATGTTTGTCAATTATAATATTTCAACAAGTGACTTTCCTAGCCAAAAGCACACACTAAAAGAAACTGGCATCTAAAAATATATGATTAAGAAGAACGTGAGTTTTTATTAAGTTCAAACAATCATAACTGCAAGTATTTGTTGAATCAGAACAAAGACAAACCAATTCTGAAATTCTTAAACTCTCTACTTTCAGACTAAATATAGCACATATCACTAGAGAAATGTTCCAGAAATGTCAAATGTCTGTTTGTATACTGATTTGAATTCATAATATGCATCCTCAGGATCCTGTCTAACATAGGCAATGACTTACCAATTTGGCTACAGAGACCAACCAACAAACAAAACTAAATCTTATCATATAGCTACATTATTTTGCATCTGGTTTTTATGCTGTCTTGTTTATTGACATCAAAGAGGCATAGTGGGCCTTTTGTAAAAAAAAAGAAAAAAAAAGAAAAAAAGAGAATAAGATTGAACAAATCAAAATTGATGAAAATACTTCATCTAAATACTTCAAACAACTTAAGACAATTTGATAATCGTCTATAGAAAAAAAGAAAATTTGATTTTATATATACACACACAAGATTTGTTAAATTCAACTGACATGATCTATATTCAAAAGTTTTATTATATTTTTTCAACTGAGATGTACATCAGGATAAAAATTATGAATAAACTGTTCAAAGTTCATGTATTTTCTTGTTAGTTCAAGTACTTTCAACTACCTTAGTCATTATCATTATAGATTGGCTATTGAACAAAAAAAAGGATTTTAGACAGCTTATTTATAATTTTAATCTGGGAGATTAGCTAAATTTCTCTTGAGTGCTTTATCTATAGAATTTCTTGGTAATATAATGGACCTATTTAAAAAAAAAATACACTCAAAAAGACAGTTAAAAATTTATATATATATATATATATATATATATATATATATATATTGTCATCCACAGACAGATCTGTTTCGCTGTATCACAGCTCATTAGTACAGTTAGACTCTGATTGCTTTTTTACCCAGGATTGAAACCTGACTGAAATGGCATCAGTCGGCGACTCTACCCCTGGTCTATGGGCGTTCGGTGGAAGTAGGCAGACTTTTAGCGCATATCATTATATGCACCCAATAGCTAGAGTGCTCTAATTCATTTCACTGAATGAGCAATGCGTATATATATATATATATATATATATATATATATATATATATAAAGAGAGAGAGAGAAAGATCCATCAGTCAGTTAATTGTCATACATGATACACAGTTGGGTGATCATGTCTCCTTCATGACTGACTAGGCAAAAGATTTTCCCACAGTAGGTTGCCATTTCTTTCTGTGTAGACCAGTTGCCAACCACAGCTATAGAACCCAATCTGTCCTGTTATTCAACCCATAGCTGAAGGGAGAAGAGTTGGATTAATACCTTTCCCAAGGATATCTGTGCGTAAGTAAATGAAACAAATTTGGCTGGAATTCAAACTCAGCTCTTTGGTTTCTTATTCCGAGCCAATATCTATTACACCACAATGCATACAGAGTGATATAAATAGATAGAGAGATATAGAGAGTGAAAGAAGGATTTAGAAAGAGATAGAGATTTAGTTTATAAATTACAAATACTTGATCAGCAATTCATAATATTAAATAGCTATTAATGTTATTGAATTTTCAAAGAAGAAACAGAAGATAATTAGAAAAAAAGTAGCAACATACAATCAGTTCTTTGCAACAAAGTACAAAAATTTATTCATCCCAGAATCCATTTGAAGAGAAAATCAATAAGTAATTGATTTCTATTGAAGATTTTATTTTCTACAAGGAGTTTTCATTTTAAGTTATTTTTATTGATGTACTTACTGGCAGGAAAATAATTACATAAAAAGAAAGTGTCCCTGTATAGGTATACACAATATTTTTACAACCACATTCACCAAAATTCACTTGTTGCAATACCAAAACAAATTTGGAATTTCGGTAAATTTTGGTTTAAATCCCATTGCTTTTCCCCTTCAAATTTATCCAAAATAGCATTATCTCTGTGCAAATGTATATTCTGAACTCAAATCAAGTGTTAGTTATTGAAGAAACTTAATCTCTTTTTATCTAAATGTCCACAAAAAGACGAACTATATCTTGCACTTTTTCTCTCCTGTAACTCTCACGAAGTCATGTAATTAACTGCAGAATGATGAACTGCACATGTGATCAAATTTTGGCAGATTTTTCTTCATTTACTGATACTTCCGGTGATGTACTTCTGGTAATTAAAATTTCTACGCTTATTACTCTCAAAACGAGAAGTACATCGCCGGAAGTTTCAGTGAAGGATGAAATGAGACCAAAATTGCTGCCTACGTAGAATGTCATTCTGCAGTTAATTACATGACTTCGTGAGAGTTACGGAAGAGAAAAAGTGCGAGATATAGTTCGTTTTTTTATGGACTTTCAAAGCAAAAAAGGTTAAGTTTCTTCAATAACTAATTGTTGACTATTCAGCATATACATTTGCACAGAAATAATGCTATTTTGGATAAATTTGAAGGGGGAAAAGTCATCGGTACCTAAAATGAAAATTTACAGGAATTTCTGTCTAAATTTCTGAAATGAGGAACTACCTTTATACTATTAACATGCAGACTATTGTCATCTTTATTGTTATCACAGTGTTTCAGCTGTTATGCTTTCCAGCCTTTAATTGGTGTATGCTGATCCAAAGAATTCCAAACTGAACTCTTTATTTGATAAACAGGGTTATATTGTTCTCATTCCACTGCTCATGTATCTCGTCCAGTTCTTATTTTTAGTTCTGCTCAGTTATTGCTTGCCTCATTTCCGCTGTCCAACACAATAATTGCAAATTCAATCCCTAACTTCTGTACTTGAAATCAGTGGAAATGGGTGAGCAATAACTGAGCACTACTAAAAATACAAACTAGACAAGATATCCCCCAACATGGGCAGTAAAACGAGTACAGTCTATTCCTGTAGATTAAATAGAGTGTTCAGAATGGAATTCCCTAAATTAAAGTTTTAAGTGTGGTTCTTGCTAATGATTTTGCAAAATTAGTGTTGTCAGGCACAAGAATTTCAAAATATATTTTAGAGCAAAAACAACTCTAACAGCTGCTCTAAGTAAAAATTATTTCCTTTAATGTAGATAATACATTATATTAACATTATTACTATTAAAACTAATGTACATATACATACATTATATATAAACAAATTTTGTTAAATTTATAGGAATATACAACTCATTTGAAGATTAGAAAAATACAATATAAAAATAAATTGTATCAGTTGAATTTAACAAAATCTGTTGAAATGTGTTCTTATTACATAAACTATTTTTAAAATGACATTCTCCAGTTCAAAATTTTGTTTATGAAAATTCCAGTGGCATAAAAATGTATCGTTTAATTTTAAATCCCTTTTATGTACATTTTCTTTAAATTTTAGGATAGTTCTTTGATGCGTTTTTCAGTGGTGGTAATGTGGGAGGAGATTGTCTACATTCTCTTTGGTAGATTCCTGCTTCTGATGTAAAGTTAGCTCCATTTTAAATTGATTAAATTTTTAACTGTCTTTTTGAGTGTATTTTTTTTTAAAAATAGGTCCATTATATTACCAAGAAACTCTATAGATAAAGCACTCAAGAGAAATTTAGCTAATCTCAATAAAAAACAAAAAAACCTAAACTTTAAAAGCAGTTCAGAATTTAATCAATATAAAAACAAAGCTTTAACTTTATATTAGAAAATACACTTCCAAAACATTCTGAAATTTAATGAAAAGAATAAACATAAAAAAAAAATTAGAACTAAACATTACACTCAATCCACTTACTTGTCATTGGAGCCTTCATGACCACACACACACACACACACACACACACACACATGTTACATGATAAACATGTTTGAATTTGGAATATTGCATTCCTAAACATGTTATGGGATGAAAATAATAAAATCTTTTATCATACCAAGTAATATTAATGTTCCTGATAGTAAAGTCCTTTTGACCGTTTCTCAACAAACTTGATCCAGATGTGCAACAATTTATTTGTAAATGGTAAAAATAGAATAAAAAAAGACCTTCTCAGCTGAATTTAATAAAATTTGTTTGATAAAATTCTTATTGTCTAATTATAACTGAAATGGCAAAATGTTAACACCTTTTTTTT
Source organism: Ascarosepion bandense (assembly GCA_037127315.1). Taxonomy (NCBI): domain Eukaryota; kingdom Metazoa; phylum Mollusca; class Cephalopoda; order Sepiida; family Sepiidae; genus Ascarosepion; species Ascarosepion bandense. Next base: position 1,548,929 of record JBBBDQ010000573.1, on the reverse strand, counting down.
GATTAATGACAGCTATCTGAGGTGTTCTGGAGTTTCCAAAGTGTTGGGGATCATTGGGGATCGTTGGAGATCATCCCCATTAGAGATCATCTATTCAAACATGTTCCACAGAGCAGTGTTTGTTGGGTGTAGGAAATTTACTAAGGTCTGTAACATGTTTCATATATACCGAATGTGCTTTGAATCTGGCAAGTACAGTCATCTATAGAAGTCAACTAAGTGTCCCCGGAACTAATTTTGTGTCACTCAAGACTTAGATTATCTAGCTGGAACAAAACCTATATCCTCAGGAAACAAAGAGGTACAAATGATGTACACTCGTATTTATGTATATCATACCTATGATATACACAAATATTATCACTAGTTCTCTTTGTTAACTCCAAAAAGACATATCTTCATACTATTACAGAAATGTTACCATCACCCTGCTGATAGGCTAGATCCATAGCTTGATGGGGTCTCCTCAACACACAAATCCTTCTGTCTTCCTAAATGAGATAGGAGAATGACTCATCTGACCAGGTGACATTGTGCTAATTAGGTTCTCTGGTCCAGATGAGATGCAGTAATTGATGCTGTGGTGTGGTTAATGGAACCATTGTTGGTTGACATTTATGAAACCTGATTGGAAGCAGTGTCTGTTGTACAGTGCTTCATTGATTGGTTAAGTGACACTGAAGCCATAGGGAGCTGGTTAATGTTTCTTGGTTCAGCCTTGTGTCTTACTTAACCAAACTCCCTACAGCTTACAAGTTTTATCCAGAATTATCATCAGAAGGTTCTTTTAATTATCATCATCAGAATTATCAGAAGGTTTTCATCAGAAGGTTGGTTGTTGGCAGCTTGGAAAGTGTGGAATAATGTAAGAATGAAATATACATTTTTCTTGTTAAAATAGAAATTTAATAAAAGAAATAAATAACAAGAATTTAGAGCTTAATTAGAAAGTTAAGGGTATCAAGAGTTGTAGAAATTGTTCATAGTAGTATTTGTTGAAAGAGTATATGCATACATATGAATGTATATGTTTGTTTGGTAGTAATGTCTTTGGATGGAGAAGAAGTACAATGAATCAGCACGCGAGGAGAAAAGAGAATGAGTAGGTTCGGGTTGATTTAAAGTTCAAATTACATTTTAGTTTTGTCTTTCTCACTGCTTCTATCTGACTGTCATGGAGGTCATTTATATATAGTCCTTTTGAATTTGGCACTGGATTGCTAAGTCCTCAAGTCTTGCAAGTCGCTCCCGTTGGTCAAAAATCAATTTAACACCTACTAAACACTCTTCCCATCTACCCAACCCTCAGTCTCGGTATCCTTACCCATCTATCACCCTCCTTCTGACATTTCCTATATCTAACCACTCTTTCTCTTTACCTTCCCCTATGTAACCCCATGCGCAATAGTGGGAGTGGAATGCCTTGTTTGGGGTAAAGTGATTAAAAAAATAAAAAAATCTGGTTTGGACTTTTACTTTAAGCACATGATCAATCCTTTTTCTATTTGGGAAAAACCAGGATTTCAAACGTCATTGTGAATTTTTGTAAAAATGAAGAAGTAGGTTGATTTTAATTCTTAATTTCTTATCCCACTATAACACCGGTATTGAATAGGAATCTGATTTAATGTGACATTCTTCTTTGCTGGGTGGTTACCATCTTTGACAATCACCTATGGTCCTTCTTTTACATCACCTGTGGGTGCCAGCAGTTTTTGCATGTCACTGATGCGTGTCCAAAATTCATATTTCTGAAACACATGCTACTGTTGCTGACGAAAAACTAAGAGCAGTTGCCACCACATAGATGTGAACGATTTTTCTAGCCTCAACAATCAGATGCATTTTTTACCTTGTAGGGGAGTCATAATTCTGAGTAAACAATTATAAACCTCTTAACATTTATATATACAAAAATACATATAGAAAATGAGAAACAGCAAGACATGGAAACAAAAGAAAAATGAGTATTATTTATTATCTGGTTGTTATGTGATGCTGGAGACATGAGAGACAGTAATACTCAATAAAATTGTGAGTTAGGATAAAATATAGATCAAATATGGATCGGAATCTGACAAATTGAGAAGATAAAGAATGAGTAAAGTGTATACAGTCTTTTTTAGATATTTTTTTATACATGCGTGTAATAGTGGTACAGGATGGGCGTTGTGGTGCATTGGATATCGGCTCAGAACGAGAAATCGGGGAGCCAAGTTCAAATTCCAGCTGAATTCATTGCATTCACTTACGCACAAATACCCTTGGGAAAGGTATTAATCCATCTATTCCTTCCAGTTATGGGTTAAATAACAGGACAGATTGGGTTCTATAGCCTTGGTCGGCAACCAGTCTACCGCAGAAAGCAATGGCAACATACTGCGGGATAATCTTCTGCCCAGTCAGTCATGTCTCTTTCGAGACATGATCGCCCAAGCATGTATCACATATGGCACTTAACTGACTGACTGAATAGTCATTCAGGTAATTTAGTTGAAAAATAAAAGAAGTGTTTGGAGTTTTCTTACCTCAAATTTTTGTTGAGTGTTAAGAGACAAATGTTACCATTGTGGCCTGTAAAAGGAAAGGAGCCTGAATTTTTGTTGATCCACTGACTGTCTGATGATGAGGATGTCATGTCTTTGTGTGTGTAGAAGAAAAAAGTAGGGTTGATTCTTGTTAGTTTAGAAAGAGTGAATTAATAATTATAATTGTTATGACTACTTTATTATAATTTTTTTTGACACTATAATTAATTTTTATTTATTTTTTATGAATGTAGTGACAGTATGATTAATTTTTTGTCTATATTTCTGAGATGAGTAATTATTTACACTATTTACATTATTGTTGTCTGAATGCTCACGTCTTGTTCAGGCGATTGGAATTTTGAAATTCTAAAAATGAGGACAACAGCCCAAACAATGTAAATAATTAATTTTTTATTTATGTATTTTTTATGGACATAACAACTTTCATATATATATATATATATATATATATATATATATATATACTATTATGTTCTAACCTTCTTTATTATTATGGCAACAGAGGGAGGTACAATAACATGCAAAATAAATTCACAATTATTTTTCCAATGATTTTTTCTTGATTGATCAAAAATGTCCAAGCTAAATGAAATTATTTAATGAACAAACAAAGTAGAAGACAAGCAACAAAAAAAGACAATGATATAGGAGTAATAAAAATACATAATTTATTTCTGAAATATACAAATGGAGATTAAATAATTGGTGTATTTTAGAATTTGAAAGATGGGACAAAACAAAGTAATGAGATAAAAATAAATATTGCAGGAAATAAATATTGTCAGAAAGGTGAATATCATTTTGACAAACAACATAAAATCAACTTGCATGAAATTACAAACAACAAAAATCAAAACCAGTCAAGACAAAACAGGTCATAGAAACAAAGGACTTAACTTGTTTGAAAAAGACTTTTTTTTTCTCTTCCTTTTCCTTTTAGTGTCTCTTATGTGTTTCTCTTTTCTTTGATATTTCTTTTATTTTTTATATCTTTTTTCTTTTTCTCTTCCTTTTCTTTTTAGTGTCTCTTTTCTGTTTCTCTATTCTTTGCTATTTCTTTTATCTTCTGTATCATTTTTTTTCTTCTCTTTTCTCTTCTCCTCACAGGGCAGAAGTTTATCTGTGAAATGGATTTCTTCACTTTTCTTTCTTTCTTTTCCTTCTTTTTTATCTCTCTTTTTTTTTCTCTCTCCTCCCTGGGTAGAAAGTTTATCTATGAAATAGATTTATTTTTAGTTTTCTTTTCTTTCTTTTCCTTTTCATCTTGTCTAAGGAGTTGATTGAAGAATAAGTTTGATCTTTGTTTTCCTTGGCTCTTAGGATGATATTTTTCTCTGTGTTGTTGTATGTATTTCTTACAGCACCACTGGAGTTTGATTTCTTTGAATCAACTTTGCAACTCTGAAACCTTATTAGATTTCTACTGATTTCACACATCCAAATTTATAGCAGGTCATAGCAAGCTTAGCTGGCCGGCTGTCCAGTTTGTGTTCTGAAACTGGGTACTGACTGATGGCAATCTTTATTTTTCATGCCAAGGTGTTGGCATATGACTCCTGATTTCCAATTATGGATCTTTACAAATCTGGGCAAAAAGAGGTCAATACCCTTTTCTTTTTCTGTCATATCTCAGAGAGTTCAAGGTTGCTTGAATGTCTGGAAAATATCTGGTCAAATCATTATCAAGTGATCAGAAAGGAGAAAGTACTATTCATAAGACAAACAATCTTTACTTGCTGCATGCAAAAAACCATTAATTCTCAATTTTATTTCGTTTTCATTTTCACTCTTTCTGAAAGTATTGGCTCTTCATTCAGAGTACTTCTAAAATATAAATTTTAGTGTTGATTTTTTTAATAAAATTAGATGAGTTTCTGTAACAATATATATGCAGGTTTCATTAAAAATGACAGACAATGTATTATGTTTTTTTTTCCTTTATATAATTTTTCATGTGATTTTATAATTTTTTTCCTTTCAGAACATAAATTATATAAAAATTGTTCAAATGTTTTGTTTTTCTGAGTGCTTTCAGCTATACTTTTAGCCATTATCAAGGATGAATTTTACTTTATGTATAACTGAATATGCGTAATGTTTATGTATGTGTGTGGTGTCATGTGTGTTTTATATTCCAAACATGGTAACATTTATGCCATGTTTGTAGTTGATATTATTCAGTGTTGGATTTTTTTAAATTAAAAATTTCCTCTATTATTTTTATCCTTTTTTACAAGTAGATGATGCTATGATATTTGTGTTACCAACACGTATGTTACAGATAAAGTTTGGTAATTCTCCATGTGTGTTTAACCCTGTAACACGGTCATGGGGTACCTGATACCAATGCTCTTTTGTTTCATGTGATCGATGTGTTCCAGGGTTAAATGAAATTCAATTGAACTCTGGTCTGAGAGATGCAACATGAGTACTCTTGTCAAACAGGTGGTAGTGTGTCCAATGTAATTATTTACAAAGCTGCATTGATCAAGAACACAGTTCTTCAAAGGACATGTGAATTCGTAAATAATATTGGTTCTCTGTAGTTTAGATCTTGCAAGTGAATTGTTATTTTTGACAATGGGTTTAGTAGTTTTAAAGTTTGTATAATAGCTAATTAATGTAATTTTTTTAAAGTCAACAGGAATTGCTTTTTTTTCAGATGATGTTTTAAAGTGAAAATTTGTCCTGTTTATATTTTGTATGCATTTGGTTTATGTAGAAATTATTAATGCTATTATTTTATTCCATATGTTTGTTGCTGTTATTGGTTATGTTAAAAAGAAAAAGTCTAATATGGTAATCATGGTAATCTATCAGATGGTTAAGAAAGCCATTATTCACAAGCATTTGTTTCATATTCTGGAGTTCTTTGAAGAAAAGTGGTTGTTCTTGTATGCTTTTATAACGAAATTTCTAATAACACTAATTTTATGTCTAAGGCATTGACTAGTAAAATTAAGATGACAAGAATTTTTACTGATAGTTTTTTTTATATATTGAAGTAGTGGAAGTATTATTACTAGATTCCATGAGAACACCCAAGAATAGGAGTTTACTTTTTTTGCAGGCTGAGCTCATATTTAAAATTGAGGATGAAAATTTTTCTATTAGAGTTTTAAGATTATTGATTTCATTTTTGTTTTCAGCTAAAATGAAAATATTGTCTACATAATGGACATTTTCAGTTTGATGACTTTTTAAAAACTCTTTTTTGTACATGGGACATATAAAAGTTAGAGAAAACTGACAGTATTTCCCATACTTACTCTATTAGGACCGAGTGGGTTTCTCATACTTACTTTATTAGGTTGCATGTAAATATTGCTGTTATGGTTGTAGAAGGGGACTTTATTGATGCAGGCATGTAAAAGTTTTTTTTAAGAATATTGGATTTGATAGATGGGGGTGGAATTGAAATTTTGTTTATATATAGTGTTAAGGATTATATTTGGTTTCAGCAACAGAGAAATTAATAAATAAATATTCAGCATCAAGTGATATGAGGATGCCTTGGTTTGGTTTTGTAGACTTAAGGATTTGTAGGAATCTGTGAGTTGACTTAATGTTATAATTAGTGGATAGATATGGGATGATAATATCAATCAGGAAATTTGACACTTGGTATATAGGTGTTGAAATCTCAAAAATTATAGGTTGTATTATATAGCTAAAAGTATAGCTGAAATTGCTCAGAAAAATAAAACATTTGGACAATTTTTATATAATTTATGTTCTGAAAAGAAAATAATTATAAAACCACATAAAAAATTATATAAAAAACTTAACCATAATACCTTGTCTGTCATTTTTAATGAAACTGGCATAAAAGAGAGGTTGCTGTACAAATACATTATATATATATATATATATATATATATATAATGTATTTATATATCTAAACTTATTTATAAATGGAACTTTGTCTGTGTGTGTGTGTGTGTGTGTGTGTGTGTGTATCCATTACCTATAGACTCCGAAACGGCTGAACCGATTTTCTTGAAAATTTACACAGTTGTACTATAAGCATCTGCGGCTGTTCTTAGCTAGGTTTTGTGTCAAGGTACCCCTGATAAATATTGAAAATCGATAATTGAAAAAATCGGGTTATAGAAGGAGTGGTCTGATTTTAATCAAATTTGATACACTTATAGACAAAGATATAAGAAACGATATTCAGAAGTTTCAAGGTTGCAGTTCTTACAATAGTGCAGAAAATCGATAATATATATATATAAAAGGCAAGATACCAGGTTTGATTAAAATCAGTTTTTCAGCCCTTTTATTTTAGTTTTTGCTTTGGGTTTGGCTCTCAGTAGATATAATTGTAGTTCTTAGTCTCAGCCATGATACCATTTACTCAGAGGACTTATTCAGCCTTCAAAATTCAGTTTACGATGAAAAAAACTTATTTGATATCAATACTAGGAAATCAAAATTTGACTTTACATCCATTCATTTTTCTTTCAGTCTATGGTTTCGTCTTAACTGGAAACAGCTATTGCTTTTTAGTATTTTGTGCCAACGTCCAAAGAGTCTGAGTTCCAGGACCATGGATTAGTTTTAAAGCTTTCCTTATACCTGAGCAACGCCAGGCTATACTGCTAGTAATATATATATATAATGTATAATGTATATAATGTATCATATATATATAAATATATATATATCTATATATATATATATATATATTTATATATAATATATATATATAATGTATAATGTATATAATGTATCATATATATACATATATATATATCTATATATATATATATATTTGTATATAATATATATATATAATGTATAATGTATATAATGTATCATATATATACATATATATATATCTATCTATATATATATATTTGTATATAATATATATATATAATGTATAATGTATATAATGTCTCATATATATATATATATATATATATATAATGTATAATGTATATAATGTATCATATATATATATATATATATATATATATATATATGTATTTGTATTTATAATAATATATATATAATGTATAATGTATATATATATAATCCAGCGGAGCCCATTACTACAAGTAAGAAACAGCAAAAACTTTCAGTGTACAGTTGTTTCATTCTTTTTTATACTTCAGTTTCCTTGTTCTGCATTAGATTTTATTATGAATGCTAGAAAAACTTTCAGGGTATATTCATATAATATAATGTGAAGTTCAGATTATATCTGCTTTTTTTACAAATATTTACAATAACTTATTTGGTGGTGCGACATTTTATGATGCAATTTCAGGGCTGTTCAAAACACATTGGAAATTATGTATATAGTTTTTGAGGTTTTTTAATGTTATATATATGAATTCTCCATGGATTGTAAGAAAAGATATATTATTTATCTCAAAAGAGATACAAGATATTGTGAAGTTATTGAGTGATGGGAATACAAGATTAGAAATTGTGTAAAGGTTGAGATTAGAATAACCGAAAAAAAAAAAGCCATTGGAAAAAAAAACTTGGTTTTTAGAATTTTGCAAAAAGACTTTTGAAAATTTGAAAGGGTAATAAACAAGAAAACTAGATTGATTATCAAGAAAATATTTGAAAACTATGTTATCGCAAATGTTAACAGATAGAAAAGATGTAGAATAATAAAAACATTGGTTAAACACATGAAAGCAACCATGCATAAACTGGACAAAGAATAATATTGGAAGCAGTAAAATTACAGTTCCCTTTAAAGTTGATGAATGTGTCAAAATAAATGCAGAGAATTTTTGTCAGTGTTTTATGAGTTGTACAGGCCACAACAAAGAAGCTTGAAGCTAAAATATACGTTCACTCAAGACAATGTTACTTTATATTCTACAGAGATAGCTATTGCTCACCTTGCCATAACTTTATATAATGGTCCACAACTTCTCCAGATAATAATCCAACAGACAACCTGTTGTCCATCACTAAAATGATTTGATAAGAATAGACATATTTAAACAAAGAAGATCTCAGGGAAGCAATAAAAATTGCTGACACTAACTTTAAATTTGAAACAATAGAAAAGTTTTAAAATTAACAGTTGAAAGGTTGATAAGAATAAAATGATTAAAGAATGCCAAAGAGCATATATTGTAAAATACTTCATTCAAATATAAGGCACTTTGTATCAATGAAATATATGTCTGTCATTTATATCTTCTGTATTTATTTATAAATAAAATGTTTTTGTTGCACTTATTTTGTTTACACAATAAAACCTGGCATGTACCAAATAAGTTATTACCAATATTTTTAATAAAGGAAAGATATTATAATCTGAAACATAAAATATATTGTTCATGTATTGATATTTTTAATATTTTACCAGTATTATTTGCTTCATACAAATTTTCCACCCTGTTGATAGGAATTCAGAATATACCAACTACACTTCTGCAGGGGGTAAAATGTCTCCCAAGGATGGGATCCCGGTGGATGAGGATTTTAGGGTTGGGCTATACAGTCAGTCAGTTAAGTGTCATACATGATACACGATTGGGCGATCATATCTCAAAAGAGACTTGACTGACTGGGCAGAAGATTATCCCGCAGTAGGTTGCCATTGCTTTCTGCGGTAGACTGGTTGCCAACCAAGGCTATAGAACCCAATCTGTCCTGTTATTTAACCCATAACTGGAAGGAAGAGATGGATTAATACCTTTCCCAAGGGTATTTGCGCGTAAGTGAATACAATGGATCCAGCTGGAATTCGAACTCGGCTCGATACTCCTAAACTCCAACACACAACTTTGGCTCCTACTTGAGCTAGATTGGAGGTTGGAGATCCAGTTAACAAGCTAGTCCCGCCAAGCCCTAATCAGACTAACAAAACAAACAAAATTCAATCACATTTACCATATCAAACATTAAACTGACTTAGTAAGCAGTGGCTGTAGGGTCAATCAAACTGTGAACAAAGGAATCTGACATGACTGTTTCAACCACTACAGAAAGCCATACTTAGGTGGTTGATCCCAGATATACCAGGGGCTTGTAACTTCTCCACATTTGATTATACTAGTCATGTAGCCTTGAAAGAATAAAACAAATCAAATTTCCTCCCTCATCATCTCCCCACTATGGGGCTCCAAGGTGGGTGGGTAGCATGGCTGAATAATAATAATAATAATAATAATAATAATAATAAATAAAGAGTACAAGAAACAAGAGACTTCACATTGATATAGACACACAAAGAGACAGTTAATTAAAAAAAAGTTTTGAAATTCATAGTAATAGAACCAGTAGAAGAGAAACTAATTATGAAGTTGTCATTTTTTGAAATAGAAAAAAAAAACTTAGCATCTCAATAACTTCAAAAACAGTTAAAAAAGTAGAAATAACATGTTACTGATAGAAATCAAAAGAAAACATGAGGCTAAAGCTCTACTAATGATGAAAAAATTTCGTGAGATAAAACCACTATATTGAATCCATAGCAAAATCTACTGCTAAAAAGGTTGGGTCACTATGTCGATCCAGGATGTTTTTTCCACCTGAATCCATCCTGCATATATACAAGTCAACCATCCATCCATGCATGGAGTACTGCTGCCATTTATGGTCAGGCGCCCCTGCCATTCTCCTCAGTGTTCTTGACAGGCTCCAAAGGAGAGTCTGTAATGTGATAGGTACTGATCTGGCAGCTCAACTGCAGCCACTTCCCCACCGTCAAAATGTGGCCTCCCTTTGTCTGTTCTATAAATACTTTCATGGCTTCTGCTCGGACAAACTTAAGTCACTGGTGCCTCCTCAACAGATGTTTACTCGTGCAACCAGACTGGCAACTGGGTCCCACCCATTCACAGTCAGGTTAGCCAAATGCAGATGACAATTCTACTCCTGCAGCTTCTTTTCTCACACTTCCCGCCTGTGGAACTCACTCCTGTATTCTTGCTTTCCTGACGACTACAACCTCCAGAAATTTAAATGCAAAGTCAATACTCATCTACTAACCACTGGACTCTAGCTCTCTCCCCACCCCCGTATAACCTTCCCTTTCTCTCCACCTATGTATCTGTCATTGCACCTGCTTTCTCAGCTTTCTATTGCTCCTTTCTAACTAGTTTGTACTCCTCACTCTTTTCTAATTAATCTTTTTACAGTTATGTAACCCCCTGCACATCAGTGGCATTTCCGCCTTCCTCGGGGTGAAATGATTAAAAAAAAAAAACATATAAAGGTAAAGGTGTACCCAGACCAAATTTCAAATTTTTCCAAAGGCATTGTGAGAAGCACTGAATTCTGACTGTATACACTGAAGGAAATTAAGAACAATAATTTTATCAAAAAACAAAAAATTACAGATATAACAAGAATATCAGTTAAGAAAATGATACAATTATAGCTACCAACACTTATTACTTTTCATGTACCAGAAGCATCACAGGAAATAAAAATTAGCTATCAAGTTTCTAAAGTAAAAACATATATTCCAAACCTATTAAGATGCTTCAACTGACAAAGATATGGACATGCTAAGAATAAATGTACAAGGAAGTTGATATGTGAAAAATGTGGGGAGAATGGTCCTAACCACACAGAGATCACATGCCCAAATGAAACCAAATGCACTAATTATAATCAAAATCATAGGACAAATTTCAGGGTCTGTGAAACCTGGATAAAGAAGAAAGATATATTAAAAATTAAACATACCAAAAAAAAGTTTTCTAATCAGAAATAAGAAAAAACACTGAAACAAATTCCAATACAGCATCATATGCAAAAATTACCCAAGCAACATCAAGCTATATTTATAAAAATCTGTAATCAAATAAATTACATGAAAGACAAGAACTAACATTTTTTAATTTAAGAATTAAAAAACATACTGAAAACTTTGAAACCAATTGTAAACTTGGAAACAACCCATGCTACTGAACCGAAACTATTCACAATGTAAATCCAACACAATTCATTGACAACAAACTCTCAACAACAAAAAACTCAAAACTTCTCAAATGAAAAATTCCACAAACAAAAATCTGATAAAACAAAAACTAATCAAACCTTAAAACAAAATTAAACTCTAAAAAAAAAGCAGAAGAAACAGAATTAAAAGCAAATAAACAGGTTGACAACTGACATGAAGATAAAAAAAACAAAATGGAAAGAACTCAAATAATCAAGAGTTTACAGTCATATCATGTTGAATACACCAGTACTCATCCAATCACCAAAGGTAAGCAACATTGAACCTGGTCACTTGGGAATACCAGGTGCTGTAAGCATTTCTTGGTACTTCCAAAACTCTAATTGTCAGATGTATATATATTATATACAGTACTGTGCAAAAGTATTAGGATAAGAACAATTTTATCTTTTATGAGGCATCAAAATAAAGTTTCAAATCACCCCTGTCCTAACACATTTGCACACTAATGGTATGGTGCAAAAGTATTAAGACAGGGGTGATTTTTGTAAAAATCTCACTGAAATTCAAATACAGGTTGAAAAGCCAAACCTTTGAAAGAATTATTTAACTAAAAAGGAACAGGAAGGAAGGCTTCGGAATTTGGATTGGCCCCCACAAAGCCCTGATCTCAATCCTATTGAACATCTATGGGATATTTTGGATAAAAAAATTGATAAATCTAATGTTACTTTGCAAGACACACTTTGGGAATAAATACAAGCTGCTTGGCAGTAGATACCATTAGATACATTGAAGAAGCTTGTGATGTCAATGTCAGACAGAATGAAGGCTGTGATCAAAGCAAAAGCCTATTATACTAAATATTAAATTTATTTTGTGACAAGTATTTTTTTTCTTGTTAAAGCATTTGTTGAGTAAATCAAATCAAATTACTTTAATTAAATTGTTTATTTTTTGTCAATATGCCTCATAAAAGATAAAATAGTTCTTGTCCTAATACTTTTGCACAGTACTATATATATATATATATATATATATATATATATGACCAATGTGGTAGTGACCATTCATATATTTTTCTAAATATAAACAAGCCTATGGTATAAAAAAAAATAAAAAATGACAGCTACACAAACCTATCTCTACAATTCAATCAACTCTGCTCAACCCAAATAATCATGGAAATTCTCAGTGAACCAGAACCAATAGTTTCTTTTACAAACATACTAAAACAAATAGCAAGCCAAAAATAACCAAATCTTTGTTTAGATCACATACCAAATCAAAACCCTGGTTTACAGCAGAATGCAGAGAAGTAGAAAAAAATGATGAATATATTCTTACACAATCCAACCACAATCAACCTATGAAACTACAAGCAATCTCGTGCAAAGCATTCTGTATAATTAAAAACATCCAAAAGAGAATCTTGGCAAAACTACCAGTCCAGACTAAACAACACAACCCCAATAAATAAAACATGGGAAATAATAAGGAAATGTAATGGAAAAACATCACAAATGGCAGCAGTCCACTTAACCAAAACAAATAGAGATAAATCCACTGGAAAAACAGAAATTGCTGACATAATAGCAACAGAATTTCAAAGAAACTCCTCAACAAATCACTACGTTCCTAAATTTAAAAAATATAAAATCATTATGAAATAAGAAAACTTACATTCATTTCAAACAATAAAGAAGAATACAATATTCTGTTTACTATGGCAGAAAAAAAGACTCCATAAAGAAAATTAAAAACTCTACAACTAGTCCAGAGGAAATTCATTACCAATTTTTAGAACACCTGCCAGAAAAATCTCTTTTAATACCTCTCTAGATCTTCAATGATATATGGTGTTCAAACAAATTTCCAAAATTGTGGCTTAAGTCTGTCAACATTCTAATTCCTAAAACCCAACAAAATTATTCTAACCCAACAAACTACCAACCCATTGCACTAACATGTTGTATTTGCAAGACAATGAAGAGAATGGTAAATGCTTGACTAATGTGGTACCTGGAAAGAAACAATCTCTTATCTAGCAATCAAAGTGGATTCTAGAAAAATGAAGGAACCAATGATGAGCTTGTATGGCTAGAATCCTTTATTTGTAATGGCTTTGTTTGAGGTCATCATGTGATATCAATATTCTGTGATTAAGTCTTGGAGTCTTCCAGACCTCACCCATGCAGAGTCACTATATAGAAGTCAATAAACCACCTATACCTCTGAGATGGAATAATTATTCCTCCAAATATGCACTAAAACTACAATCCAACCTAAATAACTTAGTATGCTAAAAACATAAGAATCACAATATATTCAGTTCTATAGAAAAAATCCACAGTCATCTCTTCACTTGGTGTTTGAAATAACGAAGCACTAGAACAAATAAACAAAGACCCTGATAACATAACATCAGTCACAGTAAATATGGTAGCTCTATGAAGAATTGTTGTGATACCGACCGAGCAAAAGCAATGGACCAGATGTTTGCACCCTCACAACCAAAAAGCAAATGACCAAAAGTCGTCGGTGCGCAGCCGGATTCGCACAGATGTTCTGGTTGAAAACTAAAAATTAACTAAATATTAAATTTCCAGTTCACAAGCCTACGCAAATTTTATTTATCGGTCAATGGGAAGCCCAGAATCAAATACAGATATGAATTCCCAAATGATCTGCTGTGATCCAAAAAGAAGATATAAAAAGCTGATACAGAAAGCATCGCCAGACAGACAGACCCAGGCTCGAGAGAGACGAGTGTAATTAGTAGCTCCCTTGACCCAAGTCAAGCGGCTTACTATGTTCGCCTCCCTTACCCCCTTTCATCTTATCTTCGCTGTCTCAAAACTACTTACTGACTCAAGGAGCGCATACATCAAAGACATTCCTTACTTACAGCACTCCCACATTCTTTTCAGCATTTTATTGCCATGAACATTTTAACATCCGTTGGACCTATACTTCAAGTATTACTTTAATTGTAAAAATCTTAATTGATATGTGTATATATAAAATGTTATTTTTCAACTCAATTTGCTTTTCTTGATTTATAATCCTTTTATGACTTATAGTGGGCTATCTACAACGAGGCCAAATTCCGTTAATCTGCAACAATATACAACTACTCTTCACTAGAACGGATTCCCCACTATAGAATCTCCAAACCTCATATTCACCTAACATTGACACAAAAAAGGAAACAGTCAGCAAAGTATGTTTGGAGAATTAAGAGACAAATATCGTGACATTCTACATAGATGGATCAAAAATAGAATAGGCGCAGCAGCCACAAATAGACAAATTCATTCACAAGTTAAACTACAAAATGATGTATCTATATATACAGTTGAACTACAAGCTATTAAAATGGCACTTAAAATGTTAGAAAATTTAAAAGATAGGTTGTTTATAATATTCTCAGACTCCTTATCTCATTTAACAGCAATTAAAGAAAAGAACACAAATCATCCCTATATTCAAGAAATCCTAGAAACTTGTCATCAGTTAATAAAGCACAAAACAATAATATTGGCTTGGATTCCTAGTCATATAGGCATCAAGGGCAATCATGAAACTGACACACTGGCAAAAGAGGCAACAGAAAAGAAAATAACCATCATCAAAATCCCATATGCAGATTATACAAACAAAATTACCCAACACATCAAAATAAAATAGCAAGCAATTTTGAACATGTTCCCATACAATAAACCAATATGAATATCAGCCAACAATAAGAAAGGATAATATAGAGCCATTAGCTTATCATAGACAAGACATAGTGCTCAATAGAATAAGATTTGGACACACCTGACACACACATACTCAAAGCAGAATCTACACCTTGGTGTACCCACTGCAACCAATTTCTCACCATCAAGCATATTTTGATAGAATGCAAGAAGCACAAAAATATGTAGCAATTATTACTAAGAAGAAAAATCTTAACATGCTCTTCAAAAATGTACCTACTGCCCAAATAATAGGATATCTGAAGAAAATAAAATACTTCTAGCTTCTATAGAAAGATATATAGCTTGGACTTAGAACCATAACACTTACATTTTTAAATACTCCAGTACAATAAAACTCGTGATATTTTGGAAAACAATTTTTCAAAACCTCACAACCACTTGAAACCTTTTGAAATGTTCCTAAATAATAAAAAAATTCAGTGTCAGCATGAAATGAAGTACAGGGGTTGATATGCTGGTAAAACAAATAAAGAATCAATCATGCAAATTTTATTGTTAAGAAACTGACTTTTATAATAAAATATAACAGTGAAAATACACATAATATAAAAGTTCAGAAAAGCTAAGGTGCAAAATAGTTCCCTTAATAATGAAACTGATTGTAACATCTTGTTACCCCCACTCTAACAAACTGATTCACACTTAGAAAATGAAAGCTATAAAAAAAATTCTTTGAAGGATTAAAAAAATGTGAAAAATATCTTGAATAGCTTGAAATTTTGTGTGTGCATATATATATATATATATATATTTGTGTGTGCATATATTTTTTTTTTTTTTTTTAATCATTTCACCCGAGCAGAGCAAGGCGGAAACCCAACCCGCAACTGATGTGCAGGGGATTACATAAATATAAAAAGATTAATTAGAAAAGAGTGAGGAGTAGAAGCTGGTTAGAAAGGAACAATAGAAAGCTGAGAAAGAAGGTGCGATGACAGATACATAGGTGGAGAGAAAGGGAAGGTTATACAGGGGAGGGGAGAGAGCTAGAGGCCAGTGGTTAGTAGCTGAGTATTGACTTTGCATTTAAATTTCTGGAGGTTGTAGCTGTCAGGAAAGCAAGAATACGGGGGTGAGTTCCACAGGCGGGAAGTGCGAGTGAGGAAGCTGCAGGAGTAGAATTGTCGTCTGCATTTGGCTAACCTGACTGTGAATGGGTGGGACCCAGTTGCCAGTCTGGTTGCACGGGTAAACACCTGTTGAGGAGGCATCAGTGACTTAAGCTCATCTGAGCAGAAGCCATGGAAATATATATATATATATATATATATATATATATATATATATCAAGAAAAGTTTTGTCGGAAAGTAGGAAAAATATATGACAAAAAATTATCAAAATTCTGATATTTGGTCATTTGGTTAGATTTTTAGAAGTAGGTCATGCTGAGAACTTTCCAGCATTATAAAATGCATATTTTTTTATTTTTTTATTTCCAGCATTATAAAATGCATATTTAGGTAATAATCTTTCTTTCAGACATGCTTTGTTGAATATGACAGACACGGAAAATTTGGTGAATTTTTTTATTAGTTTTTCTAATATCCTTACATTTTTCTGCTTGTTGGGGCTAAGGGAATATAAAATTGTCTGTGGTGCTTATTATCCCAAAGGCTTTTAAACATTTCTTTAGTAATTTTTAAGAGGTTTGTTGTTATAATTTTTTTTACATGGTTGCCTGTTTGAGATGTAGTGCATAATGTCTATATATTAGTAGCATTTATTGAAATCACCCCCACCATAACTAAGTGACAAACCTTTTACTTGAATATATATATATATATATATATATATAGTGATGTAAATTAATAAATAAATATATGAGGAGGGTGCACATATATGTATAGTATTATTATTCAGGTATTAATAAAACAATGCTCAATGTATGAACAGAGTTGTATTATATATATATTAATAATAATAATATTAATAAATTAATTACAATGGAAAAGGAGATAAATGTAACCTATGCCTTTTAGAAAAACTTCTCATCTTAAACCATATCAAGAATCCAAATTTGCTTAATAAAAAAAGTGATTTAATGACCACATGCTGTCATAGAAAAAATACTTACTTAAATTCTTAGACCCAGATTGATATAGATCCCTCTTTACATTTCTTTCTTTCTTTCTTTCTTTCTTTCTTTCTTTTTTTCCCCAGCAATATTACTTTTAACAATAATGAATTAAACATCTTTTATTTTGGCTCCTTACATTTTTAATTCTTAATTTTACCTCTTAATTTTCTTTTCATTTTTCTTTATTTTCTTTTATCTTATTTTTATTTTTATTTAAAATTTAAAATTTCAAAATGTTAATATTCCCTACATTTTTTATGTACATGTAACATTTGAATATTTAAATTTTTAAGACTCATGATTTACGCCCCTTTGATTTCTTCTCCATGCATTATTTTTATTTTTATTTTAATTTTAAATTTTTAATTTTTATCTGCATGTAACTGTAGAATATTTAGTTTTTAAATCTTGTTTTAAAAAACAGTAAGTTAAATTTATAAGATTTGATTCCCATTAACATCAAGTGAACTTGAATTCAAATCTAATCTATTAAACTGTCAGTTTGAAATATGCACATGATGATTGCATAACATGAGAAACTTTGAGTCATGCCATAGACATAGGATAATATATATATATATATATATATATATATATATATATATA
Organism: Ascarosepion bandense; assembly: GCA_037127315.1. Classification (NCBI taxonomy): domain Eukaryota; kingdom Metazoa; phylum Mollusca; class Cephalopoda; order Sepiida; family Sepiidae; genus Ascarosepion; species Ascarosepion bandense. Next base: position 1,531,033 of record JBBBDQ010000573.1, on the reverse strand, counting down.
TATATATATATTTATTGATCTCAGGTAATCTTCAAATCATGTGTTATTATGACTTCCATAGGCTCTGTATATAAGTCACTGAGGGATGACCTTATTGTAGTCTTGAATAATGGACTTTTATGATTACAAGGATTAATGACTTTGGCTTAGTAGTCATTAATCCTTTGATTGGTCAAGATTTCAATTAGATTGTGTAATCTCTACATATTCAACAAATGTTAATGGAAAGGCCTTGCATAATATTTGTTTTAGGCAGAACAATGATATAGATGCCAAATGAGTGTTGAAAAATAAATTGGTTATTGAACTTACCATAAACAAACGTGTTTAATACATGTAAATAATATAAAACTTTAAGATTTCATCTTCTACATGAAAAAAAGAAACATTTTCAAAGTAATTAAACTTCAAACAAAATAAATGTGTGCTGAATTGACATGTCTGGACCTGTGATATTGATTTAAGCCAAACAGATAAGAGCCAGGTTCAATGGTGCTATTAGCAGAATATCTGAAAATTGCCTTGGGAAGCGGGTATTTGTCACGGTGTAGAATCACATGAAAGGGGAGGGTTAGTGGAACAACAAAGGAAAAAAAAGAAAATATTGACATAGAGAAACACAATGATACAGTGAACAAGTCAAGAAGTTCAATCATAAAACATTAATCTATAATGACATCTTGCTTGCAGATACTTTACATATGTTATCTATACTCTACAGCTTTGGATTACATTATGATATTCTTATACATCAGACATACTGGTACTTCCAAAACTCTAATTGTCATATATATATATATATATATATATATATATATATTCTTCATTTGTAAATGAGTTATTACGCAGCCTAGTTTTCTACCATGTGGTGTCTTCAGGCGATTTGCAATAACTGATTTAAGTTCTACAATATAATTGTATTGAACACTTTTTGATACAAATGTGCACTGGTCTGAAATTATTATGCCCAACAACTAAGTAATTAAACAATGTATTTCTTCCTTAAAAGAGAGAATTTAAGAAAAAATACATCATGATGTATTTTTTCTTAAATTTTCTCTTTTAAAGGAGCAACCGTTATTTTTATTCGTTTTTTTAGATCTTTGTGAATCTCATTCATGTAAAATCCTTTATTAAATAAAGATGGGAGCTGACGATGGTTTGCCTGAAATAGGCCTATACTTCCGATTCACCATGAAATAATGTGTCTGTCTTAATTTTTCTTATATATGCTCTATATGTATTTATATGCATATATGTTTATAGCTCCCTTAGAGAGTTATCCTACCACTGTATGTACAGGATACTCCTTTGGATTCTTCTATACCCACACTGCATGCTGATATATATATATATATTTATTATAAATTATATTTTAGAACATGTACATAATGTTTTTTATATGTGTCCTCTACAATCATATGGTTGTTTCGACATTGGGTCTCCAACGTCTCTTCAGGAGGAATGAACAAGGATGGAAATCCTCATTATCTATATTTGGTTCATTGTTAGTGTGAGGTTGGTTGGGGTTATTGATAATAAAGGGAATATGTCTTCTGTGTTGACTGTTAGAATTTTGAAGAAACTGGAGTGCAAAGTTAAATGGTTGATTAATGACATTAGCTGTTGGAATGTACTTTTTTATTGCTCAGGTATATCTTTTGGTTAGAATTTCGAAGAAAGTGGTTTGGTATAAAAAACATTATGTACATGTTCGAAAATATAATTTATAATAAATATTCACAGCTCTATATTATATTATATATCGAGCACTGTTTTAAATTAATGTTTTGAACGTTGAAAAAAATTCTTTCTTCGTTCTGTATTCACTCGGATATATAGGCAGTATAAACAATACTTTTACAGAATTTTGGTGGAAGGTTTTTCACACCAGAACAAAGATAAAATTACATATAAACTTATGTCTGTAAATCCTTTTTTTAAAATTATTATGGTATATGGCACTGTGTTATCATGTAGACTAGATTACATTTGTCAGTCTTGTACATTTGTGGCTAGTCTACATGTGTAGTATTGAGTTAATTGAGAAGTGTTCCATTTAACAATGGCAGAATATTCATATCATGAGCAGACATATATGATTTTTACATACAGCCATGTGAATGGTAATGAATGTGAGGCTGCACGGCTGTGTCAGATTGTGTTTCCAGACTGAATGCAGCTGACACATTCAAGATTTGCTGTTGTTTATCATTGCATTGCTTAGACAGGATTTGTGGTACCACAAACTATAGATCAAGGAAGACCAAGATCCATTTGTACACTTGATCATGAAGAACACATTTTCCAGGCTGCCAGAGATAATCCAGGTATCTGCACATGTCAACTGGCCCTAACATGTTGTATATCTCATAGTATCACATAGAGAAGATTTTAAGAACAGCTCCTGTATTGGTATCATTTGTAATGTGTGCAGGGTCTTTTGACCTCTGGTTACTCACCATGGGAGAAATTTTGCCGATGGTTCATTGCACAAACTGCTGATCTATTATTGTCTTTTCAGTCTTGTTTACAGATGAAACACCATTTGGAAGAGATGGAATAACAAATTTACACAACCAACATTTGTAGGCGGATTGGAATCCCCATGTTACAATGCAGGCTTGACACGAGCATCAGTTTACGGTTAATATGTTGGCTAAAATTGCCAGTGACTGATAGGTCCATATGTCTTACCAGCATGTCTTATAGAAGCTGTCTACAGGGACTTTATTTCAAACATACTTCTAGACCTGTGGAGGATATACCTCTGCTAATATGAAGACATAGCTGACATCTACTATGTATGATGGATAGGTGGTGGTGGGGGGCAGTTCCATGGTCTGCACATTCCCCCAATCTCAGTCCTTTGGATTTTTATCTATAGGGTCACCTAAGACAATTGGTTTATGCAGCAGACATTAATGATGCAGAGACACTTCCTCAAAATGTAACGGGGGCCTGCAAAACTATTTGACACTGTGGAAGTATTTGAAAGGGCTCACCAGTCAATAATTTGACAGATGCATGCATGTGTAGAAGCAAGTGAAGGACATTTAGAACATTTGTCATGAGCTGCTGTGTTGAGGTACAATGATAGCCTTTTGGGCATATGTTTATGTGGACATTTTGCCTTGTTTTGGTGTCAGGGACCCACCCACAAATTTTATAAAAATATTTTTGGATTGTATCTTGAATTGTACATTTAACAATATCTGCTGTAAACATTAAACTTAATAACTCAAATCAAAGGATTTGTAGACATATGTTTATATGGACTTTTATCCTTGTTTTGATGTGAGGAATTCACATCCAAAGTTTGTTAAAGTATTTTTAATGCACTCGGATGTGCGTTGTGGTACAGTGGATATCAGCTCGGAACTAGAAACCGGGGAGCCGAGTTCGAATTCCAGTTGAATCCATCGTATTCACTTACGCGCAAATACCCTTAGGAAAGGTATTAATCTGTCTCTTCCTTCCAGTTATGGGTTAAATAGCAGGACAGATTGGGTTCTATAGCCTTGGTCGGCAACCAGTCTACCGCAGAAAGCAATGGCAACCTACTGCGGGATAATCTTCTGCCCAGTCAGTCATGTCTCTTTCGAGACATGATCGCCCAAGTGTGTATCACGTATGGCACTTAACTGACTGACTATATTTATATATGTGTGTGCGTGTTGTGTGTGTGTATGTGCAAATATTCGAAATGTATTGTTTATATATATGCTTCAAAATTTGCACATTTTTTTAATCATTTCACCTCAAGCAAGGCAATAAATCTAAGATGAAGGAGTTATTGTGAGTGAAAGAAAGTGAGAAAACACTGACATAAAAAGATGATAAAAGAACATGATTCAAAAGGACAGAATATAACAGTTGATGTTGCATTTAATTTTCTGAAGATCCTAGTTAACGGGAAAGTAAGGAGCTGGAAGGGATTTTTTTACAAGTGTGAACTGTGAGAAAAAAGACTATTAGAATAGAACTTAGTTTCACACTATTTACATTATTCAAACTATTGTCCTCTTCTTCACTGGCATTTCTACAACGTTTCAGCTGTTGTATGCTCTTAACCTTCTTCATGTGCTAGGAATTTTAAACCAAATCCTTTATTGTGATCACTATAGTATATAATTCTCATTCCTTGTGAGCTGTTTCTAGTAGTCATGAGCTATCTCTATCTAACCCAACTATCTAAGTTACTTGTTCACCCCTGCTGTAGCCTGAAGAAAATCGGAGTGTACAACAACCGAAATGTTGTGGAAATGGCAACAAAGATGAGGACAATAGTCCAAATAATGTAAATAGTATAAATACTACCTCATTTCAGAAGTATAGATAAATAATAAAATTAGTTTCGTTCATCAATTTCAATTGTAAAAAGATTAAATCTAGCAGCTTTCCTCTGTCTCTCTTTCTCTCTATCCGTCCTGTGAGTATTAAATTCTCTAGGCTCTCCTTCCTCATTACATGTCCCAGAAACCTCATCTGCCTCTTTCTTATGTTAATTATGTTAATTATCAGGCCTCTCCTTCATCCTTGCGGAGATCATCCAATATTCACTGCCATAGAGAAAAACAGTTATCATATAGCAATCCAGAACTCTCTTCTTTGTTTCCAATGAGGTTTTCCTGTCTTTCAGTACAACTAGTTAGCTTTTGGAATGTGTCCTTGGTCATGCCAGTGCGTCTTTTAGATCTCAGCTTTGCACTTTCCATCCTTTGTCAGCATGCTTCCCAGATATTTAAATTTCTTATTTTATTTTAGTTTCTTTGATCTGTAGTTGGCATTTTGGGGTTTTCTTTTTTGCTGATGGTCATACATTCAGTTTCCTTGAAGTTAATGCTTAATCCTTTCTTCTTGCTTTCTGTTGCTACCTTCTTCAGGAGGTCCTGCATTCTCCTTTCCATGTCTGCTATCAGCACTGTGTCATCTGCGTATCTTACATTGTTGAGATTGTGGCTGCCAATGACAAATCCTGGCAAGGGTTTTATTTCTCTCAGAATTGTTGTGCTGTATACGTTGAATCGATCTGGTGAGAAAACACATCCTTGTCTTATTTAAGTTCATAAAGTTGAAGTATCAAAGAGGAAAGCTTATCAGAACACTTGCCATAAAAATGATTGGGAAAGTTATTGAGATGTCAGGTTAGGACCTATAACACATATTTATTTACATGAACATGCATTCAAAGTTATATGCAACTTATACATGTATCATGCATCTCTTATATCAGTTCATGAGCCTTGTTGGTGAGTTGACTGTGTTTCTGTCATCCTGATTTGTGAGTCCTTTATAACAGCACTGAATAGTCTCACATGCTGCAGACTGGTATACTACATCCATTTTTATTTTTTATTGTTGTCTTACCTCAAGCAAGGTAGTACTACCACTAATGCGCAGTGAAGGAGAGTGAAGAAAACAGGTCCCAGTAGATGTCGATGAATGGGTAAGAGAAGGATGGGTACGTTGGTGTGAAAAGAGCTGTATGAGAGTAAAGTGTAAAGAGAGGAGACTAATATGAGTCAAGGTGATAAGAGATGATGGTTGATGTTGCATTTAAATTCTTGGAGATTGTAGCTATCAGGGAAACAAGACCACAGAAGGGAGTTCCATAGGTGGGAGATGCACGAAAAGAAGCTACTAGAGTAGAAGTTGTGGTTACCCTCGATTGTTTTCACAGTGAAAAGGCTTGTTAGAACAGAATCCGTGAAAGTATTTGTAGAAGAGACAGAGGAAAGCCATATAGTGAGAGAGAGATTGGAGTCAAGCCGCCAGGTCAAGATTGACTACATTTGAGATTTTCTTTTGGATTTTGTCGAGAACCTCAAGATGAACAGCAGGGGCACCCAGAAATAGCTTTAATTAACTAACATCTTGATATACTTTATTTCAAACTCTTGCTGAGTTGGCAGTATGATGTGTGCTGAAGTATCTACAACACAGTATCTAATGCTAATAGATATTAAGTACAAACAAGACAAAGATAGATAAGACAGTTTTAACAATATTTAGAAAGAGAGGAAAGGTTAAGTTGATAGAATTGCAGAGAGCACAGTATGATAATAATCATCAAGGACACTCTGAAATTCCTGACTGCTATTAATCTTTATTTATATAGCTATTTTGGTCCATAGACCATTCCATATTTGAGAGCACTAAAGGGGTGTCAGCTGCTCTACAACAGAATGGCTGTTAGGAAATACAGCATTTGATCAAGTACACACATACTTTGAGATCGGCTTTTTTTTTTTTGTCAGGCTGAAAATAAACATATTACCGAGAGACCATTGTTGTATTTTAACACATTAACTCATAACAAATGTTTAAAATGCTCTCCACTTGCTTCTACACACGCATTCACTTGTTAGATCATTGGCTAGTAAATCTTTTCACATACTCCCACATGGTGTTGAATGTTGAAGGATTAATAACTACTAAGCCAAAGCTTTTATATACAAGTCATTAATCTTTTCATTATTCAAGACTACAATAACGTCATCTCTCAGTGACTAATATATAGTGCCTATATTACCTTATTACCATTAACCAGCATACATAAATAGTTGATTCAAAACACAATACACATGGTCTGAAGATTTTGTTCAAACATGAAACACACTATGTTGACCTCAAGATTCATTTATATATATTTATTGTGTTATATAACAAAATTATCTTCATAAATTAATGTCTGTGCATTTTCTTTCAATCCTTGCACAAAGCTATATAGATCTATGTTGGAACATATGTCATAAGAATAACCTCCACCATATATATAGATATATATGCATATTTCTAGGAACACATGTATATGCAATCACAAATTGTTGATCAATGTAGTTAATCTTTGACTTTCCAACTAAAAGATATTATTTCTCAAATATCAACCTCCAATCATTTAATGAAGCTCTTCTAAATTTGATATTCTTGTGCTTATACCGACACATGGCAGATATATCAGATAATGGTTATCACCTAAAGACTTGATAGTTACATGAATGAATGTGCTGGTATACTTAATCATACAGAGTGACTATATGAAGGAAAAAACTGATTCTTAGAAAGGAAACAGACTTTTACAGATCTTAAGCAGATTACTATTATTTAAAATAATTACAATCTTTCCTCTTGGAATTGAAACGTGAAAGGGAAAGTAAAATGATAATTTGTAGTTATGTAATGTGAAGTCATTTAAATAATGTTACTTTTTTGTGGGGTTAAATTTATAGTCTCAAAGTATTACACTGAATGAAGAGCACCAACAAAGGCATAATGATAAAGTTGAAAAATATAGAACAAAAAGGAATTATATACATTTTGAACAATCTTTCACTTCATCTATGATATTTTCTATGATATTTTCAAGTTTTTTAGATATCTTCAAGATAATGGTATTTTTTTTTTTTTGTTCAATGCTATGTTCCTTTATGATATAGGCAATATGGCTCTCCAGATGATGTCTATGATCTCTCTTGCCATGGTATCTTGGGAAAGATAGTAAGGTGATTTTCTGTTACCTTTTCTTAATTTTCAGTTGTTCATTCACCTAGATAGGTTGCCACACAAAGCTATGAACCCCCTGTCTACTCTTCTATTTCATCCATAAGAATTTGTGTAAATGTGAACACAACAGGCCATGCCTGAATTTAAATTTGGCTCACCAATTCCACTTTTAGTGTCAATAACCAAAAAGGGAAGGAAAGAAAATAAAATTTTGAAGTTACAGGACTTTTATTCATTTGACTATTCATATTACTTACAATTAAATGAGAAAAACATAAAGAGAAAGACTTTTCAAAATTTAACCAAATGACCAAGCATCAGAAATTATTTTTTCTAAATTCATTTTTAGTCAGGATGAGAAATTTTTCACTACCAACTATAGAGTAATACATTTATGAATTATCATCAGCATCAGAGCTGTTTCAACTGCAAATCAGCATGATTTCTCATCTTCAGCATGGCTCTTCTATTTTAAGCATCTCCATTTGTGTTTCTTTAATATCTACAGAACCAGCCTGTGGCCTATACTGCAACTATGTTGAGCACACCTGTCCTACATACAGTTTTGAATGCAAAGTTATCTTTCTATACCGGTTGCTAAGTATGGCTAGAGAGTTCAGTCTGATCTGCTATTTAATACATATTTAGAAAAAAAAAAAGAAGAAATTTATATCTTTCCCAAGTGTATTTGTGTGAAAGTGAATGTAATAATCTTGAATGAAATTTGAACACAGCTCATCAGTTTCTCATTCTGAGTCCCTAACCAAAACACTATCTGCACATTCATGTATGTATGAATAACAAGTATATGAAAAAAACAACAAAAAAGTGTTCTTTGATTAAGGAAACAGCAGAAATGAATACAATAGCTCAAACAGCCAAGAACACACAATGGCTCAAATAGCCACTAACATACAATGAGGAGTGAATACAACAGAGTTGCTGGTAGAAGAGAACACATTTTCAATGAGAATGAATCAGTATGAATTCATTTTTACTTCAGGTATAATATTCTCAATTGTTTGATTATATAGTTTTCATGGAAGCAGCTGTACAAGATTCAGCCTCACAGATGATTAAAGTGTTTTGTTGGATCTTGGTCAGAAGTTAGAATTATTATTTCAGAGATAGTATTTCTGACTAAATAGCTTTCTATCAAAATTGTCCAGACTTGAAGGTTATTTTCCTGTGTGAATCAGTGAGTGTCAGTCAGTTAAGTGCCATACGTGATACACGCTTGGGCGATCATGTCTCAAAAGAAACATGACTGACTGAGCAGAAGATTATCCCGCAGTAGGTTGCCATTGCTTTCGTTGGTAGACTAGTTGCCGACCAAGGCTATAGAACCCAATCTGTCCTGTTATTTAACCCATAACTGGAAGGAATAGATGGATTAATATCTTTCCCAAGGGTATTTGTGCGTAAGTGTATGCAATGAATTCAGCTGGAATTCGAACTCGGCTCCCCGATTTCTCATTCCGAGCTGATAACCAATGCACCACATGATAAAAATATAGTTTTAAGGTATGCTATATTTGTGGGTAAACATGCTCAGTGTTAGGGATAGAGAAAGTGACAATAACTTATTTCATGCTTGAATGCAATATCCATGCAGGGGACACATTTTCTTTATTTTGATTTTTCTTTCTTGAATATCACTGTTTAATGAATAAAAATGGAATTGTTATTTCAAATAAGAATTGTCTGCTATAATAATGTTTGAAGCAATAAAAATGTTGGATTAAAAATAAGTGATAAAAACAAAAATTATAAAAACCACTGATAAAAATCTTTGAGAAATCCTTGGCTCATTATATTGCTTAATTGTACTATTAAGTATTGGACATTTTTTTTTTTTTTTTTTTGCCATTCTTTATCTTTACAACAGTCAGATTAGGTTAGAAATTAATTATTATTACCATATCTGGGATGGCGCTGTTCAATCCTTCTTTTATAGCCTTGATAGATTTCAAAATCTTTCTCCTAGCCCTTATTCTCCATTCTCCTTAGATGCTACTCTATTGCTCCATTTTCCATGACAAATGTTCAGATGAGCTCAATTCTTTAGTTCTACCAGTTCAGACCTTTTAGTGCTAGAACACACTATGTTACTTTCGCAGAGTCAAATCACCCTCATTTACACTGTGTTCTAAATACAAGAAAGTTTCACTCGGACAGCTTTTTACTCAAAAGTGAAACAGAATTCCATGTGGATGCTTTCTGAACACGACAATCTTAATCCCTTTAATTCAAGGGTCAATCTTTAACTCTCCTCCTCATTCTGACTTCCTACAACTTGACTCATTCATATCACCCACTTCATTTATTATTACCTTTTAGACTGTAGCCTTCTAACTTGAGTAACTCTCAATCTTTGAGTGAATTTTAGTATAAAAATTGATTTCTATTCTTTTTTTTTTTGTTTAATACCAATAATAATTTATTAATTCTCATGGTAATGTAATAAATTAAATTTAACTATAAAGCAAAAAAGGTACATAGATTTTAAAGAAAAAATGTGTTTCTATAGGTTTATGCTTACAAAAGTAGATTATTCTGCTTTTTGACAGTACAGTTAATGTTATGTTTCAGTCTACACATTTTTTGGCTGTATCAAGTGTATAATATACTAGAAAAGAAGGAAAACATCCCTTTAGAAAATTGTGACAGAGAAATCATATATAAGTGATGGTTTGTTTTGTTTCTGTTTATCTTGTGTTACTAAAATTCCCACCTTTCTTACCTCATCATGCCTGATGATGGCTGAAACATCTGCATAACATAAAGTCCATAAAGGAATTTGCAAATCGAAATTTTGAAGGCTGACTTAAAATTCAGATTCAGGGAGTTATAAAATGTGGTGTTACTTTTAAGAACCACCCAAATGGCATATAAACAAACATCACACTTTTCCCTCCAAAATGATGTAATTTAGTCAGTATATTAAAATCAATTTTTTGGTAGCTTTTTTTCTAAAGAAAATGTTTTTCTATTTTGACAAATGTTAAATAATGGAAACAACCAAATCTTTTAGACAGCATACATCTGTGCTTGTATTATTTCAGCCATTATATGAGTAGAAATTTTACGTATATTTAAAATTAGTGTTGTATTAAGTAATGAGTAGGAACTGTTATTCACTAGAAATTGTGCAAAACACATTGGATTGCTCATGTAGAAAAATGAGAAATACCTAGAGAATAGAAATTTAAAAAAAATGTTTTTAGACTTTAAAATTCAAATACATCCTTGACTCCAGGTCAGAAGATTAGATCATGTTAGTGTAAACAAAAAAATGAATGTCAGATAGAAGTTGCTGTTCCAACATATTCAGGAGGATGTCCTTCTGTTATCTAAAAGAAAGAAAGAAAGCAATTTGATATTAAACCCTGGACACAATAGATCCTTATTGTCTACAATCCATTTACATTTTGGCAGAAAAGCAGCATTTTTAGCTAAAAACACATAGGTATGTTTTAACAACTAAAAATATCTGCCTACGTCTATCTAAACTTATTTATAAATGGAACTTTGTCTCTGTGTGTATGTGTGTGTCTATGTGTGTGTGTATCCGTTACCTATAGACTCCAAAACGTCTGAACCGATTTTCTTGAAAATTTACACAGTTGTACTATAAGCATGTGCGAGTGTTCTTAGCTAGGTTTTGTGTCGAGGTACCCCTGATAAATATCAAAAATCGACAATCGAAAAAATCGGGTTATAGAATGAGTGGTCCGATTTTAATCAAATTTGATACACTCATAGGCAAAGACATAAGAAATGATATTCAGAAGTTTCAAAGTTGCAGTTCTTATAATAGTGCAGAAAATCGATAATATATATATATATACATATAAAAGGCAAGATACCGGGTCTGATCAAAATCAGTATTTCAGCCCTTTTATTTTAGTTTTTGCTTCGGGTTTGGCTCTAAGTAGGTATAATTGTAGTTCTTAGCCTCAGCCATGATACCATTTACTCAGAGGACTTACCTAGCCTTCAAAATTCAATTTACGACGAAAAAAACTTATTTGATATCGATACCAGGAAATCAAAATTTGACTTACATCCATTCATTTTTCTTTCAGTCTATGGTTTTGCTTTAACTGGAAACAACTATTGCTTTTTAGTCTTTCATGCCAACGTCCAAAGATTCTGAGCTCGAGGACCATGGATTAGTTTTAAAGCTTTCATTACACTCAAGCAATGCCGGGCTATACTGCTAGTTTTTCATATATGTCAAAAGATGGCAATTCTTAATACCTACATTTCATCATCTCTGAGAATGTATACAATGATCCAAACATTTTCTTTTGTGATTCTATCCATTACTTACAAAAGGTAGCAGTAAACATTACATTCTCATGTTTTCAAATTCCAAAATTTTGTCCTGCCACATGTGTACAGGAGATTCAGTAATGGCATTTTAAAAAACTACTGACTAAATTTCAACAAAATCTGATAAACTATTCTTGATTTGTAGCAACAGACCAAAACATAGAAATAACAACTGCTTTCAGGGCAAAATGATCTGAGGTAAAAAAACTATCTCCTAAAAACTAAATAAATTACCCACCAAATCTGAACTTTAAATAATGATTGTTAAGTTATTATAATTCCAACTCATAAAATGAGTTAGAAAAATAACTTAGATGATTTATATATAAACGGTGGCAAAATATGCAGACTGTGCCAGGAAGAAAAATTAGCTATTATGTTATTCCCAAGCAAAAATGAATTACTGAATGAAAGAACAGAAATTATGACTAAGTGTAATCATACCATAAAATACCTATTAGGGTCATATAACCATGGATGAAAACATTATAATTTCTTCTAATTTTGAAAATTGCACATTCAAAAAATCCCCATTACATGAGTGTTCAAACAAATCCCCTGTTACGTGAGCATTCTTAAAAAAATGGTAAAATCAGTTATTGCAAATCACCTGAAGACGCTACATGGTAGAAACCTCTGTCACATAATAACTCGTTTACAAATGAAAAAAAAAAAAGAAGAAAATATATAATTATTGAGTTTTACTTTTTTATTACTAATGCCTCCATTATCCATTATTTTTAGGTTTGTTTTTGCATGTGGATGTTCGTGTTGTCAACAGGAATGTTACAGATAGAGTTTGGTAGGTTTCTGTGTGTGTTTAAATGAGATTGAATTAAGCTCTGTTTTGAGAGATGCAGCATAAGTTTTTGTATATCTGTCATTTTTAATGACACCTGCATAAAAGAGAGATTGCTCCCCAAGTGTGTGTGTGTGTGTGTGAACCATTGAAATTGTATTTTAATTTTTTGGTTATAGGCATACATCTCAGATATTCAGGTATGGAAGTATGTCATTAATAGATTTACTGCTTTTAGAGTAAAGGCATTAGCTCTTGTCCCTTGCAGACAACACCGTGGCTGTTAATAGCATCAAAGTTGTTGCAATTTTATATTTCTATCAGTAAAGACACTACTTGGTTGCCAAGAGCCAATTCCATGTCCATTCTGCTATTCAGATATTAGGGTTGCAATAAATTTATTACCTTCAAAACAGATAGATTACGTCAATTGAGAAATCCAGAATAGAAATCTTGCGTAAGCAGAGTAACTTTAGTTTAATCTTTTTAATCTGAAAAAATAAAAAAAATATTGGCTTTCACACCTTGAGAGTCTAAGACATTTATGTTAAATCAGTGACACTAATGTGTATTCATTAAACCATTGTTTTATTACAGAAGTCAATGTTCTTACAATAAAATTGGTGTTAACTCACCAATATAGATAAAATTTTAAGGATATATTTATATGATAAATCTAACATAGCAATTTCAGTTTCTCATATCTGTTTATTATAAATATTTACAATGGCCTTTTTGATGGGTTTGGATTTTACTTTGCAACTTCATTATAGTACAATAATATTCTTTTAAATCATTTTTTAAAATAACAAATTCATGGCCTGACAGATGAATTTTATTCTGAAAATTTTCATTGTATAATGTTTGATCAATATGATTTATGGAAATGTATTAACAAAGAAGGAAATTATGCTGAGACATTTAATGTATAATGCTTTTCTTCATCAATAGGCTATGGAATTATTGACATAACTACAAACATAATTACTCTAATAAGGATATTCTGACAGTCAGTCAGTTAATTGCCATATGTGATACACGCTTGGGTGATCATGTCTCTTTTGAGACATGACTTACTCAGCAGAAGATTTTCCTGCACTAGGTTGCCATTACTTCCTGCAGTAGACAGGTTGCTAAACAAAGCTATAGAAACTAATCTGTCCTGCTATTCAACCCATAGCTTGACGGAGAAGAGAGGGATTAATACCTTTCCCAAGAGTATTTGTGCGTAAGTGAATAAAACCAATTCGACTAGAATTAGAACACAACTCTTCGATTTCTCATTCCAAGCCAATATCCATTACACCAACGCACATCCAACTGTACACAACTTATGGAAGAGAAAAAAATAATAATCAGCTTAATTTAAAACAGGCTTTTACTAAAGTAACAAAATCTTTATTGCCAAGTGCTACTAAATTCAAAATGAAACTCTTAATATTCCCTGCAAAAATTTGTTTACAAACTCTTGAGAAATTTATCAACTAACCACCATAGACAATTGCATCTACCTCCCATTAGCATGGGACAGGCTAGCCTCCCAGAGAGTAAAATACTACGCCTCCTTGGCCTTACACTCTCGGCAGACCTCAAATAGAATGACTATATTGAATCCATTGCCAAATCTGCTGCTATGAAAGTCGGCTCCCTGTGCAGGGCCCGGAAGTTTTTCCCACCTGAATCTATTCTGCACATATACAAATCTACCATCCGCCCATGTATTGAATATTGCTGCCATATCTGGTCGGGTGCCCCTGCTGCTCTCCTTGGGCTTCTTGACAAAATACAAAGGAGGATCTGTAACGTAGTTGATACTGACTTGGCAGACCAGCTGCAGCCGCTCTCTCACCGGCATGATGTGACTTCCCTGTGCCTCTTCTACAAGTACTTTCATGGCTTCTGCTCCAATGAGCTTAGATCACTGGTGCCGCCTAAGCATGAATTTACACGAGATACTAGATTAGCAACTAGGTCCCACCCTTTTACAGTTAAACAAATAAGATGTAACCGTAAGTTCTACTCCAACAGCTTCTTTTCTCGTGCTTCCCGCCTGTGGAACTCCCTTCCACAAGTCTGCTTTCCTGACAGTTACAATCTCCAGGTGTTTAAATGTAGGGTCAATAGACACCTACTATCATACTAACTCCCAACTATTCTCAGAACACTCTCATCTACCCAACCCTCATTCTCGGTATCCTTACCCGCCTATCACCCACCCTCTGACATTTCCTATATTTAATCATCCTTTCTCCACTCTACGTAGCCCCCTGCGCAGTAGTGGCAGTGATATGCCTTGCTCGGAGTGAAACGCTTATAAAAAAAAATAAAAAAAATATATTGAAAGGAATTTGTTTATTGTGGCTTTAAGAAGAAACATTTTAAAAAGTATATATCAACATGTAATATGTGCAAATGTATTAAAACAGTTACAGTTACTTGCTCTTCAGAGATCAAAGACTAAAGAATTTTGTGCAAAATAACTAAAATTAATCGGGACAGAAAAATATAAAATTAATTCCAAAAAAAAAAAATTTCATGACATATTAATTTTATTAAAATTAACCTAATTTGGCTTTAAATCCCTGATAATTGCTGTATAGTAGGCAACTGATGATTCCTTCAATGATCAAATGATCAGTTACATGTGTGGGTGGCCAATATCTATTGATATATGTTTTTTGTGGAGTATTTTATGAAATGCTCTACCCATCCAAGAAATTATGTTTTCTGTTTTGAACCACATCAAAGAGGGTGTAAAAAAGAGAATAAAAGGAAAAAAAGATGGGGATTAGAAATAAAGAAAGGATGCACTTCAGTGTAAGTTTCTTTATTTTTTTTTTTTAATCATTTCACCTCAAGCAAGCCATTAAGACACAAAGAAGTCATTATAACACAAGTGTAAAAGAATGAGAAAAAGAAAAACATTATGGAGAGAGAACAATAAAAACAGAAATTAAGATGGCAAAAGATAATGATTGATCAGTCAGTTGAGTGTCATACGTGATACACACTTGGGAGATCATATCTCAAAAGAAACATGACTGACTGGGCAGAAGATTATCCCGCAGTAGGTTGCCAATGCTTTCTGCGGTAGACTGGTTGCCGACCAAGGCTATAGAAGCCAATCTGTCCTGTTATTTAACCCATAACTGGAAGGAATAGATGGATTAATACCTTTTCCAAGGATATTTGCGCGTAAGTGAATGCAATGAATTCAGCTGGAATTCGAACTTGGCTCCCCGATTTCTCGTTTCGAGCTGATATCCAATGCACCACAATGCACATAATGATTGATACTACATCTAAATTTTTGAAGATCAAAGTTGACAGAAAAGCAAGAAACCAGAAGTGAGAAATGTAAATTTATTATTAGAATTCCTTCACTACTAGTCCTAAATTTCTAAACAGAAAAATATCAGTTTATAGTTCCATACATTTGACATGCTCTAAATTTATTAGATTATAAAATACTTGGATATTGCAAGAAATACTACATAGAACTTGACATTGCTGAAGAGAGGAGTTGATCCAAGATGGAAAGTTAGAAGTTACTGTAATGATAATCAACGGAAAGAGAGAAGAAAAGACATAAAGCCACTAATCATAAACCAGTCAATGGATGTAACAAACAGGAAATTGTAAAACAACCATGATTCATTGAATCATTATTGCATCAAGAAGATATTCTGAGTTCAGAGAACTACTTCAGTGTTGATTGTATATGTAGGCAGCTTCAGAAATAGCCGATACAATTCAACTACAAAGCAATTGATTAACAATCTTTCTCTTGATAACAGATCAGGCCACAAGTTTCAGGATGTGATGATCAGACAAAAGGTTTATGTGAAAATTACTTGATCAATGCAGACAAGTTCAATTCTTGCTATTCAGCTTCTTAGATGGTAGAAGATAAATAATCTTGCTGCAGATGTGCAATAATAGTTTGACTAATTACCTGAGAAGGCTCTCAACTTGAAGCATCAGATTGATGGTGTCACCGCTGGGTGTCAAGCAGTTATAAATCTTGTCTTGGCTTGGCTTTATAGAATCTACACGAAGAAAGCATTCACTAAGCTACACATGCACACCAATTGAAGAGAATTTTGAGTTTAAGAATATTAAGATCAGGACTGGATATGTTGATAAGTAAAAATAAAAATAAAAAATACAACTGTGGGAGTCAAAATAAAAAAGCAATTGAAATTAAAATAAAAGAAATAAGTTTAAAATTAATAATTAACAATTTGTTAATACTAGATGAGCTTCAGTCTTTAGTGACAGAAGTTCAAACTTTTGCAGTTAGAGTACCATGTGCTAGTTTGTGGAGGTCCTAACATCTCATTTCCTCTGTTTTAAAGGTAAGAAGAAACTTGCACTTAGATTTTTCTCCAGAACTCTCACGACTACAGTATGGTTGATACTCTGAACACAACAATCTTAACCTCTTCAAGGGAAGTTGATCATTATTGGTTTTCTTTCTCCTAGTATTCACTTCCTACCTGATTGTTTTTCATTCATTGTGTAGTCGTGAGAGTTTTGTAGAAAAATCTAAAGGCAATTCTCCAAACTCTCTATCCCCAGTGAGTCAAGTAGAAATATATAATTGAAAAATACATTGCCAAAACACATGAAAAACAAAGTAGCACTGTTCAAATTTTCCTATTTTTTGTAGCTCTTAGAAATGTTAGCCCCTTTATTATCCATCTTTTTTCCACGATCCATTTACTCAAGTTCATTAAATAGGTTATTTAATATTTTCCCTACTGCTTCTCTTGCATTCAGTTAGTCGTTATCAATATCAAATTTTCTAAGCTATCTTTTCTCATCATGTGGCCCAGAAATTTAAGCAAGATCTAAGCAAGAAGTGTCCTTTTTGTTGCCATTTTCCCTAAAACTTTGTCACCATTAACATGTTTCATCCATGGTGTTCTCAGCATCCTTTGTAGAATAATATCTATTGCCTCGTCTACTTTCATCTGTAAAGGAATTGTTTGGCATTTATTTCCCTATAGAAGGATTGATATTTCATATTTATAATGAGTTTTCTTGCTTCTTAATACTTTGTTTAGTTTTTTAAATAAATTTTTCATTATTCCAGTTCACCTTTTCTGTACTTGCTTGATTTTGACATCTCCCAATTCATTGCTCACATCTTGGGTTGTCACTCTGGTTAAAAAATATATATTTTCTTTTTACACTTGGTAGTTAATCTTTTTTTTCCTGATTTTATTTACTAGCTTGTGCAGGAGTCTTTGGTTTTTCTCCATATTTGCCATCAACACGATGTCATCTGATATAAAGACTGTGCATATCAACTGAAAATTTGCCAAAAAAATTCCAAAATGCTATTTTTCAAAATCAGAAAATTTCAATAAATAAAGCAATTACATTAGTTAATAAATCATTTTTGTCCACTTCACCATTTTTTATCTGAATACATTTTCATTTAATATTTATTCAGCTTTTTTTTTCAGAGTGTGGATAAAGATGATGATACTCTAAAATTTAATATTTAAAATTGAATATTTTTAAGTATTATTATGAGACATACAAAACTGATTTTCTTTTTCATTGAATTTTCCTTAATTAAAAGTCCTTTTGTTGCCTCTCAGATAACAAGTGAAAAAGAAAGATATTGAATCTTTAAGTGCATCAGTCAACAAAAACATGTTTATTACACTTTGAAGATCATGTGCTTACTGGACAAACCAGGTTCCCTTTCAAATCTTAGCCCAATGAGACTCATTGCTATAAATTAGCCTCTATAATTTTTTAAAAAAATCAGTTTACTATATCTTCACTTATTACAAAGCTCAGGAGCCACTTAAGTTACTGAATGAGATGTGTTATTTGAATGAAAGACAATGAGGTAGGAGGTGAATACTAGGAGAAGGAAAACCAATAATGATTAACTTCCCTTGAAGAGGTTAAGATTGTTGTGTTCAGAGTATCAACCATATTGTAGTCATGAGAGTTCTGGAGAAAAATCGAAGTGCAAGTTTCTTCTTACCTTTAAAACAGAGGAAATGAGATGTTAGGACCTCCACAAACTAGCACATGGTACTCTAACTGCAAAAGTTTGAACTTCTGTCACTAAAGACTGAAGCTCATCTAGTATTAACAAATTGTTAATTATTAATTTTAAACTTATTTCTTTTATTTTAATTTCAATTGCTTTTTTATTTTGACTCCCACAGTTGTATTTTTTATTTTTATTTTTACTTATCAACATATCCAGTACTGATCTTAATATTCTTAAACTCAAAATCTATTAATTATATTTTCTTTTACCCAAGCCATATATCTGTATAAGGAAAAAATTATCAAGACCATTATTTTGTCACTTCATGCAGAACATGAATACTGGCTTTTATATGAAACCTAGACAGAAATTTATTAAGGCTTATCATAATAATCTTCAGACTTTAAGAGAAATTGTGTCAGATGAAAAAAATAGGATGAAGTTAGGGCACATATCTTTGTCATTCTTCTTGTCTAACCCATGTTCCTTTAGGAGATGGGTGATCATGGTCCTTCACAACTTTCAGTCATTTATAATAATAAGTAAAGCTTGTCTTTTTCTTATCTTTCCTAATCCCTGCTCAGCCAACCATTTATACAGGCTTTATTGTCACTCTTGCCTTCAATAAGTCCTGTGCGTGTCAAATTCTCCAAACTCTCTATCCCCATTACGTGACTAAGAAGTTTCAACTATCTCTTTCTGATTTGAAGTATAAGCGTCTTTTTTTATTTCTTTTTTGCTTAAAATTTAGTTGTCACTCACATTTTTAGTTTTTGATATTCTCAGCATCATTCCATAGAACCAGATCTGTTGCCGCAAATCTCTTCTCCATCTGTGAAGAAATTGTCCAGCATTCACTGCCATATCAGTCAGTTAAGTACCATAAATAATACATGCTTGGGCGATCATGTCTCAAAAGACAGAAGATTTTTCCACTGTAGGTTGTCATTACTTTCTACATTAGACTGATTGACAATCAAAGCTACAGAACCCAATAGTTCTACTATTTAACCCATAGCTGGAAGGAGAAGAGAGCGATTAATACCTTTCCCAAGTAAATGCAACAAATTCAACTGGAATTCGAACTTGGCTATCGGATTTCTCAGACTTGGCAGACTGGCTGCAGCCGCTCTCACACCGGCGTGACGTAGCTTCCCTGTGCCTCTTCTACAAGTACTTTCATGGCTTCTGCTTCGATGAGCTTAGATCACTGGTGCCGCCTAAGCACGAATTTACACGAGATACTAGATTAGCAACTAGGTCCCACCCTTTTACAGTTAAACAAATAAGATGTAACCGTAAATTCTACTCCAACAGCTTCTTTTCTCGCGCTTCCCGCCTGTGGAACTCCCTTCCACAAGTCTTCTTTCCCGACAGTTACAATCTCCAGGTGTTTAAATGTAGGGTCAATAGACACCTCCTATCACACTAACTCCCAACTATTCTCAGAACACTCTCATCTACCCAACCCTCATTCTTGGTATCCTCACCCGCCTATCACCCACCCTCTGTTATTTCCTATATTTAACCAGCCTTTCTCCACTCTACGTAGCCCCCTGCACAGTAGTGGCAGTGACATGCCTTGCTCGGGGTGAAACGCTTATAAAAAAAAAAAAAAATATCCACTGCACCACAATGCACATCCTTCCATATAGAAGGCTCAATATTACATAACAGTTCATTACTTTTGCTTCTAATGAAATTTTCCTGATTCGTAATAATTTGCTTTTAGAAATCATCTTTTGCTATTCCAATACACCTTCATATTTCAGTGTCAACTTTTCATTCCTATGTTAAAATTTTTTTCCTAGATATTTAAGTTTTTTTCATTTTTTTGATTTTGGTATCTCTAATTCATAGATCACATCTTGGGCTGTTCCTTTTGCTGATAACTCTATAATTTATTATCTTATTTTTCATGTTTAATAATCTGGTTTTCCCTTGCTAACATCTATAAGAGTTTTTGTATTTTCCTCTCTAAGTCTTATCAACGTTGTGTCATCTGCATATCTTCTTAAGATTGTGGCCAGTAATAATAAGTCATTTTACATTTATATTACTCTTTTTGTTATCACTGCAAAAGGAAATAAGTATTTTAGAAAGTTTAGGGTAAATATATACTTTGAACAAATTTCTAACAAAATGTTCTATTTTTTCAATCAAACTGGTGAGTTGGCGGCATAGAAAACAATCAAAGTTTGTCTACATTTTGAAAAAAAAAATATGAATAAGGAAAAGCATGGTATTTACAGAATTAAAGTCTATGCATATTTTACTGTTGGTCCAGACATGTATTATAGTTTGACAGGCTGAAGTTCATTTATCTTAAGCTGAATAGATTGAACTGATTACTGAAGCTACAACATTGCATATTCTTTGTTGCTATTGATTTGTTCAGTGTTCAAAATTAGATTCTAACTTTACATTTTTCAAAATAGAAACTAAAATTTCCAAAAGGGTGCAATTTTGTCACAAGATATGAAACATTTTCTACTGTGGTTTCCTTCATTTTTAAAGTAACTGAAAGCAAGTTAGAATCAAACTTGTCAACACAAATTGTAAAAATAGTCATAGGAATTTGGAAGTTGTCTAAAGATACACAACATTTAATATGCAAGTACAAAGCTTAGATATAAAAGTCAGAGATTGAAGAAAACATCTAAGAAATAAAATGTTTTGTTAAAAGATGAAGTAATTTCAAGTATTTGGCTTCAGACACAAAAACTACTTTTGAACTTTGTAAGAATGATTTTTAAATAAAAAGCTATAATTAGATGTCTTTCAACTAACAACCTAAATTTATGCAGAATTGTTTGTAAAGTTACACTTTTATGTCTTTAGTTTCTATGATAATCTAAACTTATTTATAAATGGAACTTTGTCTGTGTATGTGTGTGTGTGTGTGTGTGTCCACTACCTATAGACTTCGAAATGGCTGAACTGATTTTCTTGAAAATTTACACAGTTGTACTATAAGCGTCTGCGAGTGTTCTTAGCTATGTTTTGTGTCGAGGTATCCCTGATAAATATCGAAAAGCGATAATTGAAAAAATCGGGTTATAGAAGGAGTGGTCTGATTTTAATCAAATTTGTATACACTCATAGACAAAGATATAAGAAACAATATTCAGAAGTTTCAAGGTTGCAGTTCTTACAATAGTGCAGAAAATTGAATATATATATATATAAAAGGCAAGTTTGTGTGTGTGTCTGTTTATCTGCCTGTATGTCTGTATTTTTCTCAGCCCTTTTATTTTAGTTTTTGCTTCGGGTTTGGCTCTAAGTAGGTATAATTGTAGCTCTTAGTCTCAGCCATGGTACCATTTTCTCAGAGGACTTATTTAGCCTTCAAAATTCAGTTTATGATGAAAAAACTTATTTGATATCGATACCAGGAAATCAAAATTTGACTTACATTCATTCATTTTTCTTTCAGTCTACGGTTTCTCTTTAACTGGAAACAACTATTGCTTTTTAGTCTTTCATGCCAATATCCAAAGAGTCTGAGCTCCAGTACCATGGATTAGTTTTAAAGTTAAGATAAGAGGAGAGGGAAGGGAGACTAGGATAGTAAGCCGCTTGACGTAGGTCAAGGGGATACTGATTACACTCCTCTCTCTCGAGTGGGTCTATCTGTCTGTGCTTTCTGTATCGGCTTTTTATATCGACTTTTTGGATTGCAGCAGATCATTTGGGAATTCATATCTGTATTTGATTCTGGGCTTCCCATTGGCTGATAAATAAAATTTGCGTAGACTCACGAACTGGAAATTTAATATTTAATTAATTTTTAGTTTTCAACCGGAATATCTACGTGAACCCGGATGTGTACCGACGACTTTTGGTCATTTGCTTTTTTATTGTGAGAGTGCGAACATCCGGTTCCTCGCTTTTGCTCGGTTGGTATCACCACAATACCTAAACTTTTTCAATTTAAGCATAATACTAGACTGGTATCGAGATCTCATGAATTTACAGTTAAGATGGCTAGATGTAACCATAAATTCTATGCTAACAGTTGCTTTTCTTACACATCTTCCTTTCAGAACTCACTTCCAGTTTTATGCTTCCCAGTCAACTTTAATCTTCAAAAATTTAAATGCAATGTCAATTTCTATCTACTATCCTCCTGATTACTCTTTTTTCTTTTCACTCCTTAGTAATGTTTCTGTTTCTAATTCTTTCACATCCAGTAACCTCTTGTGTCTTAGTAGCTTTACTGCCTTGCTTGGGGTGAACTTGATAAAAAAAAAAAAAAAAAAAAAAAAAAACAAGAAAAAGTAATCTGACTGAAATCCAACATTTATTTGTAGTCTGAAAAACAAATGTGTAGACAGAGCTTTTTTTTTAAAGTTTATGGTAGAAACTCTTACTGGTACTATGTTTTCATTTTTGTTGTAAAATCATCCAATCATGCTTGTTGCATGAATCATCTTCAATATTTCATAGAAACCCCTGTGAGTATTTATTTCTAAAAAAAATGTACATTAATACTATTCTTGCACATTTTTCTTTCACTACATATAAGAAACTGATTGTCTTATTGCTCCAATCTGGAATGCGCATTGTGGTGCATTGTATATTGGTTCAGGATAAGAAATCAGAGAGCTGAGTTCAAATTCCAGTTGAATTTGTTGCATTTACTTACATTTAAATGCCCTTGGTAAAGATATTAATCCATCTCTTCTTCCTCCAGCTATGGGTTAAATAACAAGAAAAATTTGGTTTATAGCCTTGCTTGGTAACCAGTCTAACACAGAAATAAATGGCAACTTACTGCAGGAAAATCTTCTGCCTAGTCAGTCATGGATTGAAAGAGACATGATCATCTAAGCAGGTATCATTTATGGCAATTAACTGACTGACTGAGATTATTGTAAAGAAAGTGCTCAATATAAAAAAAGATATAGCAACAATATTCATGATAAGGAAAAGTTCAAGAGACTTATGTTAGGAAGGATTTTAGTATGCCAACATTTTTGGAGACATGTTGTATTTCATGTTCAGATCAATCTATTGAATTCATCAGCAGATATAAGATATACAAAATAAGGAATGCTAGTCGACTGACAGGTAAAACTTGAAGATTAAGATAAGTCTTAGGAACTTTTCCTTATCTGAAGACAAAAAGAGAGACAGACAAACAGAAAGAGAGACAGACAATACATAAAGAGAGAGTTGTTATTTCTATGGATACACTAACAGTATAACTCGGCGTTGCTCAGGTGTAATGAAAGCTTTAAAACTAATCCATGGTCCTGGAGCTCAGGTTCTTTGGATGTTGGCATGAAAAACTAAAAAGCAATAGTTGTTTTCAGTCAAAGCGAAACCATAGACTGAAAGAAAAATGAATGAATTAAGTCAAATTTTGATTTCCTGATATGGATAAACTGAATTTTGAAGGCTAAATAAGTCCTCTGAGAAAATGGTATCATCGCTGAGACCAAGAACTATAATTATACCTACTTAGAGGCAAACCCGAAGCAAAAACTAAAATAAAAGGGCTGAAAAAAATACAGACATACAGGCAGATAAACATCGTTTCTTATGTCTTTGTCTATGAGGGTATCAAATTTGATTAAAATCGGACCACTCATTCTATAACCCGATTTTTTCAATTATCAATTTTTGATATTTATCCGGGGTACCTTGACACAAAACCTAGCTAAGAACACTTGCAGACGCTTATAGTACAACTGTAAATTTTCAAGAAAATTGGTTCAGCCATTTCGGAGTCTATAGGTAATGGACACACACACACAGACACACACACACACATATATACACACACACAGAGGCAAATATGTTTAGATATGTTTAAGTAGACTTGTTCATGTTTTTGTTTTTTTAACTGAAAAAAACATTGGCATCATTCTAAATAGAAAAATTCTTATTAAAGAAAATGAACCACTTTGATAAGACTGATATATCCTTATCCTGGGGAACTTTCTTTTAGTCAGATATGTATGAAATTTACATCCCTGCAGGGAATTTTTGAAGGCTACATCTATTACATTTGCTGTAGAGAACTCATGGCTGAATGGGTAAAGGACACCAACTACTAGGATAAGGGAATACATTTCATTCCTGTCCAACAGTACATTTTCTTTAATAAAACTTTCCAAGTTTAGGCTGGAGGATATTAATTGTTTGTAAAAATGAAGCTGTTCACTCAACATGTATATCCACTGAAATAACATTTATAGTAATAAAAATAATGGTGGATTAAAATTTATTGATTACATATACAGGGTATGATGGATAAATTGTTGTATAAATTATGCAGAAATGAAAATAACACTGACATCTTATTTTAATAGATATATTTACCAAAATTACACAAAAATATTGTGAAATACTAAAAAGTGAATTTATTCAATAAAATTACTATTGGCTTCAACCATGACCTCCGGACTTCTTGCAACTCTTCTGAGCGGTCTCTTTGTTTAAGTTGATGAATACTGCCATAATCCTTGCCTTCACTTCACCTTTTGTGTTGCAAAGATTTTTGTTATTTGCCTGTTCAACTGCACCCCACACATCAAGTGAGTTGTAGTCTGGGGAGTTAGGTGACCAGGTGTAAAGAGTGATGCGGTCGCAGAAATTGTCTGACAGCCATGATTGTGTTCTGCTTGTGCGGCATGGTGCAGATTCCTGTTGTTAGACATAGGGTCTTCCAGCAGCCACCCACACTCTGAAATGTTCATATTAGAGCTTTTGGTGTGAATACCAAATAGTACATCATACTGTTTCTAAATTTCTGACAGAACGAATTGCATCATGATACTTTTTTTCTCACAGATGGTGCCTAACTGACCCTACTATACTGTACAATCAAAAAAATCAAAAACAATGTGCATGTGTGAAATTAAAAATATAAAATAGAGACTCTTGTCTGTGTGTGTGTGTGTGTGTGTGTGTGTGTGTGTTCAGGTATTAAATACCAAAAAATTAGTGGTAACAGTATACTCAATAGTTTCCCTCTCCGCCACTTGTAAAAATGGAGTCAGCCAGATGATATATATATATATATATATATATATATATATATATATATATATATATTTAAATTATAACATAAATATGTTATAATATCACTACAAAATAGCTACTTTTGTATTGATATTATAACATATTTACATTATAATTTCTAAATAAATACTATTAGCTCTACTTTGTATTGAGCACTTTTTTAAGAATAGTGTTTCTTTGGATACAGAATATTATTCCATCCATACCTACCCTATACTTGTGTACACACACACACACACACACACACACACACACACACACACACACACACACACACACACACAGTTACAGAAGTAATGTAGCAGTTGGTAGTTATGGGACATGTGCAGGATTCAAAGATTCATTACAATGATGTTCACCTTGAGACAGAGGGTTGCAATGTAAGAGGCAGAATTTATGGTTATATGTAGAGAAGATAACAGTTGATCCTAGGCTTGAATAGGTTAAGATTTCACCTGTGAAGGGATTGCAGGAGTCAGGAACTTATTGGAGCAGTACAAGAAACTGGCCATTTTTCCAGCACCTTTGGATTTAGCAATGTATTTTATGCTAGAGTTTTACTTGAGGTCTGCGCTGAGTTCAGACAGATGCTCAAGGTATGCTGCTTTATTAGAGTTTACAAAGTGCTAGTGTAAGTTGATTATTTCTTGATAGATGTGACATGAACAAATACTATTGCACACTATTGGTACTCCTTTACAATTGCCATTGATGAAGGCTTATTACAGTAAGATAATACCAATAGCTATTATACGTAGTTGATGCAAACCTAATTCCAGGAATACTTAACTGATTTTCAGGTCCTCCATTGGCCACCATGTTTGCATGTAGGGGTTGTGTGGCAAAAATCATTAAAATCCCTGCAGCCAAACCAGTATACAAAACTGAAATTTTTGGATAGATATAAACATGCAATGGCTAACACTTTGCAAACTCCATACCACAGCTTTTAACCAAGGTGATTTTTGTGGGTTTCATAGTATTAAGATAATCTATCACATCAACAACAGCTGAAATGAGAGTAGCATGATCCTTTCGTTAGCTGCACAGTATGTGTTTCATCAAGGCTGAATACAGTTTTGAATTCAGAGTTAAACTCCTGCTAGGCTGATTGGTAGAAATCTCAGTTTTCCTAGCTATTTAATCCATAGCTAGGGGAGAAGAGAATGCTTCATACTTTTTCCAAGAGTATTTTTACAAAAAGAATTAAAACCAGAATTAAAACTCTGATTTATTGATATCTTATACAGAGCCACCAACCATAATACCACCTGTGCATCCAATGTTGTATTAAGTGGAAGTTTATTTTGTTGGCATTTTAGCTTATAGAAAAATGATGTTCTGAAAGTTTTGCTCTGTTAGCAAAAAAAAAAAAATCTTAATTTAAAGAATAAATTATTCAATTTTATCTATTTTGGAAAAAATAACTTATTTCTGTTAGACATTTCTGGAGGCAAATGATATTTGAATGGGTACTTCAATTTATATACATCAGAGGTTTAATAGGTTTGCAAAAATTCTGTATCTGGTTATTCAGATTTGGAAATATATTTCAGTGAACCAAAATAAAAATCGGTAGAAAGTAAAAAGAAAAAAAAAAGGAAAAAAGAAAGTCATATAATATTCTTCGTATTTACCTTGAATGAAATCATGCCTGAATTTACTTTCTTAATATATAGAACTTAAAAATCAAATGATAAAAAAGGGGACAAAGAGAACAGGAAGTCTGAAAAAAGAAATTGGAAATTTCTTTTACAAAGCTGGTACAGAAAAAGATATTTTTACATTCTTCCACCAATCAAACTGAAATGTGATCATGTCTCAAAAGAGACATGACTGACTGGGCAGAAGATTTTCCTGCAGTAGGTTGCCATAAATTTCTGTGGTAGACTGGTTGCCAACCAAACCTGTATTACCCAATCTGCTCTGCTATTTAACCCATAGCTGGAGGGAGAAGCGACAGATTAATAATTTTCACAAGGGTATTTGCACATAAGTGAATGCAAGGAATTTGACTGGAATTTGAACTCGGCTCTCCAATTTCTCATTTTGAGCCACTGCACCACAACACACATATAAAAATTGCAAATGCTAAAATTAAGAATTTTTTCAATGTCTGAGTAAATTTTGAGTAATAAGCGATTTCCTGTTTTGCATCGATTGCATAAAAAATAAAATTATAAAAAGGTGATTTTTCATAAATTCATTGCAAATAAATTCAGTTTTAAACTCAGTGTTTCAAAGTCATAGAATCCATGTGTAAAGATAATGAATGTGTGTAAGTTTCAAATGATTTGCTATATAACAACACTCATGTGAAAAAGAAAATTGCAAATAAAACATTTTTTTTTGTTTTGTTTTGTTTTTTTGGTTAGTAGTTATTGAATTAAATAAAAGGATTTAGCTCTACTCTTTGGTTCTGTAATTGTATCTTCCTCAGGAACCATAACATGGCAGTTTATTTTGAAAAACATTCAGACATAAAATATTTTTGAGTATATATCCTACTACTTGTCCTCAATGCATACATTTTGGTTTTTAATAAATAATCATATACCAAATGACTACCACAATATTTCACAGATAAACACATCATATTGCCTAGTCAGTCAGTTAAGTGCCATATGTAAAACACGCTTGGGCGATCATGTCTCGAAAGAGACATGACTAACTGGGCAGAAGATTATCCCACAGTAGGTTGCCATTGCTTTCTGTGGTAGACTGGTTGCTGACCAAGGCTATAGAACCCAATCTGTCTTGTTATTTAACCCATAACTGGAAGGAATAGACGGATTAATATCTTTCCCAAGGGTATTTGTGCATAAGTGAATGCAATGAATTCTGCTGAAATTCGAACTTGGCTAGATTTCTGGTTTGGAGCTGATATCCAATGCACCACAAAGTACATCCATGTTGCCTAGGCTTTTACTAAAAAGTTAATGAAAAAGACAAACATTTGAAATGAACATTTTAGCATAGAAATCTAAAATAGCTTATAATTTCAAGATTAGAGAGCCTCTGTAATAATGAAAATATATTTTAGAGACACTATTGTAAAAATCATTGAAAAATCTCAATAAAATGCAAAGATTTATTATGTAATATCCAATTTCTGTTTTCTGGCATTTCATATGGCCAGACAGTGGCAAGGTATCAAGGTTGACAGATTAAATTGTACAACTTGTATTTTCTCAAAAATAATGTATTTTATACATTAATATTTATACATTTATACATTAAAAGCATCTGTAAATATAAATAACCAGTAAAGAAATAACATTCATTTTAAATTTTTGCTTAGCACCACAACTACAGAAGTTATATATAAACTTAAACAGGAAAAGTTCTTCTATAAAGAATATTAAAGATAAGACATTATTTACTAAATTTATCTTCTCTCTCTTTTGGTAATGTAAATGATATGCATAAGAAAAGTAACTGATTGCTAGGGTTAGGAAAAGATGTTTTTTTCTCAGATACATGTTAAAAATAAACTTTTTCAGAAACAAAAGAGTTGCATCTTAATATGCCTGTTGCATTTTGGGACCTAAAGTATATGTGTGCTAAATTTCAGTTCAACTCGTCCAGTAGTTTTGTTACCAATATATTTTGAACACACACATGAAACATTTGGGAATTTAAATAAAAGATTACATGGAACCTTTATAAACAATACACCCAAGATATTTGTTGTCTATCATAATAGGTCTGACCTCATTTTCAACTTCATCCAGTTTTAATTAAAAAAAATATTTTTAAAAAGGTGAAAATATATTGAAAGTGCTTTCATTTAATAGTCTTCTATGATAAATTTGCAGGGGATGGACAAAATAATGGAAACACTTTAAAAATTCCAAGCAAATTTATTTTGATATGAGGTAGGACTTTCTTTTGCAGTAATTACAACTTGAATTTTGCATGGGATTGACTGATACAATATTTGAATTGTTTCCAGAGAAATGTTTATCCATTCTTCAGTTAAAACAGTTTCAAATTCTGTCAGTGATGATAGTGGAGGATATTGACTCCTCATTTCTTCTTCTAAAATGAACCATAAATGTTCAATGATGTTGAGATCTGGGGACTGTGATGGCCAGATGAGATGTTCTACGTCACTAGAAGTTTCTGAGACATAGGATGAAGTTGATTACTTAAAATTCTTAAATAGTTCTGATGTTTGATTTTAATTTAAATAAAAAACAATCCATAAAATCTGTAAAAATAAAGAACAATTTTAGCAAAAAAATGAAATGCTACTAATATCAAATCAACAAACATACAAATAGACACATTTTTGACAGTTTAATCAAATTTTCCAAATTATGATATTATGGTACTAGGTGTTTTCATTATTTTGTCCCCCCCCTACCTGTATGTTTCAAATCCTAAAAAATTTCCTTTCCTTACAAACTATTGATACAATATAGGACAATTAATGACATTAACAGTAAATAATATTATTGCTGAAAAGACACTGGATGTCAAAATTTACATTTGAACCCAAGTGTCACTGTATCTTCAACATTTGATATAAAGCTTTAACTGGATTTATTTATATCCCTATCCACTTTACCTCATATATGACTTTTCAATTTTGTCATTTACTTAGCCACATTTAGTTGGATATATAGATTTGAGTGTGTGTACACATGTTTGTGTGTTTTATAAAAACACACAAACATGTGTGAATAAAAGAACTAAATAGTTAAAATGTATTTTCAATTTTGCACTTCAATTCTAGTTTTCTCAAAAAACAAAAAAAAAAAAATAGAAAGCTTGAATTGTACTTAATAACTCTCTAGGTTGCTCTTGGAAAGAATGTAAGCTTGGGATTATCTTTTAGAAATATTGATTAAAATCAACTTTAATAAAGTAGGTTAATGAGAACTGAAACCAGTTGTAACATGACAAATAGACCTTCAAAGAGGAAAGATTTAAAAAACAAAAATACTTTAGTTATCAAAATGTAAAGAAAAGTAACCAAGAATTTATCATCTGATCCTATCTTCAAATGTTTTATCTCAAATCATTATTAGTATTGCATGATTGTTTTCTCTGCTATATATGAGGGAGTGCTGAAAAGTTCACTTTTCACAACCTGACCAAATATCCAAATTTACTTTGGAATCCTTTTTGGTTGGACTGAGAAGTTTTCTGCAATTTCTCATATTAACAGATGTAATAACTTAAATCTATTTTCCTGATAAACCGTTCCAGGAGAAACATTTTATAAATTTCCACTGACAATAATTTTAACTATTTGGTCAATGAATGCCGAATGTTTCTGTATAAAGAAAAAGCTAATCTCACCATTATCATTAATATGTATAAATGGGTGCTCTATGTTGCAAGCATAGCTTGGTTTCATGGATAAAGGTTTAGAACTTTGCTGCAGATCCTCCACTGAGCATAAAGGTCCATGTAGGATAGGTATATTTTTCCAGTGGTTGCAGAAGAAGGTCTGTCAACCAAAGGGAGATCTGATTTTATGATGCAGCCTCTTCTATTCTACTCTTGCTTAAACAAATTCTTTTTTACTATCTGAATTGATATTCATTTTGGGGAAAGATAGTGGAGTAGTTTCCCATTGCCTTCTCCAGTTTGGAATTGAATTGTTCTTTAAAATATTCCTGTGAGCAGGATGATTCTGCAACACAGACTACAATATGGTTTTTCCACAACGGAAAGAAGAGTAACCAACTCCAACACTGTAAACTGTAGAACACAGGGTTCACTCCCAAGCTTCTGTCAATGACTGATGACAGCAAATGTTTTGTCTCTGAAGCAAATTCTTAAACACACATTAAACTCCTGAATATTCATCAGCCAATTGTATTAAAGTCCCACACTTCTGCACTTTACACGTTGCAAATAGCCATTATTTATGTTGTTATTTATTCCATAACTGGTGGGAAAAGAAGAGAGAGATTCATCCCTTTCTTTATACTAAAGTGAATGAAAAAGACTAGCCTAGAATTTGAACTCTGCTTGCTGTTTTCATTTTCTGCACCAATATGTTAGGCTACCTGCATATCCTTAAATAAGAGAAGCAAAAGAAATAAAGAAAAAATTCTGAATCATTCATTCACTTGATTCCTTGCCTTTAATAATTCAGTTTAAACTTTTCAAATTTCTCTCACCATAGAAAATAAATCATTATGTGCATATAAATCAGAGATAAAGAGAAAGATGCCATAATTCATGATTAGTCACATGACAACTTGTTTTCTCTTTGGTACTTGATATATTGTTACTAACTGGCACTGACATCCAATTACTAATTCTACATGCATTATTATTTTATTTTACTATTTTTTGATTTTCCTGGCTGGAACCAAAAAAAGTGTCAAAAAATAATGATTTTTTTTCTCTCTTTTGCCTTATAATCCAGATTCATACTTATCGCCATTTTCGAACGTTAATCACATGACACAAAAATTTGTACGCCTCAAAAATGACTTGGCAAAACAGAAACAATTTTCTTGACATCTGCAATTTTAAAGCTCAATTTAATAACAAAAATATAATTGAAATGATGTAAAAAGGCTGAGATGCTACGCAGAAAAATAATTTTTCGGTGAGCCTCTTTCACACATTTACAAACAGTATGCAGGACTTCATGATTTATGAATTTCTTCTATTGATTATAAAATTATGTAGATTGAGTAGATGGTCGAGACAAATGAGCTCTTGAGATTATTTAATGTCAAGCCAGGAAAAAAAAAAAGGAGCAGTAACTAATTGGTAACATTATTAAATACATAACTGCCATTTTATGTCTGTTTGAAGGATGTCTGCAATGCTAATACAAGCTGGATATTTTT
Organism: Ascarosepion bandense; assembly: GCA_037127315.1. NCBI lineage: Eukaryota > Metazoa > Mollusca > Cephalopoda > Sepiida > Sepiidae > Ascarosepion > Ascarosepion bandense. The sequence goes on along the minus strand of JBBBDQ010000573.1, from coordinate 1,498,512 downwards.
CATGAAATTTCATAGATATTTACCGATGTGAATTGAAAATCTAAAAATGTTAGTGGTAAGAAGGAAAAAAAATTAAACAATGCTGACAGTTGTGTCCTCACAGCAAATGCATTTAAATCTGGAGTACACAGACATAGTTTCAGTTTTTGTTTTTATTGCCCATTGACTTTACAACTACTCCATTGTTTAATTTTACTTATTTTATGCCATAAACTAAATATTTATGAATATTTAAGCGGGTGAAATTTATTAAACATTTAATTTAACTTAAAGGTTTTTTTGGGACACACAGGTGGCACTCAATCTGTGTGTTGTGCATTGAAAACTCAAGGGAAGAAGTTGTATTATCAATATCATTATTAATTTAAAGCAGAACCAGACTATTGTATAATATTTAAACTGGTAATCCAACAAACCAATATTAATAATAACCTTTCATGATGGATTGTTTCTTTTCTTTGTGGGTTATTTAAAACCAAAAAATATTTTTAGACTGTAACTTATTTTATTTTTTTGCAGCTACTAATGTGAAAGAATATGAGAAAAAACATTATGGGCTATTGTCATTGAGTGTCTCAGTGGCTTTATCACCTTGGTTAAGGGGAAATGTCTTTAGTTATTGCTGTTAAAATTCCTAAAGTGATGTGGTTTCTATTTTGTGGTACACTTTTTGTGTTTCTGTAGCATCAGTCCAAAGAATGATGATCCTCACTAAGACCTACAAACTTCATTTGTTGAAAGTTATTTTCAATCATTCATCTGTAATTGTATAGAGATAACAATCTCGATCTGACAAGATTCAAGTTTTTTGGTTAATATGGTTTTGTAACATCTTGTAGTGTCAGATACAATTTTCCCTACCACAGCTAATGTTCAATTTTCTTATCTTAATGAAAAGGTTTAATATCTCAATAACAATAGCTCAGCAATATCTGGTATTAATATTCTAGCTTAAAATATTCTAAAACAGATATTTTAAGTTGAAATTCCAGTGTTATATTTATCATACAAATATAAGTATATTTTGAAAATTTTACCAACATTAGTATCAAACAACCAATTTTATTATGAAAACATTAGTTCATATAATACAATGTGAGTGTATATTTTATAAAGGAGTGCAAAATATATTATGTTAAAGTATAAAAGCCAGATGACATTTTTAAAATTTATGAGTTATAAAATTGGCTAGTTTAAATGGTAGACAATAAGTACACATATAAATTACATATATTTAGAACATTTTAACTTTCTTTTGTATATACTAATGTTAAGATAACTGTATGAGTTATAAGACCTCACAGTTTAGAGAAATAACTTAGAGAGAAATTGAAGAAGCTGGTACCATGGCTGTTTTCCTATTGATTTTATTCTCTTAAGTTGAAATTTATTTGACAGGTTCGCCTCTCCATGTTACTGGCACTTCTTTTTTTATGCAAAGTGAATGTCTTGACAGAAAGACAATCTAAGATAATGATTTTTTTTTATTACATTGACAAAGATAAGTTCTCAGAAGAAGGCAGCTGAACCAAATTTTAAGAATTTATTAATTTAACAAAACTAACAATACTACTTCATAGTTGGATGTGCGTTGTGATGCAGTGGATATCGGCTCAGAACGAGAAATTGGGGAGCCGAGTTCGAATTCCAGTTGAATTCATTGCATTCACTTACGTGCAAATACCCTTAGGAAAGGTCTCTTCCTTCCAGTTATGGGTTAAATAACAGGACAGATTGGGTTCTATAGCCTTGGCTGGCAACCAGTCTACTGCAGAAAGCAATGGCAACCTACTGCGGGATAATCTTCTGCCCAGTTAGTCATGTCTCGAAAGAGACATGATCGCCCAAGTGTGTATCACATATGGCACTTAACTGGCTGACTGACTTCATAGTTAAATATTGAAGCTAATTCTATGCCTTTTATCTAGGAGTCTTCATTTCCATCTAATGGAGTGCTTGGAAAGAGAGAACAAATATCTTGATTTTCTTCGATCTTCAAGGCCCATATTGAGCATTAGAATATCTGTGATATAATAACACCTTAAAAAACAGAAGGAAGGGTGAGAATAACTCAAAAAATAGAAGAGAAGAGAAATAGAAAGAAGAGTCATGCCAGAAAACATTTTATATACAACCCTAGATTAAAGGTCTAATCAGAAAGTATTAGGACTGATGCTATGGTAATGGGGCTCAAATATGCAGAATGAATCACAGATTGACTTTGAACTCTATTGCACATGTGTACTAAGTTATAACATTCTTGCTCACTTCTGTTGTTCATAGCAGTGCTTGGAAGGATAGTGTGTAGAATATGGTCATCTCAACACACCACAGGGGTTCCCTCAGTGAGCATGGTTTTTAGCCTAGAAAACATTCCCAAGATCTCATCCTTTACAACTTTTTCCTCCTTCTAAAAATCAAGAACAAGATTTCAATATATTGAGGAAATGTTTGCTATCCTAAAAAAGAAGTTCCGGGCATCCTTCCATCAATAGAAATCACACTGGATAAAATGTGTAGCTTCAGAAGGAGACTACTTTGAAGGAGATTAAATATGAAATTGTTATTTGTTGTGTATTTTTTTATAGCACCAGTTTTGATCAAAAATGCAATATATATATATATATGTGTGTGTGTGTGTGTGTGTGTGTGTGTGTGTGTGTGTGTGTATTTGGGAAGCAATCTCTCTTTTATGCAGGTTTCATTAAAAATGACATCAAGGTGTGATGGTTAAGTTTTTTAGGCAATTTTTCATGTGATCTTATGATTTTTTTCTTTTGAGGACATAAATTATATGAAAATTGTCCAAATGTTTTGTTTATTTGACTGCTTTTGGCTATACTTTTAGCCATTTTTGAAGGTGAATGTTATTTTACATGTAACAGAATGTATCCAGTGTTATGTATAATGTGGTGTAGTGAACATAGTAAGCATGTATTGAACATAGTAAGCATGTTGTTAGCATGTTTGTAGTTAATATTATTGAGTGTTGTGTTTTCATTTTCATTAATAAGATGCCATTATTTTTATTCTTTTATTGCATGTGGATGATGCTATGATATTTGTGTTGTCAACAAGTATGAATAGGGTTTGGTGAAAAACTACTACCATCATTGGTACTATCTTTGTTAATTACCTGATGAAACATTGTTCTTTCAATGTCGAAACAAAATATGTACAATTTTGTAGTAGTTTCTAGTTTGCACGTTCTAATGTAATAATTAATAATAATAATGATATATATATATATATATATATATATATATATATATATATATATATATAAAATATAGTTTTAAGGTATGCTATATTTTGGGGGTAAAATTGCTCAGTATTTGGTTTGGTTTGGTTTGTTTGGTTCAATTTGGGTCATTTAGTGCTGAAAATCAGTTTTATTCAATAATATCTTAGGAAGTTTTATGATTTGTGAAGTATAGTTGAAAACTGGTTGTATTGTTCATCTATAGGTGAAGTTGTCTGAGTTAAAATTGAGTGTATAATTTACTTTTCCTCAAGTAGGTCAAAATGATTTTTTTCTTTAACGCTTTTGAAAAGTTCTTTAAGGCTATTCACCTTATAGAAGTGTTCCCATTTTAGTTTCAATTTTGGAGTGTTTTGCCAGTTTTTTGCCATGTAATAGTACAGTGGTTTGTTATATTAATTAGGGAGGAGTTTTTGAAAGAATAGATTAATGTATTAGGGAAATGTTTATTTTGAGTTCATTGAAATTGTTTTCTATATAGGTGCTAAGAGGTTTAATGGCATTTTCCTTTAAATTATATAATTCTTTATACTGAGGTTGAAGAATACAGTTGTATGCTGAATTACTTGAGCATGAACATAATTTAATGTAATGCTTATGTTGTTGTAATATCAAAGGGGGTTTGTATGATTCAGCATACAGCCTTTCAATTAGGAATATAATGTAGGCTCCTAGAATGAGTCGCAGACCCTGGTGATGGATGGATGGTATTAAGTTCTTTCATGCATGATTGCTGCACCATAGATAAAGCATCCATAATGCAATTTGAATCTAATCAATACTCAATAAAGTTTCAATAGCATCTGTCAGCTCACCAGTATTTGTGAGAGATGACAAAGTTGTATTGCTTTATTGTAGTTCTCACAAAGGTATTTTATATGTGGTATGAAGGACAAATTTTTGTTAAAGATTATTCTTATCCATTTGTATTGGTCTATTACAAATACCATCAAGTCTTAATTCAGGATTATGGTGTGGTTTTCAAAGTTGGCAAAAGTCTATACATTGGGCCTTTTGTCTGAAGAATCAGAATCCATTTTCTGTAACACATTTGTTTACATTATTGAGGTACTGTTGGAGTTGCTGTTCAATTGTATGGATATTTTTTATCTGTAACATATTAAAAGTCATCTATATACAGTGAACAATCAATCTCAGGGTTCAAGAATTTAATAATACCATTTATTTTTGACATTGAAGAGTGTTACCAATAATATGCTCCCTTGAGAGACACCCATTTCTTGCTCATATAGGTTTAAAAGTGTGGTACTGATATGAACATTAATGGTTTGTTCTATCAAGAAGTTATTGTTAAGAATTGGTAATTTTTCTTGAAGACTCATTTCACTTAAGTCTTTCATTATACCATATCTCCATGAGGTATCAGAAGCTTTTTCTAGATAAAAAAATACTGTCAGTAAATGTTCATTTTAATGAAAGAACTCCTGATAAAAGACACTAATTGAACTAAGTGATCCACTGTGCTTTTGTTCTTTCTGAAGCCAGATTGGAAATTTGTAATTTTATTACTAGCTTCAAGACACCAAGTAAGTCTATTAATAATGATTCTTTCAAATGCTTTGCTTAAGCAACTCATAAGTGTGATTGGATGATAGTTTGAGAGATTTTCTAAGTTCTTTCCAGATTTTGGGATTGGAATTATGGTAGCTTGTTTTCAGAAACTGGTAATATTACCACTGACCTATATATTACTGAAAATTTTGAGAAGATTGTTCAGGAAAATATTTTGTAGGTATTTTAGAAATTCATAGTGAATTTTGTCTTTGTCAACTGTTGAGTTATGATTTTTTTATAGAATCTAATAAATCTGATAAAGTAAAAGCCTGGTTGTAATTCTTTTTATTGTTAGAGTAGAAATTTAATTTTTTCTTCTTTTCATTTATTTTTGATATTCTGAAATAGTTTACTAGTATTATTTTAGTAGGTATTTTGAGATAAGTTTGTGCTAATAAAGTTGCAATATCCTCTTTGTTAGTTGCTTTGATACTGTTCTGACATAAATGACTCAACGTAATGCATTTATTTTTACCAGTAATTTTATGGATTATATTCTATACTGTTTTGGTGTTAGAATTAACATTGGGTAGAAAGTTTTTCCATGAGGATCACTTAAATTCATTAATTATTCTGTATGCATTAGCTTTGTTTGTTTTATAGATGTTTGGATTTTCTTGGATTGGATATAATTTGAATTGACATGATACAATCTGATTGTTTTTTACACATGTGTTTTACAGGTTTAGATTTAGTTCTTGTTATGTATTGTTCTGCAATACTAAGAAACGATTTGTAAAATAATTTATGTGCTTGCATTATTAGCTTCTGATGTAAGTTTTAAGGCACATGTCTTTTATAAGTTCCTTTTGGTTGGCTTTCTTTAGTTTCCAATATGGTATTCTTTCATCTGATAAAGATCCAGAGTGTTCCAGCACAACTGGGAAGTGATCACTACCATATGTATCATAAAGTACTTTCCAGTTATAGTCTATGTATGTTGCAGGATTACTTAAGGTTAGATCTATTGCTGCATATGTACCGCTTGATGGGTGGAGATATGTATATGACTTGTCATTGTATAGGCATATATTGTTTTTATTAATAAAATCTTCCCTAAGTCTTCCCTTCTGGTAAGTATTTTTACAACCTGATATGATGCTATGGCTATTAAAGTTTCCCATAAAATAAATGGTTTTTGGAGGTGCTCCAGTAATTTATCTAATTCAGTTTCATCTATAGGAACGTTAGAAGGGATGCAAACTGAGCATATGGTGATGGTTTTATGTAGAGAGGCTCTTATGACCACTGTCTGTAGTGGTATATTCAGGTTTACTCTGAATATACCACTCTGGGGAATATTGTTTTTTTTACTAATATTGAAGTCCCACCTGAAGTTTTGTTTCCATTATTACTAATAAAATTATATGAAGTGTAAATTTTAATATCTATATTTTCATTGTGATTTAAAAAATTTTCCTGAAGGCAGATGATTGCAGAACAAAAGTCAGCAATAAGCAAATTATATTCCATTGAATAATTTTGTTAGCTATGATTGTTATGTTGAGGTTTTCAATTTTTGTTGGGTTGCCTTAAATTCTCATTTTTTCTTGGTTGTTTTTAGGGGATTTTTTCTTACAGAGTTTCCTTTTTTACTGAGTCATGTGCTTTCTTGCTTTTTGTATTTGATTTTTTTGGTTGGAGATCTTCCTCTTTCAGTTATAGGTAAGGAAATTCTAGATTGAGGTGCGTGACGAGACAATTCTTTTGGCTTTTTTAATTTCTATGTTTAACAAGTTAGAATTTTCTATATTGGGTATATCAGATTTTATTATGGATTGCAGTATAAATAATTTCTTTTCCCTGCTGATATCAGTTTTCATTATTGCAATTTATTTCCTTAGCTCTTGGATAGTGCTGTTAATTTACAGAGATCATATTTCTCAACACTGTGTTGTTAAGTCCGAGTTGCATTTATATAATTTATTGCAATATTTTGTCTAGTGTTGTTTTCAGCATTTTTCCTGGCCTCAGGAAAGTTATATTTCTCTTATATTTTAATTTCAATTATTTCTTTTTCTTTTTGAAAAGCTTTATATACATGTATATATATGCAGGAAGGTTTTCATTTCAGTTAATGCATTTTATGGCACCTTGCAATCATTTTCTAGATGATCTGTACTGCTGCATTTTGGACATACTCTTAACATTTATCTTTATGATGGCTAAATCTTTGTAAGTTATAACATTTTAGAGGTTTTAAAAGACTGCAAAAGTAAGTTGCCACTTTTGTGATAATATGAACTGTTTTTATTCCAGATGGTGGTTTGAGTATGTTGAAATTTATTATATATGTATTGGTGTTTATTGTTTGGCCATTTCATATAATTGTTATTCTGGTTACATCTACTACATTTTGATTTTTTAGGTTAACTTTGATTTCTTCTAGGGAGAAAGCTGCCAGGTCTGGACTTTTAATTAAACCTCTGGATGTGTTTAGACTTTGGTGTTAATAGATTTTGATTTTTAAGTTATTAAATGTTGACCATTCGAGGATTTTTTTCTTCATGAAATTTTTTTTCCTACTTGTATTATTATTGTATTGTTTAATTTTTTTAACAGATATAGGAGTGATTTGAGAGTATATTGTTTTCTTTCATTATGAATGGTGGGTTTCATTACAATTTATACACATTATGAAGTTTCTAATAGAAGTTTTTTCCATTGACTCCATTACTATATATTGGGGGAACTTTTTTTTTTATAATCATATCACCCCAAGCAAGGCATTTTATTGCCACTGTTTTGCAGGAGGTTAGTTACATAGGAGGAAAGTTATGAGAAAGAGTGACTGGTTATAGGGAGTGTCAGGAAGTTGGTAATAGAAGGATGAGAATACTGATGAGAGTGGAGTGGACGGAGAAAGGAGCATGAGAGAGAGGATGAAGGTTAATGAGATAGGAGATGACTATTGACTTTACATTTAAATTCTTGGAGATTATAGCTGTCAGGAAAGCAAGTAAATGGAAGGGAATTCCACAAGCAGGAAGTATGAGAAAAGAAGCTGCTGGAGTAGAATTTGCATTTACAATCTTTTGGTTTCACAGTAAAAGGGTGGGACCTAGTTGCTAATCTTGTGGCTCAAGTAAATTTATATATAACTAATTGTGAAATTTCAATTCATTATCAGAAGTTGATTCAGGGAGGGATCTTTTCATTTTTTTTTGTTACCACATTATATATATTTTTTCTTTCATCATCCTTACTCCCCACACTCTTCAGAGCCCTATTATGGGTGATGGTTGGGGGAGTATCCCATTTTCCAAAGCATTTCAGGGATAGGAAAATGGTATACTCAAGTTTAGTATTTGTATACAGTCATCAATAGTTTCTTTCATTCATCTACTCCTGTGAAGTTGAACATAAATTTTAATTTTTGATGATTCATTTTAGTTATGACCTGATTGACCCTTGACCCCAAATTTTAATAAAAATTTGATTAAATTTGGTTGGTGTGTGTATGTTTTTTTAATTTTTTTTTATAGTTATTGTGTTTTTGGTGGGTGGAATAGTACTAGGGCTTGACATGATTAGCCAGTTGATCAGACTGGGCCTCTCTGACTGCTGGTTTTGCTCAATGTAGTGTGTTAGATTCAGAAGTATTCTACCTAATGCCTGAAGTCTTCAACTACCAGGATCCTATCCTCAGGCATTGCAGGTCATCACACACAGCAAACAACTAGCCTTATTGGGAGGGGGGTGTCTTACCCCTCTGCAGAGATAGATTCAGTGTATTCTACATTTGGCACTCATTCTTCAACACAATTTAGAGTTCAAGCCTGAAACCAACTCTAGCCATTTAGTGTTGAACTGTGTCCGCACACACACTCATATCTTCTACTTGGGAAGATCAGCTGATTACAATACCTTGGTTTAAACTTTTCAGTATCATTAAGCATTATATATTAATTGATTATCCAATGCTTTTTTTAACATATAACAGGAATTTTAGGATGCATAACAGGAAGTTTAAAATAAGGGAGAAGTTATTCAAGACTAACAAATTAATATTGTACATATTTTTATCCAGGTTTATACAAGTTCATTAAATTTTGCTTTTATATAAAATCAAAATTTGTTCCAGACAGAGAAACTGAAAATACATGAAGAAAGCAATATATGAAGAAACAAAAATAAAAAGACAATTTACATGTAATGTCTTAGAAGAGGTACATTGCCATCCCTGATAATATCTTTTATATTTGTATTTAGGATGAATTACATTCCCTCTAAACTGTCACTAGCTACCACACTTGTCTTGTGGTAACTGAATTATTCTCACTAACAGGCTGTCATGTGACTTTCAAGGCCCATTAGGATGTTTGTAATTTTGTACTATAAAAAGAAAGATATCATTTGCTGCATTCCTACACATTTATACTCTTTGAACATTTGCATTGATTAATAATATTGCCAGCCAAACTGAAAATGAAATTGGTTTGTGATTTGAGCAAGACAGATGTGATAACTAGCAAAAGAGTCCTAAAAAATTGAATTACTACAAATATAATATTTTAAAAATGGATATCAAGAAATATTTATTTGTAAGATAAGATTTTTGTCCAGATATCTAAAGATAAATTTGTTAACTTTTCTATTTAATGATATAGATATACCAGTCCACATGATCATAGGCTGGTATCATGAGCTTGGTTGGCCAGTTTTCACTCTCAGACTTTTTGTTTACACCTTGAGGCTGGATAATTACTACACTTCTGCTCTACTGTAAATTATCAGTATTTTGTGTGTGCAGAGATAACAGAATAATTGTCTACATCTCTGGCATTGATTAAAAACCACAGGAACCAAAAACCTTACCTAAGCTGAATGATGCATTTTTCATAATGTCAAAGGGAGATAAATCACTAAGTTAAATTGGCTTTCACTATTACACATATATAAATAGCAGTGCTATTTTACCCATCACCTTTTGTTGCTTTATATAAAATCTTTTTAACTGGTATATTTTCCAGACTGTAAGTTTAACTGCAATAATTTGGAAGAAAGATTTAGACAAGACTTAAATACTCATAACTTTCCAGGTTATGAAATGCAAGGTCAAGTCTTGTTCTAAACTACATAATCCTCAGTTTCAAATATGTAATTTAAAAGTCTATATTATTTTTCAAAATCAGAATATTTCATTTAACACAGTAATTACATTGGTTAACAAATCATTTTTGTTCATTTCACTATTATTTGATCTAAATACATTTTCATTGTTATATTTATTCCATTTTTTCAGAGCATGGATAAAGATATGAGTATGCTATCAAATTTTTATATTTAGATTGTAATATTTTGTTTTTAAATATCATTATGAGACATGTAAGATTAATTTTCTGTTTTAATGAATTTTCCTTCATTAAAAGTTATTTTGCTGCCACTCACATAACAAGGGAAAGAGAAAGATATTAAGTCAACAAAAATATGTTTATTACTCTTTGAAGAGTATGTGGTTATTGGACAAAACCAGGGCTTAGATTTCAAATCCTAACTCAATTGAAACTTATTGCTATAAATTAACCATGAAAGAACCACTTTTAAATCAATTTTTTAAATCCTAGAATTCACTCAATTATTAGGGTTACTGAATGAGATGTGTGATATGAATGAAAGAAAGTGGTAGGGAGTTAAGATTATGAAGATAAAGGGGACTGACCCTTGATTTAAAGGGGTTAAGAGTATCTTCTTCATGTGCCATGTCCCTTCAGGACATAGGTGATCATGGATTTCCACTTCGCTCTGTCTCTTGTCGCTCTCAATATTTTTTCTCTTGGTATTTCTTCCAATCCCCTGTCCATCATCTATTTTCTCAGGTCTATCAAGTATGACGTGCTGCTTTCCACTGTCTCTCGTTCCTTCTATCTGTCCTGTGAGTGTTAAATTCTTCCTCATTATATGTCCCAGAAACTTCATCTATCTCTTCCTGATGCTAAGTATGGGTTTTCTTTTTGTTTGCATCCTCCCCATCACTTCATTGTTGAACACATGCTCTATCCATGATATCCTCATCATCCTTCTGTAAAACCACATTCCTGCTGCCTCAAGCCTGTCCTTCATCCTTGATGAGATCGTCCAACATTCATTGCAATATAGAAGGACAGATATCACATAGCAGTCCAGCACTCTTTTCTTTGTTTCCAATGAGCTTTTCCTGTTTCTCAGTACTTTGTTTAGGTTCTGAAATGTGTCAAGGCATGCCAATGCATTTTTGGATCTCTATGTCACACTTTCCATCCTCTGACAGAACACTTCCCAGGTATTTAAATTTCTTTACTTGTTTTATTTTAGTTACTCTAATTTGTAGTTGACATATTGGGCTCCTCTTTTTGCTGATGACCATACATTCAGTTTTCTTGAAGTTTATGCTCAGTTCTTTCTTCTCATTTTCTTCTGTAGAAGGTCCTGCATTTTCCTTTCTGTGTCTGCTATCAGTACTGTGTCATTTGCATATCTTATATTGTTGAGATTGTGGCCGATTTAACTCTGAAATGAAGTGGTGGACCCATGTTTCATCCATTGTCACAAATTTATGCTAAAACTCCTTCTTGTTGCATTAAAACAGTTGCAAACAACACTCTAAATCATTGACACATTGTTATTTTTAATCCCCTGTGAGCAAACATGGGGCAAATTTTAAACACAGTTTTCTCATTCACAGATGTCCATGCAAAATGGTAAATACACTGCCTTCTAATATGTTCAACTTCTCTGCTATCTTGCACAACTTCAATTTAGAATTGGCCAAAATGATTTTTTTGGTGTTTTCTGGGATAGCTGTCAATTTTGGGCAACTTGAGCATCATTTGTGCATGACCGCATTTAAAATCAGCATACCACCTCTTAACCATTGTTTCTGATGGAGCAGAGTCCGAATAACACTTATCAAGCTATTACTTTGCTTGAACAGCATTTTTTCCCATCAGAAAGCAATTAAAACACAAAATTCAGATTTTCCCACTGTTTTGAAAATTTGCAACAATAGCTTCATTTAAATAACTGTAATTTGTAAGCTAATAATTTGATTTGGCCCAAATTTTGTCATGTGCCATTTGAAGTTTAGTACTTCATAAAATCATATGGATTTTCTATTAGTGGCACCATCTATATGTCAGGCCTGGGACTTATTGAGTGATGTGTTAGTGTAATTCAACTAAACTAGAATAAAGCTTATCTATAAAAAAAAGAAAAATAAAGTAACTTGCCAAATCTAATAAAATGTTTAATGACTAAAATCCTTGCTGGTATTGTGATAGGAAATACCTGTCCTGTTTTAGCCATACCAGCTCATTCAGATTCCTTTATATATTGTGTTTATATTTTTAATAATTCAGACTGAAATACTTATATTTTGAGTTAGAAGAAGCAACAATAATTTTGTGAGTATAAATTTTGATGAATGAAAAATATACAAGACATTTTGGAAAATTTCCACCTTGACATGTTTTGCTAATAAACCAGCATCATTAGTAAAAGAATTTTATTTCACAAGATCAAAATCTACCTCAGACAAAACAAAATAGGATTAATATCAAGATCAACACTTGATGTTGACTTCAATTGTGTTGATATAGAAATTAGATTTTAATTAGATTTTAACTAATTTCAACTTGTGTTTTATTTATTCATCATTTTTTTAAAAATCTGTGATCAATTTTGACCTGAAAAAATGACTCAATAGAAAATGAATATAATTTACTTGGACAAAGATATTTTGAAAGTATTATGGTCTATGGATCTGCAGGGAATTCTGTCATCTAGATATTTTATATTAAAAATCTGAATATCCGAATTCCAAACAATAATAAAATAAAACATGAAAAAAAAGTGTCAAAAGAGATTAGAAATAGTCTTTAGATGAGTTAAAGTCTTTGGATAGCTGGCTCACAGAAAAGAATGATCATCAACAAAGATTCACTGACTCTCCCTGCTGCTGTTGTTAGAGATGATTCATTTGAAGGCACCAACATGTTTCTTTCAAGACATACTGTGGGGAAGGAAAAAGTTATATAGTCGCATCTTTTGTTGTGTTTTAACAGCTTGGAGACAGTTGAATCTTTGCTCTTGAAAGTCAGAATCAGTGGGTTTTTTATGAGAAATTTTTTTTCAGAAAGTAGGCTCAAGAAAAAAAGGGTTTTATTTTTCTTTAATTGGTCAAATATTTTGCATAGTGATGTTAATTTCTAACCAATAAACACTGATTTAAATGGTGTGTGTTGTTATTAGATAGATAATAAAGTTTCAGTATTTAATGTTAATATTTAACATGTTACATATTTGGATATATAATTGTGTTGGAAATAGGGATTATTTCCTACTAGCAGTATAGCCCGGCGTTGCTCAGGTGTAATGAAAGCTTTTATATATATATATTATTGATTTTCTCCACTATTGTAAGAACTGCAACCTTGAAACTTCTGAATATTGTTTCTTATGTCTTAGTCTATGAGTGTATCAAATTTGATTAAAATCGGACCACTCCTAAAACCCGATTTTTTTTATTATGGATTTTCGATATTTATCTGGAGTACCTTGACTTAATCCTAGCTAAGAACACTTGCAGACGCTTATAGTACAACTGTGTAAATTTTCAAGAAAATCAGTTCAGCCTTTTCAGAGTCTATAGGTAATGGACACACACACACACACACACACACACAGACAAAATTCCTTTTATAAATAAGTTGAGATAGATTTAGATTTAGATTAGATAAATCCCATAATAATTTACAACTGGGCTATTTCAGTTATTATCTATTCTTACTAAATTAATAATGGAACTGTGTGGTATAGGTTAACCTTGGTGAAAAAAAATTATAAATAAAGAAAGAAAGATTTTAATGTTAGATTGTTATATAACTGAGTCCTTACTAAAAGACAAAATACAGTCTATAGCACTGAGTAATTGATATTACAAAAACTTGTCTATTAAAAAAAAATTTATTCTTTTAAATTAATTCATTCTAGTGTTTCTAATAAAGTATTAAAAACTTTTGCTTATGTAATTTCAGTAGAGGGCTCTCCTTTGTGATATAAAATGTTTCTTCCAAATTCGTATTTTAGATCATTATACACTAATTTCCATTTCAGTCTTAATTAACAGTTTATTCTTACTTGGTCAGTCTATTTGTTAATTCATGCTTGACAGTATGCAAAAAAAAAGCAACACTTATCTCTTTGTTACATCTTTTAAAAAAACAATGAGTTTCATGAGATAAGGTTTCACTTGCCCATTAAACTAATATCATAACCGAGTTTAACTAGGCCAAAAAATAACATGATACATGTATAATATTTAAGCTTTTCTTTCTAGTAACATGAATTTATACTTTCTACCTTCCTGCCTGAATATGACAAAACAGCTAATAAATTAATAAATTGAAAGTCTAATTTACTTCCTTCCAATATCTGTTAACTCCATAATTTCCAAGGTCTAACTCTTTGCATCTTATATTTGCCTGTGCTTTCCTGACCTTTGATAAGTAACCAAAGCAGCTGAATCTCATCAGGGAGTAATTTCACACTTGACAACACAATTTTTATTTCCATCTTCCACTCATTAACTTACATTAAATTCTCGACTTCAGTTACATCAAGTACTTGTACATTTTTATAGCTTGTGTTGCTTTTAAAATAGTTTACTCTCAGGTTATTCTGTGCATACTCCAGTTGTAAGTACACACACACACACACACACACACACACACACACACACACACATTTATATGAATAAATATATATGTACATGCTTTGGTTGTATACACACAGTAAGAATAAACATGTAAACACTAGATAATAATGATGAGTATGGATAGATTTTCCATGATATAAAAATTACATGGATAGGATCATGAAGAAAAATTGTTCCTAACTGTTTGCTGCTAATGGTTAGTAAGCTTATCTAACTGAGTAGTGAGTTTGATCCTCACTGACTACCCCATACTTTCGACCTTGTGCCACATCTAAGCAGCACTTAAAAAATCATCTATAGTCATAAGAAAGCAACTATTCTACATCTTAATTCAGATATGTGTGTGTATGTGTACATGTGTGTGTGTGTGTTTTTATATACATATGGGGAAAAAAGAAACTGACTTAGCACAAAAATAATGCATACATATAGTACATTATGAGCAAAAACACTTTGACAATGACTTATCTGAAAGTACTCAAGCTGAAAGTACTCAGACAATTTGTATTCAAATTTTCAGAGAAACTAAGAAAATGGCTCAAAAATTTTAGAAATAAAATATAATAAAAATCCTTAAGGAACATTTGTTGGTTTATAAAGTTTTATGTACAAGCCTTATTTAAGCATTTTTTTCTAATATTAACTATTTATACTGTAAACATGTACATGCAAGAAAGCCAGAGAGAAATGACAAGTAACCTATCTAAATAAGCTTATGCAAATGGATGGAAGAACAGGTACTGGGTAGGATAATGAAAAAACCAACTTTACTAACAGCTATAAAGATTAGAAAATTGTAAACAGCTATAATCACACACATCTTGAAAAGACATGGCATATAGAAGTTACTTTAACCATAAAAAACTGTATTGTTAAACATCTAAATACAAATACATGCATGGATAAACTACTGATGATTGCCGTTCAAAGAAAGGCATTTACAGTTTGCCACTAATCCTTTTCAGTGAAAGAGAAGGTAATGTTTTAGCTGACGAGAGAAAGAAAAACTAGTGAAACATTGCAAGCTCAAAATGTGGAATAAAACAACATCTCCAAACCAATTTAAATTAAATTAAATTTAATAACAATAATGAGAAGTGAAAGAGAAGGGTTAAAAAGAGTTTGTAAAAAAAATCCAGAGAAAAAGATTTGGTTTGGTTTATTTTGTTTGACAGCATATTAATCTCAATGGTTTTTTTTAGGATATGTTTGTATGAATAGAATATGTATGCTTCATAAGAAATCAGTTTATAGATCAGGTTTGTTAAGACAGTTTTTATCAAGAGTCAAATGAATTACTGGCAATATTTTTTTAAATGTATTGCAGTTCATTTTTTTACTATAAAAAAGTATTTTCATACTTTTGTAGTCTTTTAACCTCAGTTTGAAGGTTAAAGATTTGTCTATAGCTGGGACCCTAACAGGTGGTACTACCCTGGGCAATAGTGGTTTTGGGAACAACAGCAATTAAGAGGGGGGTCCACATTCCTCAAAACCTCTCGATCAGAGGCCTTGCTGTGTTGGATGCAGTTTGCCATTATGCTCAGGGTACTGAGAAATAAAGTTTGAGAAAAATGCATTCATAGAGGTAGGAGTTATGTGCAATATATCTATATTATAGGTGTGAAGATATATATCATACGTGCGACTGTATGTATACTTATTTATGGAAAGAAGTAACTCACTAATGAAGCTCCTTCTTCTTAAGTTGACATTGTTGGGTGTTTGGGCAAGCATTTTATCTTGTGTTTTTGTATCAAGTGAATGTCCAATTGAGAAGGTATGGCATGAATAAGTAAATGCACCATCTGGGCTCCTGTGTGTACTCTTTGAGTGACTTTTGGTTTGTTGTTATATAGTTCAGTGATAGGCTCAAAATAAAAGTCAAAATTTATCATTTTTTTGTTAGGTTCCTATTGCGTTAGGAAGTCACCTGCTGTGTTTGCTACTATGTCAGTAGATAGTGGCACAAATTCTTGTTTTACATGTACTTTTAGAGTTTATGAAATTCTAGTTAGGGAGGAAATTTAACGTTTTTTTAAAAATTTATTTATGTTTCTTTCCAAAGTCCCAACAATATTTAAAGAACTTTCGTTAGTTTTTAAAGTTTTATATGCAAGCCTTATTTAAGCATTTTTTTCTAATATTAACTACTTATACTGTAAACATGTACATGCAAGAAAGCCACACACACACACACACACACACACACACACACACACACACACACACACACACAGGGTGCAGTAATTAACTGAGTTATCAGGTGTTTTTAACTGCTTTGGCCATTGAGTCTGAATTGTGTATAAATATCAATACATATCAACTACTTGATTTCTGTCTGTAATGTAAAATATTTTATTTTATAACAATTATTCAGAGTGAAACGAAAATATCCCAAACTCAAAGTATTTCTTCTGTTAAATTCAAAAGTGGGTTATTTCTTTTCCCGAGTGAAATTTGTTTTCTCTATGAGTCTGACACATTTAAAAAATTATAATGACTTAAAAGCTTAACCTTAGGCTAATCAAAAAAGTAAGTTCATGCTGCTAAAATATTTTGCAGCTCTGCTGAACAAATATATCAACAGAGTTACACTGCTTTTTCTGCACATGTCACCTATAAATGCATACATACTCACATACATAAATATAAATGCATACACACTCATGAGT
Source organism: Ascarosepion bandense (assembly GCA_037127315.1). Taxonomy (NCBI): domain Eukaryota; kingdom Metazoa; phylum Mollusca; class Cephalopoda; order Sepiida; family Sepiidae; genus Ascarosepion; species Ascarosepion bandense. Next base: position 1,481,306 of record JBBBDQ010000573.1, on the reverse strand, counting down.
AAAACTGGATAGACAGAACTGTTAAGAGGCTGTCAATAGCTGTGCTAGAACAAAGTTAGGCTCATTATGACCAAGGGTTTCAGTATACTGACCTTGTTCAAGCTGTTGAGCAAAAAAGATTATGCAAGTTCTTTGGCATTACTTGTCTGTTTCTTGAAATGAGTAGATCTTCAAATGTGTGAACAAATGGTAATTGCTATCTATATTATAGGTGTGAAGATATATATCATACGTGCGACTGTATGTATACTTATTTATGGAAAGAAGTAACTCACTAATGAAGCTCCTTCTTCTTAAGTTGACATTGTTGGGTGTTTGGGCAAGCATTTTATCTTGTGTTTTTGTATCAAGTGAATGTCCAATTGAGAAGGTATGGCATGAATAAGTAAATGCACCATCTGGGCTCCTGTGTGTACTCTTTGAGTGACTTTTGGTTTGTTGTTATATAGTTCAGTGATAGGCTCAAAATAAAAGTCAAAATTTATCATTTTTTTGTTAGGTTCCTATTGCGTTAGTAAGTCCCCTGCTGTGTTTGCTACTATGTCAGTAGATAGTGGCACAAATTCTGGTTTTACATGTACTTTTAGAGTTTATGAAATTCTATTTAGGGAGGAAATTTAACTTTTTTTTTAATTTATTTATGTTTCTTTCCAAAGTTCCAACAATATTTAAAGAACTTTTGTGATAGGCTCAAAATAAAAGTCAAAATTTATCATTTTTTTTGTTAGGTTCCTATTGCGTTAGGAAGTCACCTGCTGTGTTTGCTACTATGTCAGTAGATTGTGGCACAAATTCTGGTTTTACATGTACTTTTAGAGTTTATGAAATTCTAGTTAGAGAGGAAATTTGACGTTTCTTTTTTAAATTTATTTATGTTTCTTTCCAAAGTCCCAACAATATTTAACTATAAAAGATAATTCAATTATAGTACAAATGAAAGCAACAATTTTTTCACTATTATTATAATAGTTCCACCACTGAAATTCTAAGAAAATAGCTGGCTTGGTTTGGTTTGTTTTACAGCATATCAAACTCAGTGGGATTTTTAATGCCTATAAGATTTTTAGGATAGATTTGTATGTGTTATGAGGCCTACCCTTTTTAGACTATAATGAACTCTTCCTATTTTTATAAATACCAGGAGAATATGCCTCTCAGGGCGAAGGTGAGTTGGATTGAGTTACCTCGGTCTAATACTTGGCAGTCAGACTGACATGTAACAGCCTTGTATTTGTTTTCTGTTTAATATATGTTTCACTAATTACCGAGTTCGAGTTTTCTTCTGAACCTATTCTGGGTCCACAACAGTATGAATAGAAAATGTATTAATATATATATCTTTATTTGTATATTATATATTATATTATATATTATTATATTATATATTGTATTATATATTATATTATTATAATATATATTATATTATATATTATATTATTATAATATATATTATATTATATATTATATTATATATTATATTATTATATATTATATAATATATATTATATTATATATTATTTTATTATATATTATATTATTATATATTATATAATATATATTACATTATATGTTATATATTATTATATATTATATTATATTATATATTATATTATTATATTATTATATATTATATAATATATATTATATTATATATTATTTTATTATATATTATATTATTATATATTATATAATATATATTATATTATATATTATATATCATATTATATATTAATATATATATTAATGTACTAATATATTTTCTTATTTAAAAAATGTGTTGCTGGTATTTTTACTATAAAAATCTATTTTGAAACTTTCATCATGTTTTGAACTCATTTTGGGGGTTAACTATTTGTTCATAACAGGGATGCTAACAGCTGCTACCATCCCAGGCCATGGTGGACCTTGGAGTAACAACAATTAAGAGGTGATTACATACTTTTTAAACGCTCCACCTCTGATCAGAGGCCTTGCTACCAGATGTAGCTTATTGTCATACCTAGGATGAGAAATATCTGGAACAGATCTCTAGAAATAGCAAGCAAAATGAGAAATATCTGGAACAGATCTCTAGAAATAGCAAGCTATCTTTGCAACTTTCATTTTAATCTCATCCACCTATTTTCAATGTTTTGAGTATGCTTTTATAATCTTTGGTATTGACAGTGAATGATGTCATCATGAGCATACACTCCATCTTGCATCTGTGCAAATAGATCTTACCTTGCCTATCTGTTGCTAATATAAAAAGTAATTTACATTGTCCAAACCAAAACTGAAAATTTATGTTGCTAAACTATAGAGATAGTCAGTAATTAGAAATTAACAGTGTTACTGACAGAATAAAGGTATTATATGTATGATAATTTTAAACTCTTTATACTGAAGTTTTCTGTAAAATGTGGAATAGTTTCATTTTGATAGGTTAAATGTTAAAGTATATTGTGTATTAGTGTATTAAAGAAGTAATAAACATAATAGCCAATATTTTGGGGCTTGATAAGTGACCTTCATTGAAACTCTTTATCCCCACTTCTCAAAGAACAATGTAAAGGATATAGTGAAAATGTGACCTTTCAACTTTGTTAATAGAGGTATAACTCATGGCTTGATAAGTTAGTAAAGCTTCGAAACTCATTAATGTTGAAATGTAATCCAGATAAAATTAGTTGTTGGCATTGTGAGAACTCTAGAAAATCAGTCTGAAAAAAGTTAATTGAATTGAATGATAAGGTTAATAAAATTCATTAAAAAGAATAATTGTATGAAATGCTTACTGACATTAAACCAGCTCCACTTTTTACACATTTATGTTATAACATTTTAATGAAGATTGAAGGGACAAGGAGATTGGTTTTCTTATGAAGCAGTATGAAAATGACTTTAATAGACATTGAGACAAAACGTGACACAGACAGACAGGAAGATGGATAGATATAGACACACATGCAGAGGCAGATAAACAGAAAGAGAGACAGTGACATAAAGAGACAGTGAGAGAAATGCAAAGGGAGAGGGAGATAGAGACAGAGATACATAGACACACACTCAGAGAGAGACACACACAGAGACATGAAGAGAGAGAGAGAGAGAGAGAGAGAGAGAGAGAGAAATAGAGAAAGAGATAGTAAGAAAAACAAGGGTAGAAACTGAGATCTTGAAAACTAAATATATAAATTGGTATGGTGATTTTCTAAGCATAGTTTAGATATGGCACAAGACAAAAGCAGTCAAAACTGATGTAGCGAGACAAACTTGCTAACCATTAGGCCATGTTGAAGCGCCCTTAAAATGATTTTCTAAGTGTAGCTTACATGTGGCATAAGGCAGAATGTGCGGGGGCACCCAGTGAGGATCAAACACACTTGTTCTTCTTCTTTTATGTGCCATGTCCTTTCAGGACACAGGCGATCTTGGCTTTCCACATCTCCCTGTCCTTGGTGGCTCTTAGCACACTTTCTCCTGTTGCATCATGCAACCCTCATTCTGTCATTCAACTGATCAGGTCCTTCAAATATGTTATCCACTGCTTTCCCCTGTCTCTTTTCCCCTCTATCTGGCCTGTTAGTAACAGGTTCTCCAAGCCCTACTTTCTCGTTGCATGTCCCAGGAACTTTAGTTGTCTCTTCCTGATGCTCAGTATTAATTTCCTTTTCATCTCCATCCTTTCCAAACCTCATCATTGCTCACATGCTTAGTCCATGATATTCGCAGCATCCTTCTGTAGAACAATATTTCAGCTGCTTCAAGTTTTTCCTTCATCTTCGAAGATATTGTCTAACATTTACTGCTATATTGAAGAACCGACATCACATAGCAATCCAGTACTATCCTCTTTGTTTCTAGTGAAATTGTTCTGTTTCTTAATACTTTACTCAACTTCTGAAATGCTTCCTTTACCATGCCAATTCGCCTTCAAATCTAAGTGTCACATGTTCCATCTTCTGTTAGAGCACTTCCTAGGTATTTAAATTTCTGTACTTGCTTGATTTTAGAGTCCCTCACCTGTAATTGGCATTTTAGGCTGCCCTTTTTGCTGATGACCATGCATTCTGTTTTCTTGCAGTTTATTTGTAGTCCTTTCTTGTCACTCTCTTCAGCTATCTTCTGTAGGAGATCTTGTAGTTTTCTTTTCTGTGTCTGCTATCAGCACTGTATCATCTGTGTACCTTATATTGTTTAAATTGTGGCCTCCGATGACGAATCCTGGCATAACTTCTAGGGTTGTCAGAATAGTCTCATTGTATAAGTTGAATAGATCCGGTGAAAAGATGCAGCCTTGTCTTACGCCCCTTTTAATCTTACTATAATTGCTGAATTTGTTACCTGTCCATATTCAGGTAGTTTGCTGCCAGTAGAGATTCCTGATTACTCTTAGGTCTTTCCCAAATATGTCAAGGCTGCCAAACATCTCCATCAATTCTTTGTGGCATATTTTGTCAAATGCCTTTGCATAATCAATAAAACATAAGTACAAGTTCTTCTTCATTAGTATTGCCCTTTCAGAGAGCATCCTAATATGGCGTTGCTTTCAGAGAGCATCCTAATACGGCGTTCCTTGAAAAAGCCGCACTGTTCTCGTCCTATCTCTGGCTTGATTCTGCTTCTTGCTCTATTCATCAGGATTCGGACTCAGTCATAATTGATCTAGCAAGATAAGCTTGATAACCATTTCACCACAGTGGAGTGCCCTATATAAATCAGTATGTGTGAAGTTCATTAAAGTTTCTAGGAACATAAAATAGAATAAACACTTAAAAAGTAAATTTGGAGCACTTATTTTTAAATTAATTTCTTTGTTTGAACTTTTTGAAAATTGCTCAATTTTCATACAGAAACTTAACAACTCAACATTTTGTTGCAATTATCATTGGTTTATTCATTTTATTTAAAAACCATAATTTAATAATATATTAAATATGCATTTTATTTAATATGATATATCTCCAGGATGCTATCATGTCTCTCCACAGATAACATTTCTTTACTTTATGTTAATTACAACAACATCTTGAGAATGATAGTGGAGTGTTTCTTGCTGTTTTCTCACAGATTTGAACTCATATCAGTCCTTTTAAATTAGTTACTTGCCAAAAATAAGGAACCTATTCTACCTTGCTATTTAACCTATAACTGCAGTGATGGGAATAGATAAATGGATTTGTCTTTTTCCAAGAGCACAAGTGTGAAGAGATTTAAAAAGAATTTGTCTTGCTTTGACAATTCCAATGTTTGCTTTGATAACTATTACACAATTCACGTTTCTTATGAAATGCACTGCAGGGTAAAATTGAAATGAAAGTTAATGCTTCCGAGGTTTTGTTGAAAACAATAGCTTTTATTGGAAAATTTGACGCAAGTTGAGATGAAACCCATATAGCTTTATAGAATCATAGGAAAACCTTTTTCTTTGATATCAAGATGAAGAAAACAAAGAGGGAGAAAGAGAGAGAGAAAACACAGAATGAGAGGAACATAAACAGTGAGAGAGAAAAACAGAGAAAGAAAAAAACACAGGAAGAAAGAAAAAATAGACAGAGAGAGAAACAAAAAACAGAAAGAGAGAGAGGGAAAGACAGTGAGAGAGGAAAAGGGGAGAGAGAGAAAAATACAGTAAAACAGAGAGAAAGAAAAACACAGAGAGAGAAAGAAAAACAGAGAGAGAGAGAGAAATAACAGAAACATTGAAAAATAACAGAGAGAGAGAGAGAGAGAGAGAAACACACAGAGAAAAGGCAGAGAGAGAAGAGAAAAAGTGGGGAGAGAGAAAAATACAGAGAAAGAAAGGAAAAACAGAGAGAGACAGAGAGAGAGAAAAAAAATAACAGAGTTAAAAAAATAAAAGAGAGAGAGACAAACTCACACAGAGAAAAAACGGAGAGTGAGAGGGAGAGAGAGAAAGAAAAAACAGACAGAAAGTAGGCAAATGACACAGAGAGAGACAGAGTGAGCAAAAACAAAAAGTGAGAAAAAATGCAATGAGAGAGAAAAATACAGGCAGATAGAAAAGGCACAGAAAGACAGAGAGAGAGAGAGAGAGAGAGAGAGACATAGAGAGAGAGACAGGGAGGAAAAACACAGAGTGAGAGTGAAAATCATAGAGAGAGAAAAAACACAGATTAAAAACACACAGACAGAAAGAGAAAACAGCAGAAAGCAAGAGGGATAAAGAGAGAGAATACAAAGAGAGAAAAACAGTAGAAAAAGAGCGATAAAAACAACAGAGACAGAAAAACAACACAGAGAGAGAGTGAAACAACAGTGAGAGAGAAAAACTTCACAATGAGAGAGAGAAAAATCAACAATGCAGTGTGAGAGAAAAATCGCAAAGAGAGAGAGACAGAGACAGAGACAGAAACACAAAGAAAGAAAAAATTAAACAAAGGGAGTGAGAGAAAAGAAACAGGGAGAGATTAATAGAGATAAAATCATACAGAGATGAAAAAGAAAGTGAGAAACAGAGAGAGAAAAATCAGAGTGAGAGAGAGAAAAATCACTGAGGGAGAGTGAGAAAAGGTGAGAGAAAGAGGGAGATAAAAACACAGAGAGAGTGAGAGAGAAAAAACAACAGTGAGAAAAAGAAAAAACAGAGAAAGAAAGAGAGAGAAAAAGCATAGAGAAAGAGCAAAAACACAAAAGAGAGAGAAAAACAGAGAGGGGAAAGAGACAAAAATGAAGAGAAATAAAAGCACAAAAAGAGAGAAAAAGTACAGAGAGAGAAAAAAACACAGAGATTGAGAAAAAATGCAGATATGGACAGAGAGAAAACGTAGAGAGAGAGAGACAAAAACGCACAGGGACAGTGAGATAAAAAACACAAAAAGAGAGAAAAACACAAAAGAAAAAACAGAGAGAAAAAGCACAGAGAAAAAGAGAAAAAAATAACAGTGAGAGAAAAATCAGTGAGAGAGAGAAAAACACAGAGGGAGAGGGAGAAAAAGAGAGAGAAAGGGAGAAAAACAGCGAGAGTGAGGGAGAAAAGACAATAGAGAGAGAGATAAGAAACAGAGTGAGGGAGAGAAAAACATAGAGATAGACAAGAAACACAGAGAGTGAAAGAGAAAAGAACACAGAGAGAAAAACAGAGAGAGAGAGAGAGAGAGAAACGCACACACACACACACACACACACAGTGGGATAAAAAAAAACAAAAAAAAGAGAAAAATACAGGAGAAAAAACAGTGAGAGAGAAAAGAGAGAAAAAATACAGCAAGAAAAAACAGAGAGAAACACACAGAAAGAGAAACACACAGAGAAACAGAGAGAGAGAGAGAATAATGCATGGACAGGAAGAGATAGAGAAACACATGACAGAGAGAGATAGAAAAATGCAGAAAGAAAAACCTAGAGATAAAGATAAAGTAACACAGAGAGAGATAGAGAAACAGAGAGAGATAGAGATAATGCAACAGAGAAAAAGAGAGAGAATTACACAGAGAGAGAAAAATACAGAAAGACAGTGAGAGAGAGAGAAAAAAAACTGTGAGAGAAAGACAGTGAGAAAGAAAAAATACAGAGAGAGTGAGAGAAAGAGACAGAGATAGATTATCACAGAAAGAGAGAGAAAGAGAGAAACACAGAGAGAGTCATGTCTTTTAATTACAAAATTTTATTTGCTGTCTTAAGTCTTGCAGTTGATAGACAAGAGCAAATTTTGACAAATGAACATAGTGCCTAACTTCAAAGCAAGCAAGCTGAGACAGTCATATGAAACCAAGAACAAGCCTAGTTTATTGGTTAGGAAGAAATCCCAGCATGCATTTGTGTGCTTCTGTCTATAGATTTCGGAGGGGAAAGTGTTTTGCAATTATTCCCCAAAGGATTATTATGGTATATGTAGGACTGTAAGCTGATGGACGAGTTCTTGTGGTGAATGAGCATATTGTAATGAGTGATTGGGTCATGAATCTGATTAGCTAGATCTGGGATAGAAAGTATTGACTAGCCTCACCCGACTCCTCTTTTGGCCACATGCCAAAATTGATGTATATCTATACATTAATAAATATTCATTCCCTTAAGAATTGGAACCAACACAAGGCTTATGAATATTGAGGAAAATATCCATGTGCATCAATATACCTTTCCTGTCGCATAGTTATTAACTGTATTTTGATCTGATATTTTCATTATATATTGTTCAATCTCAGTGATTTATCACTGAATTAAGGACATTGGCACTTGAAGGAGCTAATGTTGAAAACATTCGTCATGCAAAATAAATGTTTTCTTTCATTATTAGGCATAATAATGTCCCTACATGTTTAACTGAGTAATATATGTTATTTTAAAACCTTTATCAAAACTTTTGGTTCAAAATATTATTACTACAATATTTGATTGCTATTCCTTAAATTACATTAAACAAATAATTACATTATACTGTACAGAGAAACTATTAATTTCTTACTCTTCAAATAATCACAAAAATGTGTATTGTCATGTCAGTTATGCAAGATATATTTTTAAAAATTAATTTTTAAAAATATATGCAAGAAATATATTTAATTAATTAAAAATTAATTTTTTAAAATATATCTTGCAGTATAACCCGGATATAAGATATCCGTATATAAGAAAAACCGGATATAAGAGATATTTTATTTGCTCCCAAATTAGAGCCTGTGGTAATGTATATAAAATAAACCAAACTCGGATATAAGATAACTTTTATCCAGTCCCGACAACTCTCTTATATCAGGGTTACACTGTATATGAATTAAAGTTATTTATCTCTTATTCACAAGTTGTTTATTATAATTACTAGATGAACTCATAGAAATACCAAATGTGTTGACAACTAAGATTATCTATTATTTATTTTGCTTCTGCCATTTTGTCACTCATTGCCTGTATCTTCTTATTCTGTCACTTTTTCTTTCTAATCTTTATTGCACAACCAGGATTTTATTTAACATGAATTTCATATATGAAAAAAAAATAAGGAACTGTCAAGTATTTTCCACTCCATTTCATATTTTATTTGTATATACAAGATTTTAATACATCACAATTTTTACACCTTTCCATCCCTACGGGCATTTAAATCTCTTATCTTTATTGCTTCCTCTTACTCGGGGTGTGTGTGTGTGTGTGTGTGTGTGTGTGTGTGTGTGTGTGTGTGTGTTTCTTTTTCACCTGATTTTCAATGTTTTTCTTTATCATACCTTCTTCACTTCTTTTTTCATTTCTTTATTTTTCATTCAATTCCTTCCTGCTTATTATCAAGTTGCTATTTTGGTCTAATGGTAATATTAATCATTTCCCTACAAGGAAACAGTTGGCATTCATTGATCAAGCAGCCAGTACTGCTTCAGGTTGAAATTTATCAAATTTTTCTCTTAAAATAATTTTTCAGGAAAAGGGTTTTTCAAGTACAGTAGTACTTTCTAGTTTCTAACCTTCTATTTAAAAAGGTGTGGAATTTCAACATCTTGATAATATCATTTTCTCTTTGACATGTGCTATCCAGTTTAGTTGTTGCTGCTGTTGGTAGTCAAGTGATGTGGTTTCTGTTATTTGGTACAATACTTTCTTTGTCTACAATGTTCAAAAGATGACTTTCATGCTTCAATTGCTCAAAGCCTCTTTTTAACCATTGATCTTAAAAAGTGGTTGTATACAGCTGACAGTTTAGATATTTCTGAATGAGTTTGGTGTCATGACATCCATATGGCATCCATATGAAAGACTTGATCTGATGAGGCTATTTAAGAACATGATTCAAGTTTTTCAAGTTGATGTTTTGGTTTCATAGCAATTTGTGTTCTTAGGAGAAACTACCTCTGTTGCAGCCTATTCTATTTTCAATCTCTTTTTCTTTTATACTAAATTTGTTATAACTGATCGATACACCAAGTTATTTAAAGTGCTTACTAATTTTACATGCTGAATTTTTTATGATGGGTTCAGGTTATGGGCCATCACTGCTTTCATTCCAATTCCAGATCATACTTTCTGTTTTGGAAAAGTTTATTTTGAGTCCTATTTCTTGAAACATTTGGTAGAGGATATTAATTTTCTATTCATAATCATTCTCATCCCAACTGAGTTGTCTTTCTCTTTACTCTCCTCCTATCTAATCTTTTACTCTTATGTAGCCCCCTGCACATCAGTGGAATTATCTCCTTGCTTGGGGTGAAATGATTAAAAAAAAACTATGAATACTTGTGTTAGCATAGCTGCTACCCTTCATCATCAGTACACTGGCCTTGAAAAGTGTAACTGATTTCAGTTTAGAAGGGTTGGAGATTAAGCATATACTACATTCTGATCCAAGAGAGAAAAGCAGAATAATGTCATAGAAATCAACAATATAAAAAGTAAGATGATTGGCTAAAAATAAAATAGTTATATATAAAAGAAGGCATAACTGTAATCCAACTAAGTATTAATTTATTGAAACCAACTAAACCATTATTTATTCTTCAGACAATGAGTTGTTATATATATATATATGTGTGTGTGTGTGTAAGACAATGGCTATTCATTTCCAAGTTTTCATTACATACTCCTCCTTTTTCAAATTCTAAACCTATGCCTTTGGTAGTGGTGGCTGGCAAGACATATATATATAGATTCATAAAATATATGTGGATGGATTCTTCTGTCAAGAACAACAGAGAGTTCAGTAAATTCTATTTTTTACTGAGTAAACTGTACAAGTGAACTGTTTAAAGTAGTCAGTTGCCTATGTCTTGCAATGTACACTCTCTATCATAGCATCATGTACTGTACTGGTGCACTATATGTCATGTGTCAAGCATTTATTGTTTTTTTAATAGGAGCTTCTGGCTGCATGTTCATTTGATCCTATAACAAGCTCTTCTGTCCTTTGACAAACTTCTAGCTGCTTTGAATTCAGAGATTACCAACCAAGGATATAGGGACTTGCTATTTTCCCATAACTGGAAGAACATATGGATTCATATCTTTCCTAAGGCTATTTGTGCGGAAGTGAATGTAATATACTTGACTGTAATTTGAACTCAGCTCTCTCCAATTTCTCATTCTGAGCCATTATCTATTATACCATTGATGCATCCAAGCTTACAGCACCTGATACTCTCAAGCATTCATGTGACATGACTGTGAATATGTACTATATATGAAGTAAATATTTGTTAAAATTATATTTGCATTTAAATTTCAGTCAATTAAGAAATTGATCTTTTCTTTAAAAAATAATTCAATGAATCCCTTTTTTTTTTCTCTTTGCAGTGGCATAAACGAAGCGACAATTCAGAGCACACATATTACTCACAGATTCATCAGATACCTCACGACGCCAGTGGACACTCATGTACTATGCCCTGTTGCACGGACGACCTCAGATTAGAATCCCCAAAACGATCATCTTGTCTACCACTTTTTGGCCTTTCAAGGAGCACAGACAGATACCAAGATCATAGGCGGCTGTTATGGAACCGTCCTCTTCTATCAACAAAAAACTTTAGTTTCCCTCGTCTGGGAACTCGGCATGTAGAGCGCAAAACAGTAATTGCAAATTCTGACAAGAAGGTAGACAAAGATTTGGAATTAGTTTCCTGTCGAATCAAACCACCAAAAACTAAAGGGAAATGTCAAACTCTGCACTTTGACTTCAGTCAGAATGAAAGTCAGGACGAGGAAGCTGAGGATGAAGAGGGGAATAAAAGTTCAGAAACACTGCTTGAAGATATGCCTGACCTAACACAGCAGGAACCGAGCACATTCCGCAGAAGCAGATCAACTTTTATGCCGATTCATCAGATTGCTGAAACACAGTTCAATACAAATTCTTTGGAAAGTGAAACAAAGCTCTTGGGTGAGATACCTCCAATCACATGCAGCACACCACAGTACAGAACATCACCTCTAGCTCGACGTTGTTCTGGCAAAACCATAACTATGGTCCCTTCATCTTATGAGACAAAATCCCCATTATCATCTCTTTACTCAACTCCAAGCTGCATGTACCAAACCAACTATCAAACTAATTCATCTATTTATACCTCAAAATACACCTCTCAAGTTGAGCCTTACTATGCAACTGTTCAGAAGCCTCGGACATCAGTGGTTAGTCCAGTGTCCAGTTTACAGTCCTCGGCAACTCAGTTTGGAAGCAATTCATCTTTGACTTCTTTCTCAAGCCCATTGGTTCAGCGTAAAATTCAACCAAATCTCACTTCTTCAACTCTAAGTTATTCCACAACAGCTACTACAAGCATGTCCTCTCCAGGAAACAAGACCTATGAGTCAATATACAAAAGCAACCCACCAACGTTGACAATGTATTCAGTCACCACAACCTGCCAAGTGACCACAGCAAGAGATACTGAAACAAAGTATGCAGACGTAACATCTTTGATGACATCAAAGAATCCAATGACAAGCAATGACACAATGCCTATCAGGACGCAATTTAACCGACTTGCCTCACAGGTGGCATCCAAGAAAATCTCGAAGGGCGTCCTGAAGAATAAAAAGTCTGGCAGTCAATGTTCCATTGAGACACAATCATCAACCACCCACTTCCCAGTCTATGAGAGTATTGATGATCTAAAATACATTGATGATACATCAAGTGAATCTTCATTTTTAATGGAGCAGAAGATCAGCAGACAAGATTCAGGAAGAAGAAGCAAACTTGAAAACCCAACTCAAAACAATAACAATACACACAATAACAAGAATGCTGTTTCTCTTGTTTTATAGCAGAAATAATATTTATTTTAGAAACTTTAAGAAACTATCTAACTTATTTAGAAATTACTAAATTATCTAACTGCTTCTTCGGACCAAGTATTAAAAAGGGATTCAAGCAAATGAACCCAGTGAAACAAACAAAAACTAAATCATTTAAAGACTTTCAACAACAGCAACAACTAAAATGAATAGATGTAGCTCAAAGAGAAAATAATAACAATGAAAATATCCATGCACACACTATCTTAAAATGATTCATTTTCTATGGCTTATCAACCCTTTGTAGATTATTTAAAGCCAGAAAATACTTTTAGATAGTAAGTTTTTTTTTGTTTTTTTTGTTGGGGAAATAATGATTTAATGATTTAAATCTTAATATTTAACCCATAGCTTATGGGGAGAAAAGGTGGATTTATACCCTTTACAAGAGTATTTGGGCATAAGTGAATATAATGAACCCAACTAGAATTGGAACCCAGCTCTCTGATTAACAATTCTGAACTATTATCCATTATACCACTTATCATTCCAGTTCACAACACCTTTCATTTTCAATTATTTGCCCATCAAGGTACTAACCATTCTTGATGTAGTTTAATTTTGATTGGGAACCAATGTTTTAATGTGATATGGCTGTAAGCCCCAAAAGGTTAGAAAGAAGATATTGATCTATACTAGAAAGAGCAATAACAGTGGATTTGAGGAATCTACTTTCCTGAAAATCTGTTATAAGAAAGTTTATAAATTACAATTGACAGTAATGCTAACTGGTCACTTAATGAATGCTGAATGTTTCTTTATAAGGAAACAGCTAAACTCAATATTAACATTACCATCCTTGAGCAAGAATTCATAAATTAAAGATGGCATTTATTTTTACAAAGATATAAATTTAACAGATTGACTCAGAAGTAATGTCAAAATTTAGACTAAGAAGAGAAAATATTTGTGTTTAATTAGGATAACATAAGTACCAAAATAATCAATAAATTATTTTTAGCCTCAGTGCCCCTTTCCCATTTATGAAACATCACGGATCTGTCACTATTCCTATGGTAAATGTCCAGACAAATTATATTCCTTAGTTTTACTAATTCAGACCTTTGTAGCCAAAACTTGCCATGCCCCCATACACTGGGTCAAACCATCCTCATCCTCTTCATACCCCACTGGTAGGTAATAAGAAAATTCTGCTCAGAAAAAAGCTTCTTCCTGAGAACCACTTTGTAGAACAGATTTCCATGAGGAGGATTACTTGATCACTATGAACTTAACCCCTTCAAGTCAATTGTTACCTATCCTATATATAATCTGCATTTACTTGAACATCCACATTCGTTTCTACCTTAGGTAGCTCTTGGGTCTTTTATTGAGAAAATATTTAGTAAAATTAATGAAACTCCTTTCACTTTTACAAAAACAATATAATGAAGTCTATGAAAGTCTTTAGGTTTAGAAAAAAATGGTGAGGATAGTTTCTGTCATGTTTTAAGAAGTAGTCAAAAAGCTAAATCTATTGGCTTTTGAATCAATGGTAACCAGTTAAAACAAGATCTGGAGAATAAGAATAGTGTGCTATTACTTCTCAGTTGAGATCTTCAATATTTTAAAATCTGTTATTTGCTGTGGAGTAGATAGACTGAACTATCGCCCGGTTCACACTCCACCCACATCTATTGAACGGGTGAAGAGGCTCATCCCTTGTTCCCTGTTTAGGATGTGATTTCCGGCTTTCTCTTTCCCAATTGTTTTACTCTTTTCTTTTTCTTTTTTCAATTGGAGTAGGTAGACTAAACTATCACCCGATTCACACTCCACCCACGTCTATTGAACAGGTGAAGAGGCTCATCCCTTGTTCCCTGTTTAGGATGTGGTTTCTGGCTTTCTCTTTTCCAATCTTTTCACTCTTACGTAGCCCCCTGCGTATCAGTGGTGTTACCGCCTTGCTCGGGGTGATATGATTAAAAAAAAAAAATCTAGAACCATGTCTTTTTGATTGATCAAACATAATCTTTATAAGCGTTCAAGTGCTGTAAGTGCTGACAGTATGTGTCTACAGTAATCTTAACATTTGTAGGTAACAACACAAAAATGGACAGCACCAACACAATATTACCAAACACTTATAAGTTTTCTTGGATGGATTGAAATTTAGTTTAGATTTAGCCATTGCATAGATATAATTTTATATTCTTATAAAGATATGTATTTTTCTTCCAGTCAGGTAATTGTCATTTGTGATACATGCTTGTGCGATCATGTCTCAAAAGAGACATGACTGATTAGCCAGAAAATTTTCCCACAGTAGGTTGCAATTATTTTCTGCAATAAACTGGTTGCCAACCAAGGCTATAGAACCCAATCTGTCCTGTTATTCACCCCATAGTTGGAGGGAGAAGAGATGAATTAATACCTTTTCCAAGAGTATTTGTGAGTATAAGTGAATGAAACGAATTTTTTTTTTTTTTTTTTTAATCATATCACCCCAAGCAAGGTGATAATGCCACTGATGCGCAGGGGGCTATGTAAGGGTAAAAAGAATGGAAAAGAGAAAGCCGGAAACCGCATCCTAAACAGGAAACAAGGGATGAGCCTCTTCACCTGTTCAATAGATGTGGGTGGAGTGTGAACCGGGCAATAGTTTGAAACGGGCGATAACTGGAATTTGGACCCAGCTTCCAATTTCTCATTCCAGGCCAATATCCATTACACCACAATGCACATTTTCTTTACTAGTTTCAAATCTGTTCAAAATTTGCAAAATGCATTCACAAAAGTGCAGATGATGACTTTTGCTTTTCAAGTCATTGCAGATTGAATTGCTTAAATTAAATTTTTGAGTTAATACAGTGCTCTTAATAAAAGTAGGCCACCTATCTAACAGAACGATTTGTTTTTTGTGTATCTGTTAAGCTGAAATTTACCTTTTCTAAAACTTTCAAAAAATTTTCAGCAATTTCTCTTAAAGAAATATTCTTTAAGCACTATCAACATTTCAGAGAACCAAGTTAATTACTAAATTCATTGAACTGTACTGAGAGGACATAATTTACTAATTTAAAATTAGACAAACATGTACTGGTAGGTATTGTTATCATTTGTGTATTTTAGAAGAGCAGAAATATCATTCAGTCTGTCACCATCAAATTGTCAACATTATTATAGGATGACCTCTGTACATATTGTAGAGGTCAAATCCATTCATGAAGGGATACCAAAAAGTTCTTGGCCTGATCCACCAATAACCAAATGAGTAACAGGTTTTCTTTTTTAAACTCCTTCTTAGTTGGCTTACAACCATATCACATTGAATACACCGGTTCTCACTCGATCACTAAAGTTAAGCAAAGTTGAGCCTGGTCAGTACTTAGATGGGTGACCGCTTGGGAATACCAGGTGCTGTAAGTGTTTAGTGACGGATGTGCATTGTAGTGCAGTGGATATCGGCTCAGAAAGAAAAAATCGGTGAGCCAAGTTCGAATTCCAGTTGAATACCCTGCATTCGCATTAATTCGTCCCTTCCCTCCAGTTATGGGTTAAATAACAGGGTAGGACTTGGGGACCCTGCACTTAAAAAAAAAAACAAATCCCAATGAATCTTGATACTCGAAAAGAAAAAAATATTACTAGACACAAAACTTATATAAAAACAACAATGAATTGTTGAAAGAAAAAGGTATTACTAGCAATAAATAAATAAAAAATTTAGTCGGCAATAAATGACCCACCGAGGTTGATATGCCATAAAACTAAACAACCAAACAACCAACCTTCTTAGTTGGGCTAAGAATTTTTCATCATCTTCTTATATCTGAAACATTCTAAGATAAGCTACGTGGATATCATAGACATCAAAAGTTTACCAAGCTGAGATACTTTGCTTCTCTAAAATGATAAAAGAACCTAAAAACAAAATAGTCGTCTGATATTTTTGCATTCAGCATATTTGTCTGTTAATGATTAAGAAATTATAAATACTGTTTATGTTTCCAATTTCCAAGGAAAATTTCTAGAAGTAATTTACTTAGTTTTGATTTTATTGCATATTTTTGCAGTTAAATTTTGCAAAAGTATTTTATACATTTCTCTTGTGAAGTCTTGCTTAGATAAGAAATTGCCTAGATTTAATATATATACATATATATATATATATATATATATATATATATATATTAAATCTAGGCAATTTCTTATCTAAGAAATTATTTCTTATATATATATATATATATATATATATATATATATATATTTGAAAATATGATCTAAATTTGTAAACATTATTTTCCTCATTGTACTCATAAGAATAAGGTTAAAGTTATTTTTATCAAACCTAAACAATTATTTTCAAAAACATACATTTTTTGAAATGCAATTAAAACATTTAATATTAAATAATTTTCTTCTAAATTTACTATTTTTCTGTATTTTTCACACCCAACTGAGAAACAAAAATATCTAATATGCTTCAAAATAGTTTTATCACAGTGCATTTTTAAAATAACTTTAAATAATAAGATCAAGTATTAACTACAGTGTTAAATTATGTAGCAATTATCAGTATAGAAAATAGAACCAACACAATAAGTTTGAATTTCAGCAGAGTATGAGAAAAAGATATAACTTCACATATTTCATTGATGAACATCTTAGCAAAAAAACATCTAATCTCTGGCATGCCATAATTGTTAGAGAAGAGAGAGTTCAGTTGACAAGAATCACTCTTCTCTAATTACTGTGCAGACAATAATAACATGTTATACCCATTGTCAATTTTGAAGGCATTTAAGAAAGCATAATAAATAAGATGAACACTTCCAAAATAAATAAAACCAAAGGCATATACATCTAAAATCTTGAAAAAAAAATTGCAAGACACACAAAAACCATTTTTTTTCTCAATATTAACATGCCCTAAAATATTTTTAGTGTATATATACTTCGATGGAAAATAAAATTACAGCACACTGAACATGTTTCAAAGTTAATCAAGATTTACTATACAGGTAATGTATTACTGTGTTGCAGTAAATGATCATATATACAGATCAATGTGTAAAGAGGTTCAAAAAAGTATATTAACAGTAATTAGGCCTCTTATTAATACACTAATAGACTTTGATATATATACTGTTCTGAACATTCATATATATATATATATATATATATATATATATATATATATATATACACACACACACACACACACATATATATATATTTCATGCATCTGTTGATCTAATATGACAAGATTTATAAATGAGCTAACTGAATGAGTTAAGTATCATCCAAAGTTTATACCACATATGTTTGTCCATCATAAAACATTTGAGTATCATGAGCATCATGTGGGCAGGCATTATCCTGCTGCAAAAGCATATTGCCTTCTTGTAACATGGATGGTTATAGGATAGGTTGAAAAGGATCTTGAATGTTTCTTCAAACATAAACACTAAAGGTCAATGAGAATTTTACCTTGCAGCACTCTACAGCATGATGCTAAAGGTTAAATCTGTTTTGTGAACAAATACACTGAAAAGTATTTTCTCCAGGTCTATACTAGAGATTAATACTAAACTCATTTTATCTCACAAATGACCTGAAAATACCACTGGAGACAGGCATGCACAATAATGTGATATAGATAGAAGCTTGGCTTGAGGCACACATACCTATATTCCTGCTTCAAGGAAATTATTTCCAATGGTCTATTCTGACACTCCTGGAACCAAACTTGCTCTTATCTGTATAGTGGACAGTGTGTGATCTGCCACTGCTGCATTTACAATGCTGTGATCTTGGCAAGAACTGGTACTACATGGTAGTCCATAACCTGTTCTACAGATTTCTATGAATGTTCCTTTGACCCCTGTTGATAACATCAATGCACCTACAAGTTCAACATGCCCATAATGACTACCCAGCCACTCAAAAGTGCATAATTTAACCCTTCTCAAACAGCACTAACTGAACAAAAGGCAGGCACATGTAGATATCTCCATGGCATGAAACCTTTTGGCCTTCACAAAACTTTCACCACAATGAACCTTGTTACAGATAGTGCTCTAGTATAAGTTATAACATTATAAGATGAATACTTTTAAAATTTTATGTGAATATCTCTTGCCAAATCAGACCCTGCTTCACCAGTAAATTATTTGTTCTCTACCATGAAAAAATGATGCAATCTAATTTTAATGTATAATTTGTATTTGTAATCTTAAATTAAGACTTCACCTCCCACTAGATAAACACAAATAAACTGTTGATATTCCTGACTGTCAGTCAGTTAAGTGTCATACATGATATACACTTGGGCAATCATGTCTCAAAAGAGACATGACTGACTGGGCAGAAGATTATCCTGCAGTAGGTTGCCATTGCTTTCTGTGGTAGACTGGTTGCCATCCAAAGCTATAGAACCCAATCTGTCCTGTTATTTCACCCATAACTGGAGGGAAGTGACAGATTAATACCTTTCCCAAGGGTATTTGCATGTAAGTGAATGCAAGGAATTCCACTGGAATTTGAACTCGGCTTCCCTATTCTTCGTTCTGAGCCAATATCCACTGCACCACAACACACATTCCTGACTGTACTTTGGTCAAAAGCAATTTTTCTTCAATGTATTGTAGTTTTATTTTCCAATCAGTAAATTTGATTAAAAGTATTTTGCTTTCAATAAATTCATTCAGAATATCAATATAATACATGCATACATGTTTAAAATAACTTTAAATAATAAGATCAAGTATTAACTACAGTGTTAAATTATGTAGCAATTATCAGTATAGAAAACAGAACATTCCTATTAAAGTAAATTATCAAATGTCTTTCAATGCAGTTAATGGTAATATTAACAGTTTACTTCCAAGGAAACATTCAGATTTCAGCTACTAGTATTACTTTCAGTCCAAGTTCCTAAAATCTTTCCATGTAAACAATTTTTTCAGGAAAATAGGTTTCTCAAGTTCACTGTTATCACTCTTTCCACTATTGATGGGAGCTACATTCATAAACTTTTGTTTGAAATAGTATGGAATGTTAACTGTTTTAAAATTATATCTGCCATTAATTTTAGTTATAGCAGCTGTAATTTATAGTTAAGTCATATTTATTAACACTAACTTAAACATTAACATATAAAAATAAAATAGTATATATTAGTATAGTGATATTATCACCAACATTATCACAAATTCCTTCTGAAGTGACAGAAATACTTCAGACACAAGGTCATTTGAAACTGAAATGTTAACATGATATCCAATGCTAATTTATAAGTGTTTGCTTTGACCAATGAAAGGTATTCTTCCAAAATGCATTCAGATATCTATAACATTAGATGTTTATTTTTATACAAGTTAGCCTGTTTGAAAACACACACAAAATTATCTAGTGTTTCTTATCTATTTTTCTTTTATTTTTAAAGATTTATTTTTAAGTCATAAAACAGAAATGAGGATATTTGTAATCTGGCTTTCAGCTTTGCTATTCAGACGTTCTTTATCATGGTTCAAAGATACAGTATATATTCAAAAAGCAATTCAAAAGATAAGAAACTAAACATTTGTATGTTATCTTATATTGTGAAGAAAGTAGTATAGTCAATATATTTAGATATATTCAGAACTGTGCAGAGAGTAAGAAAGTGGAATCTGTGTACTGAGATTGAATTCTAACCAACTTGGTTTCATTCATTTAGCAATGATATCCTTGTAAAAGAGCATGGACCAATTTTCCTTCAGCTGAAGCTTAATAGCAGAATAGACTGACTTTTTAGCCTATGGAGGACAATCACTATACAAGAAGGACACCTAAATTTTAAACTAGCCTGATGCAATAGATTAGGTGCTTGGATGTATAGGTGGTGTAATTGATACCTGCTTGGAATTGGAAACTGGGAAGCTAAGTTTCAATTCCACTGTGGTTTGTTATCTTCACTTGTGCATAAATTCTATAGGAAAAGTATGAATTTCCACCTTCTCCCCTCAGATATTGGTTAAGTAGTAAATCATTATCTACTCAAAATTCTTACAATCTAAAAATATTTCTGGCCTTAATAACCCTCAAAATGTATAAACCAAATCAATTGATTATAAAAAGAAATTTATCAGGATATCTTGTCCAAGACACACCCACTATAGGTACTTAACTCTAATAACCTTAGTAAGTTATAAAGATAAAGATTTTTTAGCTTGATCAAATTTTTTAACTTGTGAAATCCTGCAAACAGATTATTGTCAATCATTTGGTGCCATCCTGAATCAGAAGACCAGAGAACATTTATATAAATTTATTAAAAAAAAATGTAAAAAAAAAAGATAAAAAACAGAAAATGTCTTTTATGCCAAAAGTACTACATATATCATTATCACCTGGTAATCTGAGAGTGACAATGAAAGCTTTTATTATACAATCATCTTAATATTTTATAATCATCTGTTCTTAAAGAAGAAACAAATAACCTGGAGAGGATTTATAAAGTCTTTGTGTATTTGAATAAAACATTTCTTACTTCAGGGAGCTTTTCTAACCACAATAAAATGTTTCAAGGTTTCAGATTTTACAAAGAACAGAGTATAAGAATTGACAAAAAGAAATCATAACATTTTCAACACATTAATATATAACATTTTCTTTTTTGATATAAAAATATTTTATAAATGTGTGACCTGATGTGGTCCTGACTGCACCCTAAAAAATCTTTTTAGGGTCTAAGTCCTTGCATTTTACATCATCAAAATATCTTGAAAAAGAAAGGTCTTTTCTCAGATATGCCACATTGATTGGAGAAGCAAGTAGATTATTAAGTGCTATGGTAAACTAGTACATCATAACTACAACTCGTCAACTTTGGCAGTGGTCAGTATACAAGAAAAAAAACATTTTTCATTAATGTCTGCTTTTGGAAGAGATTATGTATAATGAAGTATAATTTAAGAGATATCAATAAAAATCCTAACATTATAAGAACATGATCACGTTTTTTTTTCAAACTCTTCATAAATTTTCATATTTGAAAATAAAAAACATTGAAATAAAAACAAAACATTGAAGCAAATACAATAATATTTGAACCTGCTTGGGGCACAAAACATTGCAAGTAATCATTCCCAAAACTGACATTTCAAGATGAAACCAACACCTAAACTATTTATGGAAAATTGTATTAAAAATAAATAAATTAAAAAAATACAATCAAATAAAAAAGAGATTTTGTCAACAAATGTCCAACAGAGGCCTACATTATTTCAAAATGGATTCTTGAATAGCTTCATTTTCAAAATCTGACAGCATAGGCTTCTGATTGTACAGAAAAAATATCTCTCCAAATATTCTGAAAAAAAATTTGTTTTTGTTACCATTTTTGTTTTACATTTTGGAACATTGATTAAAAACTTAATATCAAATGACACCACAGCTTAATCAAAATCCAACATCAAATGTTGGAGAGGAAAAAGATCACATTTTCTGATGGTATACACTGCAGCTATGTTTTGTTTTGAAGGCTATTATCACTGTAAAATACCCTCACTTAGTAAGCTATAGCAAGCTTAGTAAACTATTTTTGAGTATTAAAACTTTTAGTTTGACTAGTGTTTATTCAAGGCTTATCTTCTATGATTTGAGAACTTTAAGGAGGCAATAAAAATTATGAAAGTGCAAACTGAAAAATATTTGTATAAACAACATTAGTAAAATACTTTGAAAAAAATTAAAAAACAAAACAAAAAAAAACATGTTTATTTACAGACATTTCCCTACAAGCCATATATTTCCAAACATTTGTCATTTGCTTGTTGATGTCATTTTGTAGCATGATTTTTATTTATTGCTTTTTATCATATTTTGTATCTACCCAAATATTAAGATTCAAACACTTGTGGCGTGCATGTGTAAAGACAGTCATCCCTTAAATTATGGTTTTTAGATATCTTAAGAACAAAATGAGTTCAAGAATAAAAATGGTTCTGAAATAATTGATATGAAAAAATGCCTTAGTTTTGAATTGTTTATTTGCTTTACAGAAAAAAGAATCAGCTGAGTTATTTCCTCTGTAAATCATGTTAAGATTAAAAAAAATAAAACCAAAGATAAATTTAGTTGTATGACTTCTATATTGTATATAGAGATACACAAATTTACATACAAATCAAGTCAGTCAGTCAGTTAAGTGCCATACGTGAAACACGCTTGGGCGATCATGTCTCAAAAGAGACATGACTGACTGGGCAGAATATTATCCCGCAGTAGGTTGCCATTGCTTTCTGTGGTAGACTGGTTGCCGACCAAGGCTATAGAACCCAATCTGTCCTGTTATTTAACCCATAACTGGAAGGAAGAGATGGATTAATACCTTTCCCAAGGGTATTTGTGCGTAAGTGAATGCACTGAATTCAACTGGAATTTGAACTCGGCTCCTAGATTTCTCGTTCCAAGCCGATATCCACTGCACTACAGCAAATCAAGTACTAATCCTATAACACTTCCATACTTTTAATTTGTTAAAATTTTATGAATTATGTGAAAAAGATTTTTTTTTAAGTTGTTTTTCTTTTATATAATCATTTCATCCCAAGCAAGGCAGGACTGCCACTGGTGTGCATGGGGTTACAGTGAGAGAAACAAAAGGTATGGGGGGGGATTTTGAAGAAAGATAAGAAATGGATTGGAATCAAGATGACAATTGATGTTGCTTTCAAACTTTTGGAGAGTGTAGCTATCAGAGAATCAAGGAAACAGCAAGGAGTTCCACAAACCAGGAGTATGAGAAAATAAACTGTTAGAGCAGTTTCCCTAAGTCCAAAGTACTTGACAACCAAAAACATTGGTTTGAATTATTAAGCTAAAAACATTTTAATAAATAAAGATATTTTCATTTTTGTTATTGAACAATTTTCATCCCACTCACTTCTGCCATCTTTCAGCTAACTTCAAAATTTTAATTTTACAAATTCTTAATTTTTATCAACAAATAATTACTCAAAGTGCTTTTGCAGTTTTCCCAGGAACTGAAATGTTCTTCCATTAAAACATACATGTAAAGAATACATGGTAATCTGAAGGTTTTTAATTATCCTCCATATTCACTCCAGTGGCTATAATGGACAACTGAAAAACAACCCAACCAAGTCGCAACAAATTTTATCTGGTCACCAAAGAAATATGCAATCAAGTGCATACTGGTAAAATTAGATATTATCTTCTTCTATGTCCTGTGTCTCTTCAGGACATTGGCTATCATAGCTCTCCACAATTTCCTGTTCTTTGTAGCTCTTAATAAATGTTGTCTTTTTTTTTTATCTCTCCTAAACCTTGCTCTGTTATCTATTTTCTCAAGCTTGATAGGTAGGTTATGCATTTTTTGCCTCTGTCTCTCTTGCTTTCAAAATCTTCTGAGAGTATCAAATTTTCTTAGCTCTCTTTCCTCATTATATGTCCTAGAAATTTCAACTACCTCTTCCTTTTTGTTTCTATTTACTCTAAAACTTTGTCGTTGTTTGCATGTTTGGTCTATGATGCCTTCTGTAGAATCACATTTCTGTTTTTTCAAGTCTCATCATCTGTGAAGAGATTGTCCAGCATTCACTATCATATTCATCATCATCATCATCATTTATCCATCACACTCAGATGGTGCATAGGGCAGCAACTTTTTGTTGCTATTTCTGTAACAAACTGTTTTTTACAGGACAGGGTTGGTAGCCCTGTGCCCAATCCCCAAACCTGAAGGACCACTATCATATTAGAGGACTGATATTACATAGTTCAGTACTATTTGATTCTAATGAAAATTTCAGGTTTCTTAATACTTTACTTAGCTTTTGGAGAGCATTTTTCACTATTTCAATGCACCTTCAGATTTCAGTGTCACATTTTCAGTTCTCTGTTAAAACACTTTTCAGATATTTAATTTTTTTGTACTTATTTGACTTTGATATTTATAATTTGTAATTTGCTGAATGGATTTTCCTTTTGCTAACTAGCATGCATTATGCCTTCTTGGAATTAATATTTTAGTCCTTTCTTCTTGCTTTCCTTTACTACCTGTATATTCTTTTCTATGTCTGCTGTCAACACTGTGTCATCTGCATATCTTATGTTGTTAAGATTGTGGCCACCAATAATAAATCTTGGTAGGACTTCTATTTCTCTCACACTGTATAAGTTGAATAAGTAAGAATCCTGGTCTTTCAATTTTTGCATACTTACTGAACCCATTTTCTATCTGCATGCAGGCAGTTTGCTGCCAGTATAAATTCTGGATTATTCTAATATCTTTCTCAAATATGTCAAGGTTACATAGAAGTTTGAATAATTCTTTGTGATCAAACACTTTCCCAAAATCTATAAAATATAGGTACACATCTTTCTGCATTCTGCATATCTTTCTGATATCATTCTTAGCATAAATATTGCAGTCATTGTTCCAGTATTTGCACCATTCTTGTTCTGTTTCTGGTTTGATTCTGCTGAATTTGGATAAGTTTAGTTATACGGCTGATTGTCTGACGGAGTTTGCATTTGTTTACACCTGATTTCTTAAGCAGTGCTAGAAAAATAGATCTAGTTAGGTTTTCCAGTATATCAGTACTGTTGTAGACTCCATTTATTGTCTGTAATCTTGCAAATACCAAAATCCTCTAAAGTTATCATCATTTTTTACATCTGGTCCTGCTGCTTTGTTTCTGTTCAGTTTGGCCAGTGCTGATTTCACTTCAGATTTTAATATTCCTAGTTCTTTGATATTTCTGCATATTGCTGTTTTTTTCTCTGAAGTATTTTATCTTTCTCTGATATCAATGTCCCTTTCTTTGTTTTTTATGCAACCTGTTGATGGTCATGTCTTACTAATAGAATATTGCAGCATTTTTATTAACTAATTCTGAACTTATTCTGTTATTTGCAGGTTTTACAAATTGTTTTTCTGCAGTCAGCAGCCTGCTTATCCTCAAAGATTTACTACCAAATATAACTCAAATAAACATATTCACTAGCAATACCCATGAAAATTTCATTTTTCCTATGCTTTGAATTTTCTGAGGAATCATAATTCTCAAGGTAATTTAATATACATTTTGCAATTTCCAGAATTAAAAGCAGTAGAAATTCTGCTATTGCATCACTAAATATTTGAGCTTAACACCTTTAACAAAATATTTCAACAAGAATCATAATTATGAATACAGGTCATTATCTAATATGGTAAGAGGTACCCGCTTACCATTTTAGATAATGAAAAGATTAAAAAATGGATACAGTTTTCCATCTCACTGTAGCAGACACTAAGCACTTGGTAACTTTATCATTTCCTCTTTCATTATTTATGCTCATTAAAACTGGACTGTCTGATAAATCTTTCTTGCATCATGCAATGTAAGTGGAATGTGCTATTATTTCTCCAAGTTAATAGCAGTACATAACAGAATGTGTGAAGGAAGAAACACATATAGAATATGATTACTTCTCTAATTATGACTGCACAATCATATGATTTATTATTTCACACTAGCAGCATTAAATGTAACAGCCTATGAATTTCTTAAATAAAGCATTGTCATTATTATTAAAAAGTCTGTTTTTAGCAATCTTTCATGAGTTAGCAGCACTTGCAAAGAATATAGCAATTTTCTTTATTCAATTATGGCAAAAAAATCCTAACTTGAATGCTTCATGGGATATTTCTGTAGAAATCACAACCCATCTGCCCCCCAAAAAAGAGGAAAATGCTTCAAATGTCATATATGACAAGGCAAGAAAACTCCCATTTTCAAGAAAGAAAAATAGGAGAGAATCTATTTCAGTAAAATTAAATAAATTATGTATTGAGTTTCATAACTGACTATACGAGAAAGAAGAAATTTGAATAAAATACACTAAAATAAGTCAAGTTTGCATAAAGCCTAATTTCCTCCCAATATGACAAAATTTTATTTAGCTGTAGAGTTTTATTACCACAATTGATTGCATAAAATAATAGCATAATTTTTAAAAAAAGCAAAAAAATTTAGAGAAAATAAAATACATAGCCAAAGTGAAGCAGTTAAAACAGTCTGCTTATTGTAAATGATCCATTTGTAAAGTGCAATACTCTGAGACACAAATTTTGAGCAAATAACTGTCAGAGGAACATTATTGTTGAAATCACCAGCCTTTCATATTAAGGTTCTGCAACCATTAATTCAAAATTAATTATAACTCTGATTTAATGAATAAAAAAAATGTCAAATAAACCTTGCATAAGGTAAAATAGTATTAGGAATTTAAAAAATGATTGACAGTTGCTACTGAACATTGAAGAAGTTCATATAAGATCCTGGATGACTCTGACACAAATCTGATAAGGGCAAGTTGAGGATGTTATTTTACTGACGTCTGTGTTGTAACAATAAAGAAATTATGAAAAAAAATCTGTCTTTGAAATTATAGAACTTTTAGGCATTATGGCAGTGAAGAAGTCTCAAAAACGCAAGACATCAGATCCTAAACCAAGTGGCAAAATATATAAAGCCAATCACTAGGCCTCCTTTAAAAGACCAATCACTAGGCTTTCTTTAAAAGACATCCATAAGGAAAATTGACTGAGATAGGTAACATGAAGATTTTTCAACCATTTTTTTACTGACTAATATCATCCTACACTTGATGAGCCAGATGGATAGTGCAAAAGCTAGATGGCCGTTAGCAGCACCCCACTCCTCCAAAGGTTGAGACATTGACAAAATGGAAGTAGTGTGATGTTTCAAGATGGGATTATAAATGACTAGCAGTATAGCCTGGCATTGCTCGGGTGTAATGAAAGCTTTAAAACTAATCCATGGTTTTGGAGCTCAGACTCTTTGGAGATTGGTATGAAAGACTAAAAAGTTTCCAGTTAAAGTGAAACCGTAGACTGAAAGAAAAATGAATGAATGTAAGTCAAATTTTGATTTCCTGGTATTGATTTATATATATATATATCTTTGTAATATATATATATTATCAATTGTATGAACTGCAACCTTGAAACTTCTGAATATCGTTTCTTATGTCTTTGACTAGGTGTGTATCAAATTTGATTAAAACCGGACCACTCCTTCTATAACCTGATTTTTTCGATAATCGATTTTCAATATTTATGGGGGGTACCTCAACACTAATCCTAGCTAAGAACACTCGCAGACGCTTATAGTACAACTGTGTAAATTTTCAAGAAAATCGGTTCAGCCGTTTTGGAGATTATAAGTAACGGATACACACACACACAGACACACACACACAAAGACAAAGTTCCATTTATAAATAAGTTTAGATAAAATGACTGGCAAATTCTAGATTCTAAAATGACTACTCAGACATACATTGGGTATTTTTAAGGCACATGAGAAGTCATGGCTCAAGAAAAGGCCAAGTATTCAAAAAGATGTTTTTTTAATGCCTGGAGATCCCATTCAGTAAAGAAAACTAATAAAGATCTGGATAAAATGATTTTCAAAGATACTCACTTGATGAAGTGGCCAGCTTATTTGTCTGACCTTGATGCTCTTCCCAAGAGAAAAGTTTACTTTGGCAGACAGCAATTTGCTAGTAAAAATAAACTTTGGAATGCCTTTCTGGGTGCTGTGTGGTCAGTTTCATATGAAGAAATACAACAGCCCACAAAATCAATGGACAAACTGCTTCTAAAACTAGTTTCAGAACATGGAGTATACAATTCCTATTAACGCTGTCTTTATAATATTGTCATTCTCTCATGTTCTTTTTACTACCATTAATTTCACTTCATAGTGACTTCTTTTCTTCAATACGGCAGTGAATGATGGACAATATCATCAAAAATGAGGACAAAACTGAAAGCAGCGGAAATGTGGTTCTACAGAAGGATGCTGTGGATATCATGGACTGAGCACGCAAGCAACGATGAGGTGTTGGAAAGAATGGCAACAAAAAGGAAATTGATACTGAGCATCAGGAAGAGACAACTGAAGTTCCTGGGACACGCAATGAGGAAGGAGAGTCTGGAGAACCTGATACTGACTGGCCAAATAGATGGAAAGAGAGACAGGGGAAGGCAACGGATAACATATCTGCAGGGACCAGGGGTTGACAGGAGTAACAAGAGCAAACATACTAGGAGCCACAAGGGATAGGGAGACGTGGAGAACCATGATCACCTACGTCCTGAAAGGACAGGGCACATAGAAGAAAGAAGTGGCTTCTTACAGAAGGTCAGCAGACTCCACTTCCACTTCAGGATATACGAGATAAAAGATTTTCATGCAGAAATTTTTAATTGTTGTTGTTTCCAGATTCACCCTGACATGTAGTGGTAGCATCTGTTAGGGTCCCAGCAATGGGCAATTAGTGAACCCACAAATAAAAACAAGATACTATGAAAGTATAAAATACTTTTATAGTAAAAATACCAGTAATAAATCTTTATAAAAAATATATATAGCAAATTGACCAACAATACATCATATTTTTAGTTGAAGGTAT
Organism: Ascarosepion bandense; assembly: GCA_037127315.1. Taxonomy (NCBI): domain Eukaryota; kingdom Metazoa; phylum Mollusca; class Cephalopoda; order Sepiida; family Sepiidae; genus Ascarosepion; species Ascarosepion bandense. The sequence goes on along the minus strand of JBBBDQ010000573.1, from coordinate 1,452,140 downwards.
ATAGTTGCATTTTACATACATTTACTTGAAGCCATTATTTTGGGTTCAAAATATTTAGATTGCAGCATTAAATAACCCATAAATAACCCAGTTGCACACCTGACCCTAGAATCACTTGCAGGGAATTCCAATTTGTGCAACATGTTTTTTCAGGTGATATGAAAGAAGTTAGCAACATTTTTCAAGACTTTTCAAGATTCTTCTAAACTGCATTTTCACATTGTTCTTTATACATGTATATACATTTCAAACAAAAACATATACCTTTGTCATCATTACAACGATAAGGATTTTTTTGTTCAAACTATTTTTTTATCTTTGCATATTCTGTAATTATATTTTAATTAGAGGATATGACTAACAATATGAAACAAAGAAAATCTGATAAAATTTATAAAATTGTTGCTGCCTTATCTGAGTGGCATGTAGTTGACTATAAATTACCTTTTTTATAATGCCATATTCCTTCAGGACCTTATGTAATATAGCAATCTGGCCCCACCCGAGGAAGGTTGATGCAATCGATGGTGTTTCCCGTCGGTGAAGGGGTCGGCGAACGACAAGACAGGTGTTTGAGAAATACATCCTGTCGGGGCCTGGAGCGGATGTCGCAGGGTTATGAGTCGGGCTCGTTTGACCTTATTTCCGACAGCGGCGGAAATGACTACGGAGGCAAACAGAACAGGTGTCTCTTGGAATTACGTGGGCGTTGCGTGGGCGAGGCAAAACCGGAAGGAAAAGTCCCGGTTCTAGAAGACTATAAAAAGACCTCGACACACGGATTCGCCAGCAGAGAACGGCCAGTGGAAGCAGAGAGACACCACAGGCAAGACTACACTCCCGTCGACCCATTCTATGTGCGCTCTCACTCTTCCATTCTCTGTTCCACACGGGTTCGTCGTCAGGAATAAAAATATAACCTTATATTTTTATATATGCGTGTTCTCGTTGTTTGTCGTCGTACGGCGATATATAACATACGCAAATTGGTGCCTAGTGACTTGCTGTTTTAAGACAACAACAACAACAAAACAGATAGATGCGAACTTGGTTACCACGGCGACAATTTGAAATTCTACGGAATTATACCACCAGATAGAGGAAGAAAAAGAAAAAAGAAGACGAAAATAGAAAGCAAACGGACGACCATAGACGACATCAACGAAAGGTAGGTGACTTTTGATTCGATGTTGTGTGTGTTCTGCTCTTGTTCATAATAAGTTATAATAAGTCTAATTAAAAAAAAAAAAAAAAAAAAATGGAACAGCATACTTTTGCCGATTTTGTTCAAGGTCTGACCCTGGAATTGAGAAATGTGGCTTGTTCGGTGTCGAACACTTTAAGGGGAGAATCTTTTTTGAAGAATATACAGCCATTAGCGTGCAAAGAAGATGGTGGTTATAGTGCTTGGTTGGAGGATATGGAGAGGTATTTTAAAGTTGTGCGCGTGGCAGAAGAAGACAAGTGTCAGGCAGCTCTTCTCACAACAAGGGGAGCTGTTGGACACTATGTATATAGACTAATCTCTAATAACCCACAACTCACATGGAAGGAGTTCAAAACTTCTTTAAAGGAATACTACGGATTAGTTTTAGACCCCGACGCACGGTTAGTCGAATTAGTGAACATTAAGCAGGGTAGAACAGAGGGGGTGCAGGACTACATGCAGAGAGTAGTACGCCTAGCGGAGAGCGCATATGTTGGGGTTGACGGGAGGAATGAAGTTGTGATAAAACAAGTTCTAGGATTTTTCATAAAAGGTCTAAGGGATCGGGAAATAAAGATGGCAGTTATGAAGGATGAGCCACAAACACTAGAGGCTGCCTATCAGAAAGCGTTATCTGAGTTGAGATGGAAAATTCGACTCGATGCAAACTCTGAATACGAAGAGGAGCCTATGGAAATTTGCCACTCTCGGAGACGGGTACCGATAGAAGCCGTAAGCCCCGCTGAATCTAATACTACTACTAATGATAATAATAATAGGAATAAGAACAATAGAAAAGTTGGTAATAGGGGAACTGAATACAAGACTCGCGAGCGGGAGAGGAACGAGAGCGTTGTTAGGTGTTGGAATTGTGGGAAAGAAGGCCACATAGCGAAATTTTGTAGACGCGCCCCGGGAAACGGCAGAGGTCCGTTCGTGCGACGCCCAACGAACGGAACAAGGCGGTACCAACGCACATAGTTGGTAATATGGGCGCGCCAAATTCCATCTTTATTAGAATAGAACATAGACCTTATAGGGCATTGGTAGATACGGGAGCAGAGGTATCGGTTATAAGCTGTAGGGTATTTAAAAAATTGCGACTGGGACTCGAACTGCAAAAGAGGGACATTAAACTTCGAACTGCGAATGGATCCCCGTTATACGTTGAAGGCCTTTGTCGTCTACAGGTCCAGATAGGAAGTAAGTCCATACCCCATGATTTTTTAGTCGTGAAAAATCTCAATAGAAACGTTATACTTGGCCGAGATTGGCTGATGCAGAACGGGGTGAGAATGTATTTCGATTTGGGGGCATTGAAGATTGGTGAAGAATACGTGGCATTGGAGGAGGATGTTCATATTTCCTCTGTTGTTAGGTTAACATTAAGACCTCAACACCTGCATGCTTGTCTGGGATTAACCAGGCTGAGAAATGGACGTGGCAAAGAATATGAAATCGAACAGCTGAGTAGTGGATATGTTAGCAACTTATGTGGTATATCAGTAGCCAACGCAGTTGTAAAAATGCCAAAGTCTCGTAAGTTTCAGTTGCTGATAATGAATAACACTAACCAGACAATCACTTTGTCCGCTGGCTAAATTGGAAAGGGCAGGTGATATTACTGAAATTACTATGCCCGATAAACAAAATAATAAAAGTCCTGATGTAGATTTGGAACAGGTACATGTACCGGAGGAATTCAAGCCTGAAATTAACAAATTGCTAAAATGAAATAGGGACATGTTCGTTAGTGACGACAAGAACCTGGGCAGAACCGATACTGTGGAGATGCGTATCGATACTGGAACGCATGAGCCCATAAGAAAACGCCCATATCGCACACCCCTCAAACAAAGAAAGACAATGGATTCAGCAATCGACGAAATGATGCAGGCAGGTGTAATTGAGAGATCCAATAGCCCGTGGGGTTTTCCAGTAGTTTTAGTAGAGAAGAAAGACGGTGGTAAGAGATTTTGTGTAGACTTTAGAGCACTTAATAAGATTACAAAGAAATATGCTCGACCTCTTCCTGTCATCGATGATATACTGGCATCACTTGGTTCGGCAAGGTACTTTTCGAAGCTTGATTTAAAATCAGGGTACTGGCAAGTTAAGCTTCATGATGATGACAAAGAAAAAACTGCATTCACCTGCCACAAGGGTCTGTTTCATTTTAATGTTATGCCATTTGGACTTGCAAACGCACCCGGCATCTTCCAGGAATTAATGTCAGTTGTTTTACAGGGACAGGAAGATTTTGCTCTGGCATATTTAGATGATATTCTGATATTTTCAAATACGGTGGAAGATCATTTAAGACATATAGACACAGTCTTGAGTAGTCTACGTAAGCACAACCTTAAACTGAAGCCAGCTAAGTGTGAGTTCTTTAAGAAAGAGACCCAATACCTGGGGTTCAAGATAAGTGAAGAGGGAATACAACCAGACCTCAATAAAGTCAAGGCTATAAAGTCAGTTTCTACTCCAACCACTGTTAGGCAAGTAAGAGCTTTTATCGGGATGACCTCATACTATCGCCGCTTTATTAGAAATTTCTCTGATATAGCCGAACCGCTGGTCAATTTGACAAGGAAATATGCACGATTCCAATGGGACGATGCTTGCCAAACCGCTTTCGATACACTAAAAACGAAGCTCGCGGAGATGATAACACTAGCCTATCCCAACCCAAATAAGGCGTATAGGTTATATACTGACGCATCCGATCAATCGATTGGCGCATGCCTATCCCAGGTGGTGTACGATAAGGAAAATAGGAACGATATAGAAAAACCAATTTATTTATTGTCCCATAAATTAAGTGACACTCAAACGAGGTGGTCAACTATAGAGAAAGAGGCTTATGCCATACTCTATGCTCTTCAAAAACTGAATCACTACCTGCATGGCGCAACATTCACAATATACACTGATCATAGGCCCCTGGAGCACTTACTTAACTCGCCCATACAAAATAAGAAGATACAGACTTGGGCTCTGAGCATGTCTGGCTACAATTGCAGCATACAGTATCTTAAGGGTAAGGATAATGTTTGCGCGGATCTCTTATCACGCGCTGTTGATGTGAACGAAGACCATATTGCTTCTCCAGTAGATATAGATGATAGAAATTACTTGGTTAGTGTTATAAACTCCAACCTAATGGAGCCGGAAGAATTAGCAGCCCATAAAAATGTCGGAAATTCATCAGAGGCACCCGAACGGCCCACATTGAAAGGAATAGACATAATCAGGGAGCAAGAATCAGACAAAAACATCTTAGACCTGAAGATTAGATTACGAAATGGTAGGGCTACCAAAGCAGAACAGAAGAGATATATAGTAATGGATGAGGTGGTGTACTATTTGTCTCAGCCTGATGATGAACCCCTCATCAGGCTATATGTACCATCTCACCTTAGAAAAAGGGTGCTAGTTCAATACCATGATGACAGTGGCCATATGGGGGTGGATAAGACATTCCACTCAATAAAACAAAAGTATTTCTGGCCTTGTTTACTTAGAGAAATAAATGATTTCGTAGGTAAATGTATCCCGTGTCAGACAAGAAACCTAAAGAGGCAGCAACCCCACATACAGGAATGTGACTTCCCTCCTTTTCCTTTCGCAAAGGTTGCTTTAGATGTCTCAGGACCCTACCCAAAGACCCATTCAGGTAACCAATACATAGTTACATTCATAGATATGTACAGTGGTTGGCCGGAGGCATTTGCGGTTCCTAACAAGAAGGCAGAAACAGTGGTGCATCTCTTAGTTGACGAAATCTTCCCCAGATTTGGGACACCACTTCAGCTTTTAACTGATAATGGGCCAGAAAATGTCAACAGGGTAATGAAAAAGACATTAGAAGACCTAAATATACACCATGTGACAACTTATTTTTATCACCCCCAGAGCAACGGTAAGGTTGAGAGGTTTCACAGAACAATGCATGATGTTCTAGCAAAAAAAATCGGCAACAACGAACAGTCGTGGGATATTTACATTAACCAAATGTTGGCGGCTATCCGGTTTCATGTGAGCGAAACCACTAAGTTTTCACCGTATTACTTGCTCTACAACAGGGATGTTATTTTGCCCTTGGACAATATACTGAGGCCTCGTCGCATATATTATGGTGATGAGCATCACCAAATTGCACTACAGGAAATGCATCGTAGCTTCACTTTAGTTAGGAATAATATAAGAAAAGCGAGGAGAGCCGCGATAGATAAGTCGCGTGGTAAGACGAAAAATACAACTTTTGAGGTTGGTGATTTGGTGTACTATAAGAATCACCAAAAGAAAGGGAAGTTAGATGTGCGCTGGCGGCCATATTATGTGATCGTTGAAAAGACTGGCCCGGTCTCTTATAGAATTAGAGATCAGTTAACCGGCTAAGTCATTAAGACGCATGCTGAGCATCTTCGGGCAGCGTCCATTGATGAATGGAAAATCCCTACTTCCGATAGGCCGTTACGAAAGATTGTATTGGCTGCTCCAGTAGAATCCAGTGATTAGGATGACGAATCCGGAGCGGAACAGACCGACTTTCCAGTGCACAAAAATCGACACCAACGTGTGGAATCAGACGATGAGTCTGATGTTCCATTAATGGAGCGTCGCATCATGACGCGACGTAAAATGGCGAATAAAAACGTGTCAACTATTGATAGTGATGATAGAATCGGTAGTATAAATAATGTTTCATCCACGTTCGAGGATGATTGCTCAAAGTGCGAAACGTCTGGATCTACTCATGTAGATCAGGGTTTTTCTAGGGAATCACCTAGCAGCGAAGATGTCCAAATGAGGCAAACGTCTGTTGGGGCAAAAAGCACGGATAGACCTGCAGATTCCACAGTTGATCGGAACAAAAAGAAAGAACAACTGAAAAGTCTTGTAGACTTATTGGCTGATATGCTATAGGATTGGGAAAGAAAGCAGTGGGAGGATTAACGATAGTTTAAGTGAAATAGTTAGGTCACCTTCCTTATAGCAAAACATGCGGAAGATACAAACTAATGAATTAAGAGTCACGGGTCCATTTTTTTTAGACTAAATTAAGATAGATGAAACCTCCAATCCTCCACAAGTAAATTGCATGCGGATTAACGTTGGAATCAGGGTAATTTTCTTCGTTTTCTATTGAACATTTCTCGGTCAGACTATGAATGATATGTACTGCAGATAATGGCAGTTTTTCTGTGTTCAAACATAGTATGTTTGAAATTAAATTAAATTAAATTAAGTTACATGTGTAACAATAAACTCGAGCGGAAACACGCATGGTGTTGGTCAAAGGTCATTTACTCGATGTCAGTTTAGAAACTGGGGCGCGTTTACCGCCTATGATCATATGGTCGTGCATCGAGGCGTCTACGCGTATGGACAGAGTCGAGAAAGGAAACGAACATTGAAAGTTACAGAAACTTAAAAAAAAAAAAAAAAAAAAGAACAATGAAACATCGAGCTGGGAGAACATTATGAAAATTCCACAATGGACACGAACATTGTTGGGTTGCCGATGTAGGCTCCCCTATATTTTTTTTTTTTGTTGTTTTGTTTGTTTCGGCGTGCACATGTTTTGTACAATTGTCAGGCTTGTGTGGCATGGGTGGGGGTGAGGGTGTTGCGCTTAAAATGTTCTTAGGTGAACATTTTGGAAAATGGGAGGGCGAGGAGTGTAATATAGCAATCTGGCCCCACCCGAGGAAGGTTGATGCAATCGATGGTGTTTCCCGTCGGTGAAGGGGTCGGCGAACGACAAGACAGGTGTTTGAGAAATACATCCTGTCGGGGCCTGGAGCGGATGTCGCAGGGTTATGAGTCGGGCTCGTTTGACCTTATTTCCGACAGCGGCGGAAATGACTACGGAGGCAAACAGAACAGGTGTCTCTTGGAATTACGTGGGCGTTGCGTGGGCGAGGCAAAACCGGAAGGAAAAGTCCCGGTTCTAGAAGACTATAAAAAGACCTCGACACACGGATTCGCCAGCAGAGAACGGCCAGTGGAAGCAGAGAGACACCACAGGCAAGACTACACTCCCGTCGACCCATTCTATGTGCGCTCTCACTCTTCCATTCTCTGTTCCACACGGGTTCGTCGTCAGGAATAAAAATATAACCTTATATTTTTATATATGCGTGTTCTCGTTGTTTGTCGTCGTATGGCGATATATAACACTTAATGATCATGACTCTTCACAAATTGCCTTTATTATGTGGATTGCCATGCATTGTTATGAAAGATAGGGGAGTAGATCCATGTTGGTTTCTCCAAAGTTTGGGATTCAGCACTTTCCTTTTCTTAGACTAGTTATCCCTCAATATTAATGAGCTCAGTTCATCCTGCTTTTTAATCCATAGCAGAAGAGATGGATACATATCTTTACTGGGGACATTAGTGTGAAAGTGAATGCAGTAAACTAGTCCTGGATTATAACTATACACCTCAATTCCACTTTCCATGCTAATATTTGTTATCTGATCATCACATACTATAATTTTTACATATTTGAAATTACCTGCACATTAATAGTGCAATAATTTTACCATGTCCCTAAAGTATTTTAATAAAAATTATGGAAAATCAAAAGTGTTTAATTAAAAGTGTGAGATACAGTGAACATACTAAAATGATTGACATATATGCTAATTGTCACAGTACTCTTGCATCACAAAGGAGATACTATTTTACATTAGTGGAATTTATAGTAACAGTTTCCTATCACTATAAATAAAAATGTATATAGTTACCTATATTGCAATGAACTCTTTCCTGGATTGTTTTATACAGATCTTTTTCAGAATTCTTTTTTATACTTATTTTCCTGTTATTTTGAACTCATTTGTTGGCTCGAATTTTTAATATTTTCTCAGGCTATGATATTTTAGTATTCTTTTGAGCTTCACTTTTAGTGGTTAGATTGTTGATCTTTGCTGTTGTATAATATAAGTTGATAGGAAATAATAGGTTTCACTTATATATCACTTATAGCAAAACAACTTTTATGCAGAAGTTGCATAAAGTAGTTATGTAAAAACTACATACATGTGTTATATTAGCTACAAATCCTTTGGAATTCTCCAGTGCACAAAGAAAAAAAGGAAGATCAGCATTATTGAGTTGCCACATTTGTCAAAAACAATTATTATCCAACATAATCTTGCAGGTGAAAAAAACATTTAAGAAATAACATTATTATTCTGTATTGAATTTTAAACAGGTTTTTTTTTTTTAAAAAAAAACACTCTTTTTGTAAAAGTTTTAATTAAATTAATTCAAATATTAACAAAACAAATTTATATTGATTTATAAAAAGACAATTTCAACCGACTCATTTTCAAACGAAAAATGTTGATGAAATTTGAAAACTGTAGTGAGAAACCAAAGCTGTACTTAATTAGAATATTAGAAAAGAACCACTAAACAAATTAACTTTGAAAAGCAAACAATTTCTTTCTTTTGTCCTTTTAATTTTTTCTAAATAAAAGAAATTTTTGTGAAGGTTTCATAAAGAAAGTAGTTTTGTTATACAAAAACTACCCTTATGTGTTATATTAGCCCCAGATCCTTTGAAATTTTCTAGTTTAGAAATAAAAAAGAAAGCAAGATCAATCTCAACTGTCAGAATCTCTACCACCCAGATCCAGAAATATCAATAGTAAAAACCTACTTCTGCTTGATAAGGCAAATGAATGCATTGGTTAGAATATAATGGGAAAACCAACAAGATGAGGATATTAGTTCAAACAACTTATGAAATGATAATAAAGACTCATCTTTGAATTTCTGACATCATTATATGAGGGAGTGCTGAAAAGTTTTCAGCCTGACTTAAAAGGGATTCCAAGCTAAATTTTTTAATATTTAGCCAGATTTAAGGAAACTGAGTAGGACAAGAACTTTTCAGCACTCCCTTGTATGAGCAACGGATTCACATCAGTAGTAACAGTTTAGCATTATTTATTATTTCCTATAGGCAAGACATGGCTTTACATATCACTTGTCTGCAGTTTAAACTGAGCAAGCTATACAAGAGAATTAGTTATTGATACTGACAAATTACAAATACTATAACTTGAGTATATCACTTACACTTTCTTTAAGAGAACCAAATTGTGTTGTTTTATGATAGACCCATAAAAAGAATTTTCTCATGGTTGGTTAACAAAATCTTTGCACAATATGATCTGGTTAGGAAGCACTAGAATGAAATAAAATTAAAAAATTATTTCTTCTTTCAAAAAAACTTTTTCCTTAAAATTGCATGCTATAAAAATAAACATTTCAAGATACATTTTAAAATGTTATTTGCATATCTTCATTTATAAAGTTGTCAGTTTAAAATATTTATTTTTTATTCCATTTATGACCAAGCACTTAGTCTAAGCCATAAATGGATGTCATGTTCAAGCCTAAGTTACTTATGACAATGTTAAGTTAATTCATGGTATTTTAAAAGCTTCAAAAATAAATATAAAATCTATTTTGAATGTTTTTCTGAAACGGGGAAAATAACTTTCCATTCTTTTATCTCAATCTGGAACAAAATCCCTAACCCAATACCCTGTCTTTTTGTCCATGCAAGTATGTATTTTTATTAAAGTAGGACAGTTTCATGCCATATAATAATAATAATAATAAATACTGACGTTAACTGGTTGGATTGTAAACAGCAGGACAAAAAATAGTTATTTTTTAATAATTTTTGTAAATTAGCATTCATTAAACCTTTCTCAAACCACATTTATCAGAATAAAAAATATTGGCTTTTTTTCATTTCAGAAGGGATCAATTTGATACTGTATAGAGTGTCAAATTGATCCTTCAATATAACTCTATATATGTCAGTAAAAATTACTGTTGAGACATAACTTTTTACATAATTCAGCCTATTTTACAATTTTTTTTAGATATTTACTTAAATGTATTATTTTGGTCACTTTCATATCTTTAATCAATATTCTTAATCTTTTTCTTTCTGTTTACATTTACAATTTCAGCTTTTTTAAATATTTTTTACTTGTAATTTCAATTTTCTTACTTATTACCCTTTTAATTTTTCTGAAATCTTTTTTGTAAAATTCTTAAAGCCAATTTTTTTTTATCTTCTCACTGTCATCAGTTTCTTCTTTGATTTTTCTACGAACTCAATTTTTAGGGCTGTCTTCCCATAACTCAATATCTTTACAATATTTTGTTTCACTTTTCAGGCTATATTTTGCTTACATTATATATTTGAAATTAAAAATTACTACTAATAGTATTGTAAATTATTTACAATATACAGAACAACATAATAAGATATAACCATTGTCTTTGCTTTTCCTGTTGAGGTCTCCAGACCCGGATAATCCAAATCTTGTAATAAGGCATCTTCTGGAGTACAAAGTGTTGTTATTAGATTAGGGATAATTGTTTGAATTTGAGAAAGTATTGGTGTTATCAAACAAAAACTAAAAATGTGAAATTCATTGAGAAAATAAACAAAACAAGATAGAAATATTTATTTTATTAGGGATATTTATGTGTAGAGAAAATTTCAAGGAATATTCCTGAAAGAAAGAGTGAATTTCTGGAATGTTCTTAAGAATGTCCCTGCAAAAAGGATGAAGACAAAATTGAACTTACTTTGTTAGTGAGTTAGTGAGTGATGTGTTTCGCACAGATCACTAATTTTAACATCTTCTCCTAATCTCGACCTGAAGCAAAAGAGAGTCTCTTAAGATTTACAGCATACAAGCCCCCAATTCTTTTCTTTTTATACATGCCCAAAAGCTGAAAAGGGGTCATTGCCATTGATAGGGTTATCAATGCTTGTGTATCAAGTGAAAAGATTTAATGTCTGCTATAAGGACAATGATTAAAATTAAGACAGAGGAAGATGATGAGAATTGTAAGCCATTTGAAAACACCTGGATACATGAATTACTCTGATGTTTAGGTGCCTCACTGCATTTCCATAAGCGATTTCTTGCTTAAATACAACAAAACTTACTCATTTTTGAAAAGGCAATGAAAAATGGATTGCTTGCAACAATGTTTGGTGGTAGAGAAAATAATATGAACCACCATTAATTCATTAACTATTTGCTCTTCCTGTTGACAATATATATGTTTATATTAGATTAAAAGTATTACTGTGATCTGAAGAGGATTGGTGAAATTACAATAAAAAAGGATTATGATAATTATAATACTAATGAATGTAACAACATCATTTGTAATTTAATTCTACTCTGAATGAATAAAACTAGAAGCTTTTAATGCAACACTTCAGCAAATTTTACTCTTTAATTTAGATATAATATTTTGGAATTTTAACTGTTTAAGTTGAGTACATTAAAAGAAAAAATCAGAACAATTTTGTTCCAGGTTGAGATAAAATGATGGAAAGTAATTCTTCAACTTTTAAAAAAAAACTTCAGAATGTTTTTTTTATTTATTTTTGCAGCTTTTAAAATACCACGAATTAACCTAACATTAATTTCAAATTTTAGTAAACAGTTTTTAAATGAAATACTTTTTCATTTTCTATGTTGTCATAAGCAACTTGGGCTTGAATATTACATTCATTCTCCATTTATGGCTTACACTAAGTGTTTGGTCATAACAATGTAAACAGTGTAAACAAACAGATGTTGAAGGATTAGTACAGGTCTCATATGCCAAAAATATGGGAACAATTAGAACCTGAAGAAGACCAGAGCATATAAAATACGAAATGTTGTGAATATGGCAATAAAATGAAGATAACAGTCCAAATCATGTAAATAGTATCGTTACAATACCTTATCTCAGAAATTTATACAGATGTTAAAATAAATTGCTCATATTGTTGATTTGAAATTCAAAATTTCATATATTCTTCATGTCTTATCAAAGGGAATGGGAATCAATAACATAAATATCTAATTTATAAAAATATTAATCCTCTATCAAATGTTCCAAGAAATAGGACTCAAAATACATCTTTTCAAAACAAAATCTATCATCTGAAAATAGAATGGAAGCAGTGATATCGCATACTCTGAATCTATCATAAAATTTTAGGATATTGAATTGGTAAATATCAAAAACTTCAAATGCCTCAGGGTATGGATCAGTTATGACAAATTTAGTGTAAGAAATAGAATATAGGATAAGCTGTGCTAGGAGTAGTTTATTCCAACACCACAAATTGTTACAAGACAAAAACATGAACCTAAAAATTAGAAGCATGTTTTCAAATAATCTCATCTGACTGAAACTTTTATACAAAAGTCATGTATAGCACAAAACTCATTCAGGAATATCTAAACTGTCAGCAGTACACAACCACTTTTTATGATCAATGCTTAAAAATGACTTTGAGTGAATAAAGTCTGTGGCTCTTGGTGATGTTCATCCTTCTTCAAATCTTGTAAACAGGTGTCACAAAATCACAAGCAAAAAACTGTACTAGATAACAGGATCCACATCTGTTGAGGACTTTTATCAACAGTAACTACTAAAATAGATAGCACATGTTATTGGAAGAGGAAATAATTAAATAATCATGATGTTGATAAGCCACAGTACTTGAAAAAAAAAAGGTTAAGGGGGAAGTCCTGATCAATCCAGTAAACAATAAGTTAGTGAAATTGAAAAACCTATTTTCCTGAAGATTTAATAAATTTCAACCAAAAGTGGCACTGGCTGTTTGGTCAATAAATGCCAAATATTACCATATAAGAAAATGGCTAATATTACCATTGCCATTGTATACATATTTCTTGATTATATGAGCCTATCAAATTATGATATTTTATATTATTACAGTCAAAGCAGATATTTGCAACATTGTTTGAGAATATATATAATTCCTTTGCTATGAAGCCTTCCCAGTTTGGCTTCTTAAAATTGATGCACTTTCTAAATGTACATTAGCAGGTGCCAAGCTGCATTAATCAACATTAAAAGATATGGCTGTCAATGTTGGCTGAGGAATATACCCAACTTTCCAATATTACTGAGTTTCTATTTCCTGAATGATATGAAACTAGAATTGGTCTGAGTAACATTCACATACATATATATATAAAAACTATTTTATGCTAGTCAAAATAAGTTTTCAGAGTCAGGTTGCTTGACCTGGATGCATTGTGATGTGACAATTCTGATGATAGAGTAGAGTTTGGTATCATGATTAATGATGTTCATTCACAATTGATCCGCTGTCTATATTGGATTGATTATTACTGTGATTTGAAGATTATGTTTTTATAATTTTCTAAAACAAAGTGATAATAATAAGTGATAGATTGCCTCATCATGATTAATAATTATTATTGTAGGAAGTTTGATCATTATTGAATGTATTATAGTTGTGAGTTTGTGCAAGCCTAAAGCTATTTATTTGGCTCAATAGAAGAGCAAATTTTACACAACAACAAGTTTAATGCAACATAACATGTGTAAAGATGAAAAATGTTCCCAGCCTTACTTTTAGGATTCAACAAACATTGGCAAATATCTTCATCCTACCTCTTTTAGTGCAATAGAAAGGTATAACCTGGAGGAATGGATCTCCTGGAATTATATTTAATTCTTTTAAGGGCAATAGGAAATTCTTATTTTAGGGTATTAATATGAGTAGCAAAGTATAATATTCAAAGGATTGTAATGACCAAAGCATTCTGTGTTTTCTTTTTCTCTCTAATTTAAGATGAGTCCTCAATTTCTGCTTAACTCTTCTTGCTAATTTTTGCAGCAGAAATTTGCTGAATTTTTGTAAATCAGTTCATTTTTATTTTAGTTAGAGGAGTGACAATTCTCAAGTTTCCTTTAATAAATGTGAAAAAGAATATTCCTTAAATTTGCTGATGAAGCAGGAAGTGGTATTTAAACATTCATTTACCAGAAGATAGAATTTTCTTCTCTAAAAAAATATGGCTGCATCTGATGGATATTTTTTATATGGAAGCCAGTTTAAACAGTTTCCAAAATAAGATTACCTAAAAAAATGCCAAAAAAAGAAAAACCACAAGAAGGAGTTTATTTGTTTAATAATTTTTTTCTGATTTAAAGATTTCTTCATTTCACAAATGATAAACACTTCATTTTCAATTGCAAATAAGGCAGCTCTCTAAAAACTACTTATTATCTTTTGATTTATTTGGGCTTTAGATGAAACCTTCTATATCATTATTACTATTCATTTTGACTTGCATTTCTTTATCTTAAATTTTAGTTGCTTCCTTGAGCTGTTAGACTAGAGCAGCAAACAAACATCACAGATCAGAAAGTTGTTTGTGGCTCAGACAGCACTTCTTGATGCTCCAGTAGGAAACAGATCTTTAATGATTATTAATTAATTACAAACAATTTCTATTGCAAACTGAGGGCCTGATGAAGTGGCACTTCAAAATAAATGTAAAAAAAAATATAAGTCAAAATTATTATTAATAATAATAATAAAAATGTACAGGCTTTTTAAGAAAATGACTGAAAGTTTTCAATACATTGTCAGTGGCTACATTCAGTTGGCACAAAAAGAGTAAAGATGATGCTATGACAAAGTAACCCTCAGAATACATTGAGAAATATGCAGAAAGTATGTCACTGATTGTGCAGAAAAGTTGTACAAGCATTCATCAACATTCATAGCAAGAATGAATAAGTGAAGCTCAGTTGGGATATAAAGATCTTCACTCACAAGTGCTTACAGAGCAATTACTTTGATATCACACTAATAATTGCACAAGTACATTCACAAATGGATCCTGATAGATGCTATGGTACCCTGGTATAAGAACATCATAAAGACAACACAGGTAAAAATACAGAGGTACCAAGACGTGGCATGACTAATTAGAGAAATGTATCAAGCAGCAGCTCAAGTTTTAGGTGTCTGTCAGTTAAGTGTCAAACATGATATATGCTTGGTTGATCATATCTCTTTTGATCCCTGTCTGAGATTTGCCCACAGTATGTTGTCATTACTTTCTGCATTAAACTGGTTGCCAACCAAGGCTATAGAACCCAATCTGTCCTGCTATTTAACTCATAGCTGGAGTGAAAAGAAATGGATTACTACCTTTCCTTTCCCAAGGTTATTTCCCTGTATAGGAATGCAACAAATTAAACTGGAATTCAAACTCAGTTCTCTGATTTCTCATTCCAAGCTGATACTCATTGCTCCACAATGCACATCCTTGGTGTACTCAGGACTATCTCCAGGAATCTTTCTACCTGGCAAGATCCCTTGGATATAATTGACATCATTGGAAGTGCACAGGTGGCAGTGCTGCTTTGAACAGCTCATGTACTGAGAAAAGTGTTGTATCTCTAAGTTGCAATTACCATCATCAGGCAAGAATATCTCAGAGTCAAAAAAGATATTACATCAGATAATAATAAAAAATAATTACTGTTAATTACTTACAAGTTTTTTTTACATTTTTTTTTACTTCAAATTATCTGCTATTTAGAGTTTCCTAATCTGTTTTCATTTAGGTTTTTCTTTTTCTTTTTCTTTGTTTCCATCACTTTTGTTATTAAATCCCACATTGTGATAATAGAAAATCTGTCGAGAAGGGTGTAAAAATCTAGATGCAAAAAGGTGATCTAAATGAAATAAAAAAAAGAAACATATATTAAAAGATTAAAAAAATTTAAAAAATTTTTTTAAATTTAAAATTTTCAATGTCTTCCATTCATGCACATGTGTAGTCTCATCAATGTAGATATAAACTGAATAAAGGAACATGTTAAAATTATACTGTTTATAGATAAGTTACAATTAAAATTACAAAAGCAAAATAATACTGGTCTTGTTCTTCTTCTGATCTTGCCGCCCGTGTATTGAATATTGCTGCCATATCTGGTCGGGTGCCCCTGCTGCTCTCCTTGGGCTTCTTGACAAAATACAAAGGAGGATCTGTAACGTGGTTGATACTGACTTGGCAGACCGGCTGCAGCCGCTCTCACACCGGCGTGATGTAGCTTCCCTGTGCCTCTTCTACAAGTACTTTCATGGCTTCTGCTCCGATGAGTTGCTAATCTAGTATCTCATGTAAATTCTTGCTTAGGCAGCACCAGTGAACACTGGTGCTGCCTAAGCACAAATTTACATGAGATACTAGATTAGCAACTAGGTCCCACCCTTTTACAGTTAAACAAATAAGATGTAACCGTAAATTCTACTCCAACAGCTTCTTTTCTCGCGCTTCCCGCCTGTGGAACTCCCTTCCACAAGTCTGCTTTCCCGACAGTTACAATCTCCAGGTGTTTAAATGTAGGGTCAATAGACACCTCCTATCACACTAACTCCCAACTATTCTCAGAACACTCTCATCTACCCAACCCTCATTCTCTGTATCCTTACCCGCCTATCACCCACCCTCTGTTATTTCCTATATTTAATCAGCCTTTCTCCACTCTACGTAGCCCCCTGCACAGTAGTGGCAGTGACATGCCTTGCTCGGGGTGAAACGCTTATAAAAAAAAAAAAAAAAAAAAAAAAAAAGGTCCACTCAGCATAGTCACAGTATAAACAAGTGTAAGGAGAAAACACAAATGTAACAGGCCATTAACTAGCAACCCTAGCAGACAGGCATATCTGGAAAATTGATATTCAAATTAATATGCAATCTATTATCGGAAAGTGTGTGATTTTCTTTGATTTTCTGCTGGCATGATTTTGTGCCAATTCATTGAAAAAAGTATTTTGTATTTCCCTTCCTCATTGCTGATCAGATAAAAAATGGTTAATCATGAGAGAAAAATTAAAAATCTCTTTCACTCTAATCTAATTATAGTAATGGTAATTGAAATATTAGCCATTTCCTTATAAGGAAATATTCAGCATTTGTTAACTGAACAGTCAGTGCTGTTGTTGGTTGAAACTTACAAAATCTTTTGCTTAAAACAAATTTTTTCAGCAAACCTGCTGTTATTGCTCTTTCAAGTATTGATAAGGATTTCCTACCTTACTTTTTGTTTGGGGTAGTGTTGAACATCAGCATCATGATTATTTCATTATTTTCTCTTTAAGTTACATGTATTTTCTATGCTGTTGATGTCCTGAAATGATGTGGCTTATGTTATCTGATACGGTTGTTTGTGATTCTGTAGTGCCAGTCCAAAAGGTTTAAAGAAGGATGGTCATCACCAAGATCTACAGGCTTCACAGCCATTTTTACTCTGCTACTGTTACAGATTTGGGTATTTCTGTTTGTAAAATGTTAGCAGCAGCAGCAGGTAATAATGCTATATCTGCTGAAACTGAATGATTGGTAGCAGTGTAATATAGCAATCTAGCCCCCACCCGAAGAAGGTTGATGCAATCGATGATATTTCCCGTCGATGAAGGGGTCAGCGAACGACAAGACAGGTGTTTGAGAAATACATCCTGTCGGCGTCTGGAGCAGATGTCGCAGGGTTATGAGTCGGGCTCATTTGACCTTATTTCCGACAGCGGCGGAAATGACTACGGAAGTAAACAAAACAGGTGTCTCTTGGAATTACGTGGACGTTGCGTAGGCGAGACAAAACCGGAAAGAAAGTCCCGGTTCTAGAAGACTATAAAAAGAAATCGACACACAGATTCGCCAGCAGAAAACGGCCAGTGGAAGCAGAGAGACACCACAGGCAAGACTTACACTCCCGTCGACTCATTCTATGCGCACTCTCACTCTTCCATTCTCTGTTCCACACAGGCTCGTCGTCAGGAATAGAAATATAATCTTATATTTTTATATATGCGTGTTCTCGTTGTTTGTCGTCGTACAGTGATATATAACAGCAGGAGTAGATGTAGATATGGATGTTATATCTAAAGGAATGGTAAGAGTGGCTGTCATTGAACCTGTGTTGAAACACAATGTTATTTAAGAAAATTTCATATTTTCTCCTTTTTATATTTTCCCCTTTTCAGCTCTCTTCTTCTTCTGTGCTCCACTCAAAAGATTACATTTCATTTCTGATGAAAGGGTAATTGACCTAGAAATATATATCTTAAATATATTGTATTTAGTCCCACACCAGGATGTAGGGTTATCTAAACTTATTTATAAATGGAACGTTGTCTGTGTGTGTATGTGTATGTGTGTGTGTGTGTATGTGTGTGTCCGTTACCTATAGACTCCAAAACGGCTGAACTGATTTTCTTGAAAATTTACACAGTTGTACTATAATCATCTGCGAGTGTTCTTAGCTTGGTTTTGTGTCGAGGTACCACAGATAAATATCAAAAATCAATAATCGAAAAAATTGGGTTATAGAAGGAGTGGTCTAATTTTAATCAAATTTCATACACTCATAGGCAAAGACATAAGAAACGATATTCAGAAGTTTCAAGGTTGCAGTTCTTACAATAGTGCAGAAAATTGATAATATATATGTATAAAAGACAAGATGTTTATGTGTGTGTCTGTTTATCAGCCTGTATGTCTGTATTTTTTCAGCCCTTTTATTTTAGTTTTTGCTTCTGGTTTGGATCTAAGTAGGTATAATTGTAGTTCTTGGTCTCAGCCATGATACCATTTACTCAGAGGAACTTATTTAGCCTTCAAAATTCAGTTTAGATGAAAAAAACGTATTTGATATCAATACCAGGAAATCAAAATTTGACTTACATCCATTTATTTTTCTTTCAGTCTACAGTTTCGCTTTAACTGGAAACAACTATTGCTTTTTAGTCTTTCATGCCAATATCCAAAGAGTCTGAGCTCCAGGACCATGGATTAGTTTTAATGCTTTCATTACATCCAAACAACGCCGGGCTATACTGCTAGTATTATATAAGTGTGCTTACAACAAGATCTAAATATCCAAACATTCTGCTTCCATAATGAACATGTCCTTCCCTTAACTGTACAGACAGTATTTATTCATAATACAAACTCTCTGTATGCTGATTCACAAAACTGCTAGATAAAACCTAAATCTAGTTTAGTGTCATGGCTAGGGTGTCTGGCACTGATCTAGCTTCATCTATGTATAGGTCTACAAGACTATATTTAACACTTTTCTCAACTTTCACAATTAAAATGTGTATTCATTTATAAATTCACAAAAATACCTAGTAATCAGTACTGCATCATAAATTCATAATTTTTAAAGAACCACTAAATGCTTACTGTACAAGTGTTCAATTGGATCTCATGCTAAATTACTAATAATATATACATAGTCCTATACCTGGGTTTATATATGACTGGCCATTCGTATCCATGGGTCTAGGGCAATCCTGTTGCCGACATCTACTCAGGTACATTTATGTTTGTTCAACACCCACAGAACCCACCTGTGGGTTATACTGCTACTATGCTGAGCAGACCTTAGTTGCAGTTCCTGGGAGAGAGCAGGGTATTTAGTGTGAACAACAGTCGGAAGAAGGCTAAGATGCTCAAACCCTCGGTCACAATGAGTTGTGACTTTGTACTAGCACAACCATCAACAGCTCCTATCTATCCATTTTCACTCACATGGCTTGAGTCAACCCATGGTATTGTTTTCAGGAATTTTCCAAAGGTGCTGCATGCTGGGATTGCCTCATCCAGATCAATAACATTAAGAAGTTACCTTTCTGATAAATCAACCATGGTGATATTCAAACCTAGGCCACATGCTCAGAAAGGGAATGTTCTAACCACTTGGCCAAGCGCCATCTGGGTTCATATACAATGTATAAATATATCCAATAATCATGTCATTGCTATAGTAGAGTAGGTCTAATGTTACTTCTGATTTTTTTTTATATTTGCATTAATGTTTAAATCAAAATATATAGCTTGTTGCAATAACACTGATGTTTTTAATAAGTGAAATTCTTCATCCATATTGGATGTCATAGTAATTTTTATTTTTAATATTTCCTAAAAAGAGTTTCCCCAACACAAGTCACTTAACATTCACAGATTAGCATTGGGCCCCTATGCTCATGGGGCTCCTATGCTCATGGGTCCCCTATTCTCAAAGGGATCTTATGCTCATTGGAAAGTGACCATTGGGCTCATGAGTTAAGATGGTTCTAGCTTTCACTCTTCCATGTCCGTTAACTTTGACACCTCTAAAACTGAAGTGACTAGGTATCACTGTTTACAGATATTCTAAAACAACTGGAAAAAATAAAAACGTTAGACTCTGTTAAATTTAGCCCAAGCATCTTGTATACTTTATGCCAGATTTTATTATACAAGTTCTCACAATAAAATTGCTGATAAGCAACCAATCTTTGTAAAATTTTCAGGATTTACTTATATTTATGTAAAGAACTCATATGAGTTTTTACTTATATCTATCATTAGTAAAAATATTTATATAACTTGTAAAATTCTTAAAGCTGTTTTTTCCTTTTCTCTATTCTACATTTTGCAATTTTTTAAGTTGTCTCCTCATAACTCAATAACTTTACAATGTACTGTTTCTCTTTTGAAATTATATCTTTCTCACAATCCATGGTAGTCTTTGGTTATATCGGAAATTAAAAAATAAATAGCAATAACTATACTATTATATATATTTATTTACAATATGAAGAACAACAGTCAATTTACATAATAAAATCTGACGTGACCAATATGTTATTGTAAATATTTCTTGCAAAAAAATAGATATTTTAAAGTAAAATTTACATTATCATTTAAATATAAATATATCCTGAAAAATTTTGCCAGTATTAGTTGGTTAATACAAATTTTATTGTATAAAACATTGATTTGCATAAATGACCATGAGACCCAGTTCTTTTTCGTAGAGCGGAAAGTATGGGAAGCAACGACTATAATCTTTTTTGTTCATTTTCAGTTTCTTGTATGAGGGTGACTTCACATACAATGCCCCTGGTTTGTGGGGGTGGGGGGAAGTCCAGTGAATTCAGGAAATGATCTGATTGGTGGTGAAGAAAGTCACTTCCTAATTTTTCAGAGACTTTGTCGGCTCATTCAAAATGGTTTGTTGTACCTGTGCATAGGAGCCATCAGGGTGAATTGGATTGAATTTGTTCATGCAGATGGGTTTAAAGGAATTGTTGGATTTCAAAGGAGGCATTGCATGTATTTTTCTATTGTTGGAGGGTTCATTTCATTAGTTCACTTTGTAGCACACTGACACCAGTTCAAATTCTGGTTGGGTGGATAACAAATGAAAATGTCAATAAATGTGTGAAACAGTATTAGGTGGTGTAAATAAAAGACAAAATTTTTAATATATAGTTCTTTAATAGCCAAAACAGAGGGTGGGTAACGAAGATGATTTTGAAGGAATTTGAATCTCAAGTGGATATGTGTGTTGAGTTGGTTGACTGAGGTCATGGGATAAGGTTGAGAACCTGCTAGGCATTGATAGCTGGCCCATTTGCTGGGATTCTGGCACAATTGTTTCTGAATAGCTTTCTTAAAAGCAAATTATAGAGGCTCCTAAGCTCATCTTTTGTTCATGTTTATTTCTCTGGCAATAATGTTTGTGACTGGCTTATATGTTGTTATTTTATATTTTTGAGAGAATTTGTTTTGTGGGCCAGATGTGGGGCTTGGTGCCATTGTGCAGAGGATAACTTTTTTATTCTGGGTTTTGCTTTTCTAGTGTTCACATCTGGCGAACATATAAAGTGGATTAGGAGATCTATTTTGAAATGGACTATAATATGTGTGACTTTACTTGGGATAAAATGATTAAAGAAGTAAAAACATCATCAGGCTTCAGACCAATGAACTTTTGTTTTATGAGATTACTTTAAAGATTAGGGTGTCTTGCACAAAATCAACTATAATCAATGAAATGAAAATACATACTCAAAGGAGTATGTATCCAAATGCCATCTGAATTTGATTTGTGATGTACTGTTTTTTTGTTTTTTTTTTTGCTGTCACCTGTGTTTGCACCAGAGCAGCCATCAGTTTGAATACTAATTTCATATTTGTCTTCTTTAATTTGATATATATATATATATATATATATAGAGAGAGAGAGAGAGAGAGAGAGAGAGAGAGAGAGAGAGAGAGAGAGAGAGAGAGAGAGGCATGTAGCAGAGTGTTTTGAATATTTGTTTCTCAACCATGAGACCCAGGTTCAAATTTCAGCAAGGTTGATTTGTCAGGAAGGATTCCATACAATTTCAACCTTATAAATGCCAGTCTGATGAAAAGGGAAAAAAATTTACTAAGTAGAAAATGCATTGAAAATGCACTGACCTTACAATTCTCTATGGTCAACCTTAGACTGGGTTACATATAATGTAAACATTTTTTTTTAGTTTTATATCACTTTGTCATTTTGTTGTTTAAACTGTGAATAAATCAGCTTATGAGGAATAACACTGAACTGCTTTTAGGAAAATTGATCTTATTTCCTCCTGTTTTTGTTCAGCACAAAATCTATAGTGGCACAATGTTGTATATGAACTGATAGAGAAAATACAGCGATCTACTCTGTGAGCTAATTTCAAATCCAGCAAACATTAATGGTTTCAATATTCAATATGAAGGAACCAATACTTTCTGGCCATAACATCTGATATGATTATTATGCCCTCCTTTAAAATCCCAACTTACTTTCCTTAGGCTCAGGATTTGTCTTTCATTTTAACCTGAGGAAACCTGCCAGGTGATGAAATGCATTGTTTGTAGATGCTTTTCCATTTTGTTTCATTATCTCTATGTACGCATCTATGTGAATATGTACATGCATAGAGATATACAAATATGAAGTCAAGTACCTTAAAAAAGCACAAACTTCATAAATTATTTGTTCTTTATTAGCACTTGATTCTCTTGTTCAAAGAAATAATAATTGCATTTTGATATTCACAACATTACAAGATATTTTTGTAATGATTTCACCTTGTCCTATGTTATTTCTAAAGTTATTTTCCTTATGTTTTGTTTGTTTTTAATTCTGAATTATCCTAGGCATCAAATCTGATAAAAAAAAGTTAAATAAAGAAAAATTAAAGGCTGTCATTATTAGTTTTCATTAAAATAATTTGAAAATTTGAAAAAAAATTTAAACTCTTCAGTTCATATTCCCAAGTGCTATATTGGCTATCATTTGATGCAAACATTTAATTTAGTTTTATATCTCTTTGTAATTTTGTTGTTTTAAGTGTGAATAAATCAGCTTATGAGGCATAACCCTGAACTGCTTTCAGGAAAATTGATCATCTTTTCTCCTGTCTCTTTGATCATTGCCAGCAAATATGAATACAAGTGGTCAAAATATTCATGTACAATGATCTGGTATAGCTCCACATAATCAATCAACCATCTGATTTTCAGATCGTAATCAGTTATCCGTGCTGTACCATTGTCACTATAATTCAAAGACGTTCATTAGAATTTTAATTTCAAACTCAAACTTATTTATGACTTCACTTTTTAACTATCAAATTCAAAACTGCCTTACCTGAAAGATAAAATCAACCAAAGAAGTAAAAAAACAGTTCATGGTACACAAAGAAACACAGACACACAGAGAAAAACACGAACATGCAGAAAACACAAAAAAAAAATGTACATATGCACACATTAGTACAGGAAAATACATACAAACAGACAAAAACACAGAAAGTAAAATACACACACACACACACACACACACACACACACACACACACACACACACACACACACAGAAAAACAAACACATTCATACACACATAAGAACATAAAAACACACATGCACATAGAAAATCACACATATTTACAGACAAGTACATAAAAACAAAAACACACACACACAAAGAAAAAACAATAGACTATCCACAATGCAATAGACTGCCCACAAGGCATTACTGACCTGTACATAAAAAGAGTTGAGCAAAAAAAAAAAAAAAAAAAAAAAAAAGAATAGAATACATATGGCCTGATGATTGGGTTTATCATGAAAAAGACAGCCACTTCTATCCCTGATATTCAGCACTTTATCCCATAAAAATAACATACTTTAAAACTATATTTTATCATTCATATATATATATATGTTTAATTAAAAATGACAGACACGGTATTATCATTACGTTTATAAATAAAACAAAATTAATTTTTGATAATGGCTAAAAGTATAGCCAAAAGCACTTGAAAGTACAAAAGCTTTGGACATTTCTTATATAATTTGAGTTCCAAAAAGAAACAATTTTAAGAACACATGAAAAATTATATAAAAAAACGTAATGATAATACCTTATCAGTCATTTTTAATGAAACCTCTATAAAAGAGAGATTGTTGCCCAAGTACACGATATATATATATAGATAGATAAATATTTATAAATGATTTATACAGTAAGAACTCACTTACCATCCTGAAGAATAGATATCATTTCAGAAAACTCAGCCATAAGATAAGTGAATTGATTAATTTAATTTATATATATATATATATATATATATATATATATATTTAAAGCATACATTAAAGAGTAAACATATTGTCATTTGTTTGTCATATTAGGATAATATTGTTTATAATATTAACATACTAGCCGCTACAATATTCCAGGAAATAGATATTGTTAAAAAATTATATTTGTTTGATGATGAGTTCATATTGCAAATAAGTACTGGACAGTTAATTCAATACACATAGGTATGTCAGATTTGTAGTCTAGAACCTTAAACATAGAGTTTAAAATCCACAATCTCTTTCTTCCTGTGGGAAATCAAAGTGTTGTATCTGTGATTATACATGCAAGGAAAATCAATGGTGTAATTTTATAGTATACTTTAAAACTTTAAACAAAATAAGTAAAAACAATTTGAGAACTCTACTTATAAGCATTAAATGCTAAAAAGGCTTTTCCTTCTCTGGAGATTAAGATTAAATAGATGGAAGCATATTGGTTTTATTTTAAAACTTACAAGATTTTGGCAACCTTTGTTTTGTTTTTTTTGTTTTTTTAGTGTCATTTGTTTTTTGTTTTTTTGTTGTATAAATGGTTTTTATTCCTTATCTTTTTTCTTAAGATTAATATTAAAAGTTCTCTAAAAAAAATTATATGCTCAATTATACCTTTTTATTTCTCAGACTTCTTTGGCATGAAAGATTTTTATTATTTGACATTTTTTATTAATGAGTAATTTAGACAATGATTTAGAGATCAGAAATTAATGAGACTTGTATTTTACATTAATTTTTGAAGTTGCCTTCATCTTTTTCATCATTGACAAGTTCTCGTCTATTTTCTTCTTAGATATCATCCCATCATTAAATGACTGCACTTTGGCCACACTTTAATTTTTTCCTTGTACTGATTTCATTGAACAATTATCATATGTGCTGATAACTTTCACATGAGGAAATATTTTTTATTGATTTTTCTCTCTTGTAGACATACTACACTTTGAAAATACTGTTCCAATTGTTCAGACAATTGAACTCCTTCTTTGTTTTGTTGACATTGTTACCACAATGCCTGAGCCAGTTCATTCTATAGCACTCCTCAGGTGTATAATTCACAAGGAAAGAGAAGAGAGGTATCTTTTTCTTACAATACCTAAACAACATATTTGGAGACACTGTTCACTACTTGTTAAAAAGATTTAATCCATTGTGTCATACAAATGTTTGGAAAAACAAACACAATGATTTTTATTTTAACACATAGAACACTAGTTTTTGGCTTGAATATAATTTCATATTTTAAAATGATATTTTTCTGCATTTACTAAACAATAGTAGGATCTTTAGTAATTAATGAATGACCATTAAAAATACTTTCTCCTTTGATCCAAAAGACTATAAACAACTAAATGACTTTAAACCTGTATATCCATATAATCTCATTATCAGTAATCCATAAGAGCCAAGAAGATTACTAAGCTTTATTTACCTAAACATATATTCTGAAATTTAAACATAAAATTCAACTTGTTATCTTAAGATAGTGAGTTAATTTTTGTCTGAATTCTTTAGATTTTTTTACAATGATGCTCACTCTATACAAGGCACAAGAGCTACTCAAAGTAAAAGGTTACATTTTAGGCACAGTTTATGGGGATATGTTGGGAAGATTATGGTTGACCCTAGACTTGAAAAGGCCAAGATTGTATTGATCAAAGAAGCTCTCACTACTCTATCACTACTTCCATGGAAACTGCTCAGACGAATTACATTCCTTAGTTCAAGTCTTCACATCTAGGACCCATCATGCTCCATGCATTGTAGTGAATCACTTTCATTCCCTCTGGTATTTCATTGGTGAGAAATAAGTTCCACTTGAGCAGCTTCTCTGAGGATACTTTTCTGATCAGTACAATCTTAAGCTGTTCAAGTCTAAGGTTCACTGTTACCTTTCCCACATATCTGCATAAACTGTAACCTTCTACTTCGAGTACCTCTTGGGCCTTGTACAGGTTGAATCTCACTGTAAAAAATCCACTTGGAAGTCAGTTCCACAAAGCAGTAATTCATAGGAAGGATCTGATAGAGTGGAAATTATGTCTCACCAATTAAATATGAAAGGAATGATGAGGAATTATTGCACACAGGTTTGTTCAGACGAGCATTTTTGTCTTCATGGATATCACAATATTTTGACCATTGTATCACACTGTTTTTTTTTTTCTTAGTATGTAATTGTCCAGAGGATGTGTGTTGTGGTACAGTGGATATCGGCTCGAAATGAGAAATCGGAGAGCTGAGTTCAAATTCCAGTTGAATTCTTTGTATTCACTTACACGCAAATACCCTTGGGAAAGGTATTAATCCATCTATTCCTTCCAGTTATGGGTTAAATAACAGGACAGATTGGGTTCTATAGCAACCAGTCTACCGCAGAAAGCAATGGCAACCTACTATGAGATAATCTGCCCAGTCAGTCATGTCTGTTTCGAGACATGATCGCCCAAGTGTGTATCGTGTAAGGCACTTAACTGACTGAATTGTCCAGGAATTTTGAAAGGTAAATTTTGACATCATATGGTAGCCTTTAATTAAGAGATTAAGGACATTAAGTTTAATACCAAAATTTCTACTACTTAATTAGACAACAGTTAGTGTAAAAGTTATATTCTATAGTTTTCTTAAAGAGGTAGATAAGTGACATTCGGTTAATGCTTCAAGTTTCCACTGCCAAATTGTTTTAGGTAGGATAAAAGCATTGGTTTAATGAATAGATTTACTTGTCAGTCACAGTTTCAATTTCTAGGTCAAGTGGTAAAAAATGTCATATATTCTGGTTTAGAAGAAGAGACGAGTGATATCGCAAGAACAAACTAATGAGATTGAATTAATTGATACAAGATATGGTTTATGATGAAAAGAAAAATGAGAACAATCTATTCACTTAAATTGAATGAAGGGCTTAGTTAAAAATTCCTAGAAGGTTTCCAACTACAAAAGACACCTGAAACAGATGGTACAATGAAAAAACTTTTGTGACAAACAAAAAAGAACACATATCAGAACAAATTCAGTGTATAAATCTTAGTTAATTTAAACCTCTCAAAACTTAATTTCTTTTGAATGGTTCACTTCATCAAAAGAAGATATATGTAGTATATTAAACCTTCCCAATAATATCCCATTATTTGATTTTGCTAAAGATGAAATGGCAAAGGTATATCACTGAATTTCTTCATACAGAAAGAAATCATTTATTGACATTCATGGATGGGAACCTCACAGTAGATGTGAACACAAACAGTTTGTAATGTATTTCAACAGTAATAACAACGATATGTTACTGTTGAAGTGAGTTACTTTTGCTAATGCAGCGGTGTTAAAAAAAGTGTGTTACTTTTGTTAATGCAGATGTTAGTAAGTACAAAATACTAGTATATTGCAATATGTTTGACCGGTTTATCTATGACCAGATGATATGGTTATGTCATCAAGTTAATATGTTTACCATTATTGTTGGCTTATACCACTCAGGGTGGTATAACCTAATCCAGTTAAGTTGTGCGAAGTTTACAATGATGTACTACAATGCAGCCACCAAGTTACAATAGATTCACTATTAAAATTTCACTTTCAAAAATGACAAGCTAAAAAATGACAAGCTAAAACATGAAAAGATAAAACAAAACAGCAGTAAAGATGAGGCTACTAAAAAAAAAAATTCAATGCTATTTCCCTATTTTACCAATTAATTTATTACTTTATAACTGTTAATCTACTTTTTGATGGCATAGAAGACCCTTTTCCTCTATTTACATTTAACTAGCAGTATAGCCCGGCGTTGCTCGGGTGTAATGAAAGCTTTAAAACTAATCCATGGTCCTGGAGCTCAGACTCTTTGGACGTTGGCACAAAAGACTAAAAAGCAATAGTTGTTTCCAGTTAAAGCGAAACTGTAGACTGAAAGAAAAATGAATGTATGTAAGTCAAATTTTGATTTCCTGGTATCGATATCAAATAAGCTTTTTTGTCGTAAACTGAATTTTGAAGGCTAAATAAGTCCTCTGAGTAAATGATATCATAGCTGAGACTAAGAACTACAATTATACCTACTTAGAGCCAAACCCAAAGCAAAAACTAAAATAAAAGGGCTGAAAAAAAATACAGACATAAAGGCAGATAAACAGACACACACACGCACAAACATCTTGCCTTTTATATATATATATTCTCGATTTTCTACACTATTGTAAGAACTGAAACCTTGAAACTTCTGAATATCATTTCTTATGTCTTTGTCTATGAGTCTATCAAATTTTATTACAATTGGACCACTCCTTTATAACCTAATTTTTTCGATTATTGATTTTCGATATTTATCAGGGGTACCTCGACACAAAACCAAGCTAAGAACACTCACAGATGCTTATAGTACAACTGTGTAAATTTTCAAGAAAATCAGTTCAGCTGTTTCGGAGTCTATAGGTAATGAACACACACACACACACAAACAAAGTTCCATTCATAAATAAGTTTAGATATTATAGCATTATGGAGTTAGGCTAGACACAAATACTGATAGTCTGGGTAAGTATTAACTTATTATATACCTCAATTTCATTGATACAACTTGGGAGATTCTTGAGCCATTTTTCTACAAAAAGGAAGTATTTTTTACATTAAAAAAAAATCACCTAAAAATTAAAGATTGTGTGTTTTTTTCAAAACTCTCACTCTGGGCCAGAGGGACTTTCTCTTCATGAAGGGTTTTATCATACATTTAATAACAATGATAATAATAATAACAAAATTAACTCATTACTGCATAAAATTTCCTTATTTTTTATAATCATTTCAACCCAAACAATTCAGGACTGCCACTGGTGCACAGGAAGTTACAGTGAGAGAAAAAACAAGGTATAATTGGATGTTGAAGAAAGGATAAGAGAAAGATGAGAATCAAGGAGAAAGAAGATAGTAATTGAAACTTTTAGAAATTGTAGCTATAAGGGAAGCAAGCAAATGGAAGCAAGTTCCACAAATGGGAAGTGCTAGAAAAGAGTAGAAGAGACGATTAATTTTATTAATTTGATGGTAGAAGGGTGGAACCTTGATGCCAATCTAGTAGTACCCATAAATACATATGGTCGGAGAACTAGAAAAAAGTCATGAAAATACTTGTAGAAAAGGCAGAAGGAAGCCACATCACATCAGTGAGAAAGTGACTGAAATCAGGCTGCCAAGTCAGTATCGATTATTTGTTTAATCTTTATCATGATGGCTAATGCTAATCTACAGATACATAGGGCATCAAGTTAGTAAATTTATGAATGATTACTTGTATTCTAATAATCTACATAAATAAAATATCTAAATGCATTTAAACAAAATTAGTTCCTGAGCATTAAATAACAATGTTTCTTAGATTGTAGTCTTTTTTTTTCAAGTCTTTCATGTGAGGCATTGCCTTTGTCAATTATGTGATCATTTTACTTTAATTGGTCTTGAAATAGATTTTGTCATCACCATCTTCATTATTTTGTTGCTAATCTTTTTCTTCTGAGTGATATTTTCATTTCCCGGTTACATTAAACATTACATTTTTAACATGAAATGATATTGAACCCAAAAGTGATTTATATAATACCAGGAATAATCAATGAATCATAGACATCATTGCATTTATTTACAAATAACAATTATCTTCAAACAAATATATCACAGTCTTTTTATTAATATTGTCAGAGATAATGCATGTCACAATAAATTTTATCTGAATATGTGAATTATGGTATCCTGGATTCAATATACTTTTACCCACTAAATATATAATTGAATAAATATTAAGCGATAAATTTAGTGCCAATATTGTAGGTGTAATTACAAGTTCTTATGCTATTTAAATACATTTTAGTTTTGCATTAGTATCCAAAATTCAATGCAAAGTTGCTCAATAAATGTGTAGAATTTATTTTAAATAATTCCATTTGTTTTACATTGTTTTGTGCATTTAAGAAAATTTTTTCTGGTGAACATCATAAAATGGAAAATTCTTTTGAAGAAAGGAAGTGATTAGAATGATAGCGAAAATGAAGGCAGTGATTATGCTTATCTTAGGATGAGATACAGACATGGTGGTAGGCTGATAGGCAAATATATTTACAAGCATTGCAGGAACACCATGAAGCTATAAGAGTGCAAGCCAGCGGATACGAGGTTCAGAGATGAACTAATGAGACAGAAGAAGAAAGCAGACCTGCAAGAAAGAGTTGCATAAAGAAGACAAAATGAAACAGAGGAAGAAGCTAATGCAAGTAGAGAAAATATGAGAATGTGAATGAAAGAACATATTCAACAAGAAATAGAAAATCACTGCAAGAAACAGAGGAATAAGAATATTGGCACCATGAAAAATATAAAAAATGCACAAAACAGAGTTCATAGAGTAAATAATCATCTGTTTCAGTCAGTTAAGTGCCATATGTAATACCCGCTTCGGCTATCATATCTCAAAAGAGACATGACTGACTGGGCATAATTTCCCTGCAGTAAGTTGCCATTACTTTTTGCAGTCCTCGTCATCCTGCAGCCTCGGCCGAGATAGAACTCACTACACCCCTCCAGTATTCCCTGTGCATTTGGAACCCTGACGCAGTTTGTAGCGAAATTCATAATCTTGTTAAATAGCTGAATACTTGATGCTTCGCCAGGGCTACCAAGGGTGTTTTTATTGTGACACCAACACTAGATGGGTTGTCTCCAGGCCCCATCCTGTTATTTAACCCATAACTGGAGGGAAGTAACGGATTAATACCTTTCCCAAGGGTACTAGTGCTGAAGTGAATGCAGGGTACTCAATTGGAATTCGAACTTGGCTCACAGATTTCACTGAACGCTTACAGCGCCTGGTATTCCCAAGCAGCTACCCATCTAAGTACTGACCCGGCTCATGTTGCTTAACTTCGATGATCGCACGAGAACCGGCGTATTCAACGTGATATGCATATCATGTTGAATACACCGTAAGCATATCGCATTGAATACTTTCTGCAGTAGACTGGTTGCCAACCAAGATTATAGAACCCAATCTGTCCTGCTATTTTAATCCATAGCTGGAGGGAGAAGAGACAGATTAATAAATACCTTAAGGGTATTTGTGCATATGTGAATGCAACGAATTCAATTGGAATTTGAACTCAGCTTTCTGATTTCTCATTCTGAGCTGATATATACTGCATCACAGATCTTCTGTTCACTGAAGCCAATTATTAACAACACAACTGCAATAGTAAAAAATAAGCCATCATTTTTTAAGGCATGGGTTACACACTAGTTTTATAAAAATAACTTGCCTCTTATAAAAATGCACAACTGACTGATGACAATTCTAACTGCATTTCTTTCACATGAAGCTTCTTCATTCTAATTTAAATGATTACACTGTCAATTGATCTTGTTCTTTGATCATATATTCCATGCAATTTTTTTCCGCTGTTCTTGCAAGCAATTTCAATTAAAAAATGTTTCAGATCCGAAACTGTGTACTGGTTAATAGCTATTATTAGCAGAACCTGTGACTACTTCACAGTTTTCTATTTGAATTTGATGAGTCAATTCTCAAGTTAATGATTGAATAAGCTCTTTGTAAGTTCCATGACCATAAAATACCCACAGATGTTTCTCTGCTGCATCATTAAATATTCAAGTTGAACAATTTTGACAAAATATTCCAGTAATAATCATAAATATGAATGCAAGTGATTATTCAAAGAAGTAAGAGGGTACAAATAAAAAGATTAAAAATTGACAAGGTCCTCAATTTCACTGAAGCAGATATTAAATACATGGGTGCATTATCATCTTACCTATCTTCCCCTCTTTCTTTTTTTCTTTCTTATTATTATGAATGTTTTTTTTTAATAAAAACCAAACAGCAT
This sequence comes from Ascarosepion bandense, assembly GCA_037127315.1. Classification (NCBI taxonomy): domain Eukaryota; kingdom Metazoa; phylum Mollusca; class Cephalopoda; order Sepiida; family Sepiidae; genus Ascarosepion; species Ascarosepion bandense. Next base: position 1,419,686 of record JBBBDQ010000573.1, on the reverse strand, counting down.
CTCTAATATATGTTTTTCCCTGCAACAGAAATAGTCCATTATTTATCTTAGGTAATGGCTGGTTATAACACACATGCTAATTAACTTGCTAACTTACTAACTGAGGAACAAGCAAAACTATAATATTGTTATTATGGCTGCTGTTCATGTTAAGAATTTGAGATTCACTTTCTATGAGTTAATATGAGCTGCTAAAGTGGAATGAACCTCAAACTTAGCTGATGTGAATAAGTTAATAAGATGTAGAAAGTCTTATCATTGTTATTCGTCTGTCTTCAAGCAATGTGCATACTTTGGCAATTGGCACAACACTCCAATGGAATAATTTTGAAAACAAAATGACTTCAGGTACAGAACTAGAGAATTCCTGCTAACACTGCAATAATCAGTGATATTTATTCCTGAGAATTTTTATCATGTTATTCATAAAGAAGGCCACTGGTTATAATCTGACACCAGCAACCTAGATTTTTAAAGCTGCTGATGTTATATGTTTATAAGATATTTGATGTTAATTTTTCATTCCTGAATATTCACTATGATAATAGAAGCAGAAATTATTATAAAGATTTGAATTGGAAAGAATACTGGCATGTGCTGGAATATTGGTTAAAATCTAGACTTTGTAAGGAAAGGAAAAGGATTGGGAAACAAATTTGGCAGCTAGTTTACAAATATTAACTGACAATCATATATGTTATGATGAATGTAGGAAGTAGCATAAAAATTTGATGATTATCTAAACTTATTTATAAATGGAACTTTGTCTGTGTGTCCTTTACCTATAGACTCTGAAACGGCTAAACTGATTTTCTTGAAAATTTACGCAGTTGTACTATAAGCATCTGCGAGTGTTCTTAGCTTGGTTTTGTGTCGAGGTACCCCCGATAAATATGGAAAATTGATAATCGAAAAAATCGGGTTATATAAGGAGTTGTCTGATTTTAATCAAATTTGATACATTCAAAGACAAAGACATAAGAAAGGATATTCAGAAGTTCCAAGGTTGCATTTCTTACAATAGTGCAGAAAATCGAGAATATATATATATAAAAGGCAAGATGTTTGTGCGTGTGTGTGTCTGTTTATCTGCCTTCATGTCTGTATTTTTTCAGCCCTTTTATTTTAGTTTTTGCTTCAGGTTTGGCTCTAAGTAGGTATAATTGTAGTTCTTAGTCTCAGCTATGATACCATTTACTCAGAGGACTTATTTAGCCTTCAAAATTCAGTTTACGACAAAAATAAGCTTATTTGATATCGATACCAGGAAAACAAAGTTTGACTTACACCCATTCATTTTTCTTTCAGTCTATGGTTTTGCTTTAACTGGAAACAACTATTGCTTTTTAGTCTTTCGTGTCAACGTCCAAAGAGTATATATACTATTAGGTGCGATTGGTAAATTGTCGCAATTATTCTATTATTTCAAATATTCTTTAGGCTGAGTCTGAGCTCCGGGACCATGGATTAGTTTTAAAGCTTTCATTACACCTGAGCAACGCCGGGCTATACTGCTAGTATTAAGATAAAGAAAGATACAGCTTTTCAGTGCAGGTAACATAATGGTCATTAGCAAAAAAAAAAAAAATGGTATTTGTGAGCTAAGTCCAGCTTAGTTATGAGTGACTCTCTAACCTTGTATTTATATGAACTCTCCACCCTTGTATTATAAGAGTATTAAAAAATTCCAAAATATAAGACCAGCTAATATTGATCAAATCAGAATTTCTTTCAAAAGGATGTCTTACAAAGTGTAACATTCCATGTGCAAAACATTGATGGCAACCACATTGAATTATGTGACTGTTTCTGTGTATCGAAATCCTTTTAACATTATCTGCTGTTTTATAATTAAAGGCTGCCAGAGTAACTAGAAGCTATAAAAAATAATAAGTAGTAAAGTACTGAAAAATTTTTAATATATGTCGGATATGCTCATTGCACTGTATATAACTTGCATTCATTTTGTTAGGCCTTGTTACCAATAGCCATTACACATATCAAACTAAACCATTTCAAATTTTCAGCTTTCTAAAGAAAACCAGAATATAGACAAAGAAATTCTAACTACCACATGGACACCACATTGGTTTTTGATAATGACTGTGATAGTCAGAAGATTATCCTGCAGTAGGTTGTCATTGCTTTCTGCGGTAGACTGGTTGCCAGCCAAGGCTATAGAACCCAATCTGTCCTGTTATTTAACCCATAACAAGAAGGAAGAGACAGATTAATACCTTTCCCAAGGGTATTTGCGCGTAAGTGAATTCAATGAATTCAACTGGAATTCGAACTTGGCTCCCCGATTTCTCATTCCGAGCCGATATCCACTGCGCCACAACGCACATCAAAAATACTTGAACAAAAATAACAAAATATGACCTCTGGACAATTTATCTACAACTTTGAGCATAAGTTTCTAAAAACTGGAAAAATATAATAAAATGTTAAAAAGACAGTTCTTTTTACTCAAATCATGAAATCTTGTTGCCTACATACACCTTTTTCAACTTGTAATAAGTATACATAGGTAAATTTATATATTACCAGCCTTAGAGAACTTGCTGCTTAGTAGTCGTATGGTAGCAACAGTAATAGTGTTAAAATTATGAAGATAACTATTAATGTTCTGTAAAACTTTTAATGTTCTATAAAATATGAAAATTGATTTTTATCACATATATACATATGCTTAGCTGTAATTTCTGCTACCACATGAATCCTTAGGGGTAAGGAAACTACCACATGTTCTTTTAGCTACTGCTAGTAGTGGGCCTCTTTGGAGAGGGCAAGATATGAATAGGCCTGAGCACCAATGTCCTAATGATAACTCCAAGTTGTAGCTGGCAATCTGTAGATACCAGTTGGGTCCAGTGGTAAAGCCTTCATAGAGTTATAATTGCCATGCATGAGTTAGGATTCTGAGATCCTTGCACAACATGCATGTCACAAGGAGCTGAAGCAGGTCCATTAATGCAGATCAAATAAGTGAGTTAGGTCAAAGTAAGCAATGCCAGAAAAGATAGGGCTGTGATATAGCTAGTCAGTGCCAGAACAGTACATCAATCAGATTGAGAACAGAAAGTCACAGTGTTATATTGGGGAGGATGAGTAACAACATTCACAGGTTTCACAAAATACTAACAATCTTGAAAAGGAGAAAAAAATAAGCTTAGATCTGCTACAAAATATGAAGATACAAAATGGTTGTGAAGTGCTTTTTCTTATTGTTTAGTTATATTAAGAATAACAAAAATGTCATTATGGTAATTAAAAACTAAATGGAATTGAATTACAGTGCATGTACAGAACACAATGAAAAGGTCAAAGTCAAAGCATCTGCCTAGGTCAAATGTATGGAGTAAGCAAAGGCTACGTTATGCTGCTCTATGAGACAGCACAGTAAATATCTGCTTCCTATTGAGTCTGAAATTCTCTTCTAAGACACCATCTATTCCTTTCTCATTTCTTTGAGTTTGTTCCAAACTGTTGATGCTTTTATTTAAAAAGTGTTTTCCTTCTTTGGGTATTTCTTTAAAAAGTATTGTGTTTGTCCATTTCTCCTTTTGAGAAATATATTTGTAATTCGTTCTTAGTTTTCATTATGTATTTTCTAAATAAAAGGATAACATCAGTATGAAATGTGTACCTTTTACATTGAGAACAGCAGTCAATTGTAATAGGCAGCATGGGATGGAAGCCATAATTGCATGTGAAGCCAAAAAATAAAGCATTTTCATCCCCAAAATCACTACCTGTTAAGATAAAAACCCACTCATGAGAGAAGTATTAAGAAGTTCCCTGTCCCATAATAGTTGTTGGATTTATTGTATAAAATGTATATGAAAATGTAACAACAATTATGGGACAGATCTAGCATTAGCATTCAGAAATCTCAATGCAGCAGTGTTGTTAATTTTAGCGCAAGTAATTTACATACAAAAACAAGGAATAATAAACAGGTTTTTATTTCTTTCTGTCTTTGATTTTTATACAAAGAATCCTGCTCCCCAAACATATTTGTTTATTTATTGCATGAATTAAACTACCAGTGTGTTGCCATCAATAGTTCTAAAATAGTGCAAATGAAAGCGTCTCCAGAGCTAAAAAAAACAATGCTTTTAGACGGAAGTGCACATATAATGATTTATGTTTCTGCAAATGCAACTCAGATCTGTACTGTAAACCCACGTGATTGGCATCTGTATAATTCTCTGTACACATTACTTTCTCCTCCTCCACATTTCCTCTTCATTTTCACAGCAAGACAATATGTCTGTTAATTTTTTACTATGTGTCATATTGCAAAATCACCCTTTATCTAAAAGTATTCAATAAAATTATTTGGAAATGATCTCTGTTTAAATTAATTTAAATAAAATTAAATAAATATATTTTTTGTTTTTTCATGATATGTTGGGGATCATCACTCTCCATAGATTTCTTTTCTTTATTATCTATGAATTAACATAAATTCTTGGGAAAGATAATGGGGTAGATTCCCATTGCCTTCTCCACTGTTTGAAATGTATAGTTTTCTTTCTCTTAAAATGTTTGTTACCTAAGGTTACAGATCCAACTTTATCATGCTACTTAATCCATAACTGAAGTGAGAAAAGACAGATATTTGCTTTTCCCATGTGAAAGCCTAGAATTTGAACTGGGCCTACTAATTTCACTTTTTCCACCACTACTACTTATTCTACCTGCACCTCATTAATTAAAGTAGTCTGTTTCAAAATAATCAGGTTGTTAGTATTTTTGAAGGTATAAACAATCTTTCCAAAAGGAAAAATTATGCATTTAAATAATTTTGATCATATGAGCTGAAAATCCCATAAAAATTAACATATTTAACCAATTTTAAAGTTCATCAAATCATGGCAATTAATTTATCTGACCTACTCACTCTATCTCCAGTGACTGATTTTATTGACTTTTTATTAAAGTACTTAATAAATATCCAATGAGGCCTGACATCTAAACACAAAGATCTCAGAATGACTAATTAGATTAACTACATTGGTCATCTTACAGGTCAGCAAGGACCATGATGCCCTGTGAAGAACCAGGTAGAAGCTATAAAGTTAGCTAATTGACTAAAATTCTTATCTACTAATTTCTAGAGGAGGAAGAACAAAATGTGTTTACAAAGTTGCATCAACACATACACTGTCCAAAATATTACCCTACTTATAACAGCCTATGGCAAGTACTGTCATTCAAGTGATATCTACCCTACAGCATATCAGTACCATAGCTTGGACCCAACTCTAGAATATGTAAAATAAGAAATATGAAAAAAATAATAGAAACCATTCCAGGTCAGATTTAGTTATTACTAGCAGTATAGCCCGGCGTTGCTCGGGTGTAATGAAAGCTTTAAAACTAATCCATTGTCCTGAAGCTCAGACTCTTTGGACATTGGCACGAAGGACTAAAAAGCAATAGTTGTTTCCAGTTAAAGCGAAACCGTAGACTGAAAGAAAAATGAATGGATGTAAGTCAAATTTTGATTTCCTGGTATCAATATCAAATTTTCTGCACTATTGTAAGAACTGCAACCTTGAAACTTCTGAATATCATTTCTTATGTCTTTGTCTATGAGTGTATAAAATCTGATTAAAATCGGACCAATCCTTCTATAACTCGATTTTTTCGATTATTGATTTTCGATATTTATCGGGGATACCTCGACACAAAACCTAGCTAAGAACACTTGCAGATGCTTATAGTACAACTGTGTAAATTTTCGAGAAAATCGGTTCAGCCATTTCAGAGTCTATAGGTAACAGATACACACACAGACAGACACACAGACAGACATACACACACACACACACACACACACACACACAGAGACAAAGTTCCATTTATAACTAAGGTTAGATGAACAGGCAGAAAATTAGTCAGATAATAAATTTCATTGTTCAAAGTACAAAAACTTTATTAATTACTGTAAACCTCAAAAGAGAAAAATTAAAAATCTGTGGCACATGAAGCTGATAGTTATGCTAATCATTGTGAGAACACTTGGAACAGTTTTAAATAACTTTGTAAAAATAGTTGAAAAAACATCAAAAACACTCCAGATAAAAGCACTTCTCAAATCAACAAGAATAAGTCTGAGGGTGCTGGAGTGTTATAGAGACTTGTTACTAGTTGTGATAACCACCAGACACCTGATATGAACATGCTAATGAATAGAATAATAATTATTATTATAACTGGGAATAACATTATATTAGATTATATAATAGTTAGAAGTCATTCTCAATCAGAGACCACCTGAGCATATTGGGGTACTCAAACTGAAAGTATTTCTAACTGAGCCTCACCTGTAAGGTTATGCACTGCTTTTATAAAAAATGTTAGCATATTGCACATATCACACATATTTGGCAGTGCTGCTCTACCATTACCAAACAGAATGTTGTGATAGGTATATTTGGCTTCATATTTTTGTGCCATAGTATCACTTTGCTTGTGTAATGCTCTCTCAAATAATAATAATAATAATAATAATAATAATAATAATAATATTTACATTGGACAATATGCAAACACTATGGAAAATCTGTAAACAAACACTGGTATGAACATCACCCAGCATCGGTTACAGAAGTAGAAGATGTCACCATTCTATGGGATTACACCATCTATACAGACAGAAAAATTGAAGCAAATAGGCCAGACATTATTGTTAAAAACCAGAAAGAAAAAACTTGTTTATTAATTGATATGGTTTGTCCAGTGGATTGTAACATAGCAACTAAGGAATTTGAAAAACTGTCAAAATATAAAGGCCTGGAAATTGAAATAGAAAAAATGTGGAAATTGAAAACAAGAGTTGTGCCAGTGATAGTGGGTGCACTTGGAATGATAAAAAATGGAAAAAACAATACATTGAAAGAATCCCTGGAAACCTGAGCTTAAGAGATATACAAAAAATTGTCTTATTAAGTACAGCCCACACACTAAGGAGAACTTTGTCTATGTAATGCTAGGGATGATAGGGGAGATAGAAAAAACATGAAATGGAGCCAAAACAACACGCCATGACCTGCCTTAGGTCTCCCCGCAGACTTGGTTGGTAGTGTGACCACAGCAGAAATCGAAATATGATGAAAAATGACATAATAATAATAATAATAATAATAATAATAATAATAATAATAATAATAATAATTCTCTGGGTTTGATTGAAAAAGAGTCTGAAGAATTCACTGGCAGCCCATACCCTGAATAAATACAAAAAATTGTTTTCACAAGCACAGCTCACATCTTACAAAGGGCTTTACTTATGTAAAATATATGTTCTTAGGCTGTTTTGTTTTTTATTTTTTTAAATGTTCAGTGGTAAATGTGATGATGCCATTTCTGACCTTAAGTTTCTGGTTGAGACCCAGAAGGAAATGAGCATACAACAGAAATCAATAATAATAATGATAATAATGCTGTTTTTTATGCTCTTATTTCTAAAATTTGTTAGTGTAGTTATTTGATGTTTGATTTTCACAGTCTCTGCAGTGCTGTTTAAAATGATAGATAAGACACATTCACAATGTGATGGAGGATAAAGAACTACTTGATTATTCTATGAAGTTTGCCTGATGCAAAATCATCAAAGACTGTTCCACTGTCAAAGAAAGGAGAACAGAAAGCAGTCTGAATATCTGCTAGCAATTCAAGGATACCAATTTCCTGACTCTACTGTTGCTGCACAAATGGATGAAGAATGAATGAGTCAAACATTTCAAATAATTTCATGCTTGACAAAGCATTTGGAAATTGTTGCTTCTTGTAAATCTGAACAATTGAAAAGACAAATTAAAAAAAAGAAGTTGAATGGAAATGGGTGAAAGAAGTGGTGGGAAGGGTTGCTACTAATGTGGTTCTATTTTGTTAATGTCTCTCGAAGAAACAAAAATGAGAAGAGAAAGTAAGAGACAAGCATTTATTTTTATGCAGGATAGGTTCAAAGCAAGAATAAAAAAGAGAAAAGGTTGGTACATGGCTGCTATTTTAAGATGAGATCCAAAAGTTTTGGGAATTTGAACAGGATAATCAATTCATTCATTTGCCAAGTCTCCCTGTGTTACCTCAGTCATTTTGCACATCTCTGGAAATCACTTTATAATTGGAAAAGATTAAAACCAACCAAAACAACTCCTTTTCTATTAATTTTACATTTTTTGAGGAAGCTATTTCATACCATAAGTTACCTGAAATATAGGCATTATCACACACACACACACACACACACACACACACACACACACACACATTAGTAAGAAAGATATGGAGAATGTGTGAGCAGCATAATGGTTATCAGCATGAAAAGTGGAATTGGTGAGCTGAGTTCAAAATTCTGCTTAATCTCTTGCATTCACTTTTGCACAAATGCCTTTGTAAAGGCATAAATCTATCTCTTTTTCTTCTTCTTTTTCTTCCAGCTGTGCCTTAAATAGCAGAGGAAACAGCTTCTAACATTCCTAACAAGCTTGTAAAAATGAATAGCAGAACATGGACTAAGATGAATAGTAAGGGAAGTTGAGGAGGGTCATGATTATTCACATCCTAAAAGAACACAGCATATAAAAGAAAAAAGAGTTGGCTCTCTAGCCTTGAATGGCAGCTAATGTAGAAGTACAACAGCAACTTCAAAACTACAGAGAAGCCAATAGGAAGCCCCTCCACTATGTTTCTGAAGAGATCATGGCAATTCACAGAAGATAAAAGAAAGAAATCTGTGGAAAGCGTTGATTGCCAACATTCTGATGGAGCAAAGCATTAAAATAAATAAAAAATATGTACATGTTTGCAAACTACTATATAAATGGATGGCTTCTGCATCTGTATTTATATGTTGAAGGCTTTACATATTTATCACTTAAAATCCACTAATTCTTTAAAAAATTACTTTATTTCATATTGATATGAATCAAAATAATTTGATATTAATAATTTATATTGCATAGACAGAATGAATACACTTAACCTTGACATACTTGTGTTGTCAGTTGTATAATCAGAGAAGTACATATGAAGACATACCCATGAGGGAACTTGGATCAAACCAAGCAGAAAGCAATGCAGTAAGAAAAAATGTAACATGTTAAAGGTTGCAGTACATTTTTAACTTTATACCAGATATGATAAATCCATAATACTATAATTGCTATCTATCTATCTATCTATCTATCTATCTATCTATCTATCTATCTATCTATCTATCTATCTATTTCTCAGGAGTCTATCTATCATTGTGTGTGTGTGTGTGTGTGTGTGTGTGTGTTAGTGTAGTTATATGTCAGGTAAAACTATTATTTTGTTTTGAGTTCCAATTACTTAAAGTGCTGGCAAACTCACAACTCTTTTAATCACCAACCAAGTTAATACATTCTGCAAGATGAAGTGTGTTACTTTTATGCATGGATGTGATGGCTGTGACTTGATTTCAAGCAACATCATCACATGATCCATCCTCAAATAGAGGCTTTTTAGTCCTGCTAGGGTCTAACGTTCTCTTGCACATACAGAGGGTAGACAAAATAATGGAAACACCTTGAAATTTCAAGCAAATTTATTTCAGTATGGAGTAGGAATGCCATTGACAGTAATTACAGCTTGAATTCTGCATGGGATTGATTCATACAAAATTTGAATTATTTCCTAAGGAATGTTTATCCATTCTTCAGCTAAAAACAATCTTCAATTCTTTCAATGATGATGGTGGAGGATATTGACACCTCATTTGTTTTTCTAAAATGAACCATAAATGTTTAATGATGTTGAGATTTGGGGACTGTGGTGGCAAGGAAAAATATTCTACTTCACTAGAATGTTCCTTGTGTCATTCAGCTACAATTTTAGCAGTATGAATGGTTGCATTATCTTCCTGGAAGATGGCATTTCCCTCTGGAAACAGTTCCTGAACTGTAGGATGAAGTTAATTATGTAAAATTCTTAAATAGTCCTGAATGTTGATTTTAATAAACTTATTTGAATAATATCTGAAAAAAAAAAATAATAGCAAAAAAAAAAAAAAAATGAGATGCTACTAATATCAAATCAACAAATATAAAAATAGACAAGCTTTTGACAGTTCAATCACATTTTCCAAATTATGCTATTATGGTACTGGTGTTTTCATACCCTCGTGTGTGGTAATGTTGGGAAGTAATTACTATATAAATGCTGCACGACTACTCTGTGTGTAGTATCTTTGATGATTTTTGATACCTGCCCTACTTTGACATGAACACATTCATTACACATTAGAACAAATTTTGGAGCAACATTTACATGGAAATTAACCTAAAGACCCTTATAAATATTTCTTTTGAGTTTTGATTATTGTCAATCTTAAATAGTTTATCAAGTTATGAAACATAAAGAAACTTCACTTTTGTTAAATATTTGATTAACAAACAAAAGTTATGAGTGATTTTCTTAATATTTTTTTTCTATTCATGGCATCTTCTGAACACTGATACCTTTTGTTTCTTAACCAAATATTGACCAACAAGCATGCTTTTCTGAGTCACCTTTAATTTTTTTATACCTTGAAATTGTCTGATGCAGAACATACTTACATTAATTTGTATAGATCAATTTTGTGGGGAGATATACCTTGCTATTTTTAATTGATAAAAGCTGCCTATATTCATACATTCTGTTTATAAAAATTTTAAAAGTTACAATAATATTTTTAATAAAAGAACCAAATGCTATAGCTTATGTCTTGTTTTTTTAGCTTATGCTTTTTTTTTGTTTTTGTTTTTTTTACTTCAGAGACACTCAAAGCAGAGGTTACTGAATGAGATTGTTGTAAGGGTATTAAAAGGAAGAGAAATAGGTGCATATTATGAGAATATGTAGGATAAATATCAGTTTACCCTAGACTTGATTGAAGTATGTGGGAAGCATCCTCTCAGGAGTTTGTTCCACAAAATGACAGTTCTGGGAGAAAAAGCTGTTGAACTTCCTTTTTGTCAAAGGAATATATAAGGAATGACAATGACTTGATGCTATGCCACATATATAACAAGTTTATTAGTAAAGATTTGAACTGTGGAACTTAAGCAATATAATTTGTCTGAATATTTACCACGGAAATAGTAATATGAGTGTATCAAATTTGATTAAAACAAGAGTCTAGCAGCCTTGATGCCTGTGGGAAAGGGTTTGAAGCATGGAAAATAATTTATTATGCACAAGACTGATCTTAGCTTTTGAACTCTGCCAAAGCTGGACAGTGAATAGTGAACAGCACTTTAAACAGTTGGCTTGAGTTCAAACTTTGGAAAGTTTTCATACAACTATGATATCAGTATTTTTGTTTTGTTTCCCTACTTATAAAATCTGTTGTACCTAAAAAGTAAAACTCTTAACTTCATTTCATTATTCTTAGTGAAAAGTAACAAATTTATATTGAATGCTGTCTTATGCTGTTTCATTTTTGCTGAAAATCTGTTGAGCATTGAAGGACAAGTAAGATTTTCTTTGAAGTTTCTTTTTCCTGTGTATCTTTCTTGACTATTGTTGCTTAAATGAACTTCATAGAAAAACTCTGCTTTATTTCTTTTATCTGACTTACAAGATCATGGAAGAGTCTACACCAGAATCAACTACTTCTATTCAATCAACTAGTTCAATGTGTGTTGCAATTTATCATCCATTGTACTATGTGTATAGAGGACATATCTACAAACAACCTGCCAATACAGTCAATATCATTGAAGCAATATTATTGAGCTAAAATAGAGTCAATTTGTACACAGTCTATACTTTTTCTTGTTCCTTACATTCTTATACTTATAAACATGTCTAACTTAGAAAATAGTAAACAGAAAAATATAATACTTAAAACACTACTTTTTATTTAAATGACAAGGAAAGTATGCACAAAAAATGACAGTATTATTTACATATGGATCAGAACTTCTGCCTTGTACTTCTATTGATGAATCAAAGTATCACTGCACAACCTTCTGCCTAAGATCAGAATGCAGCTAAAGGATCAAATTGTCTTTACCCAGCCTTTCATCTATAATCAAAGTGTAGTTTCTGTTCTCTCTTCTTCTTAAAATTATGAGAGACTAGCAGTATAGCCCAGCGTTGCTCAGGTGTAATGAAAGCTTTAAAATTAATCCATGGTCCTGGAGCTCAGACTCAGCCTAAAGAATATTTGTGTGAAGTTTGGTGAGAATCAGATAAAAATTGTGGATTTTTATAAAAGGCATACAGACAGATAAACTGACACACACACAAACATCTTGCCTTTTATATATATATATATATATATATATATTATCGATTTTCTGCACTATTGTAAGAACTGCAACCTTGAAACTTCTGAATATTGTTTCTTATATCTTTGTCTATGAGTGTATCAAATTTGATTAAAATCGAACCACTTCTTCTATAACCCGATTTTTTTTATTATTGATTTTCGATATTTATCAGAGGTACCTTGACACAAAACCTAGCTAAGAACACTCGCAGATGCTTATAGTACAACTGTGTAAATTTTCAAGATAATCGTTTCAGCCGTTTTGGAGTCTATATGTAGCAGATACACACAGACACAGACACACACACACAGAGACAAAGTTCTATTTATAAATAAGTTTAGATATTTGGTCTTGTGGATTTCAATCTTAGAGCAGTGCTTATTTCATTGCACTAAAAAGGTAGGAGGATACAAATGTCAGTGTGATTGGTTGAGGTGACTGGACAATATTTTTTGTTCTGAGCCTATGTGTATGTACAAGGCTATCTTATATTAAAAATGACTATGTTATATCTTACCTACGTAGGAGGATTGGTAAATATCAATAAAATTAAAATTGCACAATCAGATTGCATTTACCCAACCTTACAACTGAGATCAAAGTGTAGTTTCTGTTCTATCTTCCTCTTAAAGTTATGAGGAGACCTAATTCTGGAGATTCCAAATCCTGCAGCATCACCCTTCCTCATTGCACTAAAGAGAGAGGCTCTGTAAATACCAGTGCCAGTGGACAATAGCCATAGGGACAGAAAAATTATTGCCTTGGTTCATATGGTAATCTCAAATTAAAATTGACATTGTGTCAAATCCTGCCACTGTGAGAAAGCAAGTAAATACAGGATCAGAATGCATTTTCCCTTTTTTTTAAAACTCAGTATTTATTCTTTTTCTATCAAAATAAATGGGTATATTGTTTAATTTACAGAATTCAATAACAAATCACTAATAATGATCACAATCAAAATTAAATTTTAAACTGCAATTGAGCTGTTTAAAAAGTACATGAAATTCTTCATGTCTTTAGTGTATAGTTTTGTGAAAATTTATTTTTAAACATTATTACTGTGAGATTAACACAGATGATTATATGCCTTATGGATTTAATAATATTGATACTGACTAAAAAAAAAGAAAGTAAGTGATCCCATTATTTTAAAATGACTCAAATACTGGAATTATATATATATATATATATGTATGTATGTATTTATTTATTTTAATGGTTTAAATTTAAAATTGTGTGTCTCTTTCATTCATGTGTAGTTCCATCAATGTAAACATAAACTTAATCCAATGAAGTCCTAAAGGATAAAACGCATAACACAAAAGCTTTCTTCTACTTTGTTATACTTCTTTCCCCTAATATATGTGCGCACACACACACACACACACACACACACACACACACACACACACACACACACACACTAAGAATCAACTATTCTTTCATGTACTGCAAAAAATTTGTAATAGTAATACTTAGTAGCATTTTTTTTAGTTACTTGTTACTTCTGGCATCTGCTGGAAAACCCATGGCCCTCTGCCAAGAAAGGCAAAAGTCATGCAGATTTATACATTTGTGGAAAACAGAATTGGATCAACTTTTAAGATTTTTGCCATGCTCCTGCTTGATTAATAAATGTGAAATTGTATCAATTTTGTTTTCAACATCTACATATGGTAAAATGTGGTGAAACAACTGTTTTATGAAAAAAGCTTTTCTATTGGTGAGTGAATATTTTTTTTATTGGCTCATGGAAAAATATAGGTGTGCGTAAGCTCGAATTTTCTGTGCAATCAAATATTACGAAATCAAACAATTGTGTATGGCTATTTCATATTATTTTACCTTTATTTGTGGATAGTATAATTTTGCTTTTAAATGAAATAACAACCTCATATGAAGATGATTTAGAATAAAATTATTTATTACTACTTGTATATTAATAATTAGTGTGCATTTACTCAAAATCTGTCTTTAACTGTGAGTCCCTTGATTTTTCATTAGGATTGGTTACATCGTTTGTCTATTTGCACCATGATTTAAGAGGCTTGCATCTTTTGGGCACAAAATCATATCATTGCAAATAGCTTCATTTTCCAGCATCCTGCCTCAGTAGATTCCAGTAGAGAAAAAAAGGGAGTGATTTCTCATAAAGTCCCTCATAAAGGTGGTAATTGATTAATCTTAACCAATTAAAATCTTTGTTCCATCTCTATCTAGGATGATGGCAAAATCATAAATTGTTGTTATAATGTTCTTATTCCTATTGTTATGAATATAGATAGCCACACACACACCCACACACATATATTGAGATTGGTCTCTGCATGGTAACAAGGAGATGATCACATGGAAGCCTAGAGTCAGTTTTAGGATAGCAGGTCAAGGTTGGTTGACCCAGATACCCTTAGTAACAAATGTCTAGACAGGAAATGGACAGAAGCTAGATATGGATGTCCTTGAAACAGCAGGAGCCAGAATTCATGCCAAAAATCAAATTACATGGAAATCAAGATTTTTAAGTTAGTTGAAGATTGAATCTTGAACGAACAAGTCATATTTGCTGGGTGCTGATAAATGATTAATGAAAAGAAAATGCATTTGGGATAATAGCATAATTTGACCAATTCATCTTAAGCAACTCCAGATAAGTATAAATGAACTTATAAATTCTTATTCGTTAAAACAAGAAGAAGACAAGGCCGAATTGTTGTTTATCAAGAAAAGGAAGAAAGATAGTGATGAAGATAAAGAAGAATATGTAATATTATTTGTGCGCTGATTCCTGTTTGTTTAGAGAAGAGAAAGAAAGCGAAGCCAAGCTGTTTAACAAGAAAAGAAAAAGAAAAGAAAGAGAGAGAGATAGCGACGAAGATAAAAGAAGAAGCTGTAATATTATTTGTGCGCTGATTCCTGTTTGTTCAGAGAAGAGAAAGAAAGCAAAGCCAAGTTGAAAAAGAAAAGAAAGAGAGATAGTGATGCCTAACAATCAACATATAAAGGGAAAAGATTTTGAAGATAAGAAGAAGCAAAATTGTCTGAATACAGAAAATATGACGCTGGTTTGAATAAAAAAAAGAAGAATGCAGATATTTCAGAAAATTTGTATGCTGAAAATACAACAGTCAACTGAAAAAAAATAGAGACAGTCATAACTACATATATTTCAAGTGGACTGCGTTTGAGTCTGAAGCTATATAAAGAAAGTGGAGGAAGAGAGTAAAAGAAAAGAAAAGACAGTAAGATAAGAGAGAAGGAACTGATATAAAGATAAGTTATGATATTCTTAAACCCATGTTAGAACACACATACACTTCCACAAATATTATGTTACCACATACCCTATACCACATGTTATGAATTATATGGTTCTCCCCATTTTTATTTTGTGTTAATTTCTTGCATTCATATTTGTTGATATATGTTATAAATTGTTATCTCGATTATGTTGGGTATCTGAATATAAGTTTTAAGATTCAGGTCATTGGAACATTCTTTCATACTTAAATTTTTTTATTTTTAATATTTCATTACTTATTAAAATTTCTCTATCATCTCGTCTTATTATTCATCCTTGATTGTTGGTCAGCACATGGTCAATATTGAAGCAGACCTGGGCATTAAAGAGAAAGGGTAAGTATCTTAAAGCATAAATGAAAAGAGGAAAAAAGAAGAAAGAAGAGAGGAATAAATTTAAATTAGAAAGAAAAGATGATAGGAGAAAATGAAAAAAAAAAAAATAATTATTATATATTAACGGTGAAAGGATGATAAGGATAAGACAGAAGCTGATGATGGTTCACCTGAAATAAGCCCATACTTCCAATTTACAATGAAATAACGTGTCTGCCTAAATTTTTTCTTATATTTGCTCTATATGTATTTATATACATAATGATAATAATCCACGTATACTGTTTTAATATGTATAGGAAAAACAACTAAAAAGTTGTAAGATAAAAATGTACTTTTTTTTACAGTATTTATTTATTTCTATTATTATATATATATATTTGATATTTCAAACCGACCTCATCCTTTCATCAGAAATATTTATATATATATATATAATAATAGAAATAAATAAATACTGTAAAAAAAAGTACATTTTTATCTTACAACTTTTTAGTTGTTTTTCCTATATTTATATACATATATATTTAGAGCTCTCTTAGAGAGTTATCCTACCAGTGTATGTACAGGATACTCCTTTAGATTATTCTATATCTACACTGCATGCTTATATATATAAGAATAATAAAATACACTCACAGGACATATTCAAGTCAAGAGAGTTGACTTTTTAAGCACTGCTTAGATGTGGTACAAAGCTGAAATAATGGGGTACCTAGTGAGGATCGAACTCACTAATCTGTTTTAATAGACAAGCTTGCTAACCATATATATATATATATATATATATATATCTTTATTTTATTATTCTTTCTTATTTATCAATTTCCTTATCTTGAACTTTTACCGCTTTAACTTGTACTTTATTATTATTATTATCATTATTTCCGTTACATCACATATTAATTTCTCTATTTATATGAAGAACTTTCACAATAAAGTAAAAGTATGCATAAATCTTGTTGCTGTGTTGGGTAGAATTATAAAAATTCAATAATTGTCAGACTTCAGCAAATCTATTTAAAATCTTTTTCAATAAAAGAGTCTCTGGCTGAAAAATAAAAAAAAAGAAATATGATAACAAAAAATTTTATCAACGCTATAGGAAAATGAATTAAAATCAATATTAAAATCAATAAGTAAAATAATAATAATGAATTAAAAAAATTAAAGAAATACGTTTTCCCATCACGCTAGTAAAAAAAAACAAGCAAAATTTATTACCTCACTTGGCTTTGCTAAACACCCATTAGGTGGTGCTGTTAAAGTCTATAAAAAGACAAACACTTCTTTCCTCTTAGTTTCTTTCTCCTCCTTATTTCATGATGTAGCTAAACATGAATGAAAACAACCCCACTGGGGAGCATCCATTTTCCCCCATTGACTGATGATCGAATTCACTTTCCACTTTCCAATGCATAGTATTTGCATGTGGTTTGCCAAAACTTCACCGATGAAGTACACACAAACTTTACTTTGGTCATTCCAATTCAGCACAAGGCTGACTTGAGGTTGACCTATATAACAATGCTTATCCTTACTTATTCTAACTTCTGGATTAGAAAAAGAAACAGACATATCTGATAGACGTTGAGAACTATGTTTCCCTACAGTATGTGCAGTATATGTGAACACGCATACACACTTACAATACACCAACACACAACTTTAAATTCTATAATGCTCATTGTTATACTCTGCTGCAATTAGCCCTCCTTCTGATTCACTCTGTATGTTGGCCAAATGTGAGCAAGAAGAACACAGAAACACAAAATAAAAAATGTTTTTTGTACATGGACTTTGAGCATCACATCCAGACCATGAAATAAATCCTTGTAATTAAAATAATATAATATCCAATCATGAACATTCCCACCGGAAAAAAAAGATGACCATGGGGACAACCACATTTGCTTAAAAGAAGTACGCAAAGTATGAAAGGAAAAGAAAATTTGATTAGAAACAAAAAAAGAGAGTATTAAACGTTTATGTCATATCAGTCCCCATATATGGTAATGAATGCGGATGAAGAAGAGACTTGAAGCAACTGAAATCTGGTTCTACAGAAAGATGCTGAGAATATCATGTGAACAATGATAAAGTTTTAGAGAAAATGAAAACAAAAAGAACATTTATAATTAAATTCAGAAAGACATAGTTGAAATTTCTAGTATATATAATGAGAAAAGAGGCCTTAGAAAATTTGACACTCACAGGACATATTCAAGTCAAGAGAGTTGATTTTTTAAGCACTGCTTAGATGTGGCACAAGGCTGAAAGAATGGGGTACCCAATGAGGATCGAACTCACTATTCTGTTTTAATAGACAAGCTTGCTAACCATTACACCACTTCAAGATACCCAATTCAAGTCAAGAGAGACACAAGAAAGCAGTGCATAACCTACATAGCAAATTGAGTAAATGGTTAGCAGAATGGGAATTAGGAAAAATAGCAGAAAAAACAAAATTTACTAAGAAATACAAAGTACAGGAAATTATGGAAAGCTATGATCATCCACGTTCTGAAGGGACATGGCAAGAAGAAGAAGAAGAAGAAGAAGAAGAAGAAGAAAACTCTTATACAACTCTGATCTTATATTGTTAAGACTTATACATATGATATTGGTCCAAATATCTAGGTAAAAGATTAGTTAAAATTCTGCAGTTGGTAGCACAACTTTGTATCTAAATATAATCTGCGTATTGTGTTTTTAGACAGAGAAATCTCAATGTAACTTTGCCAAGCTTTAAAAATATTCAAATGCAAGACTTTATGGCTTGGAATTGAAAAAAAAAAGCCAAAGTATTGGTATTGTCAGCAGCAAGATAATTTAGTCATTGCACTATTCAAAATTGTATACAGCATTAAATTATTTCAATCCTCAAATATGATTAGAAAATTTCTAATATTGTATAAAGATCACAAAGAGCAGTAGCATGAGGATTAGCATATTCATAAATCCTGAATTTTACTTCACTTAAAAAATATTTGCTTCCAGAGCAGGCAAAATTTATGCATATTATTTTAAAAAAGAAATCAACTCTGCTTGTGTTCCTAATGACACAAGGAATAAACATCATTGATAAAACTTCCTGGCACAATGCAAGTGTTTTTGAGAAAAGCATAAAAGAAATCAAATTTGACAGATAAAAAGCAGAATTAATCTTATTTTAATAATATTTGAATATATTAAATGAAGTCTTTTTTCTGTTTATCAATTTTAATAAGTATTTATTTAATCATTTTTATAGCTTTTTATTGCAATTACATATGCCATCGTTCTGCAATCATTAATAGGTAACATGAATTGAAAATAAAACTTACTCCTTATTTTCTGTTCATAAAGGTTTCTAATAATTGTAGAATGATGGTTTTAGATTTGTAACAAAAAAGAAACCAACAGAAACAAGATAAAATAAATACTTGTCAAAAATTAATGATAATTAATTTTGAACATAGAAATATGAAAATGTCAGCCAATGTCATGCAATGATGTTATTGAAAGCATTATTATGGAATTCAAAGATAATTTCTGAGCAATGGTTGTTGAAATAAAATAAAAACTTAAAATCAAACTTATTCATACAGTTTTAATACAAAAATAAAGTTTCTAGAGTTGAAAAAAGACTGCAAATGAAAGTCAAGTATTTTTGCCCTTTTCAGACATTTGGAAACTTCAATTCAAAAACACCTGGCAACCATATATGAAATACATATTGCTCTTGAATTATTAAAGATACATAACACATCACTCAATAAATCCTGGGCCTGACATATAGATGATGCCACTAATAAAAAATCCATATAATTTTTATGAAATCATCAACTCACCCTTTTACACCCAATGGGCAGTAACTTTTTGTTACTATTTCCAGAACAAACTGTTTTTTATGGGGAAGGGTTGTTAGCCCTGTGCCCAACCTCCAAACCTGGACGACCGGTAGACCATTCTTGGTCCTTATGTTTATAGCACCTGGTATTCCCAAACGATCACCCATCTAAGTACTGACCAGGCTCGATGTTGCATGGTGATCGAATGAGAACCGGTATATTCAACATGATATAGCCATAGACTTTTATGAAATACTAACCGTGTGACAAATTTGAGCTCAATCAGATTATTAATTGACAAATTAGTTATTTAAGTAAAGTTACTGTTGCAAATTTTCAAAACAATAGAAAAATCTGAATTTCATGTGTTGATAAAGCATTGCTTTCTGATGAGAAAAAATACTGTTCAAGCAAAGCAATGGCTTGATAAGTGTTATTCAAACTCTGCTCCATCAGAAACAGCAGTTAATAGGTGGTATGCTGACTTTAAATGCAGTTGTACAGACACAAATGATGCTGAATGCTATGGTCACCCAAAATCGGCAGTTATCCCGGAAAACATCAAAAAATCCACAAACTCATTTTGGCTGATTGTAAATTGAAGTTGCATGAGATAGCAAAGGAGTTGAAATTATCAGAAGGCAATGTATTCACTATCTTGCATGAACATTTGTCAATGAGAAAACTGTGTTCAAAGTGGGTGTTGCATCTGCTCACAGTTGATCAAAAACAACATGTCAATGATTCAGAGCTTTCTTTGCAACAGTTTTAATGCAACAAGAGAGAAATTTTGCATAAATTAATGATATTGGATAAAACATGGATCCACCACTTCCCTTCAGAGTCAAATCAGCAGTCAGCTGAGTGGACAGCAGCAGATGAAAGCCATCCAAAGTAACCAAAGATGCAAGCATCAGCAGGCAAGGCTTTGGCTTCTGTATTTTGGGATGTGCGAGGTATTTTGTTCATTGATTACATTGAGAAAGGAAGAACCATCAATAGCAAATATTATATAGCATTATTGGTGTGTTTGAAGAAAGAAATTGTTTAAAAACGGCCACAAATGAAGAATAAAAAGTTTCACCAAGACAATGCACTATGTCACAAGTCAACTGCAACAATGGCAAAACTATATGAATTGCACTTCGAATTGCTTCTGCATTCACCTTATTCTCCAGACCTGGCCCTCAGCAGCTACTGGCTGTTTGCAGACCTCAAAAGAATACCCCAGGGAAAGAGATTTGGCTCCAATGAAGAAGTGATATCAGAAACTGAGGTGTATTTTGAGGCCAAATACAAATCATTCTACAAAAAAGACATCGAATTGTTAGAGAAGTGTTGGAATCAGTGTATCACCCTAGAAAAGGAGACTATGTTGATGAATAAAGTCAAGTTTTGCCTAAAAGTTTTTGTTTTATTATTTAGGCCCGGGATTTATTGAGTGATGTGTTAAACTCTAACTCAGTATAAAGAAGAGATTAAAACTTTTTACCATATTGAATTGGAAAGAACTTCAGACTTCAACAATTCCATTACAAAGTTTTGGTAAAAAACAATTGCAGATTTGCATGGAATTTCTGTATTCTATAAGATTAATAAAAATTTTCAGAGAAAAAAGTGAAGACAAGACCCATAAAAAATGGGGATGGCATCATTGGGAAAATAAGAATCAATATAAATAGAAGAATGAAAAAATGTTTCAATTTAATCTTCTTGGAAGATATAAAAACAGCATCAGTCTCAGGATCAATATTTTCTCCCTGCAAGAATGAAAACATTTAATTGTAAAAGGAGAATGTCAGGGATCAGTTTCATTGCCTAATTTTTAAAGGAAGGTTTCATTGGCCAACATTATAACCTTCCCCATGCAGAAACCACCACCACCAATGTTAGAAGGTTAAATGTTATAGTGATCCAAGACTTTTCCATAAATACCAGTTTCACTGTACAAGTGATCAGATATAATAATTAAAGACTCCAAAAGATATAAATGCTATGTCATAAACATGACCATTCTGGCTGATAGAACCATCTCAGCAAAAAAATTGAACTTTCAAAATATCAGGAAATAGAAATTGCAAGTAAGGCATTTAATTTTCTTTTTTTCTATTTATTTATTTTTTAATCATTTCACTTTCAAGCAAGACAAAAATGCCACTAAGACGCAAGAGGTTACTGGGAGTAAAACAGTGAAGAGAAATGACAATAAAAGAACAGGATTCAGGAAGACAGAAGATGGCAATTGGCACTGCATTTAAATTCTTCAAGATTGTTCTCAGCAGGGATGCAAGAAACTGGAAGAGAGTTATACAGGTGAGAAGTGCGAGAAATGAAAATATTAGAAGATAACATACAGTTACATCTTGTTATTTCAATCATAAAACAATGAGACCTAATTGCCAATTCAGTAGTACATTTAAATTCATGCAGTAGAAGCAACAATTACTATTACTAATAATAACATGAGGATTAAAAATAACTAAAAAGTGTACTGATATATACATTAAGGAAGTTTCAAGAAACTTCTCACTGACATACAAAAGATTGTGTTCGTGGGTACTGTTCATATACACAGAAAAGATATGCTAAACAGGGTAATATGCTCAATGACATCAGGTCTCAAGTGAAAGTTTTGGTAAAAGATGATATTAAAACAAATTAAAAAAATTGAAATAATAACAATGATAATAAATGAACTAAAACGTGTACTTCAGAACTGACAAGAAGACAAAACTTGGATCAAAAAACTTCCAAATAAGAAACAAAAAAAAAAATGGAAGGAAAATGACTCCATGATGATTTCAGAAGACAGGAAAGGGACTGCAGGTGAAAGACAGGACCAGAGGCCACTTGAAAAGAGAAATAGATCCTTCTCAACAGAAGCCCAGAACAAGAGTATTAGAGTTTGAGTTTTGTTTAATGACATATCAACCTCTGTGGGTTAATTAATGCCAAAAAGGTGGGGATTTCAGGTATTTTTTTTTAATGTTTGGTTATAGTGAGAAAGGTTGATTTAGTTAGATTTTGATTTAAAATATTTTTTATCTTTGTTTTTATTTTAAAAAACTGAAGACGTCTTCTAGTTTTATATTCAAAAATGTATTGCTGGTAATATTTTTCTTTCAAAAATGTATATTTTTCTATAAAAGACTATTTTTATGTATATATTTTTATAAGTCTGTTTTGATCCTTTCATAGTTTTTTAACCCCAGTTTAGGAGTTAACTATTTGCCTATAGCTGGGATCCTAACAGGTGCTACCACTCTGGATCAGGGTGAACCTGGAAACAACAGCAATTAAGAGGTGGTTCCATTCTCCTCCCAACCTCCCTTATCAGGGGCTTTGCTGCCAGATACAGTTTATCATCATACCCAGGAGAAAGAGTATTTGAACAAATAATATTCATACTAAGGTGGACAACAGAATAGTAAATATCAATTTTGTGAAGACAAATGAAACCTTCTATCATATACTAAACAAATGTAATAAAGTAGTTAGGGAGGAAATTTTAAAAAATGCTTGAATATCTATTTTGATCAACTGGAAATTGTACAAATAACTTGGATTTTATCTGGTAGATGAATAGTATATGTTCAAACCAGAAGCTGTTGTAGAGAAATGAAAAGTAAGATTATATGGAATTTTTATATTTAGGTGGATTTTAACATTGTGTGTGTGTAAAATAGAGGACAATCATTTTTTTTTTAATATCTAACTTATAAACAAACAAACAAGTTCTTGGAAATATTTCTGAAATACAATATATTTGGTAAAGTCATTTGACAGCCACAAACCAAAAAAAGAACAAAGAAAGATGTAGCTTTGTAAGCCTTTTCATTGTTCCATGCATTAACAAATCAGTGTAATTTCAAGATTTCCTGGTAAAAAAAGGAGTTTCATCACCTAAAATTATTTTTTGAGAATTTTCTCTGTCTAGGGTATGTGTTTGCAATGCTAGGATAAAGGAGTTTCTCTCACTCATAATATCCCCCTCTGTTAATGACAAGCAAAATTTCCCTAATGGGGACAATAAAAGAAACCAGTACAGGTTATATGTGCTGTGCTATATAATACTCCAAGAAAACCATTTCCTTGGTAAAATGATAGGCAATTTGACTTTCAGTAACAGAAACTGGGCAGCTTTTGTGTATTGATTTGAAGATAGTCATGGAGGGTAACAGAGCAGTACAAGTTGTCAAATACCAGTTCGTGCTACATATGATATCATAACAGGATGATCTAATCCATGTCAGGAAACCAGATTAATTATTACAAACAAGGAGATAAAAATCTATCAGTATATGTTTCAATAAATAATAGAGTAAAACTTTAAAAAAACTTTAAAAAAGTTTACAACCTAAAAGAAACTCGTCATAGAACCAAATTTCTGTCCATTAAGCAGGGACAAGATGAATCAACTATACAATGAAGAGAAGCTAGCATATTCTATGAATTTGAGAAATTTGGAACTCAAGATTTAACTATTGAGTATGAATTGATTCAATTACAGTTGATTGAAGGTGTGGCTGATACATTTCATATATATATGAAATTGAAACAATTTAATAATTTGTCTCTAACTGCATGTGTGGAAGTTATGCAACTGTTGGACTTGATAAAAGATATAATTTTATTGAAAACAATGTAAAAATGTACACTATAAAAAAAATTCAGGAAATGTAAATATTGTAACCATGAGCATGAAATTGACAGAAAAAATACTCTGCTTTTGTAAAAATTTGCCATAATTGATAATGAAAAAAATCATTTTCAGTTTTTATGCAAAGTTAATTAAGAAAATTTCAGCAGTATCTTTACTTACGAATAAAAAAAATTGGAATCCTTTTTTGGATTAGTTAATTTTTATAATAGACACCAAAATAGAGTGAATTAATTGAATCATTTGCTGAACTGAATAAAAAAATAGTGAGTTCAAATGAACCCAAAGGCAAAGCCTAGTGACCAAGGATTTAAAGGAGCTACTCACAGAAAAACCCATTGTAAAAACTTTTGATCCCAGAAACAAAGTTACATTAATTACAGATGTGACTGAGTGAGCTGTGTCAGTAATTTTATCACAAGAAGGCCATTCAATAAAGAAGATTGCCAGCAGCAGAAATAAATTATTCAAATATTGAAAAAGAGGCATTAGCCACAGTCTAGGGCACACGCAGAGCTTGACAATTCTTATTAGGAAAGAAGTTCCTATTAAAGTTGGACCATAAACCTCTAGAGTTTATTTTTAATCCTAGAAAAGAGTTACCAAAAGTTACTTCTTCCAGGATTCTAAGATGGGCCATAAAATTAATGGCTTATGATTTTGACATTGAGTATATAACAGGAAATGTAATACTACATGTTGATGTGCTGTCAAGGTTACAATTTGATAAGGATGAAAAAGAAAAAAATGGCAATCCTGAATGAAGAAATATTACATTGTATTGAAACTGACATATTATCTGACAAAGATTGGCATTGGAAACTTTACATGATCCTATATTAAGCAAGATTGCTGATGGAAACGGGCAAAATAATTGTCCCAAACCTGAAAGATGATATAAAGGCATAAATTAATGGTGGAAAATGGTGTTATATGCAATGGAGATGAGATAATACCACCAGAAACAATAAGAAGAGATATTTTAAAATGTGTACACAATAATGTGCATTGTGGGGCAGTGGAATATTGACTTGGAACAAGAAATTAGAGGGTCGAATTCGATTCCAGTTGAATTTGTTGCATTCACTTATGTGCAAATACCCTTGAGAAGGGTATTAATCCATCTCTCCTTCCTGGTTAAATAGCAGAATGGGTTGAGTTCTATAGCCTTGGTTGGCAACTAGTCTACCACAGAAATTAATGGCAACCTGCTGTGGGAAAATATGCTCAGTCAGTCATGTCCTTTTCAAGACATCACTGCTAAAGTGTGTATCTCATATGGCACTTAACTGCCTGACACAATAATGTTCCTTGTGGGATAATGGCCTACACAGAGGAGATTAAAATTGGAGAAAATGGTGGCCAGGGTATTATCTCAATAAAAAAAGATGCCTACACAAATGTTCAAAATGTACAGAATTTTCAACAAAGGACTACATTCATGGTCTAAAGAAATGGGACAATGGTCACATGTTCATATAGACCATGTACACATTGATGGCATGGGACTATTTTTAATTTTAGTAGACTCTTTTTTGGGATGGCTGGAAGTCATTAAATTTAAGGATAGAATAAAACAAATACTAAAAGTGGTATTTTCTAGAAATGGGGTCCTTAGAACTTTGGTATTTGGTCCATGCTCAGTATCACCTATTGCCACCAACACCCAATCACATGAGTTGATATGTCTATCTTCACAGTAGTCTGTGAAGATAGACATATCAACTTCCAACTACCCACACTCCTATATCATATGACCAGCTTAGCTGATGTAAGTGGTGTCCCATATAACAAGCTCCCATGAAACAGCATCAGACAACACACCAGAATTTTGCGATGAAGATCTATGTTAAGGCGAATTGGCTGCTTCCCTTACAAAAGACTGCCATATCACTCATAAGCTAATGGGATTGCTGAAAGAATAATACAGACAGTTAAAATGGGATTAAAAGCATTTCTTCAAATAGAGATACTATAGATGGTTACTTACCAAGGTTACTACTTAGTTGTAGGACTATTTCATATACCGAAAGATTGCAAAGCCCATCTGCATTAATAGATAAACAAATAAGATCTCCATTAATGATGTCTTATTTGATAAATGAAAAGATGTGGTATAAAAAAGAAAATGTAGCAAGTCCTGATGTAGCTAATTTCATCATACAAAGGAGACACAACACAGCCAATATATCAAAGAAAGGGAAAAGTTTAATGTCCCATTCTGACCAATTAAAACCCAGAAGTGAAGATGAAGGTGTTGCAATGGAAGAAGACCTTGTCAGGGAAGAAAGGATGAGCTTTTTAAATCAGGACAATACAATAGAAGAGGATTCTATAGTGATAGCAGTAGTGACTCAGACACAAAAGGTGAAATGTGACCAAGATCTTCATTGTACCTATTTGCGTGTTTTTTTTTCTTTTTTTTCTAATCATTTCACCCCAAGCAAGGCAGGAATGCCACTGGTGTGCAGGGAGTTACAGTGAGAGAATAAAAAAGGTACAGGGGATGTCAAAGACAGGATAAGAGATGGATGGGAATCAAGTAAATAAAAGATTGTAATTGATGTTGCATTAAAATTTACAAGTTATTTCCTACCCATTCAATCACAAATTAGAGTTCCTTTTGAAGTGCAGGAGCCAAGTTTACTTTGTCAGCCTTGGTAAATTTCTTATTGAGACAGGCATGAATGGCATACTATGGCATAAACACAGATAGACGTCCTTCTGCATATGTATTGCTCTTTCTGATAACAAAGTTGAAGATAAATAATGTGTATAGTAAACTAAGAGACAAGCAAGAAGTTTACTACTGATCATGTGTCGTAGGACAATACAATACAACAGTGAGGAAATATTTGCATCTGGCAAGAGAACTGACAAAAAAATGGAAAATAAGCAGTGATGATTGGAGTCATCATTATTGACATGCTTGCAGAAAAGTAAAAAAAAATATACTTAGTGCTTAGATTGTTTATATGATAACTAAAATCAGCAAAGAAACTATAGGAAGGTGCTATAATATTTGCAATCACTTGATATCTTGTGAAAGCCATTAGATACTATTTGTATGAAAATTCAGTGGGAAACTAGAAAGAATGTTTAGAGAAAATTGGAGTTGAGATTAAGATTGTAAACCTTAAGAAAACTCCATTTACTCTGCAAAGATTCTCTGAAAAGGTGTAAGGAGTTTTGTTTATACCATGTCAGGATTTCCTTTGAAAAAAATCAATGTATGACACCAGCAGAATAATAATGCTACTCTAGGCATGACTCTTCTGCTCTTAATTGATTGGGGTTATCAACATGCAAATGTTTTGTTTTCATGAATTTGTAGCATAGGGAGCTGGTTAATGTTTCTTTGATTTGGCCTTGTGGCAGACATAATCGAACTCCCTACAGCTTACAAGTTTTATGTTGAATTATCATCAGGAAGGTTTTCATCACTATCAGAAGGTTGGTTGTCAGTTGGAATCTGTGGATTAGTGTAGAAGGAGTGGAATAATAAAATATACATTTTGAATGTTAAAATAGAAATTTATTAAAAGGAAAGAATAACATGAGTTGTAGAAGTTAATGTTCAATTAGAAACATTATTAAAAGGTTAAGGGTAGAGTTCATACAAAATGTTTGTAGTAGTAATTGTTGAAAGAAATAAGGATAAAGAGAACAAGGTGCAACCTGACCTTATATTTGGATTTGATGTTACATTTTAGTTCTTTTGTCTCAGCTCCCATCTGAGTCTCTGGAGCTGCAAAGACATGTATATGTCCTTTTGAATTTTGCACTGGATCGCCAAGTCCTTCCAAGTCTTACAAGTCACTCCTATTGGTCAAAAATTTTAACACCTACTTGCGAAATCTGGTTTCAACTTTTTCATTAAGCACATGGTCAATCCTTTTTCTATTTGTGAAAACCCAGGATTTCACACATCGTTGTGAATTTTTGTAAAAGTGAAGAAGAGAGTTGATTTTAATTCATTTCTCATCCACTACAAATTAAGATGGGATATAGTAAATATCCTATTCAGTACCACAGATTAGCATGTCAGTTACCTGACCATAACCAGTTGGGGTTGTCTTCTAGAGACCGATGCACTGTGCATCTCTGTTCATGAACAGGAGTAGTGGGGAAAGTTATGACAAGGTTTTGAGAGGGTTCTTTTTTGTTTAAGTTTAATGTATAAAGCAGTCAAAGGTGACTTGGGCATTATATCTACATATTTGGAAGTTTGGAGGTTATCTGAGCAGATTGCATTACTGACCTGAAGATGGGGCCCAGTATAGGGCCTATACTGGGCCCCATCTGCAGGTTATGCATGGTTTCTATCAAAACCTGTTATTATATTGAACACCTTATGATATAATACATGTATATGGCAAGGTATCATTAGGATTTGTATATTGTATACTAGTGTCACATATTTGGCATGCTGCTCTCTCTCCAAATAATATAAGGTTAAGTGATAAATAATTTCCATTTTTGTTTCTTCAAAAAATAAAATACAATTGCAGTCAATTTAATTATATGTTCACAACTGTTTGCAATGACCTGTTGCCATTATTCAATATCTTTTGATAAAACTTCATAGGTATGATGGACTCTTGAAACAGTTTTTCATTAGAGAAAGTTTTCCCATCAAAGTGTTTTGCCATGATCTAAAAATGTAATAATAAGGTTGATGCAAACTTAGGCAAATATGGCAAGGTAGGTAGAATAGACCTATTGAGTTCCAAAATCTTTTTCTGTTATTATTGTTGAACACAGACCTGGTTTATCATAGACAAAAACAACATTTTTCCTTTAATCCACTGTGTACACTTCCACTACTGTAAAAAAAAAAAAAGAAAAGAAAAATAGGGTATGTTAATGTACACTAAATGTATTCTTAACTGCTACTGTTTAGTAGTTCTCCAAAAAAGAAATTACTTATGATTCAACGTAATAAAAATAATTAATCATTTTTTAAATTATTTTATGAATAAATTCATCTTTCTTTTATATAATTCTATGTGATAGCCGAAACTTATATTTTGGTGAAAACAGTTATCAAGAACATATGCAGTAATGTCTGTAATGAATAAATACTTTTTTTAATTCAAACCAAAAAAAAAAAAAAACGATTTTTTCTATTTAAAATGAATTTTCCAAAGACTCTATACTGAGATAAACTATCAAAGTAAATTGATTTAACTGGTCTACTGATGAAAAGAATTTAGCAGCCATTGGCTTTGATGTTGACTTTGTTGACCTATTTCTATGTGTGTGCTTTCTGAAATTTAAATGTAGTAACTACTTGTCAATTTATTGTATCTGCATTCAGGCATCAAAATCTGACACAACTAAAACAAACCAAAAGTCATGTTCCTAAGATTTGCTTCTTTAAGTATTTTATTACTATTGTATATACAAGAAGGTGGGTAGATCAGTCAGTTAAATGCAATATGTGAAACACGCTTGGGCGATCATGTCTCGAAAGAGACATGACTGACTGGGCAGAAGATTATCCCACAGTAGGTTGCCATTGCTTTCTGCGGTAGACTGGTTGCCAGAACCCAATCTGTCCTGCTATTTAACCCATAGCTGGAGGGAAGAGATGGATTAATACCTTTCCCAAGGGTATTTGTGCGTAAGTGAATGCAATTACTGTACAATAATTACAAGAATTAATGCTTCTTCTATGTGCCACATCCCTTTAGAATCATGGCCCTCCACAACTTTCTATTCAATTATGGCCTTTCCCAGTTTTCCTTCCTTTGCTAGGGTTTCTGTACCCCCCCCCCATTCTATCATCTATTCATGTAAACATAAATATTAATGCTATTCTATATTAAAATACTAAGAAAGAGGACGTTTTATGCTCATGCCAGATGTAAATTGCTTTTTCTTCTATGTGCTTTGTTCTTTCAAAATGTAGGCAATCATGGCCTTCCACCTCTCCCTATCCCTGGTGGCTCTTAGCATGCTTTCTCCTGTTACACCATGCAACCTCCATTCTGCCATCCATCTGCTCAGGCTCATCAAGTATACATGCTGTTTTCCCCTGTCTCTCTTTCCCTCTATCTGGCCTGTTAGTATCAGATTCTCCAAGCCCTCCTTCATTGCATGTCCCAGGAACTTTAGCTGTCTCTTCCTGATGCTCAGTATTAATTTCCTTTTCTTTTCCATCCTTTCAAAACCTCATCATTGCTCATATGCTTGATTCATGATATCAGCAGGATCCTTCTGTAGAACCACATTTCAGTTGCTTCAAGTTTTTCTTTTATCTTCGATGAGATTGTCCAGCATTCACTGCTATAGTGAAGAACTGACATCACATGGCAATCCAGTACTCTCTTCTTTGTTTCTAGTGAAATTTTCCTGTCTCTTAATACTCTCTGGAATGCATCCTTCATCATGCCATTTTGCCTTTGGAATTCTTAAATTTTTGTACCTGCTTGATTTTAGTATCCCCCACCTGTATTTGGCATTTTTAGCGGCTCTTTTTGCTGATGACCATGTATTTGGTTTTCTTGCAGTTTATTTGTAGTCCTTTCTTGTCACTCTCTTCAGCTACCTTCTGTAGGAGGTCTTGTACTTTCTCTTCCATGTCTGCACTGTATTATTTGTGTACCTTACGTTGTTCAAATTGTGGCCTTCCGAGGACGAATCCTGGCATAACTTCTAAGCTCCTCAGAATAGTCTCGCTGTACAAGTTGAATAGATCCGGTGAAAAGACGCATCCTTGTCTTACACCCCTTTCTATCTTTGTTGAGCATTTCTAGTAATTTTTGTCGAACATCTTCGCATAATTGATAAAACATAGGTACATGTCCTTTTTCATTTCTATTGCCCTTTTGGATAGCATCTTAATCAAACTTAAAGCTCTATATTCTATTGTTAATTTGGGTCCTAATAGAGATAATTAATTTCACAATTAATTAATATAGATAATTTATTTCTCACTTCCAAATATGTCTTTTTTTATAAAATATATGATCTATTAACTTAAAACAATGGCTTTCTTTTCATAAAACTTTTACCTGAAGATATTTAACAACTGATTGAAAAGATTGGAAAAGGGAGCTTGAAAATTGCATTCATATGTAAAAGCTTAGTTTTGCTTTATGAATACTTTTCATTCATTATTAGATAATTTACATATATAAATGTTTGTGTGAGTGTGCATATATATATATATATATATATATATATATATATATTAATAAATATATATAGTATTCTACATCAGTAGCATGACTCAGAGTTGCATGCTCTATACAATCATCAGGTGCATATAACAAACTGGACATTTAAGAGATTTGAATTTAAGTTCACTTTATGCTTATGGAAGTTAAATCTTACAATGTAAGGGCCCTGTCTTTCAATTTATAAAGAGTATAAAATTACATGAATATATATATATATATATATATATATATATATATATATATATATATATATATATAAATTTTAAAAAATTAAATTTTGGGAGATAAATTCAAAGATGGGGTGTAATTCATAATTATTATTAGTAATAAATATTTCCAAGGAAAAGAAAGAAAGACATAAATAAACCAAGGGAGTGAGGAAGAAAGAAGCACATATGGGAATCTGTGTTAATCTGGGTTTAAATATTTGAATATTTTTTCTGTGGTGACAGGTGATCATCAATTCACTTTTTTTGTTTACTAAATTAGGGTTATTTATTTGATTTTAAATGACAGGCTTTTCTAAAAGACATAAGTTATATCTATTATATATATATATATATATATATATATATATAAATGAAACTCAAATATTGCATATTGCTGCCTTTCCATGATTTAAAGTTTCATGTGGATTCCCAGGTTTTTATACTGTTGTCTCACAATCTTTAGTTGGTTCAATGAACAATATACTAAATTCTAAAGGGAAAAGATACTAAATTATATGTTCAAATATAGAATTAAGTATCTTGTTTATTGAACTGCCTGAAAATTGTGGAACAGCCGTAAAACAAACTGGGTGTTTACATGACACTTCAAGATAAAGGTAGCAACATTTGAGTATCATTTTTTTTAAATATATTTCTTATATTAGTTTTGTTTATATATTTTATATGTATATGTCTTATTATACAATATGCCTCTTAATTGTTGTTGTTCCCAGGTCCACCCTGATCTGGGGTGGTAGCAACTGTTAGGGTTCTGACAATAGGCATATAATGAAAATAAAAACAAAACACTATGAAAGCCTAAAAATAGAATTTTATAGGATGATCAACAATAAATTTTATCTGTAGTTGAAGGTATACAATTATGTTTTAAATATATTTAGTTGAAACCATAAAATTGTGTTCAAAATATTTAGATTTTGACATTAAATAACCCCTAAAATGCCAGAAAATCAAACAATCAAAATGAAAGAACTCTTTCATGCCATAACTCTATAAAATATCTGATAATTTCTTAAATCAAACTGTATTCCAAAATATGACTTCAACAACAACTACAACATAAAACTATCACCTATCATTTTAGAAATCATGTCCACACAAACATTTCTATGCACAAAAACTGAGTATCATTTAATATCTATTCAATTGTGAAAGCAAAATAAAATATATTTTTATTACTTCAATGCTCTCCCAAAAATTAAATTTTAGGATTAATTGACCCATAAGTAGTTGATATATCATTAAAAAAACATCCAAATTATTATACAATATATACATCTGTTCATATTTGTGAATGTGTGTTTATTGTAATGTTACTTGATATGAGATATTCTTTTATGCAGATTAAATCAATGAGAAATTATAATGATTTTATTTTCAGTTGTTTCAGTTTTCATGTTTGATGTTGTATTTAAATTAATTTAGTGTTTGTCAACAGTTTGTTTCTGTTTCTTTCTCTCTTATCTTAACTTCAGTGTTTGGCATGTTGTTAGACTAAGTGACCTGAAAATGAAAGCAGTTCAATATTAGTAGTATTCACAAGTATTATTAACTGTAGTAGCCATTGTCTTATCAACAGTAATATTCATGTATGGAGCAATGCAGCAAACTGTGTGCATAATATAATTTTGACAATTTATATGAAAAAATACATTTTGCAGAGAGCAATACATAATACTTAACTTGCATATGTAGTAGTAATGCACACACAAGTCTCATTAAAATTAGACAATTACATATTAATTTATCTTCAAATACTGAGATGTTTGTATATAGATACATGCATTTTGTCCACTTTTTAAAACTTTTATTAAAGCATATTTTTTTCAGTCAATTCACTTCAAGTTGGGCTTATATTTATTAGGGAATTAGAGTGAAAGAAAAAACTGGGTACAGGAGATATTAAAGAAATGATTCAAGAAGATAGAAGATGGGAATTGACATTGCATTTATTAGGACCTTGAATAACTTCTCAGTGTTTTCCAAAAGATGATGTCCCCAGGAAGCACTATAAGCAAGCTTGAAATTCAGTGTACGTCATTTTGCCATTTGTTTTTCATAGCATTAAACATGTTAGATTTTGTGCCAAAAAAGTGTATTTGCGAGGAATTTTACTGCACAACTTTATTCAAAAGAAATCTGCAGCTGGGGCACACAGAATTCTTGTTGAGACTTATAGGTGACCATGCTCTGTCAGAAACAACATGCATAGATTGGTTTAGACACTTCAAAAATAATGATTTTGATGTTGAAGATAAAGAACACTCTGAAAAAGTTTAAAGATGAAGAATTGGAGGCATTATTTCATGAAGACTTATGTCAGGTGCAAGCTGAATTTGCAGAATCATTAAGAATTGATCACACAAGAGTTTCAAAACATTTGAAATCATTAGGAATGTTTCAAAAGCAAGGATATTGGGTGCCATATGAGTTGAAGCCAAGAGACATTGAATGGCATCTTGCCATGTGTGAACAGCTGCTTTAATGGCAGAAAAGGAAAGGTTTTTTTGTATTGTACTATAACCGGTGATGAAAAGTGGACACACTACAATAACCCTGAGTGTAGAAAATCATGGGGTAAGCTCAGCCATGCATCAAGCATTGGCAACAAAGCCAAATATCCATGGTTTGAAGCTTCTGCTTTGCATTTAGTGGAATCAGTATGATTTCTCTTTTTTATTAGTAATGCCTCCATTATTTTTAATCTTCTTTTGCATGTGGATGAGGCTATTCTGTATGTATTGACAACAAGCATATCACAAATAGGTTCTGGAAGATTTTGATATATGTTTAAATGAGATTGGATGGATGGATTTAAACACACGTTGCGATCTTCCAGGACCTTATATTTTAAAATATAATTCACAAATTTGGTGTTCTCTGTGGTGCCCAGTTTTCAAAGAAGAAGGTGAACTTTCTTAGAGTCTGATCAATTTATGCAATCTTTGGCATATAAACCCTCTAATCTTCTAAAATAGGAGTCAAAGGTTATATCCTTGTCCGAAGAATATGTAAACGTGTCTATTGCACCTCAGATCGTGTTTTGTGAGAAAGCATTTTTCTTTTCACTAATTTGTTCCCAGTTTGCCAGTTTAAACAAGTTTCTTTGCTCTTGTTGAGTTCAAAGTAGAATTGCTTTGAGTTTCTTATGTCTGAGTTCAGTTTGTTTTTGAATTTCAAGTTGCTTTTCTTGCCATTTAAGTTCCCGTTGGTTTTACTTTTCAAGTTGGAACTTAAGAAATTTGAGCATGGCAGATTTAAATTCATCCATGTTTATATGTTTCTTTTTTTTTAGTATTATCTGAATGGAAATAGAATTAAAATTCAAATGAAAACTTTTCTTTTCTTTGAATAACAAAAAACTTTAGTTTCTTACTCACTCAGTGAATCACAAGTGTTTTTTTAAAAAAAAAACATGAATTCTTGCAGTTTAGTGGCTTGCATTCAGGTTCAGTGTAAGTTAGTTACATTTTTTTGTCATTTGGTTTCCTTTTCTGGGTTACCAAGTACTGTTGAGTAGAACAAAGTGTGATGAAAATAGAATTTTTTTTTCTGTTCGTCCAATGTTGAACCAATATTGACAATTTTCACGCAGTCCTTTTGGGGTCCTCAAGG
The DNA here is from genome assembly GCA_037127315.1 of Ascarosepion bandense. Taxonomy (NCBI): domain Eukaryota; kingdom Metazoa; phylum Mollusca; class Cephalopoda; order Sepiida; family Sepiidae; genus Ascarosepion; species Ascarosepion bandense. Next base: position 1,384,226 of record JBBBDQ010000573.1, on the reverse strand, counting down.
GTCCCTAAGAATCCTGGTGGTCTGTAAGAATCCTTGTCACCAAGTTGTTGTGACTTTGTTGCCAAGTTGTTATGGTCCAGTTGAGGCCAGAAATAAAGACACAAAGACAAAAATAGAGTTGAACAAATATATTACAAAGACAGTAGTGTAGCCCTTTCGCCTGGGCTGGATAGTTGTGATGCTTGTTCTCATCGATGGTCGTGATGGCACCTGTTGTAACTCTGCCACCTGGCTGGCCGGTTGGTTTGGTCACTCGCTGGTTCGGGAATGGATCCCGCTGCGATGATGTCGAAACGGTACCAGTTATACCGACGCTTTTGGGCTGCTGTTGCTGGTCGTGATGATCTCATCACAAAAGCTGGTCTTCAAGATGTCTATTGCAACAACAGACCACTGCCCACATTGTGATTTGATCTCAGAAAAATGTGTTGTGCAAATTCAATAGCCATCTTTCCACCAGAACCAGATCAGACACTTGTGTACACTTGTGGTTAAAAATAGGCACGGCATCAAAAAAATTAAATAAATGAATAAGGTCGAACATGCTTGGAGAGTTACGAAGAATGTCTTTATAAAAAAGACAATTATTAGTCACAGAAGCAGATAATACAGTTGTCAGAATTCCAGTTTACAATGGTTAGAGGGAGAGTTCGTTTTCAAAATCTCAGAGTTCCCAATCTTCAAAATAAGAATGTCTTTTCTAAGTTTCGTTAAAGTAACAGACCTCTTCAAATTCTTGTTAAGGACTTTTCATGTATTCTCTAAAATTGGAACTGTCTATTTTCTAGGTAATGTTAAAAATAACAAAGTTCTTTCGGGTCCTTATTGGAACTTGACAGGATTTACCAAATCAGAAGTGTGTAATGACGGCGGCGATGTGGGGGTTGGTTTATCCTTGTCACCTGGAAGCTCTCTCCCAACTTAACTTCTAAAAATTATTTTCATAGCAGTGTGGGCTTTTTGTCAAGAATAATCAGAAATTTCAATTCTCCCAAATAAGTTTTAAAACAATAACATTCTTTCGGGATTCCTATCAGAGGCACATCTTACAATTTTAACTCTTTAAGTTAATTGGCGGCAGGCTTCATTTGACATTAACTCTTTAGTCATAAGTTCTGTGGTAGGCAACCAGTCGTGGGTCATGGCTCCCTCAGTTGGGAACTCTTTTCCACAGTTGTTCATTTTCCAACTTTGGTTCCATCTACATTTTATTCAACCTAACCACGCAATTTCAATAACACATTTTATTACCTAACCATGCAAATTTTATAAAAAATCCTTTATTAAAAAGTCTCTGCAGGCAACTGGAAAAAGTTCCTTATTTTCATTCTCGGTCCTGTCTAAATTTTATTCAAAGCTAAACATGCAATTTCAACAAAAAGTTCAACAAAAAGTCTCTACTGTCAACCTGAAAAAGAATGAACAAAAATATGTGTGTGTGTGTGTGTGTGTGAATGGAGGTTTTTTTTCTTTTTTCATCATGACTTGTTCTTCTTGGACACTGTTCTTCTCTGCTCCACTGGGGTTGTTTCCTCATGAAAGTAGACACCATATGGTAACATTTTTTTTTCAGTGTAACCTGCCAAAATTCTCCAAAATCGATTTCTGTTCAACATTTCCATATTGCTGCTACTACCACAGTAATGACTATTAAAGTATCTAACATTGCTGACCAATTTATTAGAATATTTCCTTACCATCCACCCAGATCATGCCTTAACATAATTTTGGGTAATTTCTTTGCTATTGGATTCTGTATTCCTGTAGAATTGTCCAAATTCCTGCTATCCCAATTAATTTCTCACTTAATTATTCTCTTGTATTATCTTTTCCACTTACAGTTCCCTTTTAGCTTTCATTTCTCTTCTCAATAATTACTAACAGTAAAGTGATTGTTTTAGACAAGTGCATGCCAACCTTTGACCTGGGGCTTCACGTCTTGCCCCCACTGACAATTGGCCAGTCTGCTGTGGTGGCGGTTGATCTCCCACCAGGACAAGCATCATGCAGGTCCTGTTCAACCACACCCACCTATATTCTTGCTATTTTCATTTACTTGATTCAGTTTCTATTCTACGAAGTTTTGACTTCTATTCTAGGACTTCTTCATAGTCTCTTCCGTTATTCTGTCATTGGGTTGCTGTTTCATCCTCTTTTTTTGTTTTTCACAATCTTTATATATTCACAGCCCTTCTCGTCCCACAGGGTTGCTTCCCCTGTTATCTTCCTGACCTTTGGGCTCACTTATTTCTCCATTAGAAACCTCAGCTAATCATTCCTCACCCTATACCGGGCTCTTTTTATTCAATTCAACCTCAGCTAATATTATATGACACTGGACCAATTTCTCTTGTCCAGACTTTTATCTTTCCAGTGAATTTTGTAGTACACAGGGTCTCCAACCCAAATTTTTAACACTTTCTTACTGGCATTCACCCTGCCATTCCTCACCTTATTTCAGGCTTTTACAAGTATTTCCTTTCAGTGAATTTTGTAGTACACAGGGTCTCCAACCCAAATTTCTAACACTTTCCTACTGGCATTCACTCAGCCATTCCTCACCTTATTTCAGGCTTTTACAAGTATTTCTGTTTTATCTAATTCAGCAACCACATCGCATGTGACCCCCACAACAAAAATAGAAACCTACCCTCTTTAGGCCCTATCTCTCTCTCTGTCTCTTTGCCCACCCAAACATAGGTGCTGGCAGCAGCAGTCTCTCATTGGGACCACTACGAGGACCCCTCTGACCTCTATTCTCCCAGTGTGGCCCCTCTAGCCCTAATGCCTTTCCGGGTGTTCGGGGCTCTCACAGAACCCACACCCCCTGGCTCTCTTTGGACAGTGCTACCGCCGATTGTTCTTTTAACAATCAGCCAGACGGTTTTGACTGTGCACTCTGGAATCTCCTCATTCTCTGTCGAATGGTGGTCCAATATTAATTCTTCTCTCTCCGGTGCATTAAACCAAACAAAAGAAAATATACCAGCGGGAGATAGTGTCACAGTAGTACATACCTATACCAATGAGCGATTATTAGTGTAACTGTTAGTCTGGCTATCAAAGTTATCTCCTGGAATAGATTCTGCTCTCCTTTCTCTGCTGATCTGTTACTACAAAGCAGAACTGCTACTTATATATAGTTTGAAAGAGTTCAAAGTGTCACATGGGTAAGTCACCATAACAATAAGCTTCAGTGATCCAGCATCAACTGCATTTTTTTTTTTACAAATTAAACATGAAAAGTAAGAAGAGTGGAATGTGCATGTTATAACTGATCAATATAAACAACTTGTGAAAGTTAAAATAATGAAAATGTTGATAATTTAAAATAAATATAAGGTTTCAGTTTTAAAAATTTTAACTCACACTTTTAACAAAATCAAGATTCTTTGAAATGCAAGGCAGGGTAAATTTTTGAACACCAAAATTTTTATTTTAATATGAAAATGTGAGATGAGTTAAATGTTTTTTACATCAAGATTCTTGATTAAACTTTTAAACAATAAAAATATTAATATTATTATTATTTTTATGATTATTAAAAATTTTCTTCTTCTTCTTGTTCTGTTTCTTCTTCTACTACTACTTCTACTACTATTACTACTATGCACTGTGTCCTTTCAGGGAAGTGGCAATCATGGCTCTCCACAATTTCCTAAAATGCTATTTTGTTAGAAGGAAAAAGCAACATTCCAGAAAGTATTTTGATTCTCTTGTGGCTAATTTCATAAAACAAAAAATATATGATAATCTGTAATTATTATTTAAATTTAAAAAAATCTATTCTATTCATATTAATTTTACAAGTGCAGATGATTGAATATTTGAGGCCTTAATTCTCATAGGCTATTAGGTCTCATATTTTGATTGATTATTGCCATGATATTTCTTTGGATTAATAGTTCAGCGGTTTTCCTTGGCCTTCTCCTCAGTGATTTATTGAGACACCACCTCTAATTAGCTAGCTGTTGACTTATCAAGAGTTCTTCCTCATTTTGGTGAGTCTTATTTTTTATCCGACAGGATTGCTAACAGTCCACTTCAGTCACAAGAACATGGAATGGAGTAACCAATTTAGTTGCCAACACTCTGATGGTAGAATACAAACTTACTTTTATTTTTAAGTTTTAAATTAAAATAAGTTTGACTACTAACTCATTACTGTATTTTCATAGTCTCTAGTCAGTCTCGACTAAAAAAACATCATTAAATGCTGTGATCCCAATCAATTAATTTTACATTCTTAAACTTATCAGCATGTACATAAGTACATATATACATTCAAGCAAAGGTAGAAAGACATTGGAAAAAAATATTTTTAAAATTCTTTAAAATATTAACAAATTAATGCATTACATTTGAAGGTGAATGGATTCACATATTTGAAAACTTTTTGATATTTCTTTGTTCAACTTTTTATTATCTCTCTTAAAACCTGTTCTGCCATCAATTTATTCAAACTCATTAGGTAGTTTATGCATTGTTCCCCTCTGTTTCTCTTGCCTTCAATCTGTCCTGTGGGTATCACATTTTCTAAGCACTCTTTTTTCATTGCATCTTAGAAACTTCAGCTGTTCCTTTCTTGTGCTACATATTAGTGTCCTTTTTGTTTCCATTTTTTCTAAAACTTTATCAGCGTCTACATGTTTAACACATGGTATTCTCAGTATCCTTCTTTAAAACTACATTTCAAGTTTCTTCTTTGCCTGCAAAAAGATTGTCCAGCATTCACTGACATACAGTAGGATTGATATTATGTTGTGAATTTTCATCGCCAATTTGTTGTGGAGTTGTGGCAAAACTTTGTCACAAAGTTGTAGTGACCAGTTTGTTCCAGAAGTAAGACATGGAACAAGAAGGTAGGTTCAAAACAGTGTATTAGTATGACAAGAAACAAAAATGTCCAAAAGAAGTGTTAATAATAAGTAATATAGAAATAAGTAAGTCTGAAAGTATTATTACGCTGTCTGACTAGTAGCTGTCGATAACTGCACTCATTGACTGCTGTATTTGACTGCTTGTAACTGCTGTTTGGAAGTCACGCAGGTAATCTATATGTAGCAAGAGAAAGAGTTCATTCCTCGTAGGAGGGCACCATAACATATTGTGTAACAGTTCAATACTCTTTTCTTTGTTTCCATCCAAATTTTTCTGTTTCCTAGTAGTTTGCTTAACTTATCAAAAGCAACTTTCACTATCCCATTGCACTTTAAGATATCAATATCACACTTTCCATCCTCTGTTAAAATACTTCACAGGTATTTAAATTGTTGTATTTGGATAGTTTTGGTATCTTCAATTTGTAATTTGCATGTTGGGCTGTTTCTTTTGCATTCTATCTTCTTGCAATTGATGTTTTGTCCTTTCTTATCGCTTTCCTTCAATACCTTCTGAAAGAGTTCTTGTAGTTTCCCTTCTCTGTCTGCTATAAAAACTGTGTCATCTTATGTTGTTAAAATTGTGGCCAACAATAATGAATCCTGGTAGGACTTCTAAATCTTAAAATCTGTTTAGGATTATGTTTCCATTTCTTTCTAAAGTTTACTTGGACTCTATATGCCTGTTGTGAACTGGACAACGTGGTAGTAATTTGAAAGTGGAGTCGTCATTATAAAGTAGACTGGTTGTCCAATCCACCACATTAATAATAAAAATAACTCAGAGAACAATATAACAAGAATAATAACAATGTATTAAACATAGTTACAGGATTGATTATTTTGTGCATGCAACATTTAGTGGAGAAAGTTCTCTCTTGGATGTTGAAGAAAATGCATCAATGTTCATACTGGAAGAATTCCTGAAAAAAGGAAATATGATGTTTGTACTAATCAGTAGTTGAATATAATTATATATGTAGTGAAGTATGCTTGTAAGAGAGAGAGAAATATTTTTGGTGTAACTAATTGCTAAACGCAATTAGCGCAGTATGTGAGTTGGAAAGAAACTAACGGCATTTGGACTGTTAGCTCTGAAGGACAGATTCCAACTGGTCTACACACGTGTGAACATCAGCTTATATATTTCTGAATGAAGCACAGGAAAAAGAGGTTTCATGTGTGGTACTAATGTAAGAGTATGTGCATATATGGCGATATGTGTATAAGTATGTAGATGCATGTAGAAGTGATTCTACATGTCTAACATCTTCACCGAAACTTTAAAATTTTAATATTTATTTATTTTCTTAATAGATAGGTTCACCTATTGTCCAGTTCATATGGTCTTTTGAACGGGAGTAGAGGTTTATCCTGTAGAGGTTTCCTGTTTAGGATTGCATTTCTAGTTCTTTATCTTTTATTTCCAGTAGCCTTTAGCATCGGAGTGACATTATTGCTTTGCTTAGGCTAACTTAATTAAAAAAAAACTCACCTTACTGTGTTTGGTTGAATAAGTCTAGGAAGAAGATACATCCTTGTCTTACACTACTTTCTATTTTTGTATATCTACTGAATACATTTTCTGTCTGTATGCAGGTGGTTTGCTGCCAGTATAGGTTCTGGATTATTTTAATATCTATCTAAACTTATTTATAAATGGAACTTTGTCTGTGTGTGTGTGTGTCCGTTACCTATAGACTCCGAAACGTCTGAACCGATTTTCTTGAAAATTTACACAGTTGTACTATAAGAGTCTGCAAGTGTTCTTAGCTAGGTTTTGTGTCGAGGTACCTCCGATCAATATCGAAAATCGATAATCGAAAAAATCGGGTTATAGAAGGAGTGGTCCGATTTTAATCAAATTTGATACACTCATAGACAAAGACATAAGAAATGATATTCAGAAGTTTCAAGGTTGCAGTTCTATCCTTGGATGACTTATTTGACTCCGATATTGGAAATCGATACCCCGATATCCTACCGAGTCTGATCAAAGTCTTTCAGCCCTTTTATTTTAGTTTTTGCTACGGGTTTGGCTCTAAGTAGGTATAATTGTAGTTCTTAGTCTCAGCCATGATACCATTTACTCAGAGGACTTATTTAGCCTTCAAAATTCAGTTTACAATGAAAAAAACTTGATATCAATACCAGGAAATCAAAATTTGACTTACATCCATTCTTTTTTCTTTCAGTTTACGGTTTCGTTTTAACTGGAAATAACTATTGCTTTTTAGTCTTTTGTGATAATGTCCAACGAGTCTGAGCTCCAGGACCATGGATTAGTTTTAAAGCTTTCATTACACCTGAGCAATGCCGGGCTTTACTGCTAGTCCTTTCTAAGTATGTCAAGGTTAGTTCCAGCACTAAAAATTTTAATTTATTTGAAAATAGCAACATTTACAATATTTAAACCTTCCAAATTTGTTTAGATTGAGCAAATTTTAATGTTTATTGAGGTAGCATGAGGCACTGCAATGTAGTGTAAAACAGTACAAAAGAGCAACACCTATTAAAATTATCATTTTCCTGAACAGTTATTAAAAACGATGCATTCAGAAGCAGTAAATAGCTGAGTAAACTTTAAAGACACTGCTAAGATTTTCCTAACAATTGGTTCAGGGTACAACAACCTTAATAAAAAAAATGTAGATACATATATATTTATGCATGTAAATTTGTGAAACTGTGTTCTATGAACATAATAATAATCAAGTGTGTATTTTCTGAGACCTGTAATCACATATCTTTGTAAAAAATGCCCGCAAACCATTGAAATAAATTGATAGATTGAAGAACAATTTTATATTCTTTGTGAGAATAAAATACTACAATTAGCTTTGCTAGACCTTTGATTTTGCTTGTGTCTGTTGATGCACTTGGAACAACTCCCTGAGGCATGGATCTGTAATGTTTAGTCAGTATCATGTTATTATTATTATTGTGAAGATGAATCAAACCTGTTACAAAGCATTTTGTTCTCTACATAACACATTATCAAAAAATTATTTCCCTGGCCATTGATTATTCTCAGATTTTTGGTTTCCACACACTTATTGCATCAAAAAATACACCAAGTGTTTTGCAGTGGTATAGTTGTTGATTATTTTGTATTTGTATCTTTATCACAGATTAAATCAATATTATATTTCATGCCTTTTCATGCTCACACCAGTTGTCAGGTGGTTATTGATGGGATCTGAGTGTCATCAAGTTTTCTCAAATCTCCATCACCCTCCTCAGCATCTTCCCAATCAATCTTCCATTGATGTGTCTGGACAGTCTCAATTCTTTCTTGAATTGGTAATTCTTTCCACCTTGCCTCAGGATTTTGGCAAAAATTCAAAATATATGTCTGCTATTTTAATTTATGTTTTTAGATCTGGTAATCTTAATCTCTTGAAAGAACTGTGTACAATTGTTTATACAAAAAAAAACCCCAAAAAAACCCCAGACTTATTCAAATTCATATCAACATAGACAAACATGATCATCTGCTTATTGTAGGATGTAACTGTTATCAATAAAAATGTGTGTATTTTAGAAAATAAGAACATAGAATGTGTGGTTCTTAGCAAAAGAAAGAGCCCCACATGCAAATTACAAACTGAAGTTACCAAAATCAAACAAGTACAACAATTTAAATATCTAGAAAGTGTTCTAACAGAGAACAAAAAGCGTGACACTGCAATCCAAAGGTGCATAGGGATAGCAAAAGTTGTCTTCCGAAAGTCAAGCAAGGTATTAAGAAATAAAAAAATTCATTAAAAATAAAGAAAAGAGAACTGAACTTTAATCTATAATGTCAGTCTCTTATATGGCAGTGAATTTAGGACAATCTCCTCACAGATTTGAAGCAATCAAAATGTGGTTCTACAGAATGCTGAGAATAGCATGGACCAAACAATATCAATAAAGTATCAAAAAAGTTTTAGAGAAAATAAAAATAAAAAGACACTTATACTTAATATCAGGAAGAGATAGTTGAAATTTCTAGTGCAAATAATGAGGAAAGAAGTCTTGGAAAATGTGATGCTCACAGGACATATTGAATACAAGACAGAAGTAAACAATTCCTAGTCTACCAAGAAAGCTTGAATAAATAAATGCCAGAATAGGGTTTAGGGTAGACAAAATTTATAAAAAGCTACAAAGGACAAGAAATTATTGAGAGCCATGATTGTCAACCTCCTGAAGGAACATAGCACATAAAAGAAGTACGCACACAAATTTCATTGTTTAAAATCCCCCTCAAATGTATAAATCTTCAAATATTAAATCATCTGCACTTGTATGATCATTCTCTTCATTATAAAAATGACCATTGTGTGTGTGTGTGTGTGTATTTCCCTCCTGTCACGCTCATGGAGAGAAGGACAATAGCAAAGCAGCATTGGCTCAGTTTATTAGAGAGACAATAATGAGACAGCATTAACAGTTATGAAAACTCTTGTCACATGTTTGCTCTTTAACATTGCGTCAGTATTTTATTTCTTGTAATAATTATGTCATCAAGTAGTGAAGAATATATATATATATATATATATATATCCTCTCTATTATAATAAAAACCATTGTGTGTATATATATATATATATATATATATATAGGTATATATTTATTATAAATTATATTTCAGAACATGTACAAATTTTTTATATAAAAAATTTGTACATGTTCTAAAATATAATTTATAATAAATATTCACAGCTCTATATATTATATATCGAGCACTGTTTTAAATTAATGTTTTAGACGTTGTAAAAAAGATTTTTTTCTTTGTTCCTTATTCACTCGGATATATATATATATATATATATATATATATAGTTATATAGTCATCTGCATACAGATCTGTTTTGCTGTATCACAGCTCATCAGTACAGTTAGACTCCGATTGCTTTTAACCCAGGATTGAAACCCGACTGAAGTGGCATCAGTCAGCAATTCTACCTCTGAGCCATGGGCGCATGGTAGAAGAAGGCAGGCTTTTTAGCATGTATATTATCATTATACACACCTAATAGCCAGAGTGCTCTAATACATTAGTGAATAAGTGATGTGTACATGCCAGGGTAGCTACTGTTTTTCAAAGTCTACCATTCTTCCAGAGTGCTCAATCAGGGTGTGAGAGCATAAATAGTCATCCGCATATAGTTATATATATATTTCCCTCCTGTTACACTCAGAAGGTTTGGATTATTTTGGGTTTTTCTCTTATACTTTAATGTATGATACTCAATAGTAGGTACATCAGTATGTATGTTACTGTCATTTTAGATGGCATATCACCATAAATATTTTGCCATCATTTTTGACAGCACAGATTCACTTGTTATGAAAGACAGCACAGACTCATTTGTTATGAAAGACAGATTTTTTTTAAAATTAAAATAATAATTACAGATTCTAATATATTTTTGCTTTTATGAGATTAATCCTATGAGAATTAAAATACTTTCTGGAATTGGTAAGAAATTATAATTTTCTTTTTACTTGATGGGTGCATGAGTTACAAATTAATGTTGTTTCTTTTTCCCTCTAACAAAATAACATTTTAACATCATTAAAATATTTTTACTTGTGTTGTAGCCTTGTTTCCTAATAATTGTTCAGGTATATTTTGAATGGGTGTGTGCAGCTAGTATAATGGATATTGGTGCAGGAATTAGAATCAAAGCCAAGTTCAGATCCTGACCTAGTCTATTACATCCACTTTTGTACAAATGCTTTAGGGAAAAGCATGAATTCATTTCTTCTTCCTCCCAGCTATGAGTTAATTAAATATCAGGGTAGATTGTGTTCACTGGCTTTGGAGGACAATCAGTTTAGAAAACTCTGAATTCTAAACCAAGGCAAAGGCAATGAGAAACCACTCTTCTGTCTTTCCGAATAATTCATGGCAATTCATAGATAATAAAAAAAAGGTTATCCGTGAAGAATTATTTGGAATTATATTTTCAGAGATATTTTCTCATATATTTTATGTTTGTTAAAGCTGAATATTTTATTTACCATATTTTATTTGATACTGAACCTATCACCTAAAAAGTATCGGCTACAAGACTGTTATGTGATTCCAAAGAAGAATGAGCAATGTTATTATTCCTGATCTGTTGGCTCATCTTCAGTCACTTTCCCACTGCTGCAAGGTTGCCTCACTGTGCCTTTTCTATAAATACTCTCATGGTAATTGTTTGGTTGGGTTCTTTTTTTTTTTTAATCATATCACCCCAAGCAAGGCGAAAACGCCACTGATGTGCAGGGGGCTACGTAAGAGTGAAAAGACTGGAAAAGAGAAAAACCGGAAACCACAACCTAAACAGGAAACAAGGGATGAGCTTCTTCACCTGTTCAATAGACATGGGTGGAGTGTGAACCGGGCGATAGTGTAGTCTATCTACTCCAATTGAAAAAAAATAAATAAAATTAAAAAAAAAAGTTTCAATATGATATCTATACTTTTTTAATTTAAGTACTGTATAACTGGCTAGTGTAACTGGTAAAATGTAACCATAAATTCTATGCTAACAGTCTCTTTTCTTACACTTCTCAATTGTGGAACTCCCTTGTGGTTCCATGCTTTACTCCACAAACCTAATCCACAAAAAACAGATAAACTCAGAAAGGATCTGATAAAATGTTTCAAAAACCACGATCTGAACATTACCACCATAACTAATACTAAAATCAAATTTATTGGTTGTTACTGTAAACCGTATACTAAGGACACAAATAACCATATACAGGGAATCAAATCACCCGCCAGAAAATCACCAACAACCTACACAAATCTATCCAATTTCATTTAAGTACCAACTCTAGCAATAAGAAAATTTTTGACAATTCTAAAATTAAATACATAAATGCTTTAGAAAAAAGTAAACTAGTTTAGCTAGTTTAGAATACTCCATTAAAAATAAGGTAGGCAGAAATCATATAAACATAATATTATTTGGTTTAACTCACCCTTCATTCATAACGTCCAAACAAACATTGGTAAACTCTTCCTTAAATTCACAAACATTTTTACCATTCACCCACTTTAAAAAAATCTTCAACAAAAACAATGTTAAACTAAAGTCAGTTATAGTTGTGTTAAAAACATAGATAAATATATTTCACAACATAATACTATGATATCAAATAGATATTTGGCCCTCATAAACAACATTTGTCACCCAACTAATAGCAAAAATAACCCTTCTGAAAATAATTGCAATTGCTGAAAAAAAAAAAAACCTGCCCATTGAATGGCCAATATATGTCCAAAAGTATTGTTGATAGAGCTCAAATTCATTTGGATGACAAAGATCAATCACTTAAAAATGGCCAAAAAATTGAAAGATTAAAAAAATTAAAAAATTTTAGATATCAATCAATATAATTACTGTTTGAAATACACTAGACTATTTTGCTTACTGGAAATAGTAAATTTAATCATTTAGCCTTCAATTATAACTAAAAAAGTTTCTTGAAACTTTTTATTTTTAAAAATTCAAAAATTTTAAATTTAGATATTGAAAATATGTGGAGGTATCTATGTTAAATTTTACTTTGGAAGCACTTCTAACAGGTGGAAGATAAGATTTAACAGCCACATGTTGTCTTTAAACAACAGTAAATACAGCAAAAGTACTGCTTTATCTACAGTTTTAGAAATTAAAAAAACTCCAACAAAACCTGATAATTACCTAAAATATCATAGCTAAATCCAAACATTACAATGGAAAAGGAGATAAATGTAATCTATGGCTTTTAGAAAAACTTGTCATCTTAATATATATCTACTAGCAGTATAGCCTGGTGTTGCTCAGGTGTAATGAAAGCTTTAAAACTAATCCATGGTCCTGGAGCTCAGACTCATTGGATGTTGGCATGAAAGACTAAAAAGCAATAGTTATTTCCAGTTAAAGCGAAACTGTAGACTGAAAGAAAAATGAATGGATGTGAGTCAAATTTTGATTTCCTGGTATTGATATCAAATAAGTTTTTTCATCATAAACTGAATTTTGAAGGCTAAATAAGTCCTCTGAGTAAATGGTATCATGGCTGAGACTAAGAACTACAATTATACCTACTTAGAGCCAAACCCGTAGCAAAAACTAAAATAAAAGGGCTGAAAAAATACAGACATACAGGCAGATAAACAGACACACACACAAACATCTTACCTTTTATATATATATATTATTGATTTTCTGCACTATTGTAAGAACTGCAACCTTGAAACTTTTGAATATTGTTTCTTATGTCTTTGTCTATGAGTGTATCAAATTTAATTAAAATCAGACCACTCCTTCTATAACCCAATTTTTTTGATTATCGATTTTTGATAGTTATCGAGGGTACCTCAACACAATACCTAGCTAAGAACACTCGCAGACACTTATAGTACAACTGTGTAAATTTTCAAGAAAATCGGTTCAGCCGTTTTGGAGTCTATAGGTAATGAACAGACACATACAAAGTTCCATTTATAAATAAGTTTAGATAATCCTAATTTGCTTAATAAAAAAAGCGATTTAATGACCACATGCTGTCATAAAAAAAATACTTACTTTAATTCTTAGACCCAGATTGATATAGATTCCTCTACATTTACCCCTTTCTATCTTTCTTCCCCACCGCTGCAATATTACTTTTAACAATTATGAATTAAACACCTTTTATTTTTGCTCCCTACACTTAATTTTTAATTTTAATTCTAAATTTTACTTTTTATTCTTAATTTTCATTTTATTTTATTTTATTTCATTGTATTTAAAATTTTAATTTTTTATCCACTTGTAAATGTAATATTTGAATATTTAAATTTTTATGTTTCATGACTTATACCCCTTTGATTTCTTTTCCCTGCATTTTTTATTTTTAATATTTTGTATCATTTATTTTATTTTAAATTTTAAATTTTTATCTACATGTAACCTTAGAATATTTAAATTTTTAATCTTGTTATTAAAAATGCAGCACATTAATTTTATAAGATTTAATTCCCATGAACATCGAGTGAAATTAAATTCCGTTGTGCTATAGATGTAGGATAATATTTATATTTATTAATATATATATAATACAAATCTGTTCATACATTGAGTACTGTTTAATTAACACCTGAATAATAATACTATAAATATGTACATCCTCCTCATATGTATATTTATTAATTTACGTCACTGAATAAGTTAAATATATACTTTGATGATCTATATATTTTGGATTTACTGATTAAAAAATTATGTTGCACAGAGTTTGTTGACATTATAAAACTTGAAACCCACAAAACAAGTTATTTATATTTTAAATAAGAATCAATATTATTAGCTGAAACTCATATGATATACTTATTTTATATATATCTATATATATATGTACATGCTAAAATTTATACCAACATTAGTTGGGTAATACTAATTTCATTGCAAAAACATTTAATGAAAAAGAAATGTGAAATTAAAGAAAATTATTTAAAAGGTAGATAAATTTATAAAAATAAACGAAGTTAAACTACTGCCCATAATTATTAGGCCACCCCAGTTTTTAAAAAATAAATGATGTATTTCATACTATTTTTAGTATTTATTGCCAAGTAGATAATTCTAAATGAAAATAGAAGGGTTCTTTTGTGAATATTGCACATTAAAATGTACATCACATGAACTGTTCTGGTTTCCAGTTTTTGTGCTCTCTTCCCCATGCTAGTCTCTTCTTCTTAGTGGCTGGCCAAAGCAAAGTCTTCCTAGCTGCCTTGTAAAATTTTGTAAGGTAATAATAACAAAAGAACCATTCTATTTGCATTTAGAATTATCCACTTGGTAATAAATACTAAAAATAGTATGAAGTACATCTTTCTTTTTTTTAAACTGGGGTGACCCAATAATTTTGGCTGATAGTGTGGTTTGATGCATTTTCCTTTGTAGGGAAAGTATAAAAAATGATATAATAATACAATGTAAATTATATAAAAGATTAATAAAATGTTGGTGACTATAAAAAAATTAATAAATGCTTAGTGATTATAAAAAAAAAATAATGATAATAGAATAGACTATGTTTGTTGCCCCTTTTTTTCTTTTGGGAGGAGTATTTTAAAAATAATTATCAAAAGAAAGTCAAAGATATAGTTTAAAAGAGATAAACTTTTGAGGTTTTAGCCAATGAGGAAGGCAATTATTGCCTATGCAAGTTTCATACTAGAATTGAGCAGGTTGTGAGGCTGTTTAAAAAGTCAAATTGGTCTAAGGATGAAAAGGATTTTGATAATGTTGACAACAATGCCACTATCAATGATGATAAAGAGAAAGAAAGAAATAGATGAAGAAAGATAAAGAAACAGGAAGATAAAAAGCTAAAAGAAAGAAAACAGAAAGAAGATTCTTAAATTTAGAGTTATCAACTCTAAATTTGATCATTAATAAAAAATGAAAACAAAATTTATCTCAATATTGTAGTTCATTTTAAAGATTGAACTATTGATAGAATTTCCAGCAAAAAATTTGAATTTGCCAACCTTCTCAAAAGATTTTAAGTAATTAAGTAAAAATTTTGTTGAAAAATTGATATAAGCATTCATGACCCTAACATTTTAATTTTTGAACTAGTTATTATGACTTAATGGTAAGACACACAAAGGAAAACTTTTTGCAAACTTATTGTTTATCATTGTAATAAATGTTTGTTTCTTTCAAATTTCTCATTAAATTTGGAGTTTTGCTTGTTCAAGTCTGCATCTTATTCAGATAAGGAGAATATCTTATCTTCTTCCAATAAAAATATTCTGACAATGTTTAAACTTTGTGCTCACAAAAAACAGTGTGTCAAAAACACAGTTATTCCTTTGACACTGTTGTATAAACTTCTTACTCCTTGATCTATGTTTATTTACAATGTTAAATGCAATTAATATCTTGGAAGGTTCAAGCCTTTTGGGAGGGGCATATTAGGCAATAGTCAGCTTTTTAGAATATAAAGAAATATGTATAAATGAGTGACATTTTCCTCGAGCATTTCCAGATAAATATATCCGATAATTCAGTGAAGAACTGCATCCTTCATGGAAATAGTCAACCAAAACTTTGGCAAGGCATTTTTTGAAGGGAACAAGTCAAATGCAAGAAGCCTTAAGCCAAAGAGTATATTCATGTAAGGCAATACTCCTTTACTTTCTGCAAAGCTAACTGTTACCCAATTTCTCAAAATTAATGGAATGCAACCCTCTAGCTTCTCCAAATATTAATCTGCTGCAGGTAGTATTTTGGCTCACAAATAGATATTGAATGACGGAAAATTAGGGAATTTAAAAGTTTCAACCTTGAAGTTAAGATTAACACAAATCTAACAAAAGTAGATTTCCTTGATGTTACACTAGACCTGGGTGTGTATACATACCAACCCTACATGAAAACAAATGCAAATCCTACATATATCCATGCAAATTCTAATCACCCTCTATCCATAATCAAGCACATAGAATACGCAATAACTCTTCCAGTGAAGATATCTTTTATAAACATAGTAAATTTTATAACACTGTTGTAATAAATAATGGCTGCAAGTGCTCTAACATCAAATATATAAAACATAACAATAATAGTAAGAATAAAAATAGAAACAGAGAAATCATTTGGTACACACC
The DNA here is from genome assembly GCA_037127315.1 of Ascarosepion bandense. NCBI lineage: Eukaryota > Metazoa > Mollusca > Cephalopoda > Sepiida > Sepiidae > Ascarosepion > Ascarosepion bandense. Next base: position 1,367,711 of record JBBBDQ010000573.1, on the reverse strand, counting down.
TCCATTTAACCAAATGGTTAGTACGAAGTTAGGACAGAAGTTCCTCAATTTAGCCGAGAAGCACTTCCCAAGAAATAATCCCCTTAGTACACTTAAATTAAGCTATAGCTGTAATGATAACCTTGAAAAGATTATCAAAAGGCATAACAATAAAATTTTAAACCAATACAAAAACCTAAATAATAAACATCATTCTAAAATAGCAAAACATAATGATACCAACACATCCAATTGTAAAAATCTGGATGAGTGTCTATTGCAAAACAGGTATCTAACTGACTGTTGTTTATCTATGTACTATTTCTATGAAAGAAAATCCAACAGTTTAAAAATTTTATATCAGTAGCACCAAGAATTCCTTTAAGACTAGATGGTATCTTTCAACAACAATGCATACAGAAACTGAACATCCCTTTCTAGAGCTGGCTTATCATGACCTCTTGAAATAATTCACCCACCTTCACCCTCTAACCTTATTCTACCATCTAATGCAGACTTAACTTTAAGATTGGTTAATCAAAATCTACCCACAAGAACATTCTTAATTCTGTCTTTATGCTCACCCTTTTTATCTGTCTGAAAAAGAGTAACAAATTGTTTTTAAGTTTCTGTAAGAAGTCAACAAAACTCCGAGAGTAAAATGAAAAATATTAAAAAAAAACTAGAACTTGTGTTTACAGGAAAAATTTCAAATAATCAAGTTGGTAACAAAAAAGCACTGCTAAATCAAAGAAGTGAATTAACAGTAATTTGCTGACACTGTCTATCATTCACCTTAAAGTATAGTTAAAAAAAATATTCTGCAATAAAAAACAATTCAGTCAGTTAGGTGCCATACATGATATATGCTTGGGCGATTATATCTTGAAAGAAATATGACTGAACAGAAGATTTTTCCACAGTAGGTTGCCATTACTTTCTGCAGTAGAATGGTTGCTAACCAAGGCTATAGAACCCAACCTGTCCTGGTATTTCACGCATAGCTTGAGAGAAGATCTGGATTAATACCTTTCCCAAGGGTATTTGCATGTAAGTGAATGTAACGAATTCAACTGGAATTCGAACTATGCTTTCCAGTTGAATTCATTCAATTGGAGAGCATAGTTTCTTTAAGATGCAGATGGTATTATGTACCACAATTAAATAGCCATTATTTCATTAATATATAATGGGCCACCATCCACCGATAATTACTTTCTTGGTTTTACTTAAATAATGCTAAGTTTGCAGTCTATTTAGTATTATGAGCATCCTATATAGATATTCTACAGTTCTAATTATATCAACAAACCCCCTTAAAACACTTCCAGAAAAAACATTCACCCACTTAACCTTATTTCATTAATATGTAATGGGTGACCATCGATAGATAATTACTTTATTTGTTTTACTTAACTTAAATAATGCTAAGTTTTGCAGTCTATTTAGTGATATGAGCATCCTATAGATATTCTACAGTTATAATTATATCAACAAACCCCCTTAAAACACTTCCAGAAAACATTCCCCCTTAACCTTATTTCATTAATATGTAATGGGTGACCATCGATAGATAATTACTTTATTTGTTTTTACTTAACTTAAATAATGCTAGTTTTGCAGTCTATTTAGTATTATGAGCATCCTATAGATATTCTACAGTTCTAATTATATCAACAAACCCCCTTAAAACACTTCAGAGAAAAACATTCACCCCTTAACCTTATTTCATTAATATGTAATGGGTGACCATCGATAAGATATTACTTTATTTGTTTTACTTAACTTAAATAATGCTAATTTTGCAGTCTATTTAGTATTATTATGAGCATCCTATATAGATATTCTACAGTTCTAATTATATCAACAAACACCCTTAAAAGACTTCCAGAAAAAACATTCACCTGACACTTATTTCATTAATATGTAATGGTGACCATCGATAGATAATTACTTTATTGTTTTACTTAACTTAAATAATGCTAAGTTTTGCAGTCTATTTAGTATTATGAGCATCCTATATAGATATTCTACAGTTATAATTATATCAACAAACCCCCTTAAAACACTTCAGAAAAAACATTCACTTATAATATTATTTTATTTAATATGTAATGGGTGACCATCGATAGATAATTACTTTATTTGTTTTACTTAACTTAAATAATGCTAAGTTTTATAGTCTATTTAGTATTATGAGCATCCTATATAGATATTCTACAGTTCTAATTATATCAACAAACACCTTAAAGACTTCCCAGAAAAAACATTCACCCCTTACTTTTCTTATTTCATTAATATGTAATGGGTGACCATCGATAGATAATTACTTTATTTGTTTTACTTAACTTAAATAATGCTAAGTTTTGCAGTCTATTTAGTAATACAGAGCATCCTATAGATATTCTACAGTTATAATTTATATCAACAAACCCCCTTAAAACACTTCAGAAAAAACATTCACCCCTTAACCTTATTTCATTAATATGTAATGGGTGACCATCGATAGATAATTACTTTATTTGTTTTACTTAGCTTAAATAATGCTAAGTTTTACAGTCTATTTAGTATTATGAGCATCCTATATAGATACAGTTATAATTATATCAACAAACCCCCTTAAAACACTTCCAGAAAAAACATTCATACCCCTTAACCTTATTTCATTAATATGTAATGGGTGACCATCGATAGATAATTACTTTATTTGTTTTACTTAACTTAAATAATGCTAAGTTTTGCAGTCTATTTAGTATTATGAGCATCCTATATAAGATATTCTACAGTTATAATTATCAACAAACCCCCTTAAAACACTTCCAGAAAAACATTCACCTTAACCTTATTTCATTAATATGTAATGGGTGACCATCGATAGATAATTACTTTATTTGTTTTTACTTAACTTAAACTAATGCTAAGTTTTGCAGTCTATTTAGTATTATGAGCATCCTATATAGATATTCTACAGTTATAATTATATCAACAAACCCCCTTAAAACACTTCCAGAAAAAACATTCTTATAACCTTATTTTAAGTAATATGTAATGGTGACCATCGATAGATAATTACTTTATTTGTTTTACTTAACTTAAATAATGCTAAGTTTTGCAGTCTATTTAGTATTATGAGCATCCTATAGATATTCTACAGTTATAATTATATCAACAAACACCCTTAAAAGACTTCCAGAAAAAACATTCACCCCTTAACCTTATTTCATTAATATGTAATGGGTGACCATCGATAGATAATTACTTTATTTGTTTTACTTAACTTAAATAATGCTAAGTTTTGCAGTCTATTTAGTATTATGAGCATCCTATATAGATATTCTACAGTTCTAATTATATCAACAAACCCCCTTAAAACACTTCCAGAAAAAACATTCACCCCTTAACCTTATTTCATTAATATGTAATGGGTGACCATCGATAGATAATTACTTTATTTGTTTTACTTAACTTAAATAATGCTAAGTTTTGCAGTCTATTTAGTATTATGAGCATCCTATATAGATATTCTACAGTTCTAATTATATCAACAAACCCCCTTAAAACACTTCCAGAAAAAACATTCACCCCTTAACCTTATTTCATTAATATGTAATGGGTGACCATCGATAGATAATTACTTTATTTGTTTTACTTAACTTAAATAATGCTAAGTTTTGCAGTCTATTTAGTATTATGAGCATCCTATATAGATATTCTACAGTTATAATTATATCAACAAACCCCCTTAAAACACTTCCAGAAAAAACATTCACCCCTTAACCTTATTTCATTAATATGTAATGGGTGACCATCGATAGATAATTACTTTATTTGCTTTACTTAACTTAAATAATGCTAAGTTTTGCAGTCTATTTAGTATTATGAGCATCCTAGATATTCTACAGTTCTAATTATATCAACAAACCCCCTTAAAACACTTCCAGAAAAAACATTCACCCCTTAACCTTATTTCATTAATATGTAATGGGTGACCATCGATAGATAATTACTTTATTTGCTTTACTTAACTTAAATAATGCTAAGTTTTGCAGTCTATTTAGTATTATGTGAATCTTATATAGATATTCCACAGTTCCAATCATATTAACAAACCCCTTAAAACACTTCCGGAAACAAAAAAAAAAACAAAAAAAAACACTTCTACAAAGAGATCACCACAGTTTGCAACACACATTATGTTTGTTGTATGCATATCACTATCATCAATGGTCTCTAATGGTGACAACACTAAGAGCCAGATTATCATGATCTCTTAAAATAACTCACCCACATTCCCCCTCTAACTTCCTTCCTCCTTCCAATTGTAATGAGGAAGCAGGGTTTTTTTTTACCTCAAAAGCCTTGGGTCATGACTAAAAATAGTCACCCTAGCATGAATAGTAGTAACTAGGTTATTTGGTCAGGTTGTCACCAATCCCAAAAAAGTAGTAGTAACTGGTGGTCATTTGGTCAGGGTTCTATCATTCAGGAAAGAAGAGTAATAGGAATTAGGTCACTGGGTCAGGTTCTACCCTTCCCAAAAAGAGATTAAATAGCCTGGTAACTATAGTTACAGTGAAAAGAAGGAAAAGACCAGAGAAAGAGAGGACCAATGAATATAGGCCCCTGTTTCTATATAAAAGGAAAGAAATAGTAAAAAACCCTAGTGTTGTTATGCTACCGGCCAGGTGTGACCTCTCTCCATGGATTGATTCATTGAAGAACTTTTCATCAAGCTACCAGCTGAATTTCTCTACACAAAGACCTTCCTCAACATCCAGTGAATACACCATGTGCTGCCATGTAAGGTAAAGATTGTTTTGTTAATCACTCTGACCAAACCCTAGCTGTGTATATATATATATATATATATATATATAATCTTTAGCCGAGTTGAATGACCATTTTCCATTCCACCTAAACTTCCTCCAGATATCTTCCTTGTTAGACTCACCTCTTATTTTCCAGTGAATATTGTGTAAAACTAGTACGAAGTTGAACCCATTCTAGTGTCCAGTATATTATAGTTTTGTCACCTTATTCCTGTGTGTTTGCTGAATATTTTAGTGTGTTATAATAAATTTCCTTTCTGTATAAAATTATCTTGTGTTATAGTTTAATTCACTCCCTTCAGCATTATTCCAACTAAAATTGTATTTTTATGTGTTGCTGACCCAAACGGGTTCGTAACACAATGTAGACTTAACTTTCTAATGGTTAATCAAAATTTACCCACAAGAACATTCTTAATTCCATCCTTATGTTCCCTCTTTAACTGTCTGAAAAAAAACGGGCAACAAATTGTTTTGAAGTTTCTATGAGAATTATTCCTATCACTAGTTACCAACCATCACCTGATAAAGTACAATTCATAATACTGGAACATGAAAGCTTTTGCATAGCATTGTAAAATGTTTATTATAACTCAGTCAGTTAAGTGCCATATGTGAAACAGGCTTGGGCGATCATGTCTCGAAAGAGACATGACTGACTGGGTAGAAGATTATCCCACAGTAGGTTGCCATTGCTTTTTGCGGTAGACTGGTTGCCGACCAAGGCTATAGAACCCAATCTGTCCTGTTATTTAACACATAACTGGAAGGAATAGACAGATTAATACCTTTCCCAAGGGTATTTGCGCGTAAGTGAATGCAATGAATTCAGCTGGAATTCAAACTTGGCTCCCCGATTTCTCGTTCCAAGCTGATATCAAATGCACCACAATGCACATCATTTATTATAACTACTTATAATAAAAATATTACAAAAAGAAATATATACAAAAACTTTTAGATCAATATATTCTTTGATTTGCCATTTGTTTCTATTTAAAATTTTGATTAAATCTAGGATCACAATTTTGAGTTATATAATTTTTAATGCACTTGTCACTATGTACCAAAAACATTTGTTTAAAACTGTAGGTTCATAAAAAAAATAAGAAAAAATCTTTACCAATCTCTAGTTTTGTCAGTTTTCTTTCTTAGCCAATCAGTTTTCTTGGATAATTATAGTATTTCAATAGACAAAGCAAAAAGAAAATGTACAAAAAATTATGAATGAAAACACCCAAAAGAAAATGATGTCTCAGAAGAACTGGTGACAGAGGAATGACGAGTGTAAGGATTAATTAGAAGAAGCACAATGGTGGCATCTCAATGTGAAGCCCCATTATCACTCTTCATGGCTCAGGAACAGAATGAATGATTGCAGCTGCTGTGTGAAGAATTTATTGTTTAGGCAGGGAGATAAAAAAAAAGAAGAAAGCAGATAAAAGTGCAAGACTTTATGGTTGGGTGAGCTTGGAGCATCAGTGAAGCAAACAATGTTATATGATAAATAGTACAAAGTTTTATGACACAACAAAGAGGTATGTGTTATTCTTAACTAGACTCCCTAATCAGTTCCCAGCACTTCCACTTCCACTTGGAAGCATTTTTGAGTTTAAACAGCCTGAATTTGAAACAGTTACTTTACTCTTCATGTTTAATCTGGAAAAAAAGTTATAATAGTAAGTAATAAATCACTAAAGCTTAAGATCATAATATAATAGGTACAATCTAAGATGCAAAACTTAAGGTTACATTTTACAATTAGTCATCTAGAAATATATCAGAAATTAGTACTGAACTGTTATGTTCAGTAAGATATCAGGTATCTTATGCTGGACAATTTCCACATAGATAAAGAGAAAACTGGAATGTGGTTCTACAGAAGGATGCTGAGAATATGATGTAAGCAACAGAAATATCAAAGAAAAATGGAAACAAAAAGGACACATTCCCAGAATTAGAAAGAACGTTAAATTTCCTGGACACATAATGAGGAAGGAGGGCTTGGAGAATTTGAAACTCACAGTACATATCAAATGTAAAAAAGAAAAGCAAAAACAGCAGGCCATCTCCCTGATGAGCTTGGGTCAATAGACGGCAGGACTGAAGGTGAGTGGCTTGAGCGAGGATCGTACATGTGCCGAAGGCTCGTGGCACATAGAAGAAGAAGAAGCCATAGATGTCATGATATGTATATTGTTAGCCACTAATGCACAGGATGTTACAGTCAGAGAAAAAAGATATGGGAGGAGTGTCAAAGAAAGGATTAAAAATGGATGGTGTTCAAGGAGAGAGAAGATGGCAGTTGACGTTGCATTTAAACTTTTGGAAGTTATACCTATTAAAGAAACAAGTAAATGGAACAGAATTCCACCAGCAGAAAGTGCAAGAAAAAACTGTTAAGAGTAGAAGAGGTGGTTACATTTAACTATTTTAATGGTAAAAGGGTGAGATCTAAATGCTAATCTAGTAGCATGCTTAAATTCCTGTGATCATGGCACCAAAGTAAAAGCTTGTCAAAGCAGTTGTTACGAAAACATTGATAGTAAAGACAGAGGAAAGCCACATTATATCAGTGAGAAAGTGACTGAAGTCGAGATGCCAAGTCAGGACTGATTACATTGCAGATTCTTATTTAGATTTTCTTGAGAACTTTGAGGTGAATAGCAGGAGCATCCAACACAATATGGCAACAGTATTCAATGCATGAACGAATGGTAGATTTATAAATGTGCAAGATGGACTCTGACAAAAAAAAACTTTCTAGCCCTACACAGTGACCCAGCCTTCCTAGCAGTAGATGCAGTAGTTTGGTGTAGTCATTCCACTTCAGGTCAGTTGAGAAAGTAAGGCCAAGGAGGAACAATGTATTGTTCTCGAGGAGACTAGCATCACCCATTCTGCTAGCAGGTAAGAAACTTTTTCTTTGGTGGTTAAAGGAGAGCAGTTTTGTTTTGGAGGTATTAAAATTTGCAGGCCATTTCCTACTCCAGTCCATCATAGATTAGAGGTCCTTTTGAAGAGCAGCAGCCAGGTTTGCTTTATCAGCTTTGGCAGATTTACTATTGAGATGGGAGTAAATGGTGGTGTCATCTCCATAAATGCCTAATTGGGAACTGATTACATGATGAAGATTAGAAAAAGCATTGGACCTAGGATAGAGCCTAGAGAGATACCCATGTTCATATAAAAGGATCTGGAAGCTTGCCCATTCAAAATGACTTTCCTTTCACGATTTGATAAGAATGATTGGATTACCATAGCCCTGAAGTTTGCACAGAAGGCTAGCATACCGAACCCCGTGGAACACTTTTGAGATATCTTGAGCAACAACTTGAGCTTTGCTGTTCTTATCAAGAGCCTGGTATACATATTTTGTGATGGCCGTTAGCAGTAGTAGACCTGGTGAAGTGAAAGCCAAATTGTTTGTCGGAGAGCAGATCATGAAACGTGAGATGCGTAATTCCTTCAGCATTGATAAGAGCCTCAAACACTTTATCAAAACTTTACTAACAGAGCGACAGTTAGAGGGGTTAGAGGGTCTTCCAGAGTTCTTAAAAACAGGAACTACAGATGAGGACTTCCAACAAGTAGGAAACAGTGAGAAAATAGTTATAGAGTTTGGAGAGGACAGGAGACAGCTTGGGGGCACATTTCTTTAGGATGGTAGCTGAAATTCTATCATGTTTGCTTGCCTTATGGGAGTCAAGTTTAGAAATGATGTCCAGAGACAGTGTTATATATATATATTACTCAGCTGAGCCTCTGTTCTGGGTAGGAAATCAGGTGTGGGTATTCCAGACGAGTCAAGTGTTGAGTGGCAAAAGAATTTGTAAGCAAAACATTCAACCTTGTTAGTTTTGGATGTGAGGACTTCAAATTGATTGAATTGAAAGGATTTACTGTTGTTCAACATTCTCTTGCAGAGCTAATAGTAATCTTTTAAATTGAACTTGCAAGATGCTATACGATGTTTCATTCTATCAGTAAACAAAAGCTTGGTATCTTTTAGGACATGCTTGGATTCATTACAAGCAGAGACAAAGAGGCACCTATTATGATGAGACATGTCACTCTGGTAAAACTGGAAGAAATGATTCCTGTGAACAATGGCAACCAAGCAAGCAGAAGAGAGCCAAGGAGATAAATGAGGTTTAAGTCAGAATCTCTTTGCTGGAATGAAAGTATCAATGCTGGCTTTTACCCAGGAGGAAACATCAGAATGTTAAACAGAGAGACTAAAATCTTTGTTCCAAGGAACATCACCAAGGAAATCACAGAATGAGTCCCAGTCCACTTGTTGATAACAGATATTCTGCTTATAGGAGGTTCCTGGATGGCAAGGGAGTAGAAAGAGATATTTACATTTAGCATGGGCATTGAAGTCACCATTAATGAATTAAGTGAGTACAAATTAAAAGATTTGAAATTAACAAGTTTTAAATATGAGATATTTATTATTATTATTATCCATGCTTTGAGGTTGTTGATCACCTTGATGGGGATAACTTTTTAGCAACAAACAACATGGATTTCAGTCTGCTTGGTCCGCTGCTGATATCCTAATTACCAGAACTCACAGAATCAGTGATGTATTAAACAATAAACACACCTCAAGAACACTTGCATTAGATATATCAAAGTCCTTTGACAATATGTTGCATAGAGAGTTGCTACATTGCCTTGCTATGAAATCACTGGGAGAATCTTCACAATTATCAAGTTCTTCCTAACAGAGAGGTCCATGAAGGTAGTTGTTAATGGGCAGTCCTCTGAGGCTCATGAGATCAATGCAGGGATTCCCAAAGCTCTCTTCTCATTCCAACTCTCTTTCTGCTTTATATTAATGATCTGCCTAAGAGTAAACAGTACTCAGATATTTTATGATTATGATGATATATACAGGGTGCTATGAATGAATTGTTGTCTAAATTATGAAAAAATGAAAATAACACAGACATCTCATTTTAACAGATATACTTACAAAATTACACAAAAATATATTGAAATACTAAAGAGTAAATTTATTCAATAAAACTGCCATTGGCTTTGACCATGGCCTCCAGACAACTTTGGAACCTCCTGTGTGTATTTTTTTTTTTGGGGGGGGGGGGGATGGTCTCCTCAGTTAAGTTGGTCATTGTTGTCATAATCTTTGCCTTCAGTTCTACTTTAGTGTTGCAAGGTGTTTTATTGGTCTCTCACCCAACTTTGCCCCAAATAATAAAGGGGGTTGTAGTCTGGGGAATTAAGTGCCCAGATGTAAAGGATAATGTGGTTATAGAAATTGTCTGATAACCTTGACTGGGTTCTCCTGCTTGTGTGGCATGATGCAGTCCTGTTACCAGATATAAGGTCTTCCAGCAGGGCCTCCATGTTAAACCTGAGGTCCTGTGGGAAGATGAATGTCATTATCACAAGTGATGACTCCAAACACTTTTGTAATCACCATTAGACTCATCCAACTCTTTCTGAATCTTCTATACTGTCCACAGATTGACATCCAAACACTTTGAAATGTTCATATTGGAGCTTCCAGCACAAATGCCAAGCAATACAACATGCCATTTCTACATTTCTGGCAGAGTAAATTGTGTTATGGTGCTCTTTTTCTCACAGAAGGTGCCCAACTGACCCCATAATACTGTGTAGTCAACAATATCAAAAGCAAACAATGTGCACATGCAAAATTAACAATATAAAATGGCAATAATTTACCCATTGCACCCTGTTCACTAAATGTTGACCCAAGAGCCACTCAAGGTAGGAGGTTACTGAATGGGTGCACCTTCAAAAGTCTACATATCCAGAGTCTGGCAACTGATCTCTCCTCTGATTTGGCTGTAACAATTCAATTGAGGGAAAAACTAGCTGGTCACATTTAATACTCTAAAAATCAAAATAGTCATATTCCATCATCAACAAGAAGATCTTAAATTTTTGCCTATCTGAATAAATGGATATTCTCTCAAAGAGGCCCTTGCCTTCAATGCCTGTTGGGACTTGACCCCAGATTTCAAGTTAAACTAGTATATACAATCTATAGGTGGTTTCCTGTACTGCTCCAGAAAGTACCTTATCCTTCCTGAAATACTCTATCTTCACAAGATCCAGATCAGGCAGGAAATGGAGAACAGCTGCTATATCTGAACTGGAGCTGCCCAATCTCCTCATTTCTAGTCCAAAACTGACTTGTGGGTGATGAACTATTTTCCAACCTACAATTCTTTTCCCACAGATAAAATGTTGCAAGCTTTTCACCATCCTATTGCTTTTTCCATGGAAAACACATTATCTACATTCCTTAGTTCTGCCAGTTCCACTCTTCACAGCTAAGACCTGCCATGCACATACACTGAGGCAAACCACTTTCATTCCCTTTGTATTTTATCAATGAGAAGGTCCATTCAAACAGCTTTTTCCCACAAACTACCACTTTGTAGAGCCAACTCCCAAGAGGATGCTTTTCTGATCACTAAAATCTTAACCTGTTCAAGTCAACTGTTATCTTTCCTTTTCTACATATCTTTATAAATTGCACCTCTTACCCTTACTGCTTACATGTATGACTTGTTTGGAGTGAAATTTACAATGGATTCTTCCTGTAGTGAACAATATTCTGCTGTCTATAATCACACTGTGCTCATCAGTTAATACAGCCAGCAGACATGAAGTTCAAAGAGTTATCAGAAGAAAATGATAGAGAAGCATAAAGATGGAGAAAGGTATAAACTTATAACCAGTTAATTAAAGATACCAAAAAGTTCTATAATATTTGTGGTCAAGAAGTGGAAGATCATGGTATCATTAAAATTCTCAGAAGGGCATTCTTCTAAGATGGCAACAGAGACCAAGTCCAAACTGGTTATACAAATCAAAGTTAAACCTTCCATCACTCTTAATGACCTGAAGAAGTCTCTCCATCAGGCTGGTGTTACAGTGCATAAATCCAGAGTATCCTGAACTTTGTACATAGAAGTTCTTTATGGGTGTGTGCCAAGAAAGAAGCCAATTTTAAAGAAAAATCACTTCTATGCTAACCACATAAAGATAACTCCATTTTATGTGGGAAAGAATTATTGCTAATTTTATATAATTTTACTTTATATTTTCTTTTCTTTGAAGCTTTAAAGCCAATGATTTTTTATGAAATCATCTTTAATGAATGTACTCAAGACATTTTGTATCTGCCCATTTTAAAATAGAAAAGATGAAAGGAAAGAACAGACATGTAAGAAAACCTATTTCAAAAATACTTACATATTCATACTAACAATCTCTAAAAAAATGTACAAAAACGGATTCTGCTTATATTTTTAGTAGCACTTAAGATAAGCACCTATGTAAATAATTTTAACTTTTTACTATTATATTAATCTATCTAAAAATAAAATAGATATATAATTTATTACATTTTTAAACGTTTCCTTTAATTTAAATTTCTATTAACCTAATAAAAAGAATAAATATGTAACATCCTATTTCTTACAAAAAACTAACACATCTCTAATTTTATAAAAAGTGAAAGGTGAGATGTGATTTTGGATAGTAAAGATCAGAATAGCAAAAAACAACAAAGAGGAATGACTCAAGTCATGGAAACAAGGTCAGGGAATGAGGTAACTTAGGTTACTTGGGATGATAGTGAAAATTAAACATGACCTCTTCTTAAATTATTCTAAACTATACAATGCCAAATGAAATGTTAACTTGTTCATTTAAAATTATAAAATTAAATTTACAATTGCACTAGAACATCTGATCTCACGCAATGGTTTAGGAGTTAATCTGGCAAAACAATTATAGTGAATTAAGTCTTCACTGAATGCTCCTTAAATTTGATTATGGCCAAAACTTGTTCTGCCAAACAAATAAATAAAAAATGTTTTAATTGTGACTCATCTTCTTATTAGTTTTAGCGTTCAAAAAAAAAAAAAAACCACAAACAAAACCACAGAATATTAAATAGATTTTCTTTTATCTAAAAAGTGTAAAGAAAGAGTTTAAGGTGAAAGGCTATTGTTGCTAATTATTAGCTTTCATGTTGGCTGATGTTAAGATAAATTTTTGATGAATGATACATTATGAAAGCTGTCCAAATAGGATTGGTTCTGATCTAGTGATTTAGAAACTGAACACAATTGTTTGTTCAGTTTATTCATCTCTATGCATGTAAAAACCTTTCTCATTTTCCATTTCATTATACCCTCTTCTGCTCCCCCCTTTCTTCTTCTACTCTTTCTCATTCACTCTGTTTCACTGTCCTTTCTCCAAAGTCAGTAACTGTAAATAGAAAAGGTTGGATGCAAAAAAAAAAAAGTTATTTTCATGATACTATTTGTTCTATAATAGTTGTTACATTTGTATACACATTTGAATTATATATTTTACCAAATGTTCACCCAATATAAGGCTCAAGAGCCACTCAGAGTAGAAAGTTACTGAACGAGGGTGTTTTGCGTAAAAGAAGAAAGAAGTGCAGATTATGAGGACATGACCCTAGACTTGAAGAAGTTAAGATTGTAGTGATTAAAGAAGCACTCTCTTGAGAGTCTGTTTCACAAAGAAGCAGTTCTCATGAAGAAGGTGAGTAGAACTTCCTTCTTACCAATGGAATAAAAAGGGAATGAGAATGATTCAAAACTTGTATACATGGCATGATGGGTTTTAGCTATAAATGTTGGCGCTAAGGAATGTAGCTTATCTGAACATTTGCCATGGAAATAATGATAGAATAGTAATAGACTTGCAATGTTTCATCTGCAGGAAACAAGTTGTGGAAAATAATTCATTACCTCCAAGTTCATATAAACTTTTGAATTCTATCAAGGCTGGAAAATGAGGTTTAGTTAGCTCCAGTCCAGATGTAGTAACAACACTTTATTTTTAGTCTGATCTGACACATGTAAAGATGCAATATGCCAGAAGTTGTTTTACTGTTAGGTTGCAAAGGAAAGAAACAAACAAGGATTAAGATTTTAATATGTATTAGTCAAAATTCAGAATATATACATAATTGTGTGAAAGGTGGCAAAAATTGTTTATATATGGTTTCTTAGTTGTTGTTATGAAGGAAAGCAATTACGTGTAAAAGCATTATTGGTAGGGCTGGGAGTTGACTGATTTCTTGGGTTGATTGGCTGAGGTTACAGTTGGGGTCAGCAGATAGGCCTGGAGTGGTTTAGTGAAGCCAAGTGTCGTGTTGTTGGTGGGGTTTGACTGTGATTGGTTGTTGCATTTTGGGAATTTTGTAGACATTTGTATTGTGGACCAGATGTGATACTCAGAGTTCCTGCACAGAAAACAACTTTTTTGTGTTTTGCTTTCTTAGTGCTCACATCCGGCCTGCATATCTGGTGAAATGTATTTGTGAATCAGAAAGAAATCTTGATTAAAGTAGTATAATAAAGTCATGTTTTTTCTGGAGTGTTACAAGGAATTAACTAATTTTCTAGTAATGGGGTTACCCTTGTGGTCCTTGAGTTCAAATAGACATTCAAAGCAAGGAGAGTACAACTATTCATCATGATTATAAAAAAATTAGGGTCTACTTGGTGATGATGAAACTTTGGATTGGGAGGTATTGAATGTTACATGCCAGTTCCCACTTCTCATTGAATTGTTAGGGCTAGGAAGAATCCCTGACAATTGCAAACTGCTTATCAATGTAGCATTCTGATTAGTCAGAATTATTAGCAATGGTCTCAAACAAGAAAAAAGTCTGGCCTTTCACAAGGGAATGTTATTTAGTAAACTTAGTTTTATTTGGTAAATCAATCTGTATGATAAGCTTACACTTTTCATAAGAGTATTATTATGAAAGTAGTGTGAAGTTTTAACTGGAATTTAAATCCAGTTTGTTAACTGCATTAACAAACATTGTTAAAACATCTTGTAATTAGGAAGAAGTGGTAATACATAAAATTATCCTGACACATGCATAAGATGGGAAAAAAAAATTTGAAAAGCTGCTGTAGCCTCCAAAATTTGCTTATGCATAAATGGACTTATCAATACTAAAGAATCTTAGTAAAACTCATATATAATATCAAAATGACTTAATTCAATGGGCATCCATTCAACAGTAATTACATTACTGGTGTTGTTAATTTTTAGTAATTTTGGTTTCAATGACTTTAATGAAATTTTAATACCATTTTTGTCAACCCTACTGTTGTCTTGTCTGTATTTAGGGTTCTCTTAATATTGTAATAGTAAAATTAGCCATTTCTATATTGGAAACATTTGACATTCAGTGACTGAACAGTTATTATTATTTTCAGTTGAAATTTATAATTTTGCTATATTAGGTTGTTCAAGAAATTATATTTCTCAAATCCAGTGAATGGTATAGTTCTAATATTGATGGGTGTTTCTTGTTAAATCTTTTATTTTTGGTAGTTTGGAAAGTTAATATCTTCATATAATTATTTTCTCTTTTTGTATGTATAACAGAACAGCCATTAAATTGGGGAAAAAATTACAATCATTATAGAATTGAATAAAGAACAGGATTTTACATTCAATAACTTCTTTTTTTTACAATATGGAACCCTAAAAAAGTACTTTTTTCACTTCAAAAATACATCTGTAGGAACATACCCAGACTTGCATAGAAAAATTCCATAAAATGCAACAACCTTTGAGTGAAGGAATTAGCCTTAAATAGCAATATATATATATATATATATATAAAATTTACTCGTTACACACTTTGTGTGTGTGTGCATATATATATATATATATACACAGAGAAGGTAAATGGTTGTAATTTTATACTTTCCAATTCATGCATGCTTTTTTTGTTTGTTTTTGATTTTGTCAGCTGCACAGTATAGCATTGTCAGCTAATCACCATCTGCAAAAAATAGAGCACCATGACACTATTCACAAGGAAACCGTCCAGAACAGCTACAGGGGATTCTGAAGTCATTTGATGGCAATGGTTAAAGCCAATGGTGATTGAATGGAATAAATTTATGCTTCAGTATTTCAAAATATTTTTTATCTAATTTTGGTAAATATATCTGTTAAAATGAGATGTCAGTATTATTTTCATAATTTAGATAATTTATGCACTGCACCCTAAATATATATATATATATATATATATATATATATATATATATATATGTATGTATAATATACATCTATAATTATACAAATTATCTTACATTTTAAGCACGATTTGGATTTCATGACATATGCACCTGATGTTTGCATATTCAAAATAAATACTTATTCACCTCCTTATATATATATATATATATATATATATATATAAATATGTTATAATATCACTACAAAAGTATAACATATTTATGTTCTAAATTCTAAATGAATATTATTTGCTCAACTTTGTATTGATCACTTTTTAAGAATAGTGTTTCTTTGGATACAGAATTTTATTCCATCCATACCTACCCTATCAGTCAGTTAAGGACCATATGGGATACACACTTGGATGATCATGTCTCAAAAGAGATATGACTGACTGGGCAGAAGATTATCCTGCAGTAGGTTGCCATTACTTTCTGCAGTAGACTGGTTGCCAGCCAAGGCTATAGAACCCAATCTATCCTGTTATTTAACCTATAACTGGAAGGAAGAGATGGATTAATACATTTCCCAAGGGTATTTGCTAATAAGTACCCTGTACTTGTGTATAATATATATAATATACATATATGTAATGTATATATATATGTATATAATATACATATTTAATATATACATATATATTAACCTTCACCAGAAACACAGCATTTCATGCACAACAGTTTTGACGCCAGTATTATATATATATATATATATATATATATATTACATAAAGTGCACACACACAAACTTATTTAGTTTATAAGTTAAATGTATAAATAACAGATATTCTGCTGAGAGAAAAAAATAAAGAGAAATGAAAAAGAAAACTAAATTTCAAATTAATTGAATTTCCAGTTAGCCAATTTTTTTTTTTAAAACCAAAATTTGAAGTCCCGTTCATTTCATAGACACCAACACATGTGTTGAAAGTATTTAAGTGATTATTATTTGGTAAAGCTCTATAGTCTGATGAAGAATCATCTTTCTTTATGATTTAAAATTGGCTCTATTCATTTGAAGCTATTTTCTACCATTAATCTGAGAAAATCATTGTATGAATAGAATAATTTTGACTTTTCTGACATGGACATACCAACTGTGACACTTTTAGTACATGAAAAAGTCTTATACTCTTTGTTGTTTATCTTTTTGCAAAGCCATTTTCTAAAATATTCCTGAATATGTTGATTTTCTAAGCATAGTTTATATTGTCACAAGGCCAAAAGTATGTGTCACCAGCCTTTGAGATTTGAAAAAGATATCACTGAACCGCCGGTGAGAGCAAGGGAAAATTTACTGGCTCTAAAATCATTTTACTCAACCAACTCCATTTTTTTAATAGTTGCCTTATGTAAACATAGTGTGAATCGCTGATGGAAAACAAAAAATGAAGTTTTAATTAAAATTTCGAACTTGTTAGAAAGGATTAAAATTTTTTTAAAAATAATAAAATTTGATCTTTCCTCTTAATAATAGCATAAACATTTTGATGATAAAACTTTGTATTAACATCAACTTTTAACATCATGATATGCTGTTTTTTTTTTAACAATTGAGTGGAGGTATCTATCTAGTTTCTTTCTTCTGTTTGATTACAACCTTCATCTCATAGACAAAAAAGTAACAAATTTGATTTTCTCAACAATTTTCTATAAAAACAATTACTTGTATAATTTGTTTTTCCAGTAAACAATCTGGGAGACTGAGACATTTTGGCTCCACTCTGGAAGCAAACAAATGGGATGATAAAAGCAAGATCAAAGAGTTCAATAATGTCATTGTAGGTCATTCTAAGTAACATCTTCAATGACATATTTTTGGGTTGTAAAAGTTGGGTTGGGTTTTTCTACATTTGAACAGACACTAGATTTTTAATTGACCGGGGGGGGGGGGAGTAAAGCAATAAACTTTAATCACCCAATTAAGTTTTTGCCTGAGTCATATGTGAACCATTACACCAGGTCAAAGTGTCCAAATATATTCCTGAATAATGAGCTGACAATATGATTTTAGTACTGCAATTGATTTCCCAATTCTGGCCTGAGGTATATTAACAAAGTCCTTATTCCATTTTTTGTTTACTGTGCTGCTGCCTTGACTGTGTCTATGGTCTTCTTATTATAATAGTAAAAAAAGTAATTTCCATATAAGAAACACTTGGCATTCATTGACTCTAGTGTACCCAAGTGTTGGTATGATTGTTTTCTCTAACCTCAACCAAAGAAAAGTGCTTATTTAGTATGATGTATTCATTATTTTTCAAATAATTTTCTTCATGAAATTATTTTGTTCCAGAAATAAAAAAAAGTTCCCTTATTTGAATTGGCAAGCTTATTTTACAAGTTGAAAAAGTCCTACAAGAATAAATAGATAAGATGACACTTGTACCTGGAATTGCTTTTGATAGGAAATTTGTTTAAAATTTTATTAATAGCTTTGGTTCCTCACCTGTACTTTGAGAACAGAAGAGTAAATCCTTGGCTCACCTGGGTTTCTCTTAACATTGTTTTCAGCAGGAAAGAAACAATTTTGTCTCCATCCACATCCATGTAATCTGTCACTTTGTGCTTTATCCACATTCTCTCCACTCTTTTTTTAGGCTGACTACACATATACCTGCAAACAACAAAAAAGCTGTCCTCCCCATCTTTTTTATAATCACCACTTTTACCCATAATCCCCTTCATGCTCTCTGGCTGTGGCTGCTACTGTCAAGGATTTAGTCAGTTGTCTGTAGGTAAGATTTTTTTTTCTTTCCCTAAATTACACTACCCTGTTTATTTTTTTTTAAGAATGATTGAATTATAAGCAGTTATAATAAATGATGTAATTCTTAGCCATTTAACTTGTTTTGGTTACTCCCCAAGCCAATAACAAATATTACAGAAAAATTGTAAAAAAAAAATATCTTTATTTTATGGTTGGCACTTAATTTTGGAAAACTGGAATAACAGTTTCTATTATTTGGTAAGGTGAATCCAACAAAAGCTATTTAAGTCATTTACAGTATATATTCAGGTTGGTGGGATTAATAGAATCTTCTGCAGAGAGATGCTTGACTGAAGACCTGAGAATATTTTTTATCCTAACATTTAATTTAGCAAAGTCAGTTTTCCCCTCGATGAAAGTGTGTGATAATTCATTGTTACTAGACTCTTTTAAGGCTCAGCCTTTATTCTTGTGCTCTTCCAGTGAGTTAAAATGGAAACAAAAAGGAAACTTACTTAACATCAGAAAAAAAACAGCTGAAGTTTCTGGGACGTGTAATGAGATAGGAGGGCTTGGAGAATCTGATACTCAAAAGACAGAAGAAAAGAGAGACAGGGAAAAGAAACACACAACATACTTGTTGGGCTTGAACAAATGGATAGCAAGCAGGGTTTGGGAGGGGTAACAAGAGAAAGGCTGTCAAGAACTACAAGGGATACAGAGATATGGAGAGCCATGATTGTCTTTGTCCTGAAGGGACACAGTACATAAAAGAAGAATGATTTTTACAGCAATCATAACTAATACTTACTTTAAATTTTTTTTTATTTCATCAAACATTGAGGAACAGACAACTGACAGATATAGAGGACATTCTAGAACTGCTCCTTTATCAAATTTTATATACAAGACTGTTTACACAGAAATAAGAAGTAGAATTTCAACTAAAGACACACATGTGCATTGGATTCTCAAAACTAATGAAGTAGCTTAAAAGTCTGATAATAATTTTGTTTTTTATTTTCTAACTAAAATTTATAAAATATTTTTTTAAACGCTATCCCCTCAGGATATAAGTGATCATACACAGATACCTTTTTCTTTATAATTTGGGAATTGTCATACCTTCTTGGGAATGATAATGGAGTTGTTTTTCTTTTTGACTAATTGTCATACAAAGCTATTCTACTATTTAATCCATAGTTAGGTAAGAAGAGATGGATTCATGCCTTTTCCAAAAGCATTAGTGTGAAAGTGAATGCAACAAACTAGGCTGCAAATTTGAACTTGACTCATTGATTCAATTTCTGCACTGATAACTGTTCAGTCAGTTAAGTACCATACGTGATACACACTTGGGCGATCATGTCTCGAAACAGACATGACTGACTGGGCAGAAGATTATCCCGCAGTAGTTTGCCATTGCTTTCTACGGTAGACTGGTTGCCGACCAAGGCTATAGAACCCAATCTGTCCTGTTATTTAACCTATAACTGGAAGGAATAGATGGATTAATACCTTTCCCAAGGGTATTTACACGTAAGTGAATGCAAGGAATTCAACTGGAATTCGAACTCGGCTCTCCGATTTCTTGTTCCGAGCCGATATCCACTGCGCCACAATGCACATCCCATGATAACTGTTACCCTACCTAAACATCCCAAATTTTAATTATCAGTAAAAAAATAAAAAATAAAACACAAATAAAATAAATAATAATAATAATGTAACCTATAAGTTCATCAAATTAAATATTTTAAATGATTTTTTAAAGCTATATATACATTTGTAACACCTGGTACACGACACTTAATTCAATTATAGTATAGATGTCATAATGAATGCTAGAATATTGTAAAATAAGATATAAACAGAAAGTTTACTATAAGAACCTTAAAAAAAAAAAAGAGTGATGACCTACTGCATTAGCGAATGAGTGACAGTTCAAGTAAAACAAAATGCCAGATCAATGCACAATATTATTAGACATTCACCTAAAATACTGGCTGAGGTTATTCCCTTCTACCTAACAAGTTTTAGGATTATAGAAGACTTCCAGTAAATATACACCATATACACATGAAATCAAAACCACCTCTTAAAAAGTAAATCTTATACAGACATGGTTAACTATTTGCTTCACACAGGTTCATTACCAGAGTGTTTTGAGTGGGAGCAGCTTTAAGTTAAAGTGGCCACAAGTAAAAGTGGTTAATACTAATGCATTTATCTGAATTCTAACAGTCAGGATAAGTGATTGTCAAATTGTAAAAAGGATACAAAAAAAAAAAAAAATAATGGAAATATTTCTGAGTTTTTTTTCTTGACCAATATGTATAGTGGAAAGTGAAATAGTGTCATGTGCTTATAAATGTCTTTGATGTATGATTTATGTTATAAGAATTAGTACATTAAACTCAATTTTAATGGTGGAAGGCATATGATTTTTCAGTGGGATGTGTCTCTCTAGGTCCCCACCTTAGGGTCAGGTATAGCTTTGCTGACTCATGATTTCACTCTACAACAATGATTTAATTCTTATCACTCATTCTAGTCACTTAAACGCTCATACTGCAGTTGATCAAGCTAGAGAGGTGATTTTTTAAGCACAGCTTAGATGAGGCACAAGACCAAGAGTATGGGGCACCCAGTGAGGATTGAACTCACTACTCAACTGCAATGATTCTAGCAAGATAAGCTTGCTAACTATTACACCACGTCAAGGTGCCCTAATCAAGTTAGAAAAAAAGAAAGTAGCAGCAATCTACTGCAGGAAAATCTTCTGCCTAGTCAATCATGTCTCTTTATAGACATGATCGGCCAAGTGTGTATCACGTATGTCCCTTAACTGACTGTTAGTGAGCATGCAGCAAAGTGGTTAGAGTGTTAATATTCTGATCATGAGGTTCAGGTCCAAATCTCATCATGGCAAATTTGTCAGTGTAACTTCTTCACAATATTGGCCTAGGAAGACAATCTCAACATGTAGCCCTGTTGGAAAGTGCCTGAAAACCATACCTTGTAAGTAAATGGGTAGATGGAACTGTTTAGAAGACAATGACGGTTGTGTAAGAACAAAGTCACAAGTCATCATAACCAATGGTTTGGGTGTACTAGCTTTGTTCAACTGCTGATCAGGTTTGACTGTGCAACCTCTCCCACAAATTGCAACTAAAATCTATTTAGCATAGTTGCAGTATAAATGACAGATTGGCTCTGTGCATGCTGAAGAAACACAATGTGCCTGAGCAGGCATCTGCAATAATTTTTTTTTTATTTATAACTGCTGGTTATATAAGCCAGTTAAGAACCTTAAGATATTTTTTTTAGGTATACACAAAATTTTGAAACTTAATCTTAACAGGACAATAGCCTAGTAAAGTATTGATTCATGAATTTGTTGATATTGTTCAATCTTTGGGCCTCATAAGCAGACATAGACTCAGTAAAAACAGTGTGAGCAATGACTGAGCAGTACTAAAATAAAATCCTAAGCCCCATTGCACCCAGTAGAGCATACGCCATTAAATCCTCACCATCAATAAAGGTGTTGTCAATGTTTCTGTAAATTTTTTACAGGTAGGGGTATTGACCCTATGCAAATCTCTTTATCCTCAGGGCAAAGAAAAATGGTTGCCAACCAAGGCTACAGTATCCAATCAGTTCTGCTATTTAACTCACAGAGGGAGAAGAGATGGCTTAATCCTTTTCCCAAGGGTTTTTGTGCATAAGTGAATGCAACGAATTCAACTGGAATTCAAACTTGGCTCTCTAAATTCTCATTCTGAGCCGATATCCACTGCATGACAAATACACGTTCACTAAAATAAGAACTAGATGAGAAATCCCTAGACATGATCAGCGGAATGAGAAAAACATGAGGACAATAATCTGAATGTAAATAAAATAAACAATGATAACTCTTCATCCCACAAATTCAGACAGAAATTAATCTTAATTGTTTTTTGATGGAACATCTGGTCTCGATATGTTCAATTAAAAAGTTTTTAAAAAATCTTTTCATGAATAGTAATGCATGAATAATGAATGTACATTTTTATTGAAGATTATGTTCCTTTCATTCATTGATTCTTTTGTCTAATGATGAGACTGCACACAGAAAATTGGTAATGTACATCTGTTTGAGTGGGTAAATGACAAAAATAATGACTGCATTTTTCAAATGTTTATATAAACTATTAAAAAAGAAAAAAACCATCAGTTACAAACTCAGTCAGAATTAACAAAATATTTGCTCATAAATAATGAATCAAGTTAGTTCCTCAATGAGAATTTTCTTTTTTGCAGGTCTTTTCCTACCCCACATCTTCTCAAATTGGTGCTTTGTGTTGTTGATGCTTGCCATCTCACTGCTTAAGGCACCTGAGAAAAAAAAAAAGTAAAATTAAAAGTATTTCAGCAATAAAGATATTCTGTTTAATGTTTGCCAAAAATAAATGATTTCTGAGTGACTTTAGGATGTGCAAATTAAACTGAGTAATTCTTGAATTTTTTAAACAAAGGTTTTGTTTTCAAAATTTACATAAAACCCACTGATTAATCTCTGAAATACTTTCTTGCTAGAGTGACTAAAGATTTTTTTTTTTACTTCCTAGTTCCAATAAAGTATTTTTAAAATTAAGAGCCAAATCAGTAGTAATCATCAAATGATAGCACGAGTCGTATAGATTCATGTCTTTCTTAATAATATCTTTTCTGGAATAAAATAAATTAGTAGTCTTGTTGCTGAAAACCATACTGCCAGGACTAAAATAAATTTGTATATTCAATATATGTTTTTATAGTTTTGCAGCAGTCTATTAACCAATCCTGTAAAAAAATAATGAGGGATTCATTTATTGCACTCAGAATCAAAAGAAAAACAAGCATTGCAGTATTTTAATTTTGGAAAAATAAACATTTATTGTACATTTCTTATAAATAATTTGCAGATGTTTTCTCCATGTAGTGGTTTTTGTTTCAAATAATTAATATCAAATTAACAATCAAATTGATATTTTGATGACAATTCATTTCAATTTCAGAACCTTATAAAATGTAAATAAACACTAAAGCATTAACAAAATCATCCAACACTCTTGTTAAATACAAGTATATGCAAGTTAGTTTTTCAGAATTTATTTCATTCTTCAAAGATTGTCTGCCACACAAATATATTTTTATATAATTTAAATAAATTTTACAATTCAATTTGAAGCAGAATTAAACTGAAACAAGTATATTTAACATCCAACCAAGATAATACTTCTGCTTAAGAGTAAGATTTTTGTTAATTCTTACAAATTTCAAGTACAATAGAAACAACTTGAACAAGTTTTATACTTTTATCTCCAAAGAAATTAAGCATGTTAATAAAAATTTGAAATAGCAATGAACAACTTTTTTGATTTAATGAAAAATGATTTAAGAAAGTAAAGGTTGGATTAAAATGATTTAGAAGATCATGTATTTCATATATAGGATATTTAATTCTAGTGTAACCAAAGAGAAAAAATCAGTCGAGAGAGAATATAACTTGTTCACTTACTATCAACTATTCATCATGGTCTTCAAAAAAAATTTACTTTTCACAGAGAGCAAATTAATCTTGTAGGAAATAATACAAATGAAACAAATACAGTAAAAACTATAAAAATGGTAAAGCAAATTTAAGAAAGACTTTTTCAGAATAGTCTTTTTTAGATATTGAAAATACAAATTCAATGTACTTTATTTTCTACTTACAATATTCTAAATTTAACTCATCCAAACTATCTTGCAAATTAGCTCCACATGATTTACACCAGCTGAGAAGAAACTGAACTTTTTTTTCAATTCGGAAAAAACTTTTCTTTTTTGTTTTTAAAGCAGAAACCAATTTCTCATTATTCTTTGCTTTCTTTAAGTCTAAAAAAAAAGAAAAAACAAAAGATATATATGCACTTGTTTCACAAGTTTCATCATTTGGAAACTAATTTTTGTTACATTTTCTTATGTAATTTGCATACGTACTGCCAGCAGTATGCTAATCTTATATCTCATGCATGATGCAATCCCCTTGAAGTTAGCTTCAAAATTAGGTCTTCAAAAGTCACATGATACATGACTATAACACAAATTAAAAAGAAATGGAATAAATGCTACGAAACAAAGTGACAACATTTGATACAGGGAATCTCATTTAAAACAATGATAGTAAAAATAAGATTCTATACATTATATAAATAAAAAAAAATTGCTTCTTGTTTGAAGTATCATTTTCAAGGAAATAATATTTTTATCTCAGAAAACCCATATACAATATTTACGATGCAACATCAATTAGTATATAGCATGACAAAGAAGCATTTTACATTATTACAACATTTTTAACATAATTTAGTGTTAGGGCGCTCTCCACCATTTTAATGATAAATGAACTATTCCATGCACTACAAATAGTGGCAGTGTCAAGACCTCGGTGTTGTTGATGGTAATGTCATAGTAGCGATATACCAGTGCTAGAGTGATTGGAACTGTGCTAACAAGTCAGTCGGATACTTCCGGTAGTCAACCGGAAGTGATTATAATCGGACTTTACATCGTACGAAGAGACGTACAATTAATACCTTGTTTCCTGTATGATTACTAACTCCACTTTGTAAATACTATTTTCTTCCATAATACATTTATTTAATTTTCTGTTGTTCATATTTATTACCACACAACTGAACATTTAGTAAGGAATATTAATGACAAGTTGAAAATTATAGTGAAAATTTTAGATAGATTTATTAATCCATCCTTGTAGAATATCATTTAATTTGAATATTAAACTTCCAACTTATTAGTTTGTCTTTTATATATACCACAAAAACCATTGCTGAGAGACATTCAACAAAAACCTTAGAGGCTGACATTTTGTTGTATCATGGAATAGAGAGATACACAGTGAAATGTAAATAATCTACTTTATTATCAGAGTGGTATAACCAAGAGGTATATACAATATTTACAGTCTCTCACAGTAGTAGGTATTACTTCATGAAGTTTGTGATAATGACAACCCCTTGTGCTAAATGCACATTGTCTTTTATACATCCGGGTGACCAGATATCACATGGTATGAGCCACAACACAACACATTTAAATTTAATAAATGAGTAAAAAGTGACTTATTATAAATAAATTATATATTGAAAATATTTCTTACCTTTAGAAATTTCTTGTATGGCTTCTTGCCATAATCTAAGCAAATCTGAAAAAGCAGCCATGACATAGTCAACTGATGGAGTAGAGTTGGGGCCTTCAATGATTCTAATAACATCTTGAATGAGAAATAACTTGAATTTTGGCGAAATTTGTGATGAATTAGGATCCTGTTATAAACGCAAACAAGAATTAAACAGTTTCAGTCATTTTTTATCTGAGAAAATAATGCTTTATGTGTTACTCAATGCATGCATCATTGACATACAATATTCTTAAAATACTTCATTAGTAGCAGTCTATTTTTATTTTATTTCTTTGTTTTTATGACTAAATTTAGGAATAGGTAATAAAAAAGAAAAGTAATATATTCTTAATTATCAAATTCTAAAATTAAATTAAAAAATAAATATAACAGACAAAAAGTGCATGTATATATATATATATATATATATATATTTTCAAACAATTCATTTCAAATTGTCGGTTGCTTATAACCAAGTTTCGTTAAAATTTGTTGATTTCTGTAATATATATATATATATATATATATATATAGCATCAAACTTTATTATTATAGTGTGCATTTTATATTAGAAATAGACTTAATTTCTATTTATTAAAGCGTTTATTCCATCTATGGTGGCATCCCAGAAATTTTAGTAAAGAAAATGTGTTCTCCACTAATCAAATCTTTGACTCCTTCTGAAGAGGAAACCACTGTTTGATCTGGTGTGTTTTACTGCTTGGCCACAAAGAACATCACAATAAACAAGGCTTTATATATATTAGCTGATAATTTAAAAACCTTTGTATGGCCAATTGCAATAGAAAATATTACTAATCATTTAAAATTTATGACTTTAAAAAAAAAAAATCAGTCATTCACAGTAAATGTTTTTTTTTTTTTAAAACAAAATGAAAACAAGACAAAATAATATTTCCCAGCAACTTTGAGGTTTTGGAAACGAAAAACAGTCACTGGTTGATTCTTACCCCATCAGCTTTATGAAGACAGGATTGGATTGCTTCACTAACAGAACTGTAGGTATCAGTTGTTCTCAGTGCATTACATAATTCTAAAAGTGCCTATAAGAAAATAAGATGTCAAAAGTTATCAGCTTTTACAAACTGGTTCAAATGAATTCATAAACTGATATATTATGTTGTCTGATAATGAACACATCGATTGAAACATAATAGAAAAAAATATGATGGAAACCAACATTTATGTCAATGGTACATTTTTTTAAAATGATAAGTCACTAGCAGTTAAGTATATATTAAAAAACAAACAAATGGACCTGTTAAAGTTAACCATAAATATAACATTAGTCCAACTGCAACTGGCATTTGTTGTATTTCTCTCCCATATATAAGACTGACTCCATTGATAATATCCTTATTAGTCAGAAGCTGTCCCTTCTAGGGATTAAATATGTAATGTAGGTGTTTATTATTTTTGACATTCAAATACCTATTAGTCTAATCGTAAATAATGTAAATATTTATAAGAATTACAACATATTTCTGAAAATCAATATGCACCTTATTTAGCAAAAATAAAAACATTTATACTGCGAGTAACTTTTTTTTTTTTTTACTTTTAAAATGAATTAGTTCCTCACTTCCTATACATTCGATCTAAAAACAAATCCAAAAAGTTGTTAAAATAAACTGATAAGGTTAGAAACACATTATCATGTAAACACTGGAGAAGAAGATTATCATTTTTGTCATTAAATTTTTAATTGAGTTCTCTTGAATAATCTTCAAACAACATTGATTCTTTCAGGTTAATGGTTTGTAACTAAAAAGAAGTTAATGTGTAGTGGGACAAACGGGACACCATTAAGCAAACGTGTAACGTATCAGATACGCTTAAAGTTATGGAGAAGTGACAAAATTGTTTTGTTCCTGGATGTCAGCTCATAATTTTATAACAATGCTAGTTTCTAAGGTAATATATTAAATAGGATAGTACTTAATCAGTAATTGTTCATATCAGTAATTGCCAATTAATCATTTTTCTTTATTACTTAACAAAAGTTTCATCACTGGCTTAAGAATGTTGTAATAGAATTAAATTAAATAATATTCTGATAATTTTTCATTTTTTTTTTTACCAATCCTAGATTTCAACTATCAATTAATTATTCAGTACAACCCTAATTCTGAATATCATTGTCACTTGTTGTCCTAACCTTTTGTTACACATGTGCAATGATAGAATAAAGAGAAAGTAAATGTAAAAGTCTCCAGTAATATATCCCATCAGCATTCCACAAAAAGGAGTTCATCCCTGAAAACAACACAGGTCTCCACTATTTTATTTGGCATCCCCTGATTACAGCAATAATATATTCTCTAATCCATCAGCTCTATAGCAAAAATACTGAACTAAGTAATGCAAGATCTATTCTTTAAATCCTTTCTGCTAGATTATGGACGTTGTAATAAACCAAATAAAAAGAGCCTGGTTAAAAACAATACCAACAAGACACTAGTTATGATATAGAATTCTTTAATCTAGAAGAATATTCTGTGGCCAGTAAAAAAAAAAAAATTTGGCAAAGAAAAAAATTACAACATGGTTTTCTGAGTGACTTGTTTAGTATACATTGTAGTAAATTTTTGAAAAACACTTACTACTGTCAATAATTACCATGGCAAGTGTAAAAATTATTTTTCACTAAATCCAAGTATTTTTGATCTACAACAGAGATCAGAGATTTCCACCATTCACACTGTCTTCAGGGTTAGGGATACTAGGGTTAGAGGTTAAGGATACTGACATACTATAGCGAATCAGTTCTGCATATTCATTAACTGAGGCTGATTGACATGCTAACATTAAAAAATATTCGATAGTATTTCTATTAATCAAAGATGCAGAAGCAATACTAACGTTTTCGTTTTCTTTTTTTTACCTGAAATCAAATATTCACATAGCAAGAATGGATGATAGCTGACAAATAGGGCTAGGAAATACATTTAAAAGAAAAAAAATATTTATATATGACCAAATACTGAAGGTGTACTTTTTGATGAACAACAATTACAACTGGCAATTGATTTGACAAATTAAGAATAAGCTTGTCCAATCTGATCAAATTTAAAATGAAAATCTAAAAAATATTTAATGTTTCACTCTGATGTAATGCTTTCAGAAATGAAATACTAAAAAAGACCATTTCTATTTTTAATGTAAAATGTTTCATCACAATTTATGGTTCTAAATATTATTTATAATTAACTCATTAACTACATTTGAAATTTTCATCATTTGTAATTGAGCCATAGAACTGTAATGATAGAAATTCACATCATCATGAATTAATAGATTAAGATATTGCATTTGTCTTTGTTCAAAGAGACCAAAATATAAAGTGTTTAGCATAAAATGAAAATTTTTGAATCATAGTTTAAAATGTTCATTTTCCTACCTTAGCACTATCAGTTGGCGTGCTTAAATGATCTCCATTATGAAGATGACATATATAGGCATAAGCATAGAGAACACTGACCACTGTATATTTTATATTTACTGATGGTTGACAATTCTGTAAAGAAAAAAAAAAAGCAAATATTAAAGGAAAAACAGCCTCAGAGTTGATGCCAATAATTTTATAGCTCGCGCTAAAACGTTATTATACTTTTAAAGGTAATCAAAAAAAAATAATTAACAGATAATTTCCACAGAACAATATAGTTCGTAAATATGATGATTTTTTTCTATTTGTTATTTTCGTTTGATTATAATCAAATAAATTAGAAACTATGGCACTGTGCTAGCATTATACATTTACAAAAATCTCTTTACTTTCATAATTACTGAAATAGATATGAATAAAAAGATAGTGTAAATTCTTGTTAAGGAAAGTAATTCAAAAGAAATCCATAGATATCCACTGAGTTTTCTTTCAGTAAATCATGACTTCAGTAGTATATTTCATCACATACTAATTCTGATATTGATTATTACAAAAAAATAAATAAAATTTAGAGAAGAAACATTATCTGAATATCAAATCATTTTAGTACTAAATTTATTTGACAGTCATTTTAGACTGATTTTCAACATTTGAAAAATGAAAACATTAAAAAATTATATAACAAGAGAAAAGTTTTAGCTTCACTTGGTGAAATCATTGCATTCTAATAAAGGATGCGATAATAGAACTAAAGTCAGGCAGAAATTACATTTGCCACTTGAATGAACTGTCTGAAATCCAATGAAATAAAACAAATCTTTAACATTTAAACATTATGTATTATTTTCAAGTTAATTTTGAATCAGCTATTTAGTAGAAGAAATGAATGAACAATGGGCCAAAATTTCCATTTTTGTTAAGCAACGAAAGTGAGTAATTTAAGTTATAACAATGACACAGGGACTTAAAATGAATTTCCCAAATGCCATGATATTGCTCCATAAGTGCTTTTTTTTTTTACTATCTGATTATGGTGTATTTTACAAATATGTTCCAGCAGAATATGTTGGATTACCAAGTCTCAATTTGATCTTGTAAATTAACTTTTCCAGACAGGATACACAGAGATACATCTATTGCCAAGGAAGACCTTACAGGAGCTATGACAAATATGGAATACTGGAAGTTCTATCTTGGCCAAGGCCACAGAATGATGAATGATGATGAAATCTCAATAATTTTTCATAATCTTGAAACAAAGTTAAAATTAGTTAAATAAAATATAATTTTAAAAAAGTGAAAAATGAACTACAGCATTAGCCCTCAAAATAGCATTTCTGGACCACTGATCTGGGTGGTTCGTTGAAATCAAGAATAACTTTCAACCTGAATGATAAGTACTTAGCAATGGCCCAAGTATACGCCTTAATGTCTACAATATTATTCAAAATGGAAAAAATGACACCAACTGGAAGGTATTCATGATCATTTGATCAAGAATTTATCTGCATCAGATGCCACTTATTCATTAAGTATTGAATGAATGCCAAAAAAATAATTAAAACTTACACGGAGGAGTTCAGAGATGTTGAGAATATTTTCTCTTATTGGTGGCCTTTCAGAAGGTGTGTTTTTCTCTACCTCTTCAACATCTTTCACTTTTCTGTTGTCCTGAAAAAAGAAATTGAAGGATTATGTGTGTCCAGTAAACTCAAAAATTTAATGACTTATTTAAGCTAAAGTTAGTAAATATATTCTCTGAGCTATTATCTTTTAAAAAAATTTTAATACAATAATTTTATTTTTCGTATTGATTAAATATTTTGAGATTAATTTAAGTAGAAATTCAACGATTATGAAAGTCTTAAAATAAATATGCCACATTGATAAAAATACTCAAAAGTATTTAGAAAAAAACATCAGTATTTTTTCTGTTTTTTTTTTTATTTGTGTTGGGTGCTTGAAAAACTCTCAGTAAGAATGTAAAGTGAAAGACACTTTAGAGACTATTCCATACAAACCTTATAATTCCACCAAGGAGTCCAAATTTCAATTAGACCACCAAGTTGACCACTTGATATCATCTTTTGAAATTCTTCTTTTTCTGATTTGGTCAGTTTTTCCCAAATTTTGTCTGTATCTGAATCTGAAAACGGTGAAAGCTAAAATTCAATTGAGCTTTTACTGATCATTTACTAATAATTAAGAATTGAAAGTGATATGCTGACAGACAATTTCTTTTATGGAAAATACTTTCTTTTGTAGATATCTGTCCAAGTTATATAATTCATTCTTGATAAGAAAAAAATTTAAGCACTTAATTCTTGGGTGGATGTGAATGTATAAGGAAATACTGATAAGTTCTCAACCTGACTAAGTAACCCTTCCCCAAAATTCTGATGGTTTGTCATATTTTGGGAAGTGGATTGGATCAAGACATTTTCAGCACTTCCTTGTATATTGAGTCTGATAAATATTTAGAAAATAAAACAACTCATAATTTAAGAATCAATTATAGTTTTATATTGTTTAAATAATATAATGAACAAATAACAATATAACTGAAAGTAAAAAAAAAAGAAAAAAGTACAACTTTGTGTAACAATAAGCCATTGGTATACAATGTTTGTCTTAACAGGTGAAATCAAAATATCGTGTTGAGCATCTTTTTCACTTGGTATTAACCAAGTTAATGAAAAGACGCTCAAATTGACTAAGGGAGAGAATTCTAATTATACATAGTTGACTTCAACAAAAATTCGTGGAAACATGTGGCTCACTGGAGATCTTGAAAGTTATTAAGAATTTGAATAACATTTTTATACACTCAACCTTCTTTAAAACATTCATATATTTAAAAATTTCAGAAACAAATAACACTTACAAAAAAGAAAATTTGACTGTAGTTTGTTTCTTGTATTTATAGTTGATATAATAAGGAACATAGTTTAGAATAAAATTTCAGAAAAGAAGACAGAAAAAAAAAAGAGAATTCTTTATATAAATTAAAAATTAATAAAATTAATTGGTCATCATCATCAGTCATATGACTGGTTGTTGAAACATCGCTGCACAGTTGATCCTCTGACCAGTTCCCTCCACATATCTGGATTGAAAGGTGGAAAGATATTCATTCATGCAATGTCTTTGGCAAATAAACCTGGTAGAAGTCATCTCTCTTCATAGAGAGATGACTTCTACCATAGCTAATGTCTTCTGACTTGAAGGCTTACTTTGGTCACAAAAAGATGGCCATTGATTCCATCAGGGGAACTCTCCACCCTGGCTGTTGACTTCAGCCCAGAAAGTCTTCCATACAGCAACACAATGTCATCATCCCACTGGTTGCATATATAGCTATAAAGCTTAGTCTACCCCATTGTTCTATAAAGAAAATTTGTCTGCCTTTTGAAAGGTTTTGTTTTTAATGCAACTAGGTGTCTAACCACTCTCCTCATTAGAAAAGCTGGGTGAGGAAACCAGTCTAGTTTCAAATGACCTGACCAGATGGTAGATAGATTTGGGTTACATTTTTTTTTAATCATTTCACCCCAAGCAAGGTGGTACTGCCACTGATGTGCAGGGGGCTACATAAGAGAGTTAAAGTTTTAAGCAGGAGGAGAGTGAAGACAAAGAGGAACCAGCTACAGGGAGTGAAAGAGAAAGGGCAAGCGAAGGATGTGAACACAGGAGTGAAAACATTTGCGAAGGTAGAAAGAAAGGAAAAGAACAAGATACATGGGTGATGTAGAAAGGGCTGGAGTTAAGTGAATAAGAGATGGGAATTGACTTTGCATCAGAAAAGCAAGTATATGGAAAGTAGTTCCACAGGCAGGAAGCACGAGAAAAGAAGCTGCTGGAGTAGAACTGTCGCTTGCATTTGGTTGATCTAACTGTAAAAGGGTGAGACCTTGTTGCCAGTCTGGTTGCCAGAGTAAATTCTTGTGGAGGGGGCACCAGTGACCTAAGTCCGTCAGAGAAGCCATGAAAATATTTATAGAAGAGACAGAGGGCAGCCACGTCCTGCCAATGAGAAAGTGGTTGGAGTCGTGCTGCCAGGTCAGGACCAATCACATTACAGATTCTCCTTTGGAGCTTGTCGAGAACACAGAGATAAACAGCAGGGGCGCCTGACCAGATATGACAATAGTATTCCATGCACGGTCGGATGATTGATTTGTATATGTGCTACATGGTATCAGTAGCACTTGTAGAGTAACCTGACATAATAACTGGTATAGATAAAAAACAATAATAATAATGCTTCAGAATTTTGCTAAGGTCAGCGATAATTTATTATAAGAAAACAACGAAATGAGCTAAGCTATATGCTCAGACACATCTAAATGCAAAAAACAATTTTTTTAATTTTAGCATTCCAACAAATTTCAGTATTTACTATTGGTGCATAATTAAAACAGATGCTTGAGTTTTTCTCTC
This sequence comes from Ascarosepion bandense, assembly GCA_037127315.1. Taxonomy (NCBI): domain Eukaryota; kingdom Metazoa; phylum Mollusca; class Cephalopoda; order Sepiida; family Sepiidae; genus Ascarosepion; species Ascarosepion bandense. Next base: position 1,334,032 of record JBBBDQ010000573.1, on the reverse strand, counting down.
TGCTGCCTACATATATATAATTCCAGCAACAAAAATATTACTTTAGTCTGATGAAGTCCTAATAAAATGCATTACACAGAATTTTTTTTCACTTTATCATTCATTTGTTTAGAACTGTTCTGATATAAAGAAATTTATATGTCACATTCTCTCATAATTTATCACCCCATTAAATTATTACTAAAAATATAAGTATAATTAATAGTGTTCTGTTGTGTTCCCCTTTATGCTAATGGTCTTGAGAAAGGCATGAATCCATTTATCTCCACTAATAGCAGGTTAAACCAGGTTCTCAAGCCTAGAGTGGTAGCTGTCTAAAAACACAACTCAGAACTCCAAACAGTAGAGAGGGTAACAGGAAACCACTCTACTATCTTTCCCAAGAAGTCATGGTAATTCACTGCTAATAAAGGAAAAGCATGATCACCTACGTCCTGAAGAGATAGGGTATTTTTTTTTTTTAAATGGGGCAAAATAGTTTGGCCATTTATAGTGCACAGACAAATAAAATACATCTAATTAGATATACAGATTATTTTTGTTATTCTTGAATTAACATAATGTTAGTGAATACTTGCATTGAATATTGTTGCCATATCTGGCCAGGTGCTCTTGCTATTCATCTCAAGGTTCTTGACAAAATCCAAAGAAGGATTTGCTATTTAATCAGTCCTGACTTGGCATCTCCACTTCAGTCACTTTCTCACCAATGTGATGTGGCTTCCCTCTGTCTTTTCTACAAATATTTTCATGGCAAGTGCTCTGATGAGCTTTCTTCTATGGTACTGTGTCCAAGTGAATTTAAGTGTGCTACTAGACTGACATCTAGGACCCACTCTTTTACTATTGAAATATTTAAATGCAACTGCCACTTCTACTTAAACAGTTTTTTTCTCGCACTTGCTGCCTGTGGAACTCTTTCATTTGCTTGCTTCCCTGGTAGCTACAATCTCTAAAAATATAAATGCAATGTCAATTACCATTATCTTGAAATCCCATTCATCTTTTATCCTTTCTTCAATACCCCCTATACCCAGTCTTTTCTATTACTGTAGCCTTCTGAGTACTAGTGGCGGTCCCACTTTTTTTGGATGAAATGATTACATAAAAATAGATGACAATATGGATTTAAGTACCATGTTATAGTCTTGTTTCATTTTGTCTAATTTATTTTTTCTTTTCAATGAAATAAAATAATTTTAACAAATGTATGTTTCTTGAAAACCCACTCTTGTCCTGAAAGAATCTGTTCCCAAGAAATGTTTCTCTATCACATTTGTTTAAAACACGTTTGTTATTTCTACCACTTGAATTATTAGTTTACACAAATTACAGATGTTACATAGACAAAGAATATAAAACTCTCACCAAGATTTAAACCTTGAAGACGATCTGAGAGGTCAGCTTCATCCTCTAGAAAAAGAAATAAAATAATTAAATTTAACAAAGAAATTTTCTAGTATATTTTTCATTTAAAGAGTTGATTAATTACTAAGTTGAATTAAATATAGTTATATACATCAGTGTTTACAAATTGTAAAAAGTACTGATGAATTTTGTGCAAGGTAAAAAGAACAAGTTTATAAAATTGATTTCACATCATTAAAATTAAGTCTATGACAAAGTCTTCGGAATTATAACTGTGAAATCAGTCGTCTTTAATTTAGTTTCTCATTATTTCAATATTTATATTGATGCATGGATGTTTATTAAAATGTGATCAAAAAATAAATTGAAATATTGGTATTATTTCTTTAAACAAATGTGAGTGTAGCACGACTGATGAAAAAAAAATCAATTGAATCCCTAGATAGTCTAATATTGATGTGAAATGAAAGTTAAGAAACCAATAAAATTTGCTACTTTTGATTTTTAAGTAAATAATGAAAATAATAATCATCAAAATTAACATTTTTTTTAATACAGAATAAATTTTATGGACTAAAACAAAATCTAATTCAATATTAACAGAATTTAAGTGTAAAAGTTAAAGAACATGAATTTCACATACCATCATCATCAGAGTCAAGGTATTTATCATCATCATCTTGCATTCTTTTGAGAGTTTCAACCATTTTATGCCTTTCTTCAGGACTTTACACAAAAGAGAAAATAACTACATTTAAAAAATCTAGATCTTGTATTGCCTTTAAATATATACAAATGTCAGCCAAGTAAACTAGCCATGATAAAACAAGTGTTTCTGTACAAAATGAATTATTAAATGCAAAATGGATTTTGGGTTTTTTAAATTTTTTTAGATAATACGAATAGTATGAAATTTAAAAAAATGCAATAAAATATAAATACTGTCAAACAAGATAACCTGCAAATTACTACAATTCTATCTGGTGAAAAATGTTCAGCCAATACATTCACCTTAACATAAAATTTACTAATTAAAATAAAAATTGTATGATTTCTACATAAAAGAATGAATCTTTACATTAGGACAGTGATATAATCCAAAATAGCTCTTGCAAAATATCCAAACTCCCATTTTTTACAGGTTATTCTCATTATTTACCTGGCCATATAGTCAGAAAGTCCTTCCATCACACAGTTCTTATAGAATGATTCTGAACACTGGAGATGCTTCTCACTTTTATAACATTGAACAGAACAGTAATTGGAATGGCATTTTGGACATGTGTACTTAGACACATGGAGGAGGCAGCTGAAAAAATGAAATTATAAAATCATTTATCAACAGTTGCTTGGATAATATTTGACTTCTTTACAGAATGAATACATTTTACCTATGACGCCTTTGCTAACACTAAACACAACCTTCTTTACAAACATATCAAGAGATATACTTTCAACTTTAGTTTCATATTTATACTAGCTTCACAATACATCAACATGTTCTAAAGCGTAATGAATTCATCTTTAGCAAACCGACTCTTGTTGATTCTACTTCATGAATTTTCTTCAAGTTAAATTATGGTTAAAAAGATTTTAAAGATTCCAAGGAAAGATATATAAAAATGTTCTGAAAGGAAATGTAATATTTGCTATCATAAGATCATAAAAAAAAAAAAAAATCAACTTATATACATTTCATTCTTTCTGTATAAACAATCCATTTATTTCAAAGGCAAGACAGAAGAAATAACTACAAATCGAGTAGATATACCATGTGTCGGTATTTACAAATACATGAATGTATGGAATACTAAGGGAATAGTAATATTGTGTTGTGTTATAGATCCAAATGAGAAGAACTTGCCTGCTTCAAAAATCATATTTTCAAATCAAGGAATTTCAATTCCAACCTAGTCTGTTGTATTTTCTTTTGCACTAACAGTAATGGTAATGTTAGCTGTCTCCTGATAAGGAAACATTCAGCATTAATTGACTGAGTAGTCAATGCCTTGGAATTTATAAAACCTTTTTCTTAAAACAGTTTTTCAGGAAAAGATTTTCAAGTCTAGTAACTGTTATGGCACTTTCCAGGATTGATGGGGGCTTCTTTCCTAACTTTTTATTTGAAGTAGTGTGAAATGTTAACATTTTTATTATGTCATTATTTTCTCTTTGAGTTACATGTGCTATACATTTTAGTTGCTGCTGTTGTTGAAAGTACCCAAGTGTTATTATTTCTGTTATTTGGTAAAGTTATTTGTTTGTAATTCTGTAGCACCAATCCACAAAGTTTGAAAAATGATGGTCCTCACTGAAACCTCCAGGCTTCATTTGTTCTTTTTTAGCCATCGATCTGAGAAAGTGATTGCATACAGCAAACAGTTTAGATATTTCTAAATGAGTTTGGTGCCATGCATGACATTCATATCAAAGTCTTGATCTGACAAGGATATTTAAGAACATGACTCAAATTTTTAGGTTAATGTTTTGGTTTTGTAGCTATTTAGAATTTTATAGAGAGATTTATCTTGAGTTCGGTTTCTTGGAATACTTCGTAGAAAATGTTAATTCAGGATTATTCTTATCCTAACTATAAATATCCATGCCATCGGTATAGCCTCGTCATCATCAGTACATTGACCTCAGGAGGGAAAGCGGGGTCATTATTTTGTTTCGGATGTGCTTTGGAATGCTTAAATGATCAGTGCCTTCACATCAGGGCATAGTCTAAAAAAAGACTGAATAGACTGTGTCTCTCATTTCCTCATAGTCATACTACTGATAAGGTTTGAAATGTTTCCATATTGGCGGTCTCGCTAGACGTGAATGATTTTGTGAACTGGTGCATTCAATAACATGGAAAATATTTTCTAATGAGAAGAGGAAGTCTCTATTAATGTGGTAATATGTTGCTGTGAAGTCAACATGGCAGTTATACAATTTTTTATTGAAGTGGTATGCAATTTCCAAGAGTTGTTTATTGACACGTATATCATCATTATACTTCTTACCAAAATGAAAACCAAAATGGGTTGTGAGAAGTTAACTTTCATAAAATGATGAGAGTCTAGTTAATACAATGTTCATTTGTACTTTTACCACAATCACTCCAACTGAGATACCTCTGTAATGTTTGAGGATCTTGAGGACTACTTTTTTGTTTCCATAGTGCATTAATTTGTGATAAACCAAACTTTTTTGGGGATGTGTACCTGATTCTAGACTTTCTTCATGAGACTGACAAACTTGTTATTGAATTCAGGGAAAAGGTAAGCTATTTTCAAAAGTTCATCTTCAACGTCAAGTGATGCTTTATTATTCTTTAGTTTTTTAATAGCTTTCTTAATTTCTTCATCATTAGGTTTGTTATTGTTTATGTTTGAGACAAACTTTGCAATGATTGGATATCTATTGGTACATGTTCTATTTCTGCGAATATCTTTAGTATGGTCAGAGATTAAATGTGACTCAAAGTGTTTTCAAAAACAGGACATTTCTTCTATGTTGCATAATGTTATTGTGATTTTTCGCTTTTCTCCAAATTTTAATACATTGTCCATGGTTTTTGAGAATGTTAGCTATTTAAAAAAAAAATTGATTGTTAATTGTTTTTCCTTTCTATTTTTCTTGTTTGTTTATTTCCTGTACCAATTTTTTCAACTCATAATTGTCAGCCCATGGAAGTATCATTTTCTTTTAGGCATTCATGAAATGGTTTTATGTGCTTTAGTTAATGAAGATATAATAACATTATTTGATCCCTCTATGTTGTTTTGATCAAGATTTAAGAACATCAATTTGGAATCTAGTCTATTACAGAATTCTAATCTTACTCCTTCATTTTTAAGAGTTTTGACATAATACTTAGGTGTTTTTTTGTGTTTTATACCAGTGTAAATGAGCTATTTTGTTGGCTTGTATAGTCAGTTTATTTACAAGTAGTCTGTGATCAGATTCAAAGTAGGGATTGTATATCCTAACACAAACTGCCTAAGCCAAGAATTTGAGAAGTCGTTGGAAAAGCCATGATAAGCTATTGTTTAAATAGCAGGTAGTCTGGGCTCTCTAGCCTTGGGTAGCAAACAGTTTAAGAGAAAGAAAAACCAATTTCAAACTCTAGAGAAGGCAACAGGAAACCACACCAATATCTTAAGAAGTCATGGCAATTTACAAATACTACAGAAAAAGAAGCTGTGGAGAATCAATATTGCCTACTTCCTGAAGAAACATGATGACATTATTAAAATTTACTTACTCGCACAACGGATCAATAAACAAATATCTGAGACACCTGCATAGTAACTTAGTAAAGGAAAATAATTCCTTCCATGGGAATCAAATTTCCGTTTCTTTCAGTAAATGATGCCTTGTCTTTGCTCGATGATGGTAATTAATTTATAGTTTCATTTTGATTGAGTATTATTATTTTAAGAAAAGAACATCACGAAAATATTTAAATTTTAGTCATTAATCAATAAAATTCCCAAAAAGTTGTTCAAACTACTGAACTCATTCTTTGCTCTGCTTCTAGTCGATCGATTCATTCTCCAAAGAGACTGAAGAATGGATCAGTTGAAATGTTACGTTAACAATTTACATTAATAAAAAAAAAAAAAGAAAAAAAAAAGGGGGTAAAAAAGTAAATTAATTCTTCGAATTTCAACAACTCGAACAATCCTGGTAATAATTTGGGAAGAAAATATAGATGTGCCTATCTCAGCTGGAACCTGTAACGACCCCTAACATTTTCTTGTTTTGTAATAATGTCTATGTTTTGTTGCGTATCTAAATTTTTAATAAAATTTTGTAAAAGTAAAACATAAACAAAAAGCACTGAAACTGAATATAAATTTCTCGGAGTAGTTCTGTTTATTAAAGCAGTGATGAAGTGTAATCCGGCCGACTAAATTCGTGTTAGTGTTACTGTTGACTGTTGTGTTGAGTGTGATATTATTTGTTACCATAACTCACCTCAGAAAAGGAAAGCATAAGTTAAATTTGTTTTGTTTATGTTATAATAATTAATATAACAAATTTAACTTATTCCGTAAAATTCATATTTCGCATTCTAAGCAGTGTCGATCATTTGCTTAGAAGAAAAAAACTTTTTCTTAAAATAGAAAAATTATGTAGCCTTACATTTTTGTGTTGACAGATGTCAGTGAAAGATTGTTGTTAACTTGTTAGTGTTTATTTTAAACAATAAGGTTTGTTTTCCGTGTGTAAAAAAAATGCTATATTTTACGCATCTTCTTTGGTATGATAACGTCTCGCAGAAATTCATTTTACACATAAAATTATAAAACATATCAATTTTACGTCTCAAAAACAACACCAAGAACATCTTGCACGTTAAACCCAGGAAATTAGTTTGCTATTCCATTCTTTTAACACGTGTTCTTGTTAAGTTAAACAAAACTGTTTTTAAAAAAAATCATGTTTTAAGTCGAAGAAAAAGGTTTTTATTCTGGAAATAAACATTGCAAGAATAAAGTGACAAGGTGCGGGCGTCTGTATTAATAAGATAAAGTGAAAAGAAAAACTTACAAAACACATGGTACATTTTTATCATTTATATTTGGACACTCTTCCTCGTCAGAATTGATAGTCTCCATGTCGGAAAATGAAGGCAGAAATTTGTGTAAGAAAAATAACTCTTGTTAAATTATTGTCTCCCTTGGAATCAGATAATCAACTTCTTTTCTATCTCCATTTTTCTTTTTTTTTTACAACTTTTCGAGTTTTAAACCTTTGTTACATTTACAAATTTTTGTGTTTCTTGGATAGAAAATGATTTAGATTGTAAGTATTTTTCAGAATTGAACAACTAGTATTTTTTTTTTCTTCCTTTTAAAAAAATTTTCAAATTACAATTTCCATTTTTTTTTTCTGAATAGGTGTACTGTACAAACTATTACTAAATTTCAGAAAATTTAACAAATTCCACAGTCAGGATATTAAAAGCCAGAAATTAACAGAACATTTTTCTTGGTTTTATTCAATGTTATCTTTAGATGGCTAATAAATATTAAGAGATGATTCAACAATGTTTGTACTTTATGCTTCCAAAAAAGGTTTGAATTAAAATAAACATGAAATCAAATCCTGAAGCATTAATGAAAATCTCATTTTATGTACTTTAAACAGTCTTTAGAATATAAAAAGAAAACAGTGTATTTAATAAATAATGTTCTTAATTTAAAAAGTTGATATCTCATGAAAAATAGTGTAATAAAATGTTATTGTAAGGAACTTAAGGACATAGTTCCATACAAGTGTAGGGAGTTTGATCAACTTTATTAAATTGGTGTTGTGCCAAACATAATCGAACTCCCCACAATTTGAGATTATCAAAAGGTTGGAAAAATAAAAGTATTTTGTTTGTATAAATAAATGAGGATTTATTTATTGAACAGCAAATTGTATAAAATTATTTATCTGCTCCACTGAAAAAGTGAAATATGTAGCCAACACAGTCACATAGTCAACTTTGACTACAAGCTCATTTTTCGACAGGAAGAAATATAACATGGGTTATTGAAAGTTCAATTTTTTTTTGTGAGTTTGTAAATCACTTTCTTTTCTTGGGTATGATAAATATTTTACACAGGCTTGCAAAATTTGCCTTAGTTTTTTTCCTTCAGTCCAGAGTCAATCCTTTTTTTTTATTGATCAGAATATAGATTTCACACTGGCTCACAAATTTGCAAACAGTGAAGAAAAGAGAGTTATTTTTATTTTGTATTCACCACACAAGTTCCAGTAAGTTTTATTTTGATCGGTATTTGTATGTCTTTTAACAAAGATTCAAGAAAAATAACAGAAAGCAACCTTTCAACAAAGTTAAATTAAACAAGATGTACAGTGGTGTGGAGATTAGTGATTAAAATAAACTGTTAATTTTCTCCTACCAGAAGATTAATAAAGGATAATAATGACAAGAAAACACACAAATAATTTTAACAAAACCAGATTAGGAATTTATTCACAAATTTACATGCTTGATGTAGTGTCAGTTGCTCATTTCAGGAAAATAAATCAGAATTCTTAAAGTCTGTAGTTTTAAAGTATTGTCATGAAAAGGGAATGCTCATACAACAGATTAAATGATTTGACACAAAGTAATATTATTTACTCACTGGCAAATTTCTGTGGAGGCAAGATTTTCATTGATCCAAAACAATTTCACATAGGTTTGCAAATTTCTTTCCTTCTTTTTCTTGGCTAACTTGTTAATTTCTGTGAAAGGCAAAAATCTCACATAGGATAAAAAATTTTCCTTCTTCAGTCCTCCAACTTTGAAGTGAGTAGGTGAAGGTAGTTATTATTATTTTAAACACACTACAGATGAAAAAATACAGGAGAAAATAGAATCAATTTTTTAATCTCTATAAATTCTTTAAAATCTGCACAACTTGTTATATAGAATTTCTGGAATAAGTAGTTATCATTATTTATATTATTTACATTTTGACTAATGTTCTCATCTTTGTTTTTATTATTTCAACCCAGAAGTTGGAGTCTTTAACCTCCAAGTTCTAGGTTTTTAAGGTCACATGGCTCAGTGGATATAAGTGTTGGTTAGTTCCAGTTACTTGACCCAAAGAGTTGTGAGTTCAATACCAGGATACAACAGTAGTGAACAAGTAACTTAGAGAGTCAGGTTAGAAGAAAATAACCCATGACTACCAAAAGACGCTTTGCACAAGGAATGAGAATAAATATACCCTAGTGATTGTAATAAAGGGTTAAGTTCAAAATTCCTAGCACCTGAAGAAAGCCAGAACATACAACAACCAAAACATTGTACAAATGACAACAAAGATGAGGACAATAGTCCAAATGATGTAAATAGTGTAAATATTACCTCATCTCAGAAATATAGACAAATTCTGTGTTAGCTTGGTATTTTTCTTGACAAACAAAGCTTGAATTGGTTCTCAATGTTTTATTTGTGAACTAATCCAACTGCTGAATATTTAAGATAAATATGAATGATTACACGCATCAGCAGGTCTATAAAATTGTTTAGCACACCTTAAATGTTTGGGATTGAGAAGAGTTCCTGGTTACTAAACAAAACATCATGCTTCTTCTAACAAATCGCGCATAAAGTAAGTATAAATGCAGGAATACGAAGAAAGATTTATTGCTATGGATATTATACAAATGTGGAAAATTATTTATTCACTGTTCCCAGTCAGTTTTTTATGCTCTGAACTCAAAGAAAATTATCAAATAAAGAATTACTTCTCACATGCTATCAGCAATCTGCATGTCATTATGCAAATGTTGACAGATGTGTCTGACAATTTTCTCTTCTCTCTCCCCCTTTCTGATGAATCTTTTTATTTTTGCAATATGATTTGTTGACTTTTCTGTGTATAAAAACATATTTTTCATGAGGTTTGATCTCATTCTTTTTATTCAAAATGAGTAACTAACATTTTAAGCATGGATTCTGATAATTAAATTTAATACATTTAATTACATCTTACAAATACTTTTTTATGTGGTTCTTCTTTTATATGTCCCTTCAGGACATGAGCGATCAGGGCTCTCCAAAACATTTTAGCCTTTGTAGCTCAAAGTCTTTAAAGACTTCATAATCCTATGAATAACCTGAAAATATAAAGTACAGATTATATATACAGATTTGTGACAATTTATGATCAGTGCTCATTACTGATAACTTAAATATTTCCATAGCAACAAATGGTAGATTCTTAAGTGAATATATATAAATATACTCTTTAATTATAGAAAAACAACCTATTCACTCAAATAAAAGCATTTTTAAAAAATAAGGTTCAAACAAAAAAATTTACGCACACACACACACACACAGACACATATATATATATATATATATATATATATATATATAAGCTTGATATTTTTTCTTGACAAAAGATTTAATTTGTTCTCAATGTTTTATTTGTGAACTAATCAATTGCTGAATATTTAAGATAGATATGAATGACTACACACACAAGCAGGTCTCTCTCTCTCTCTCTCTCTCTCTCTATATATATATATATATATATATGTCAGTTAAGTGCCATATGTGAAACACGCTTGGTGATCATGTCTCTTTTGAGATATGACTGACTGGGCAGAAGATTATCCCACAGTTGGTTGCCATTACTTTCTGCAGTAGACTGGTTGTCAGCGAAGGTTATAGAACCCAATCTGTCTTGTTATTTAACCCATAACTAGAGGAAAGAAATGGATTGATATCTTTCCCAAAGGTACTTGTGCATAAGTGAAGGCAATGAATTCAGCTGGAATTTGAACTCGGCTCCCTGATTTCTCATTCCGAGCAGATATCCACTGCACTACAATGCCCATATATATATATATATATATATATATATATATATATATATATATATATATATATATAAAATCTATTATGTCATATAGGAAATATGAACATATGTTTTGTCCAAAGGAAATTTAAATGATATGAGCTAGTGGATTAATAAATAATAGATTTTTAACATAGTATGTGATTTTTTATTCATGATAAATCAAAAGATTGTAAGGCAATCAAAAGGTTAATCTGATTAAATAAAAGTTTTTATAATGATCTTCTTGAATATCTAATAAAGGTGGCTGCATCTAATGAAATGCAGTCTTTGCTGGATATTTGAAAAGATCACTGAGTTAAAGATAAACAATCACACACAATTTGTTGAAAAAGTTTAGCAACAATGCAGTGGCACAAATCAGGAAAGCAAGAAGAAAAACAAAGCAGTGGGAATAAGGTAAAAAATGAAAAGAGAGAAAAAGAAGAGAAATGAATAAAAGTACTCTTTGACACCTTTGGGTAAATCAGTAATCTGATCTTGATAACAGGGCAGTAATCTGTATTTATGATAACTGATAAAGATTCAATAATTGAAAAGAGCTTTCATATCATTGATTATAGTTATTTGTGGTCTGGTGATGAAAAAATAGAAGATAACTTTGGCAATTTGTCACAGAAATAAGTAAAATGAGAAGAAAATAGAGGTGACCGGCAGCGATAAAAAGTGAATTTAAGCTGGTAAAAAAATAACAGGCAAATTAAAAGAGGGATATTTTTAAAAACAAAAGCAGTAAAAAGCTGAATGGTTGTACTTCTAGACACATTATGAGACTTCTTAAGAACACTAGGTATTATAAGCAATCGCCTATAATCCAAAATATGTTTTGGCTTTAAATAACTAACAATGGATTGATAAGCTGTAAAAAACAAATCAATCATTCAACAGACATGTCAGATACCAGAAATTAAAAGTTAACGATTGATGCATTTTCAGCATTTCTCTCAATGTATAACTGTAACCAGCATTTTTTATATTTTGTTACTTTTGCCCTATGTATCTAATCTAATCCAAATCTATCTAAATCTAAACTTATTTATAAATGGAACTTTGTCTGTGTGTATGTATCTGTGTGTGTGTGTCCATTACCTATAGACTCCGAAGCGGCTGAACTGATTTTCTTGAAAATTTACACAGTTGTACTATAAGCATCTGCGAGTGTTCTTAGCTAGGTTTTGTGTTGAGGTAATATTGATAATCAAAGAAATTGGGTTATAGAAGGAGTGGTCCGATTTTAATCAAATTTGATACACTCATAGACAAAGACATAAGAAACGATATTCAGAAGTTTCAAGGTTGCAGTTCTTACAATAGTGCAGAAAATCAATAATATACATATATATATAAAAGGCAAGATGTTTGTGTGTGTGTCTGTTTATCTGTCTGTATGTCCTTTATACAAATCCACAATTTTTATCCGATTCTCACCAAACTTCACACAAATATTCTTTAGGCTGAGTCTGAGATCCAGGATCATGGATTAGTTTTAAAGCTTTCATTACACCCGAGCAATGCCAGGCTATATTGCTAGTATATATATATATATATATATATATATATATATATATATATATACACACACAGTTATTGACAAAATTATTCACCCCCACTGAATATTTGCATATTTTCTAAGGAAATGTGAATATTTGCAAGTATTTACTGAATTTACCATAAATAGTTGATTCCATATATAGTTTTGAATAATTTGCTAAACTTTTAGAAGATTCCATCTATTATATTCATAGTTATAGATTTTTTAAAATTGGCACAGTACCAAATTATTTGTCTCCCCTTATGAAAATTATGAAATAATATTGCCCTATAGCAATTGTAATGCTTTTTATTCTTAATTTGACATTTGATACAAACACCCTTTGAAAATGAAATTGTATTGACCTGATTCTATAAAATTCTAAAAGGTAATGAAGAAAACAATATGTGAGTGCCACATACTGCAATAACTCATTCATTCTACAACCCTGGCAAAGGCCGCTGAACTTGACAAGAAGCTCAAAATAAAGTTAGTTGATGTGTACAAAGAAGGTGATGAATATACAACACTTTCCAAGTATTTAAATGTTCTTAGATAGACGATTCATAGCATTATCAAGAAATATAATGAAACTCGTTGTATTGAGAATAAATTAAGGACTGGCAGAAAACAGTTAATTTCTGAGAGAATGGAAAGGAAAATTATCAAGATGTCTCGAATCTTCACTTAACGATAAAAAATATTGTCAATGATGTAAGGACATCAGTGTTGAATGTACCAATGAAGGTGGTCACTAGATTCTTTCATTGAGCAGGACTTCAAGCTTTTTGCTCAAGTAAAACACCCTTGCTTAAGGCTAAACACTTAAAATGCAGATTAGCTTACGCTAGAAGCTATCTGGAACATGGGAGTAAATATTGAAACTCTGTTTTATGGTCAAATGAAACCAAACTAAAATTATTTGGTCACATGAATTCCCATTATGTATGGAAAAAAGTAACTGAGCTCTTCTTCTTGTATGTACCATGTACTTTCAGAATGTAGGTGATCATGGCCCTCCACATCTTTCTATCCCTAGTGGCTTTTAGCATGCTTTCTCCTGTTACTCCACCCAAACCCTGCTTCACGAACCACTTGCTCAAGCCTGTCAATTATGTTACATGCTGCTTTCCCCTGTCTCTCTTTCTATCTTACCTGTGAGTATCAGATTCTCCCATTCCTCTTTCCTCATTACATGTTCCAGGAATTTTAGCTATCTTTTCCTGATGTTAAGTATTAGCTTCCTTTTTATTTCCATCTTTCCAAAACCTCATTGTTTCTTATATGCTCAGTCTAATGTATCTGCAGCATCCTTCTGTAGAACCACATTTCAGTTGCTTCAAGTCTCTCTTTCATCTTTGATGAGATTGTCCAGTATTCACCGCCATATTGAGGAACAGACATAACAATCCAGTACTCTCTTTTTTGTTTCTAGCAAAATGTTCCTGTCTCTCAATACTCTACTCAGCTTCTGGAATAAATTTTTTGCTATGCCAATACACCTTTGGATCTCCATGTCGCACTTTCCATCTTCTGTTAGAATACTTCCTAAGAATTTAAATTTCTGTGCCTGCTTGATTTTAGTATCCCCCTCCTGTAGTTGGCATTTTAGACATCTCTTTTTGCTGATGGTAATGCATTCAGTTTTCTTGTAGTTTAGTTGTAGTCCTTTTTGCTTTCTTTAGCTGCCTCTCTTGTAGTTCTCTTTCCATGTCTACTATCAGCACTGTATCATCTGCATATTTTATATCATTCAGGCTGTGACCACCAATGACACATCTTGGCATGACTTCTAGGGCCCTCAGAATAGTCTTGATTCAGTGAAAAGAAACCCCTTTTTATCTTTGTATATCTGCTGAATTTGTTTCCTGTCTGTATAAGGGTGGTTTGCTGCCAGTAGAAGTTCTCTTGATTACTCAAAAAGGGCGGAAGAACTTTGAAGGAGTCAACGGCCAGCTAACTAAAGGTGGTGTTTTGATAAATCACAGAAAACCACATCTCTATCATTCCCAAGAACAATCATGGCCATGAAAAATCACTATATGAAACCCAACGACTTGAAGAGGATTAAGGCTGAAAGAAGTAACTCCTCGCCCAGTAAGGACTGACATACACAACAGATGTCACCCAGTCATCATCCAGCAGCAACTGTTAGCACCAATGGCATAAAGGGGACACAATTCTTTTAAGTTTGTCCCTCGCCCAGAAAGGAACAACATGAACAACAGGTGTCTCTGGACTGTTATCATGCAAATGTGCATAACAAACAAAAAATTACCCTAGGGACATGGAATATCAGAACGATGAACAGCTGTGGTCAACTGGAGAATGTCAAGCAGAAGATAAGCAAATTGAACATCAATATTTTTAGAATATGTAAAACTAGGTGGCCAAACAATGGAGATTACATCAGTGACAACCATAGGATCATATATGCAGAAGGTAAAAATAATGAAAAGAGAGTCAGCTTAATAATGGATAAAGAAATGTATTCTAGGATACTGCCAGTTATCCAAAAGAGTTGTTTTGAGTTGTTTTGCTCAAATTGAAAGGGAGACATTTTAACAGATCTATTATAGTAGTCTATGCGCCAACAATGCAAAGCACTGAGGAGGAAATAGAATTTTTCTACTCCATACTGGACAATGCTAAGGCTCAGTGTAAAACCAAAGAAATTAGAATCATCATGGGAGACTTGAATAAGTAAGGAGAGGGAAGTGGTGACAATTGGCAACTTTGGTCTAGGAAACCAGAATGACCAAGAAGAAAATGGGTCTAATGGTATGCAGCAAATGAGCAGGTAATAACCAATACTTGGTTTCAAGAACACCCAAGATGCTTATGGACATGGAGAAACCCAGGACACCATACAAAAAAAGCAAATCAACTACATAACCATAAACAGAAGATTCAGGAATGCAGTCATTCAATGCAAAATTTATCTAAGTGCTTACTGTGGAAGCAACCACCTCCAAGTCATTTGCAAACTAAGAATGAGGCTTTGGAGACTGAAGAAGCCTAGTGCAGCACCCAGACTGCAATACGACAGACTTGTGAATGACCTCAATCTGCAGAAAAAATACACTGACAGTGTAGAAAACAAATACAAGGAACAGATTGGAAATGGAAACTCAAAATGAGACACACTTAAAAAAGCACTAGGGACATTCGCAAACAACATTGTCCCAAAGAAAATCAGATGTAGAAGAAAAAAAAAGTAGATGACTGAAGAGATTTTGGACTTGATACAAAGGAGACAGAAAACAATGACAAGATAAAGGGATGGAATACAGAAAACTACGCAAGAAAATAAGGAACAAATGCAGACAGGCTAAAGAGGAATGGCTCAACAACAAATGTGCAGAAATAGAGAGATTGAGCATGATTAATAAAAGAGACAGGCATAAAAAATAAGGGAACTAACAGGACAAAGAACGTACTCCTCAGCAAGATGTATAAAATCCAAGGATGGTATGTTCATATTAGAGAAAGAAGAAATACTCTAATGATGGGAAGAATATATAAAAGATCTCTTCCACAAAAAGAGAGTAACCAACAATATACAGAGATCAGACAGAAAATATTAAAATTCGATGTGGAAGCTTGTAGCGGAACTCTAGATCCTGATTGGTCATCAAATCGCAAAATTCAAAATATGTCAGAGAAACTGTTTTTCCACAGCTAAAAAAAATTGTTCTTTGAGCCACCCCATGTGACTGGATTGAATATTTAAGGATAGTCTCTAACCAGGCAGAGCGGTCAATCAGGGGAAGTGGATTGCTGAAACACAACTAAAACATGTAACAGCAACTTCAAATCGACCCGGAGATGAGGTCAGGTTGCATCTTGTTCTCTCTCGCTTTCTCCTTATCTATTTTAACAATTACTACTAGAACATTTTGTACAAACTCTTGATACCTTAACCATCTCATTGAACATTTCTATGAATTCTTGTTAATCTTTTCTTATAATAAATTTCTATTTTAACATTCAAAGTGTATATTTTATTATTCAACTCTTCTGCACTAATTCTGCATTTTCCAACCTGCCGACAAACAACCTTCTGATAATAATTCTGATGATTATAATTCAACATAAAACTTGTAAGCTGTAGGGAGTTTGGTTAAGTCTGACATTAGGCCAAACAAAAAAAAACATTCACCAGCTCCCTACACTTTAAGCTACAATGGCCAAACTGAATAGAAACAAAGCAGCTGTACCAGACGACATTGTAATAGAGGTGCTGACAGCCTTCGACGATTTTGGCATAGAGAAAATTACAAAAATAATAAATGAAGTCTATAACAGTGATAAGATACTAGAAGACCTAAGCAGATCAATTTTCATAGCACTACCTAAGAAACCAGGTGCAAACAAATATGAACTCCACTGAGCAATTAGCCTAATCAGTAACATAACAAAACTCATCATCTGAATCCTGATGAATAGAACACACAGCAGAATCAGGCCAGAGTTAGGGCAAGAGACTGAAGCTCACAAACCCCTAAAATACCCTCCCTACAATTAAGCATGGTGGTGAGAGCATTCTACCCTGGTGATATTTTGTTGCTTCTGGACTAAGAGAACTAGTTAGAGCATAGAGTGTCATAGATAAAGATCAGTATTTGGCTATTCTTAAAAATAAAATGAAACAAAGTGTACAAAAGCTGTCTTTGTGGTGTCACTGGACACTTCAACATGACAAAGATCTGAAATACACAGAACAAATTATTACAAAATACTTAGATGACAACAAAATTAAGGTATTGATGTACTCTGTACAAAGTTCTGACCTAAAACCCATTGAAAATTTATGGCCATATTTGAAGAAAAAAGTAAGAGGAACTAGAATCTATTACCAAAAAAGAATGAAGTAAAATGCCTATCAGTATCTTGTAAGGAACTACCAAGAATAAAGGTTACATCATTGATTATTGATGCAAAAGAGCCAATAATTTTGGCCTAGGTTTAATGTTTTTTTGTATTATTGAGAATTTAAAAGAAAATTGTTGTGAGCATCACTGAACATTCTTTCAAATCCATTATTTCATCATTTGTAAAAAAAATGCACATGGAGTTTTTATGAATATTTGAGGTATTATACTACAACTTTCTTTGTAATTATGAAAGGAGATGAATAATTCACACACACACACACACACACACACACACACACACACACACACACACATATGTATATGTATACATACACAGTGTTGTCGACAGAATTTTTTAAAATAAAACATTTATTACCATCATTATTAACTATCTGATGAGAAATTGTTTTTCAGTGGTGAAATAAAAAGTACAATTTTGTAGTAGCTTGTAGTTTGCACATGTTCTAAAGTAATAATTAATAATAAATATTGATTGCTCCATTTTTATACCGAGCACTGTTTTAAATTAATGTTTTGAACATTGTAATTACTTTCTTCATTCTTATTCATTTGTATATATATATATATATATATATATATATATTGTCATCTGCAGACAGATCTGTTTCGCCGTATCACAGCTCATCAGTACGGTTAGACTCCGATTGCTTTTTTACCCAGTTAAATATATATATGATTCTATTAGTAAAATTATTACCTAGTCTGAAAAAGTTCTTTTAAAGGATGAAATGCATCACATACCATTTTTTACAATTTCGTTATTCAGTCACCTGCCATATACATGTGTGCATGTGTATGCAAACACTCATGCTCACACACACAGACACAAGCACAACTATATATGTAAGTGTGTCAATAAGTCCATAACCTAATGATTAAAAATGCCATTATTTTACACAGTAAACATTTATTCTTTAATGTAATCTATAGCTTATGGCCATATCCCATTGATACACTGGTTCTCATTCAATCACCGAAGTTAAGCAACATTGAGTCTGATCTCTGTCTAGGTGGGTGACAGTTTAGGAATACCAGGTGCTTTGAGCCTGGATGTGCAGTTGGTGTAATGGATAATGGCTTGCAATTGGAAATCAGAAAGCCGAATTACATTCCAGCTAGGTTTATTATATTCATTAATGTGCAAATACTCTTGGGAAAGTTATAAATCCACTTCTTCCCTCAAACTATGGGTTAAATAGTGTATCAGTCAATCATTATTCTCTCCAAAAAATTTTACAATCCAAAAATATTTTCTGGCTTTAAAATAACCTGCAAAAAGTTGATGTACTGTAAAAATCAATCAACCAATCAATTCAATATGTTCAATAAAATTAATGCAATGCTTATTTGTTAATCACAAATTGAGCATTATACTGAGAAAGTATCATATCCAAATTCACCTCATAACTGTGTTGGGCTACAGATATATTGATGTAACCTCAAATATATATATAATGCAGTGATTATTTTATATCCGCTTGAAAAGAAACAAAGTAATCAATATATTTATACTACATAAATAATATCATCTAGTACAATTATAGTGTTTGTTGCAAAATGTTAAATACACACACTTGGAAAAAGTCAAGTTTGATGTAAGGATTCATTTATAGAACACCCAGTGTGCACCATCTGTATGGGCATTTGCATGTATGCACTTGCATGTTTATGTATTTAATTATATTCTATAATTAGATTATGCAGTTACCAAGAAATCTGCCTTTCTGCACATAATGCTTCCGTTGCTTTATCTGACTTGTATGGGCTTCACTTATATTTAGCTAAATTGATTACAAATGGTAAAATTTAGATATACTTCTAAATACCATTCAGCAAATAAAATATGAATGTTCATTTTACGGCAAAAGAAACGAGCTATAATTATGCTAAAATTATTTGTATAACATTTTTACGATTAGCAGGCTTAAGTCATTATTGTGTAATTGAAGGACATATATTGGAAACCAAAATATAATAATAAAATAATATTACTATCAGGTCAGGCTTAAGCCTTATGCAGGTAACATGTAACGCAGTACAATTTGCTGTATGGATGAGTGGTTGGCATCTAAAATCAGCTCCCCAACTAGCTTTTTTGCTGGTGAAAAGGGTGGCTGGTCAAAGTGGATGAGCTTCTTATAGAAGTCAATGCCCAACATAAGCAGTATAGCCCGGTGTTGCTCAGGTGTAATGAAAGCTTTAAAACTAATCCATGGTCCTGGAGCTCAGACACTTTGGACATTGGCACGAAAGACTAAAAAGCAATAGTTGTTTCCAATTAAAG
Organism: Ascarosepion bandense; assembly: GCA_037127315.1. NCBI lineage: Eukaryota > Metazoa > Mollusca > Cephalopoda > Sepiida > Sepiidae > Ascarosepion > Ascarosepion bandense. Next base: position 1,314,580 of record JBBBDQ010000573.1, on the reverse strand, counting down.
CGAAACCATAAACTGAAAGAAAAATGAATGGATGTAAGTCAAATTTTCATTTCCTGGAATTGATATCAAATAAGTTTTTTTCGTCGTAAACTGAGTTTTAAAGGCTAAATAAGTCCACTGAGTAAATGGTATCATGGCTGAGACTAAGAACTACAATTATACCTACTTAGAGCCAAACCAAAAGCAAAAACTAAAATGAAAGGGCTGAAAAAATACAGACATACAGGCAGATAAACAGACACACACACACACATCTTGCATTTTATATATATATATATTATCGATTTTCTGCACTATTGTAAGAACTGCAACCTTGAAACTTCTGAATATCATTTCTTATGTCTTTGTCTATGAATGTATGAAATTTGATTAAAATCAGACCACTCCTTCTATAACCCGATTTTTTTGATTATCGATTTTCAATATTTATCGAGGGGGGGGGGTACCTTGACACAAAACCAAGCTAAGAACAGTCGCAGACGCTTATAGTACAACTGTGTAAATTTTCAAGAAAATTGGTTCAGCTGTTTCGGAGTCTATAGGTAACGGACACACACACAAACACACACACACACACAGACAAAGTTCCATTTATAAATAAGTTTATATATATATATATATATATATATATATATAAGGCTAGGATGGGGTCATAACACTTGAATGACAACCTTCCTGGAGATGGTGTCTTGATAAAAACACTTGGTACACTCAAACTACTGTGTGTTCCTAAGTTGGGTGACAGGAAGAGCATCCTGCCTTGTAAAACCTTGCCTCAAATTCTTATGACAAGAGATCCTCTGTCAGGCAAGACCCGCCTTGCTTTGTTGCAAGATTAATCCCAGTCTTGTCTCAACAAAGAAACAAGGCTTTGTATGTGGGGATGTATGATTCAGTTAATGAATCATTCTAAAATGGGAATGAAAAATTATTTTGGAAGAAATCAGAAATTATTTACTATTTCCCAAGGATGAATAAAATAAACAGATAAATATACATGAAATACATTTAATCGTGAATTGTTTATACTATGTGGTTATTGAAAATTACACAAATACAAAATCTACTAATAAGTAAAGTTTCGTGGCATAAATATCTAACCTAGGAATAATCATTTGTGTCTGTGTGTGTGTCTGTATAAAAATTTCAGATAGTGTATATCTGTAAAAAAAACAATAGAAATAAGTTTACCTTTTGTCTTCATTCATATATATATATATATATATATATATATATATATATTTTTAATCATCTCACCCCAAGCAAGGCATTACACTGCCACTATTGCGCATGGGGCTACATAGGGGAAGGTAAAGAGAAGGAGTGGTTAGACATAGGGAATGTCAGGAGGAAGGTGACAGATGAGTAAGGCTAGCGAGGATGAGGTTTGGGCAGATGGGAAGAGTGTTTGATAGAATGGGAGCAGGTTAGTGTGTTAGGAGGTGTCTATTGACCTTACATTTAAACTCCTGGAGATTGTAGCCATCAGGGAAGCAATCGTTTGGAAGAGAATTCCACAGTCGGGAAGTGCGAGGAAAGAAACTGTTGGAGTAGAAGTTACGGCTGCATTTTATCAGTTTCACTGTAAAAGGGTGGGATCTAGTTGCTAATCTAGTATCTCGTGCAAATTCGTATTTAGGGGGCACCAGTGATCTAAGTTCATCGGAGCAGAAGCCGTGAAAGTATTTATAGAAGAGACACAGGGAAACCACGTCGCGCCGGTGAGAGAGAGACTGCAGGCAGTCTGCCAAGTCGGTATCTATCACATTTAATATATACTTAATAGCTCCGTTTTATTGCATCAAGCACTGTTTTATTAACACAAGCACTATATATCATCATGTCAGATGTTATTTTTATTGGATACTCATATTTATGTAGGTGCTCTGTTTATTTATTGTACAGTATATCTATTTATTTTTGTCTACCAGCTTGAACGTTTGAGAAATTTTATTGAAGAAAAACTTTCACTCTCCACCAGGAATTGAACCTGCATCACTCAAGGCAGAGATAGCTATCATTTAGTCCAATAGATTTGATTCTTGCTGAAGTGGGCAAATTTTTCTTAAATAAGATCCGCGAACATTCAGGTTGTTAAATGTAGATAAATATTCTGTTTAATAATTAAATGGAGTGCCTACTCAAATATCATTATCCACTAAAAATAACATTTAACGTGATAAAAATCTGCCGGATTAATAAAAAAATCCATTATTGTGCATTCGGGCAGCACTTCCTCTTTTATACAAGTTTCATTTAAAGACTACTGGCAATGTACTATGCTTAAGCTTTTTAATTTTTCTTGTGTTTATATAAATGTTTTCTTTTTTGAACATAAAGTGTATAAAAACTGTCCAAATGTTCTATATATCTGAGCACTTTTAGCTATTCTGTTAGCCATTTTTTGTGCTCAGATATATAGAGTATTCAGACAGTTATTACACACTGGTTAGTGAGTTTGGTCCACACTGGGTACTTCATACTTTCAGCTTTGTGCCACATCCAAGCCACACTATATATATATATATATATATATATATATATAACTATTCTTTCATATATATATATATATATATATACATATGGAGAATATACAAAATTGCATCCATCAACATTCATCATCACTTGATGAATGTTTACAGAGACCAAATAGTAGCTGTAAGCACAGTTATTTAATGATTAATGAATTTCAGCATCAGCAGCAATGATGTATGTGATAAACCATGTTCCAGTTGGTCTTGCACAGATAGTATATGTGTGTGTGTGTGTGTGTGTGTGTGTGTGTGTGTGTCTTCCAGTATATATAAACAAAGCGTAAAAAGTTTCTGAGCTGACTGTGAATCCCAGAAGGGATATATACACTATAACCTTATACAAATGATATGCTACTGCACCATTGAAGATATTCCAATACAATAGATAACATCATATCAGTATCTGTTTGTCAATCTGTGTGTCTCCAGCATTTGAATGAATATTGGCCACGCGTTAAAACTGTTTTAGAGAAGCAGTGAAGGATTATCTGCAATCATGCCTAACTGGGGAAACATTCATACCACTAAGTTTGGTCCATTCCTACCCTAATACAGCTTTCAGTCATAGCCAGACATTTCAGAGTTATAAATAACACAGTATTGAGTAAAACATCACAGGACAATTCAAGGAGGAAAAGGCATTAAAAAAGTCAGGAAAAGGTGGTCAAAGTGAAAATAAAAATAAAAAGGAAAGGAAAAAGAGACATAAACATTGAGCTGTTAAAATACTGCAGTCTAGTGATTCCCTGTTCAGAGGGAAGGGGACTTGGGAAGGCAATTGCTCAACAATATAGGCTTAAGAGGATAATAGCTGTAGCACTACAGCGGTACTCTGCTGATTTTGGTTTTAACAATTCTGCATCTTTTTCTTCATCTTTCATGGACCAATGACATGTTGTGTGCGCTCTGTAGGATGTGTTTTGGTAAAAGCACAAGTAAGTACAATAATTTTAATTAAGTAACCAACTTTAAATTTATACCTTCATTTTTATATTCTAGTTTCACTTTCAGCAATATACATACACATGTACATACTTACATCTCTCTCGACATATGTGCATATATATGAATATATTTTCAGTGCCTTTTTGAATATGCATCAATCCCTTAAATTGTCTTAAATTCTGTTTCCTTTTCTTGTAATGATTCTATTTTTTCAATGAAAGATTTTGATCTAAAGTGTCTTAAAATCCAAATTATTCCATTCTGAATCCCTGACATACTGAATCAAGTAAACAGGCCATTGTTAAATTTCTGATGACCTTCTCCTGACATTTATTTTACCAAATACACACAAAAACTTATGCACAAAGAAGTTACTGTGATATATATATATATATATATATATATATTCTAAACATATGCTATTAAATATATATATTTAATAGCATATGTTTAGAAAATTACTGCCTACCTCGATATACTAAATATATATATATATATATATATATATATATATATATGGAAAGAAAGAGAATGAAACAGTGATATATATATACATATAAATGGGTGCACACATAAATATAAACACTATCTAATCATATATATATATATATATATAGGTGTCCTGCAGTAGTTAACATGTTACTTTGTCATTCCATATCTGCTACAGTGAATACACACATTACTAGGTGCAATACGATTGTTATATATATATATATATATATATATATATATATATATGATATACTTTTAAGATATGCTATATTTATGGATTAAAGTGCTTAATATAACGGATAGAGTATATGTAAATATAAAAGTGAACATTGAAATGAAATTAACACCCAGAACCAACAGTCTGTTTTTTTATACTAAATACAATTGTAAGACCATGACTGTCACCTCTGGGTTTTGACTTCAATGCCCACTTTTATATATATATATATATATATATATATGACTGCCTCATTCTCTTTCTATATATCTGTGTGTGTATGTGTGTATACTGCATCATATATGTATGTATGTTAAGCTTACCTTATTCTCACTCTTACATATATATATACTGTGCACATGCATACATACATGTATGCATGTGTGTGTATATATATATATATATATATATATATATGCATGCACACAGAGAAAGAGATTTATATGCATACACATACGCACATGCACAGTACCTGGTGTAATGCAGTGTTTAGCAAAATCATCCCACAACCTACATGATTTCATATTGTGGCCTTTTGACAGACTAAGTTATGTTTAGTAAATATCTATATATATGTGTATGTAGTCATATATTCACTGCAGAAACCTATCAGAAATAACTATATAAATGTGTGTGTGTCTGTGTGCATGTATAAAGAAGAAGATAGATAGAGATATTTACATATATATATATCAATAGGTAGACAAAATCATATATGTTTAAATAGGTAGATGTAAAGAAAGATACATAAGTAACTATTCATAAACAATTAATATTATTATTTTTGATTACATTTTTTAACTAAAATGATTAGTTGTTGTTGTTGTTGTTGTTGATTATGATGATGATGACGATGATGATGATGATGATGATGATGATGATGATGATGATACTTTTTCCTTCAGGATTAACTTGTAAGTGGTGATGATGATATTAATAGGGCAGATATTGACTGATAATATACTAATGATAATGACAATAATTATGATTGGCTTTGGTAATAATAATAATGGGAAATAATTATTTTATTACATGTGGTTGCACCATCAATTCTCTTTCTAGTTACTACTATAGATTCATACCTAAAAATAAATTTGAAATCACCTCTGTGTCCTTGCTGACCACTGGTGATTTTCATAATGTTCACTCCCAATGTACTAGTAATTAAGTAAAACCACTAAATAAAGTAATGCTAATTATAAGGTTTGCTATTAAACACTTTATAGAATAAAATGATATTAGACTATATCATGCATGATAATATATAGCTAATTATTAGTATGTATGATATTCATTGAATTGTACATCATGTCATATTTATGGGATTTAGTGCCAATAAATCTGATTATATTTAATTTTTGTAGAGAAAATCACTGGAACAACAATCATTTTGGATAATTGTTTGGCATCAATCAAATTCAGAAATTTGCTGACATAAATGCACATATTTATTAGTGCTGGGTATATATATATATATATATATATATATATAAAGTATCCTTGTGAAAATATGGATACATAACAGTCAGAAAAGTGAAATCTCTTGAGGCTATATTTAAAGTTATAGTTCTAAATTTTCAAAAATATATAATTGCATGCAAACACACACACACATGCACACACAGAGGGTGGCTCAAAAGTGATTTTGTCATAATAATAGTTTATAAACACATATTTCAGCTCAAACACGATGGTCTTTCGGGTTTCAGATACATTTTTGGGGGAGATATTTCCTTGGTAGATCATTTGGGTAGACAAAAATAACAAAAATAATCATCAAGTCTATATTAGAACTTTGACAGGAGAATTTGGACAGCATTACTATTCCCATAAACATTCCTTTTCCAACCCAAATTTGAAATTCTAAATTTTTCTTTCCCAAATTTTGGAAAATTAAAGAGGAGGGACTTAACCCAATAGAGAGTTAGAGATTAATAGATTTGGCCCACACCCCCAATAACCTTTAAATAGATACAATCTATGTTTAGTTGAAAAAATTAAAATATTAAAATATCCTAAGCAAAATTTGCTTTTAAACTTAAGAAAAAAATTTATAAGCAAATACTGTCATAAATTTGACATTTGATACAAACTTTCCAATAATTAGTCTAACATTAAAATTCCTTTAAATAGTTGTTTTTTTTCTCTTATTATTAACTCAATAATTAAATTAAATTTTAATATTCTTTCCTTTCTTAAGTCTATATTCCTTCTAGTTCTATTGTTTGGTTTGGTTTGGTATCAATGTCATCATAGATTTAAATTTAATTTCCTAATAATTAATAATTTAAATTCCTTAAAATAGTTGTTTTATTTCTTCTTATTAGCCATACAATTAAATTATAATATAACTTCTCATTTTTAAATCTGTTTTTTTTCTAGTTCTATGACTTATTTTTGACTTAAGTGGTGCAGTGGATATCAAACTTGAATGACAAATCGAGGTACTGAGTTTGAATTCCAGTTGAATTCCTTGCATTCACTCATGCACAACTACCCTTGGGAAAGGTATTAATCCATTTTTTCCCTCCAGTTATGGGTTCAATAATAGGATAGATTGGGTTTTGTAGCCCTGGCTGGCAACCAGTCTATCGCAGAAAGTAGTGGCAACCTACTGTGGGATAATCTTCTGCCCAGTCAGTCATGTCTCTTTCGAGACATGATTGCCTAAAGCCTGTTATCATGTATGGCACTTAACTGACTTACTGGTATTTGACCTGTTTATTTTGCTATTCATACTGTCATAGTTTTAAATTTAACTTCATAATAATTAATCTAAAATTAAAATTCATTTAAATAGTTGTTTTATTCCTTCTTAGCAGTATAATTAAATTATATCATATAATAACTTCTTGTTCTTAAATCCATTTTATTTCAAATGTTATGTTTTATTTTCAACTTAAGTGAGAATTAATGTTTATTTTGGTATTAATGCCATCATAGGTTTTAATTTAATTTAATTTCCTAATAATTAATCTAAAATTAAAATTCCTTAAAATAGTTGTTTGATTATTCTTATTAGCAATATAATTTAATTATATTATATAATAACTTTTTATTCTTTAAACCATTTTCCTTCTCAATTAAATTTTAACTTAATATATTTAACCAATTTGATATTAGCATTATTTGTGATACTTTAAGAAGGACCTTGTAAGATTGTTATTTTGTCTGACCTATTTCTTTCTTATATATTTTTTATTAATTATTTTTTATTTTTTTTTATTTTTTATTTTTAACTTATTTTATTGCATTTCTTTTGACTTCTGTCACCAAAGTGGCAGGTTTACTAGTTTTAACAAGAATCTGCTATGCTTTTCCTTTTTCTTTTTCCCACCTTCACTTCTGTTTTTTTACACAAACAAATAAATTTAGTTTCCCATAATGGTTTGTTTTTGCTGATGAGATGGGTGTTAAATTCACATGTTGAAATGGCCATTTGATTTTGGAAAATTTGAATTTCTTTTATATGTAATAAATATTGGCTCTGTAAAAAAGTAAATTTAATTACATTGAGCCCTCTGGCTGGATCAATTTTAATATTTAATATTAAGAGGATCTGTTTAGGATTTACCTTCAAACCATTTCTTCCAGATTTATAACTAATATATCTCTCTCTCTCTCTCTATATATATATATATATATTGTAATTTTATTATTACAATGGTTTATAAAAGTATTATTTCACTACACAAAAGTGTTCATGTTTCAGAACAGTTCTTCTTCAGGTGATATTTAAAAAAAAAAATGGTGAAAATGGTTTATAAGTTATAAGTTACCTCTTATAAAAATCTTAATTTAACACACACAAATGACATTTTCTTCCAAAGCCATATTCTATAAAGAATTACACAACATTAAATAAACATTTGTTAACAATGGATTTTCTGACTCTGTTATTGATCAACAAATTAAAATGTATCACAAACTTAATAATACCTCTAACAATATTCATAATATTAATAATAACAGTGTACATCAAAATAAAAATAACACTATTAACTTATACTATTGCAACCAAATGCATAATGATTACAAACATTATGAAACAACATTCAAAAACATAATAAGTAGAAATGTTAAACCAATTAATAATAATAAACAAATTAAGCTCATCATATATTATAAAACTTTAAAATAATTGACTTAATTTATTTAACCAATTTGATATTAGCATTATTTGTGATCCTTTAATCCTACAACCACACAACTAAATCCTCTATAGAAAAACAATATAGTGTATCAATTTACATGCCTATTCAGAGATTGTATCTTTGATACTAATAATAAACCACCTACATATATTAGTTTTACTACAACCACACTCTCCTGTAGACTTACCTGCCAATTTTTTGATCACAGTTCAAGTAAATAACATTTTTTAGAAAAACATAGCCATGTATGTAATACTAGACAGATTTTAGTTGATAACACAATAATACTCACACATTCACACAGTAAAAAGGACCTTTATATATTGGAGGCCATCTACATTAAAACAAAGCAACCCACACTCAATAAAATCACATTTTAATCTAGTCACAACTCATTACATTTAGAAATATGGTTCTGCTGACATTTCAGTCACTCATGTGGAGTGACGTCATAGAACTGCTTAACAAATTTATGAACTGCATCTGCTATTCGGTGACTGTTATCATCACATCGGAATGTTTTATGTCAACACAAGATAATATCATCTTTGATGGTGGATGTCTTTATGTTAACGTCCATCTCTGAAGATGGCTCATGTGAGCTGAAAACTTAGAACCAGCATGATAAAAAATATCCAAATGTTTGACAATTTTTGTCTTTATTTTCACCTGAAATTAAAGCCAAAATACAATGTTTAGAACAGCTCACAAGGAAACATAAGAGACATTCGTTGTCTGTTATATTTAATAATAAATGTTTAGAAAATTATCTGCTGCCTCAATATGCTAAATATATATATATATATATATATATATATATATATATATATATATAATTTTTATTTAGGAAAAATGTTTTACAATTTGTAGACAATCTTCAGGCAGCTGACCACCTGAGGATTGTATACAAAATATACCAAGGAGAGACTGGCTGTTAGGGACAGCATTCCTATAATTAATAATAATATTTGCTCAGCTATCAGGCACTGATCATTTCTTTATCTCTTGAAAGTACATTTTTTACCAATTAGTAGATATTTATATATAGATATATATATAGGTAGATTTATAAATGACATTTAAAAAAAACTAAGAATAAATAGGTCAGCCAATGAGATGAATTAAATGCGGTGGGAGATTATAACTTTTTAAAGAATGCTGTATGTACAACTCAATAGACAGTCGTGTTTCATTGTTTTGCCATGGAAAGCCAGACATGTCAAAAATTTTTAACCGGAAAAAGAAAAAGCTAAAACAGAAAAAAATAAATAAAAAGGAAAAAAAGAAGAGAGAAAATGCAAGATAGATGAGGCAAAAAGGGAAAGACTAGCAAAGAAAATCTCAAATATTGGCAAAGATAAAATAAACAAAAAGAAAAGAAAAGAAAAGAAGATCAAAGCCAACATAAAAGATAAGAATAGTGATAAAAATAAAAAAACATTCTTAGAGGGATTTATTCGTAAGTACAAATAAAAGAATAATAGTAATTAAAAATAGTTGCCATTTCAATAAGCTAATTTTGTTTAAAGTTATAAAACAAGCAAATTAAAAATTTTGAGATAAATTCAGATATATTTAAGGGTATGGAAGATTCTGTGGTTGAAAAAATTAGTGATTTCTTTACATTGGTTCAATAAGTCAGTTTTGGGGAATTTTATTATATGAATTTTTTCTTGTAAGCAAAGGAAACATATTTCATGTAACAATTTACATGTTCTAGCTTTCTTAACATTTTCCATTTAACTGTAGATTTATTTGCCAGTAGTAATTAGAGAGAGAAGTAGAATTACTATATACTTTATTATGGAAAGATAAATTATGCTGGTAAAATTTAGACTTTATTCTTAGTACATCTGATATAATGTTTGATAATATTAGAATTTTCATTAGCAGAGATAGTAGCTAAGTACACAATGGAATCTGTAAGGCATTTATTTTGCATAGGACATACATTAGGATTATGACAATTGCAGGAACTTAAGTTATTATCATTATTTATGGTATGTTGGTTATAATTAATATCGTAATGTTGTTTTAGAATTTTATTATTGTGTTTTTTTATTATTATATCAAGATTATCAGTGCAAATATATATATATAAAAAACAGGGTGCAATGAGTAAATTTTTGCAAATTTATGTTTTTAATTTTGAGTATGCACATTGTTTGTTTTTGATTTTGTCAACTCTACAGTATAGTAGTCTGTTAGGTAACGTTTATAAGTAAAAGAATACCATGACGTAATTCAATCAGCCAGAAATTTGGAAACAGCATGCTGTACTGCTTGGCATTTGTGTTGCAACCTTCAATACAAACACTTCAAAGTGTTTGGGTGTCAATCTGAGGACAGTGCAGAGGATTTGCAAAGAGCTTAATGGTAATATGAAGGTATATTAGCTCGGAAAACTCACTGTTCTAATAAGAAAAGATCTCCCAAATTTGTTGGTGAAGGCTTCGAACTCAGCACAGAGGCCTATATCAAGTGCCTTGAGAAGGTAATGCTCTTATAGGTCAAGAGGGTGGCTGCTGGAAGATTTTAAGTCTGGCAACAGGACTCTGCAACATGCCAAACAAGCAGGAAGACTCAATCATGACTATCAGACAATTTTTGTAACTATATCACCCCTTAGATCTGGCCACTCCCCAAACTGCAACCCCTTTGGTTATTATGTGTGGGGTGCAGTTGAGTGAGAGACTAACAAAACTTCTTATAATACCAAAGATGAATTGAAAGCAAGAATTATGGCACCATTCAACAACTTAATAAGGATACCATCCAGAAGAGTTTCAGGAGATTCTGAAGTCATCTGGAGGCAGTGGTTCAAGCCAGTGGTGATTTTATTGAATAAATTTACTCTTTAGTATTTCATAAAAATTTTGTGCGTTTTTGTGGTAAATATATCTGTTGAAATGAGAGGTCAGTGTTATTTTTCTTCAATTCAGATGAAAATTTATCCACACACCCTGTATTTGTTTGAAACTATATATCAGTCAGTAAAGTGCCATACGTGATACACACTTTGGCGATCATGTCTCAAAAGAGACATGACTGACTGGGCAGAAAATTATCCCGCAGTAGGTTGCCATTGCTTTCTGTGGTGGACTGGTTGCTGACCAAAACTATATAACCCAATCTGTCTTATTATTTAACCCATAACTGGTTGGAAGAGATGGATTAATACCTTTCGCAAGGGTAGAAACTATATATATATTGTTTAAATTTTGCTTTATTTATGAGGGAAGAGTTCTCAACATCAGAGACAGAGCAATCAATCAAATGGAATAAAATGAGTATAAGTAAGCTTTGTTCTAGAGATTACTGGCAACTCTGCAAGAGTGCTGAACATGAGCAACTCCTTATACCCTACTCTCTTCCATCAGTTTGAAGTATTTTTATTTGTTGCAGATAAAGCAGAATGCTTTGCTCAGAAATTCTCTCTCAACTTCATTCTGAACTCATCAGGAGTATATTTGCCTGATTTTTCCGAGAATGGAATCTTTACTGAGGGTTTTGCACATAGCTCTGACCATGGTTTCTGCTAACATCTCTAAAGTAGGTCCCCATGAGGCTTGGTAATTCTATGCTATCTCTGCATTGGTGCTCAGGAAATGTACTGACTCTTGTTCTCTTCAAACTCTACAATAAATACATTTTATTTCATTTTACATGACCTCCTTTCAGAAAAACTGTATAACTTTTCTTTTTCCAGGTCTACTGCTGGTGTGTTAATGGTTATTACGGAATTTGTCTATCAGGTTTTAGAATGGCAAGGCACAAGTTATGACTTTAGATGTCACAAAGACATTCGATAGGGTTTGGCATGCTGGCCTTGGTGTCTCTGGATAAATATTTGACTTAATTTATTTGTTCTTAACAAATCATATAATTAACATCGTGTTGCTCCTAAATCATTTCATATTAATGCAGGTTTCTATCTTTGCATATACATTATCTTCATCAACAACATTCCCAATGTCATCAGTTCTCAATTAGGCATTTATACTTATTACACAACTATTTTTCCTTGGTTAACACACACACACACACACTTATAAATATATATTTTATAATTTAATAAACAAAATTTGATTCTGACAAAAAATCGTTATCCAATGAGAAGATGAGAAATTTATTTTTTTATTTGATATTTCTTTTTTCATTTATGTTTTTAGACATTATATCACATGTTAGTGAGGAGATATGTTCAGGATGATTTGATAAATGAGTTCAGTCTTACAAAGCAGAAGGCTTGCTCTATATGACTTTGGGCACCTGGGTTGAAATATCTCACTAATGATGAGGCATCACTCACCTGGCTGGTGGTTCAAAAAGATTTGAAAAGATTTTTTTCAGTGGGCTTGAAAAATTCTCTCCTTTCATTGCAGTGTTGTTGTCTCATTGAGCAAGTTTGTTGAGAATATCATGGTTTGCATGCTGTGTGGAAGTTCAGTTCTGTTTGTAGCAATGTGGTACTGCCTTTGATGAAAGCTGAACACTATCTGTTCTTTTTCATGCTAGGCATTATAAGAGTTGTGATATGGACAACATAGAAGGAACTTTATAGGGGCAAGAAGCAAGAAGTTCACCTCTTCCCAACTGATCTTGTTCTTTAAGCATCAGCTTAAAGTCAAGATTGGGACAGAAAAGCATTGACTCTTTCCATCAAAATTTGGTAAAAGGTGGGTGAGTCTTGTGCATCTGTGTCAAGTAAGACAGGCCAATTTAGAGTGGCACTTTAATTCTGGTTAGGCATTAGGATATTGCTCTAATTGAATTGATCATTAGCAACCCAGTTCAATATTAGGTTAGTTTAAGGTTTTTTATTGTCTTTAAATCTCCAACTTTTATCATATACCTCAAATCAGGTTAAAAAATAACACAAATGAAAACACTTAATTCCAATTTAAAATGTACTTTATCATATGACATTTTGAGTCAATCAGAGCTCAAACTTTTTCTTAAGTGTTACCCCAATTTTGATTAACTTTTGTTTTTAAAAATAGGACCTGATGCAAGTAGTCAGTATTTTATTTGCTGCTCAACTTCATGTCTACTTTGAGCTTAAATTCTCACATTATCATCAGCTATTGGAACCATTGAGTATCTTTAGTAAAGACAAGTACTTCAAAACTTCAGTTCTTAAAATACAAATCATTAATGAAGAATTTTTCCGGCTTTCTCTTTTCCAATCTTTTACTCATTTCCATTCTTTTCCTCTTTTTTTTTTTTTTTTCAATTGGAGTAGATAGACTAAACTATCGCCCAGTTCACACTCCACCCATGTCTATTGAACGGGTGAAGAGGCTCATCCCTTGTTTCCTGTTTAGGATGTGGTTTCCGGCTTTCTCTTTTCCAATCTTTTCACTCTTACGTAGCCCCCTGCACATCAGTGGCATTACCGCCTTGCTCGGGTGGGGGGGGGGGGATATGATTAAAAAAAAAAACAATTAAAGTAAAACTCTTTAAATCAAATAAAAATGAGCTGTGAAGATTAATAGTTGTACTTATTTCAGAAGAGATTAAACTCAAGAACCCAAAGACTTCAGGAGCACTGCTGTATAGAAGCCAGAAACTCATAGAAAAATAAAAGAAATGAATGACTTCCTCAGAATTACTATTTTCTTTTATATATATGTGCAATTTTGCATGCTAAAATTTAAAACTTGTTCTTCTCTATAAAAGTGTTGTACCATCCATTACAATGAAAACAATTCTTTTTTTAATCAAGTGAGACTTTACAAAGGACAACCATTTCATTACTTTTGACCCTGTTGAAGCTATACTTTTATATAGATATTTTTTAATGCCATGTACGTTAAGGATATAAGTGATAATGACTCTATGCAGATTTCTTTTTATTTATTACCTGTGGATTAACATGACATTTTGGCAAATTATTCAACTATTTTCCCAATGTCTCATCCATGGTTAGAAATTCTGAGTTTTTCATCTCTTAGACTGATTATCACCCAAGATTAGAAAGCTCAGTGTTTTCTATTATTTAGCCAAATGGCAGGGAGAAGATGGACTCAGGCTCATGTGAAAGTGAATGTAGTTAAAATTTTAATTTCATTTGCTGATTCCACTTTCTACATCGATAGCCATTATATTACCCACACATCCCTCTGTAGATATACTGAATGTAAAAAGGAAATCTTCAGTTAAATTAGTCCAATAGTTCTCAAGCCATTATGGTACCTTTTCATTGAGGTATGATAGTCTCAGTAAAAATTGACAGCATTTTTGACCACTACTCTTTCTGTTCTCTATTTATTTATTAACTTTATTTTGCATAATTCCTTGTGAAAGAATAAGTATCTACTTTACAATAATAGAGACATATTATCAATAAGTTCACTCATATTCTCAATACAACAGGATATCCTACAAACTGACTAGACCTCTTCCTTGCATCAGAGCCCTAACAAAGATGTTTCTAAAGTGTCTCGTCCCTTAGGCACTTAAGACTATTTCCTTGTCAGTGTTAAAGTTGGTGCCAAAACAAAGGCACCAACTTTGGTGTGCTGTTTCATAGGACAATTTCTCAGTACACAAAAGTTGACTGGTATAGCTTCAGATCTTACATGGCAGTAGCTCCTTTCTTGTTATTCTTTAAAAATAGAATTCCTGAATATCTGAAGGGATCGTTTCTGACATGGAAAGTTTTATTTCCTAGAAAAAATACAAATAAAAACCAGGTAAAACCTATGTATTTAAATGATGAGCTGTAGATTAAAAATGTATAATACAATGGAACTGTTAATTTGACCCATTTTAAAGAAGAAAATCTTTACAATGATAAAAAAAATGGAATCTTCAACCTGGAATATCACTCACCCAGCAAGTTGAAAGCTACATTGAAATTATCAAAAGTTCCAAATGGTCAATACAAAATTTAAACTTGAGAATCATTATTAGAAAGGATAAGTTTTAGTTGGTATGTGTATTGATAAAAGATACAAGTTTCCAATTGTATGCTTATTTCTTTCTTTTCAAATATATATATAACAATACTGTTTACAATTTAAGTACCACGAAAAATGAAAATTCTAGATTTTACTGATTAAATAAAGATTATTTTTCTATTTCATTTAAGAATTGAACAGCAGAAAATGTAGAGAAACATATATTTCAACCTTTATTTACTAACAAAGGTGTATTCTTTGGAACCAATAATAGAAGTATTGAAGATGTTTATCTGTGTAATTTCACAAATCCAGGAAGTTCAGTAATGACTCTAGCATAAAAAAAAGAGCAGAATTGATGATAGGAAAATTGGATAGTGGTGGTGCAGACTCACTGGAGGATAACAGTATCATAAGATGAGCAATTAATATTGTTAGGTCCTTTTGTTAGGATCAGGGAATTGCTCTGGATAGATGAGAAATGAACAGCTTGATTTTCTTAGGTAGAAAAAACATTATTAACTATATGAAAAGTACTAGTGGAACAAAACCATTAAACACTTCTTATATAAAATCTGATGCAATGGCAATATTTTGGTATTGCCAAATCCAAATAAGGGAAAAACTAGGGTAGGATGTTAACGTTGGAAGGACCTACCAACATAAAAGATAAACACTCAAAATATTGACTTTTACTTGGACTCAAACACCAAATTCTAGCACTGATCAGAAATGTATAACTATTTTAAGCCCAGTTTAATTAAATCACATATCAAAATTTTTCAAAATAGCATTCTTCTTTATCATTTATGACATAACCATATTGGCCAGAAGTTCTTAAATTATCAAAGTGCATCTCACAAATGAAGAAGAGACTTGAAGCAACAGATGTGTGGTTCTACCAAAAAATACCATGGATGAAACATGTGCAAATGGATACTAGAACATGAACTTGGAGGGATATTAAGGGAACAAACATTGATTAGAATTACAAAGGATAGGAAGCTGTGGAGAGCTTTAATCATCCACATCCTGGAGCAGAAAATCAAAGTGCATGTAAACAAAAGTTTCATTTTTATAACACTTTTGTTGTATTTTTAGCTATGTATAAAAACTTGAGAAATTTTTCCTGGTATAAATTTGATAGTTTTTTCCATTTCATCATGGAGGTGACATTATAATAGATTTGAAGGTTCAAGTTATAATTTTTAGTTTGTTTTATATAAATTTAAATTTTTACAAAATTTTAAAAACAGTATTGGGCTTGATTTCAGATGTTAAATATCTAAAAGCATAAATTTAATCAGAGTAACAAGCATAAAAGAAAATCATTTTTAGAAACAAGTGTTTGCTTCACAAAGAGTGTAGAGCAGTATTGTCAGATGAGCAACCTTACAATTTGTTCCCTATATAATATTGATTTTCTTTATATCACATAATAAAAATGCCAATGTTTAGTGATTCAGCTCAAGTAAAGGCCAGGATATCAAATACTGATCTTTATGACAAGAAAGCTCATTCTACTTAGAAGATTGGGGCAACACAATATTCCTACATCCATTTAACTTTGTCTAGACTAAAGTAAGCTTAGTAAATATCAGTTTTCTCTACCTACCACAGCAAGCTTGCCATTGTATCAGCCTTGTAGCAGACTAAGCTTAACAAATAAGTATTCAAAACTTTAAATGCTGATTTTCAAGGCAATCTATTCCTACCTGAAAGACTGATGCAACACAATCTTCTTATCCTTTCACTGCAAGGGGGATGCTTAGGGTTGGGATAACACAATTTTAGCTACCTGGTTATAAATCTGAGGACAGTGCAGAGCATTCGGAAAGAGTTGGATGAGTCTAATGGTGATTACGAAAGTGTCTGGAGTGACCACCAGTGATGGCAATGTCATGCTTCCATTCATTTTTCCACAGGGCCTCAGACTCAACATGGAGGCCTGCATCATGTGTCTTCAGAAGTTAGTGATACCCTGGGTTAAGGGGTGGCTGCTGGAAGATCTTGTGTCTGGCAACAAGACTGAACCATGCCACACAAGTAGGAGTATCCAGCCATGGCTGTCAGACAATTTCTGCAAACACATCACCCTTTAAATCTGGCCACCTAACTCCCCAGACTGCAAGCTCCTTGATTATGTGGGGAGCACAGTTAAGCAAGAGACCAACAAAACTCCTTGTAATACTAAAGATGAACTGAAGGCAAGGATTATGCAGCATTCACTAACTTAAATATGGAAACTGTCTAGAAGAATTGCAGGAGATTCTGAAGTTATTTATGGTTGAAACCAATAATAATTTTATTGAATAAATTTACTCTTTAGTATTTCAAAATATTTTTGTGTAATTTTGGTAAATATATCTGTTTAGTCCTGGCTCTGGCATAGAGTTCCATAGAAAAGTCATTTTTTACTCATCAAACTAGCGTAGAAAGTGACACCGGATTTGAGGAAATCAGAAAAGATTGGTTGACTTCCATCAAAACCTGCATGGACCACGGTGGCTGCCATTATTAAAATGTTGGTCACTTTCTGTAGGGACATTTTTATATCATTAGAAAGAAAATTTTATGCTGATTAAGAATAATCTCAGAAGTTGGGTTTGAAAATGAACAGAAAATGAAATCAATGAAGCCCAAAACAAAGTTTCTGTGACATCTGACAACTACCAGATTCTCAACACTTTGTTCAAATACACATAGAAAATCTTTTTGTATATCCTTAAAAAACAGATTATACAACTACAAGAGGTTACATGATTAAATTTATGTTGATTAAGAACCAAGAATAGAGTATAAAAATTGCAGATAAATTTACTAGAATGGTCTGTCAGGTCTGATAAAACAACTGACAAGTCTGTTCTTTCTTACTATTTATACATTTTTGACACTTGCAGTACTCAGTACAGACTATACCATTTCCCTTGCATCTACATCCTTGCATATATCCCTTTCTGCACATTCAAGTCATGGTGTCCTGATCTGGCAATGAGGACTGGTTCTTTTCTGGAAGAAACATCCCATCCACTGATTTCCATCCAAAGTTTAATGGAGACATTGCATTCTTATTTGAATACAAAAGTGTAAGGCAAATCTGGGTAAAGTAGTGGGAATGCAAAAGATGAGCTTTTATTGAAGAAGTTGGAGGTAACTCATCAATACTTTATGTCTTGACATGTAGATGCTGTATCTGAGTTCACTCCACCTTGAACACAGTTATACACGTGTGGAACTAAGTAACAATCTGCTTCCTCAATAGAAGAATTGAGCTCAGGCTTGGTGCTAGGAACACTGCCTTTGATTGCAATACAATCATGGAGTCCTTCACTGTTGGTCAAGTATCTACTCAAGACAAGACTGAAGTTTTCATGCATTGTCTTTCTGTTGAAAAATTTTTGAGAAAGAACCTGCAAGCTGTCTTTGTTTTTTGGGGAAAGCCCCAAATCCCTGTACTTCCATTGGGATTGACAAGCCAAGAGTTAAGTTAACAAACTCAGTTGCATCTACTGAAGACCAGCACTTCCTTTTTGATTCCTTGATAGATTGTTCACAGTAACTATCATATACAATGTCAATCTGATCAACAGCAGCAACACTTTCAACTATTTTCCATACAATTTCAAGCACTTCTCTGAATGACTTACACTTAGAGAAACTACAGACATGGAAACTATTATGACAGCTGTCCTCATATCATTGCATTTATTCATGTCAAAATCCTCTTTTTCCAGGTATTGTTCAAGTTTGTGTATGATAGTGTGTTTCTGATGTTTTTTCGTATCATCTCCATAAAAAAACTGATTCTGAATGATTATACTTTAATAACTTGCACATAACATTTCACTCAATAAATCTCAGGCCTAACTAATAAAACAACAACTTTTAGGCAAAATTTAACTTTATTCATCAACATAGTCTCCTTCTAGAGTGATACACTGATTCTGATGCTTCTCTAACAATTTGATACCTTTTTTGTAGAACGATTTGTCTTTGGCCTCAAAATACGCCTCAGTTTCTGATATCACTTCTTCAAACCTCTTTCGCTGGAGCATTCTTTTGATGTCTGCAAACAGCTAGTAGTTGTTGGGTGCCAGATCTTGAGAATAGGGTGAATGCGGAAGCAATTCATAGTGCAATTCATGTAGTTTTGCCATCATTGTGATCAACTTGTGACACGGTATGTTGTCTTCATGAAAGATCACTTTTTCTTCTTCATTTGTGGCTTTTTTTTGGCGATTTCTTCCTTCAAATGCACTAATAATGTTATATAGTATTTGCTATTGATGGTTCTTCCTTTCTCAAAATAATCAACAAACAAAATACTTTGCACATCCCAAAATACAGAGGCCAAAACCTTGCCTGCTGATGTTTTCATCTTTGGTCACTTTTGACAGCTTTCATCTGCTGCTGTCTACTCAGCTGACTGCCAATTTGACCATGAAGGGAAGTGGTAGATCCATGTTTTATCCATTATCTCATATTTATGCAAAAACTCCTTTTTGTTGCATTGAAACAGCTGCAAACAAAGCTCTGAATCATTGGCATGTTGTTTTTGATCGACTGTGAGCAAATGCAGCATTCATTTTGAACACAGCTTTCTCATTGACAAATGTTCATGCAAAATGGTGACTACATTGCTTTCTGATATGTTCAACTCCTCTGTTATCTCACACAACTTCAATTTATAATTGGCTAAAACAAGTTTGAGGATTTTTAGGAGGTTTTCTGGGACAACTGCTGATTTGGGGCAACCTGAGCATTCAGCATCATTTGTGTCTGTATGACCATATTTAAAGTCAGCATACTGCCTCTTGTTTTCAATGAAGCAGAGTCTGAATAACACCTATCAAGACATTGCTTTGCTTGAACAGTATTTTTTTCCTTTGGAAAGCAATGCTTTATCAACACATGAAATTCAGATTTTTCCACTGTTTTGAAAGTTTGCAACAGTAGATTTACTTAAATAACTGTAATTTGTAAACTAATACTTCAATTGGGTCCAAATTTTGTCAAATGTCATTTGAAGGTTAGTACTTCATAAAAATTATATGGATTTTTTATTAGTGGTGCCATGTGTATGTCAGGCCTGGGACTTATTGCGTGATGTGTTAGGTATTCTACGTGATCTGGCTATATCTATTGTCTTTTGCTTTGTCATTTCAGAACCAGCAATGACCTTGAGAGATACTGGTTAGCGGGCCTTACCCAAATTAACTTCCTGTTTTCACTCTCTTAAACTGGATAGAAGTATCCATATTAATTGCCCCAACCAATTCTCATTTACATATATCACAGAGCCAGTTCATAAAAACATCAATCCTAGCTTGCTGAACATAAGAACACTTTAAATCTGTTCTGAAAGCAAAAACAAACAAAAAGTTCCCACATTTGGGATATAAGCACTCCTCAAATTGATTCCTTAGCAATAAACTTTTTAAACAGAAAATAATAACAGATTGAATAACTGTTAACAGATTAGTAGTCATTAGTAGTTTCATTAATGATGCCTGATATTGATCCAGAAATTGCTGACTGACTACAGTTTGGAATGGCAATTATCATATAGTGAAGGCCTATTTTTGTAAATTATCTCATTTTCTGTTCATTTCTAGACCCAACTTTTTAGATTATTCCTAATCAGTATAAAATTTTCTTTCCAATGATATATGACATGCTTATATTCGGGAAAACTATTTGCTCCCATAGAGAGTGACTGCCATTATTAAAATTGTGGCCACCATGTTCCATGCAGGTTTTGATGGAGATCAGTCAAACTTTTCTGGTTTGCCAAGACCCGGTGTCACTTCCTATGCAAGTATGAGAAGTAAAAATAACTTTTCTACAGGATCCTATGTCAGGGTTGAAATGAGATGTCAGTGTTATTTTCATTTTTGTATAATTTAGATGACACATTATCCATGCACCCTGTATTTGTTTTAAACCATGTGATACCAGTTGTTTAATACTATGTGACACTACTTATTTGATACTGTATAATGCTGTTTGTTGATACTACTTATTTGATATTGTGTGATACTATTTGTTTAATACTATGTATTTAAATTAAAAATAATAGGATCTGCTTGTATCAGAAATAGAAGCAGCTGTACTTTTGGTGCTATTAAAAATATATGGTTAAAAAAATGTCAACCTATGTTGAGTATCAGGAGTTGTTTCCATGCAACAGAACCATTTTTTGTAAGCAAAAGAACAAGCATATTTGTAGATGTTAGATAAATGCAGGAGAAATAAATAATATTTTTGAACAATTGTCAACAGCAGTCATCACATCAGCTTTAATGTTAATTTTATTTTTAGTTGATTCACCCCAAGCAAGGCAGTACTGCCACTGGTGCACAGAGGCTACATAAGATGAGAGTGAAAGTTTTCATAAGAGAAGAGTGAAGAGAAAGAGGAACCAGTTACAGGGGGTGTCAGAGAAAGGGCAAGAGAAGGATAGGAATACTGGTGTGAAGAGTTGCGAGAGTAGAGTGAAAAAGAAGAACAATAAGATCCAAGGGGTGTTGAGGAAAGGACAAGAAAAGGACTGGAGTCAAGGAGATAAGAGATGACAACTGAGATTGCATTTAAACTTACAGAGATTGTAGCTATCAGGTAAGCAACTATACACAAGGGAGTTCCACCGGCGGGAAGTGTAAGAAAACGAGCTACTGGAGTAGAAGTGGCGACTGCATTTGGTTGTTTTAACTGTACAAGGGTGAGACCTTGTTGCCAGTCTGGTTGCTTGAATAAATGTTTTTAGAGGGGGAACTAGTGAGCTAAGCTCATTGGAGCAAAAGCCCTAAAAATATAAAAAAAAAAAAACAGAGAGAAGTCACATTTTATGAAAGTGAAAGTGTCTGGAGTTGAGCTGTCAGGTTGAAAACAATCACAGTCCAGATTTCCCTCTGGAGCCTGTTGAGAAGCTTGAGATGAATAGCAGGGGCACCCTACCATATATGACAACAGTATTCAATGCATGGGTGGATGGTTGATTTGTATATGTGCAAGATGGACTTGGGCAAGAAAATCTTCCTAGCCCGACACAGTGATCCAACCTTCATAGAAATAAATTTAGCTATTGACTCAATGTAATCATTCCACTTGAGGTCCAGAATAGAGAGTGAGACCAAGGAAGCACAGCATATTGCTTTTGGGGAGAAGAGCTAGGTCCATGCTGATTGGGGCAGAAGGGAGCATCTATGATGGTTGACAGAAAACAGCTTCATTTTGGAAGCATTAAAATTTACAAGCCATTTCTTACCCCAGTCCACCATAGATTAGAGATACTTTTCAAGATTGGCAGCAAGGGTATCGATGACGTTATCTTTGACTGCCTTGGCAGATTTCTTAATGAGGTGGGAATAAATGGTGGTGTCATCAGTGTAGATGCCTACTTAGGATTTGCTCACATCAGAGAGAAGATTGATGAAGATCAGAAAGAGCGTTGGGCCAAGAATAAAACCCTGGGAGATACCTGTGTTTGTGTGATAGGATGTGGAGACATGCTCATTCAAGAAGACCTTCATTATGCAGTTTGATAGGAATGATTGGATCAATGCAAGCAAGTGTCTAGTGATACCATAGCCCTGTAGTTTGTGCAGAAGACTAGCATACCAGACCCTATCAAATGCTTTGGCAATATCCAGAGTAACAGCTTGAGCTTTGCTGTTCTTATTGAAGGCCTGGTATATGTACCTGGTGTTGGTTGTTAGCATATCAGCAGTAGACCTAGCAAAGCTGAAGTTTATGGGTGGTGAAATATTAAACTATCTCAGCATTGATGATAGTCTTGAACACTTTGCCGAAAATTGGTAGAAGGTTGATAGGGCGATAATTAGAGAGGTCCAAGGATTCTCCTGAGTTCTTAAATATAGGAACCACAGAAGAGGATTTCCAGGAGGCAAGAAAACAGGAAGCAAAGCAGCAGTAATTATAGTGTTTAGAGAAGACAGAAGAGAGTTTAGGGGTACATTTCTTCAGTTACTCGGATTCTGTCACCTCTGCTCGTCTTATGGGGGTCAAGTTTGAAATTAACTTTGAGACCAGAGAGGAGGTTTATGTAAATATTCCTCAGTTGAGCTTCAGTTCTAAGAGGGAAGCTGGGTGTGGATACTCGAGACAAGTCAAATGTGGAGTTGGAGGATAATCTGCAAGCAAAGCACTTGGCCTTGTCTGCTGTGGCTTTGAGGAGCTCAAATTTATTGATTAAGGAAGGAATGGAGGATTTGCTATTGTTCAGTACATATTTGCAGAGCCACTAGTAGTCTTTGGAGCTAAACTTGTGGGCTGCTATATGCTGCTTCATTCTCTCAGCAAACAACAGCTTAGCGTCATTCAAGATCCTCTTACACTCATTACACGCAGAGGCAAATAGGCACCTATTATGGTCAGACTCATGGTTCTGATATAGCTGAAAGAAGTTATTTTTGTGGGCAATGGTGGCTGAGCAGATAGAGTCAGGAGGGCAAATGAGGTTTAGGACAGAACTTCCTGACTGGTATGAAAGCATCGATGCCAGCTTTCATGCATGAAGAGACCTCAGAGGCGTAGTCCTCAACAGGGAGGCTAAACAATTTTTTTTTTCCAAGGTATGTCACATAGAAAATCATGGAACAATTCCCAGTCTGCTCTTTGGTAGCAGTAGGAAATTCTGTTGGTAGAAGGTTTCCGAGGGAACTGGGAGTGGAGAGAGATATTAATAGAGGCAACAGCATGATCTGAGTTACTGAGGAGACGAAACTGCAAGGCTTGGAAGGAGTCAGGGAAAAAGGTGAAGCAGAGATCTAGCAGAGAAGCATATCCTGTAGGGATACTGGGGAAGTGTGTGGAGAAATTCATCACTTGCGTAAGAGATTGGGTAATTACAAAGTTCATGGCATGAATGCCAGCAGGATCAGTGACAGTTTTTTAACCACTGGGCATGGTGAGCATTAAAATCACCGAACACAAATATGTTAGCAAATGGGTAGGAGGAAGTAGCCTTATCTATATTGTCAGAGATACTGTCTAGCAGAAAGCAGTCAGGGGAAGAAGGGGAGTGGTACAGAAAGAAAAGGTAGCTAACTGATTTTAGGAGAGGAAAACAGAGGCACATGTATAAAGTGGTCAGTGGAATCGAGAGATTTTAACCTAGCTAGAGGGAGGTCTTCACTGACATAAACCCCCAGACCATGCATATGGACAGTGGAGGGGGGAAGGTAGCCAGGAATTGAGAAGTCAAAGGAGGGGTTTGAGGAGTTAAGATTAATTTCACAAAGTTCTAGGATGTCAGGGAACTTTTTGTGGAGGAAAGATTCCATGCTGCAAAAGTTGGTACGAATACCACAGATGTTCATGAAGGAAATGTTGAGTGGTTTAGGTGATTTTGGTTTACCTGGTGTAGCTTTGTTTATTGAGATGGGATTGTTCATTTTTGTGTTTTTGGTGAGGGAGACCTCAAGTAGAGGTGGCAGACGATCATTGATTGTGACATGTGCTGGAAGGAAGCTGGTGAGGACTGCAGCATAGTGTGGCTTCGGGGATGCGAACCGGAAGTGCTTGAAGGGACACCTATCCATGTGCAACATGGAAATGCAAGAACTCTGATATTATGCAACTGCTGATCAGAGCAGTCGCTCTCAATACTACACAAGAGTTAGGGCTCCTAATTACCAGTCAGAAGCAGCAACCAGAGAACTGCCAACTCGGTATGCTCACAATGACGAGACATTGCCATCGCCCACACACTTTACAGAAAATTGCAGAAGCACCAACAAAGAGGTCTGAGGAGAGGAATAGAGGGCCAGAAACCACTTCTTAAACAGGAAACAAGGGATGAGCCTCTACACCTATTCAATAGAAGTGGGAGGAGTATGAAGTGGGCGATAGTAGAGTCTATCTACTCCAATTGTATATATATTATCAAACCCCTTGAACTTTCAGGTTTTTCTTGTGTTGAAAAATAATTATTCTCTCTGAATTTCTTTGTTAATGTATTATCATAAGCTAGTATTCTCACATTGTTTTGATATTTTTATTCAGTTTGTTCCTTGTATTTCATTAGGTGTATGTCACATTTTGTAATTTTCATTAATAAATACTTTAAAATTTCCAAACTAATGACCTTCTTATTCCCCTATTACAAGATGTTTATTTGTAATAAACTATTTGATGGTTAATGATGGTTAAATGGAGTAAACAAGTACAGTATTCTGAAAAGAGAGACAGATATCTTAAATTGTCCTCTTCTTTTATATATATATATATATATATATATATATATATATATTTTAATTCAGATACTTTAATCCAAGCGGAAAAAGCAGGAAGGTAAATTCCAAAAACTCGATCCTAATTAATATTAAAAATTTTATTTTAATATTAAAAAATGATACAGGAAGAGAGCTCCATGTAATAAAATATTACAGAGCAAATATAAATTAAAAAAGGATTAATTCAATGATGTTGGATGATCATTTCGATATGAAAATCCCCACGGGGGATAACACATCACCTCAGCAACAGAAAAATCCTTTCAGAAACTGGAGAAAAATCAGTCTAATTTTCTTTTTTAAATAGATTTGCAAAGAAATTAAAAAAGAAAAAGAAAAAGATAAAACAAAATAAAATCAAATAAACAAGAAAAGAAAAAATTGACATCATCTGGGTTGCAAAAAAAGAAAGAGAATTGTAACTAAAAAATAAAAATTAACAGACAGCTTGTTGAATTGATGTAAGGTTAAGCAACACCGAAAAAAGGTGGGAGATAAGAGAGATAAAGGAAGGAAGGGAGGGAAAAAAGAAAAGAAAAGAAAGAACATTTTTTTAAATATTACATACGCTGGACATATTCAAAAAACTAACTTGCCAAAAA
The DNA here is from genome assembly GCA_037127315.1 of Ascarosepion bandense. Classification (NCBI taxonomy): domain Eukaryota; kingdom Metazoa; phylum Mollusca; class Cephalopoda; order Sepiida; family Sepiidae; genus Ascarosepion; species Ascarosepion bandense. The sequence goes on along the minus strand of JBBBDQ010000573.1, from coordinate 1,288,475 downwards.
CGTTGAAGTATTAGAAAAAGGCCTTTACTTAAAAAGGTATAATTATTTTTAAAGGGAATAAAAAGATATAGGATTTAAAATAAAATTTAAAAAAAAAAAAAAAATTAGGTCATTTGATTTAAACTAAATAAAGACACCACTAGGTAAAAAAAAAAAAAAAAATTAATTTACAATTATACATACATATAGAAGTACACACATACATACATACACATACGCACACACACACAATACTTCGATTATGAATACATATATACATACATACACATACACACACATACATTCAATTCCATACACACTTATATATGTGTATATACGCATGCATGCGCATACACACATATATATATATGTGTACACACATATACAAAAATTCACACACACAATATATGTGTGTATATATATGTGTGTACATATATGTGTGTACACATATGTATATATATATATATATATACATACACACACATATATATGTACATTATACATATGCACACACACACACATACATATAAAAATATAAAAATTTAATGAATATTATAAAAAAGAGCATTTAAATAGCTAAAATATATATATATATATATTTACACACATAAATACATATATACACACATACATATATACATATATACACACATATACAAATATGCACATACACACACAAACATACACATCTCTCTCTCTCTCTCTCTCTCTCTCTCTCTCTCTCTCTCTCATGTTTTTTCCCCTTATATGTTCTCAAAATTAGTAATACCTCCTGCATCTTAGGAGATTTATTGTCTTCCTTGAGAGTAAAATTACTAAAAAAAAAAATGAAAAAAGTGAAATGGACATTACAGTAAAATGAAAATTCACAAAGCAGCAAATAGGAGTTCTGAGGTCAACGAAATTTTTCATATCCAGAAATGATGACATAAGAAAAATGTACAGAAGTTAAAGCAAATTTCACATTCAAGCACTGCATTTATGAAAAAAGAGAAACTAAAGAAGTTCTATTGCCCAATGTAAAGTTTAATTGTAATGAAAGAAGATAAACTCAGAACAAACAAATAACATTAGGTCAGTAAAATATATTGTCTATAACTATAAGAACAATCATTAACATTCCAAGCTCTGGACAATTGCAACCCTTTTTGATTTTGTTGATGTTGTGACCATAAGCCCTTTCTTTTTTCATGAATTAAAGAAACCTGCAGAATATATTGGCCAAAATGCTGTGGTAAGCAACAGCACAAAAGAAGGAATCCAGTTGGTCAAAGTTAATGACTCTTCTCAAAATTATAAACTGTATATTTATAGTCAATACAAACTTAATCTGCTCATAGACTGGAGAAAGATAGAAAACACTCAAATTCATTCAGGTTTTCTATATAAAAAGTGACCCCTGAAAGAGGTTGCAAATTGGATTGACTAAAATATTGTGGTAATAATATTGGCAACACAAAAGGTCCCATTATTTGAATAAAGCTTGCAATATTGATTCATTTTCTTTGGATATCTGTCTAAAACTATTTGCTCTATCACAAAAACTATACAGATCAAAGTGAATGTTACAATAGAATATTGCTGGTTCTCATAGATTTTTCATGGTTTTATAACACTGCTTCATTTGAACAATCAGTATCACTGCAGTGTACAATTTAATTGTCTTGATTCTAACAATGGCTTTTGCCTAGTTGTGCTGAAAAATAGAAAAGAAAAAAACAATGTATGGAAATGAAAAATGTTCATACTTTTTAAATTTATTGGAATTGCCATTTGAATGCATACTTTTTCTTTATTGTTTTTAAATAATTTCTTCCGCATCTAATATCATTCAAGATATCAGCTCATTCCTCAACATTTAACTTTAATCCTGTTCTTAGAATAGTTTTCTTCTTGGAAACTATCATTTTAAGGATACAGTTCTTCTGTGTGCCATGTTCCTTCAAAATATGGGCTATCATGACTCTCCACAACTTCCTGTTCTTTGTAACTTAATAAATGTTGTTTTTTACTTATCTCTCCTGTTCTACCAACCGTTTACACTAGCTCATTAGGTATGTTATTCTCTGTTTCTTCTGTCCCTATTCCAATACGTTCTGTCAGTGTCAAATTCTCCAAGTCCTCTTTCCTCATTATATGCCTTATAAATTTCAACTATCTCTTTCTGATTCAAAGTATAAGTTTCCTTTTTATTACTATTTTCCAAGAAGTTTGTCATTGTGCACATGTTCAGTCTATGGTATTATTAGCAAGCTTCTGCAGAACCACATTTCTGTTGCTTCAAGTCTCTGAGGACCAATATTATATAATATCATACAATAGTTCAGTACTCATTTCTTTGTTTCTAATGAAATTTTTCTGTTTTTTTTTTTTTTAAATCATCTCACCCCAAGCAAGGCATTCCACTGCCACTATTGCGCATGGGGCTACATAGGGAATGTCAGGAGGAATGAATGTTAGACATAGGGAATGTCAGGAGGAATGGGAGCAGGTTAGTGTGTTAGGAGGTGTCTATTGACCTTACATTTAAACTCCTGGAGATTGTATCTGTCGGGGAAGCAATTGTGTGGAAGGGAATTCCACAGTCAGGAAGTGCGAGGAAAGAAACTGTTGGAGTAGAAGTTGCAGTTGCATTTTATCGGTTTCACTATAAAAGGGTGGGATCTAGTTGCTAATCTAGTATCTTGTGCAAATTCGAACCTAGGGGGCACCAGTGATTCATCGGAGCAGAAGCTGTGAAAGTATTTATAGAAGAGACACAGGGAAGCCACGTCGCGTCGGTGGGAGAGAGACTGCAGGCGGTCTGCCAAGTCGGTATCTATCACATTACAGACCCTCCTCTGAACCTTATCGAGAAGCCCGAGGAGAATAGCAGGGGCACCCGACCAGATATGGCAGCAGTATTCAATGCATGGGTGGATGGTAGATTTATATATGTGCAGGATAGATTTAGACGGAAAAAACTTCTGGGCCCTACACAGAGAACCGACTTTCATAGCAGCGGATTTAGCAAGGGATTCGATATAGTCATTCCATTTGAGGTCTGCTGAAAGTGTGAGACCAAGGAGGCGTAGTGTTTTACTCTCTGGGAGGTAAGCCTGGTCCATGCTAATGGGAGGTAGATGAGATTGTCGATGATGGTTAATTGAGAGTAGCTTTGTTTTTGAAGCATTGAAATTTACAAGCCATTTCTTACCCCAGTCCAATATGGATTGGAGGTCTTTTTCAATCTCAGCTGCGAGGTTAGCTTTGATGCCTACACCAGATTTTTGTAGGAGGCGAGAGTAAATTGTAGTGTCATCGATGTACAAACCTACTTGGGCTCTTATGGAATCAGGGAGATCATTAGTGTATATCAGGAAGAGTGTAGGACCTAAGATGGAGCCTTGGGGGACACCTGCATTTGTATGGTAGTTCTGGGAGGCATGTCCGTTTAATACCACCTTCATTGTGCTGTTAGAGTGGAATGACTGGATTAGTTCAAACAAATGTCCAGTTATACCATAGCTCTGCAGTTTACATAGAAGGCCAGCATGCCAAACTCTGTCGAACACCTTAGATATATCCAATGCAACGGTTTGGGCTTTGCCATTCCTGTCGAGTGCCTGGTATATGTACTCGGTGATGGTCGGTAGCATATCAGCAGTAGACCTGGTGAAGCGGAAACCATATTGCTTGTCCGAGAGGAGCCTGTGTGCTGTGAGATGCTGAACCACCTCGGTGTTGAAAATGGCTTTGAACACTTTGCCAAAGATTGGAAGAAGGCTGATAGGGCAGTAATTTGCAGGGTCAGAGGGTTCTCCAGTGTTTTTAAATATAGGAACTACAGAGGAAGATTTCCAACAGGCAGGAAAGCAGGAAGCAGATAGGCAGAGGTTGTAGAGCTTAGAAAGGACAGAGGAGAGTTCAGGGGCACATTTCTTTAAGACTATGGTTGGAATTCCGTCACCACCGCTCGCTTTGTGAGGGTCAAGTTTTAAGATTATCTTAGAGACAAGCGAAGGTGTAATGTGGACAACATTCAGTTGTGCCTCAGTTCTAGGTGAGAAGTTGGGTGTAAAAACTCCAGATGAGTCCAGACTCGAATTGTTTGAGAATCTGCAGGCAAAGCATTCAGCCTTATCTGCTGGGAAGGTGAAGACCTCAAATTTGTTGATTAGCGGGGGTATTGTGGACTTGCTCTTGTTAAATACTCTTTTACAGAGTCGCCAGTAGTCTTTAGTGCCGAATTTAGAGCATGCTATGCGTTGCTTCATTCTGGCAGCAAACAACATCTTAGCTTTGTTAAGTATCCTTTTACACTTATTACGAACTGAAATGAAAAGGCGCCTGTTTTGGTTCGACGCGTAGTTACGATAGAGTCGGAAGAAATGATTCCGGTGGGCAATAGCAGCCGAGCAAGCGGGTGAGAACCATGGAGACGAATGAGATTTAAGCTGGAATTTCCTAGCAGGGATGAAGACATCGATGCCAGCCTTAACCCAGGAGGAGACCTCGGATGCACATTCTTCGATGGGAAGACTAAAAACGTTGTTCCAAGGGATGTCACAGAGGAAGTCTCGGAACGAATCCCAGTCTGCTCTTTGATAGCAGTTGGATATTCTACTTGTCTGGGTATCATGGATCGGGCAGGAGTGGAGTGAAATACTGACGGACACTACAGAGTTTCCGAGTGGGCAGAGTTGTCTGGTAATGCAAGAGTCTGGGATGGAAGTGAAGCAGAGGTCTAGAAATGAATCCCTTCCGTTAGGGTTGTCGGAGAAATGCGTGGGGAAGTCCACTACTTGCGTAAGGGATTGGGTGATTGAAAAGTTCATGGTGTGGACACCAGCAGGGTCGGTGACAGCGTTCTTTAGCCACTTGGTGTGGTGGGCGTTAAAATCACCAAACACGAATACATGGGCAGAGGGATGGGAAGAAATGGCTTTGTCGATATTGTCAGAAATGATGTCAAGTAATGAACAGTCAGGGGAGGAAGGAGAGCGGTAGAGAAAGAAGAGATAGCTAATTGAGCTGAGAAGTGAGAGGTGGAAGCACATGAAAGAATGATCTGGGGATTCAAAAGGTGACACCCTAGCTAAGGGAAGGTGTTCGCTGACATAGACACCAAGCCCATGCATATGAACATTGGAGTCCTTCCTGAAGAGGGGAAGGTAGCCAGAAACATAGAACTCAAAATAGGGGATAGAAGGGTTAAGATTAGTTTCACATAGAGCTAATATATCAGGTGAGTTATTATAGAGGAATGAATCTACGCTGAGGAAGTTGGTGTGGATGCCGCGTATGTTAGTGAAAGAGATGCAGAGAGGTTTCTTAATATTTTGCTTAGCTTTTTGAAAGTGTTTTTTGCTATTCCAATGCACCTTCAGATTTTGGTGCTGCATTTTCCATTCTCTGTTAAAACATTTCCTACATATTTAATTTCTTTTTTATTTGCTTCATTTTGGTGTCTCTAATTTGTAGTTCAAATCTTGGGTTTTTCTTCTGCTGATAACCATATATTCTATCCTCTTACAATTCATGATCAGTCCGTTCTTCTTTCTTTCCATTACAACCTTTTGTTGGAGTTCTCGTGAGTTCCTTTAAATGTTGTGCAGTCAAGCTTGAATCCAACATGTAGTGTAAGTCCTCTTGATAGTGTTGTCATCCTGTAACCAACATATATATTTACATTTTTGTCAGAGATAAAATCTTCCAAAGGACATTTAAATTGATATACAATGTTGGTCTTTTAAAAAACATTAGTTGACAGAGAAGAGTTATTGCGAATGATTAAGTTGGTTGTGTCAAATTTAGTATAGTATATAATTAGTTTTATTTTTTTACTGAGATCAGTGGAGGATATGATAGTACTTATGAGTTTTTTTAGGAATTTTTTATCTTGTGTGTAGTTAGAGTGTATTTGATTGTGGTAGGCTGATATGTTTTAGGTCATTTGAGGAAGTATTATATTATTTTTGATTTATGTTAATATTTCTAATAGTTTATCTAATTTGTTCATCAACAATGTAATTAGGATAGTCATTATTAATGAAAGTTTGTTTAATGTCTTTTAATTCATTATAGAAAATCTTTTTGTTGAAGAGTTAACTTTTGCATGGTTTATTAAATTTTGTATAATCCTTATTTTGTAATAGTTAAGACATTCGCTTTTATAATTGAGAGTGCATGTCTTTATGCTGTTGTTTTTATATGGAAAGGTAATAAATGTATTATTATTGGTGCCTATTAATATGTCAAGAAAAAAAGTTTATTGTTATTGTTAAGTTTGGATGTGAAAAGAGATTTTTGGAAGTTCTTTTTCTGGTTCATGAATTTCATTGATGTTTTTGACTAAAATGAGTATATCATCTAAATATATTAGGTAGATGTAGAGTTTTTTAGCGATATTAAATATCTTATTTTCAAGGTTCAGCCTTGTAGAAGTTATTCAATGTTGGTCCCAGAACTGAACCCATAGAAATCCCATCACGTTGTACATATATATTATTTTGATGGTCATACAAAGGAACATTAGTGGTACAAGTCAAAAGTAGTTTCTGCAATATGTTAGGTCTAATTTTTAATGGAGAGAAAGAGGGAGATTGTTGTAAATATTCTTTATAATTATATCAATCATTTCTCTAACTGGGACATTGGTAAATAAATTTTCAATATCAAGTAAAGCTATGGTTTCAATATTAGGTTTTTGTGAGATTTAAAGAGAATGTAGAATTGTGTATTTGAATAATTTTGCTTTCTTTTTCTTTAATTCCTTGCTTTATTTTTATATTTAATTATCTTTCTTTCTAATTGTCACATTAATTATCTTTATAGTTTTGTCACTACATCCATATTTTGGAACAATTTTCTGGTGCTGCACATTGAATAATTTATTGAAACTGTGATAACAATTTAATAATGCAAGGCAATCAAGATTTTTCACATTGTATATTACATTATTTCCACTTCTCCTTTTTCAGAAATTCATGATTATCAGATTTTCTTGCAACTATTGTTAATGAATAAAAAATAACAAAATGTTAAACTTTTTTTAAGCATTTTTTAATACATAGTTTATAACCATCCAAATATTTCATTTAAGGCAATGGAAATGATCAAATATTACCAGTAACCATACTAAAATTATTATAGCATTCTATATCTATTATTAGTACTTATATTTTTAAATTGTAATAATCTACAGTGATGCAATAATTTTCAAAACTTAATACATTAACTGACTAAGAAAATAAAATTCACTCTCCCAAATATAGCTCTTATAAACTGAAAATAATTCTTATATAATATTATTTGCATTGTTTTCTATATAGGAGTGGCTAGCTTAAAATAATACATGAATAATTCTCTTAATGTCTTTTTTGTGTATCCTATAGCCTACCAATTGAACCTTAAAAATGATTTTACAGTTTATCATAAGTGCTTTTCATTATGTTTCATTGCTTTCAGACAACAAACATTTGTATTGAGTATTATGATTTATAAATGATTAAGGGCAATTTTTTTCTGACTGAAATAATTTGATTTTTTCATAACAAAAAGATTGTGTATTTGTATTTACATTAGTGGTTCCCAATTTTTTTCTAGTGGCTACCTCTTTGACTCCAAGCCAAATTCCTCGTACCTAGTTTTCATTCTTAATTATTTCTTTACTCTTTCAAAGTCATTTATACTGAGATTAAAAGCATTATGCCAAGTGTTCTGATCCCATAGCAGAACTTCCTATTTCTGTGGAAACTTTAAATTGTTGCATTGAAAGAGCAGAGAGAGTTTTAGTCTAAATTTTGTTACATGGAGTGTTTTAAGAGGAGAGTACACATGAATAACCTCCAAAAAATAACAGAAGAAAACAAAAACAAGGATATTAGTTCAAAGAAAGTTACATGTGAATAGTTTTGTTCATATTTTGCATTCCAAAAACATATTCTTTTCGATGAATTAAGTGTCTTCTATTTTGTATTTTTTCCACATATATATTTAACATCTGTCCGAGAAGAAAAGTGTAACAGCTTTTGAAGTCTTCTTCATTTTGCCTTATTTCGTAGCAGTATAGAAAGCAAAAATTTAGAATTTTTCAAGTTTATTTTATAATCACTGAACAGTCCATTTCAGATCTCTTCAATGATCCAACAGGTACAATAAATAAAAGTCTACCACAGAAAGCAATGGCAGCCTACTGCGAGATAATCTTCTGCCCAGTCAGTCATGTCTCTTTTGAGACATGATTACCCAAGCGTGTAGTGTATCACATATGGCACTTAATTGACTGAGCATCTAGCCTAGTGGTTCTAATCTTTTAATCCATAGCCCACATCATCATCATCATCATCATTTATTCAGTTAGTACATTTTATGCCATTATGATCACTAATCCCCTCATTGTGGTTCATGATGACATTCAAAGCAAAATAGTTAAATGGCTTTCCAATTCCTTTTACACTGGGGACATTGCGGTTACCCCATCCCTGCTCTCAAAAGTTCCTCCACCCACTGCTAAAACCATTATCCTCTGAGGTACAGCTTCTAAGCCCAGATGGGCAACTAGCTGATAACTGTTTGGCACAGGTGGGTAGTGGAGAGGCATTCACCTTCACCCTTTGGACTACCCTCACATGAGGTGTGGTTGATGTTGTGTTCATGTGACTTCTTGAAGCCATGTGTGAGAGTTGGATGTAGATGAACTAAAAAATTTCACATCCTAATTCCCCTGAGTAAAACAGGATTGATAGCTTTGCTGCAAAGATACTACCACTGACAATACACCCCATACACTCCTCGTCAATAGCTAAAAAAATTTAATGTTCTACTTACTGTAAAAGTTGTTTAATTATGTATAATATGACAGAAAGTGTCATCTCTTATGGTGGGGTTTTCTAATTGTAGCTTAGATGTGGCACAAAATTGAATGTATAGGCAACCAGTGAGGATTGAATTCACTAAGCACTCATAATTAATCTAGTGAGACAAGCTTGCTAACCATTACACCATGTTGAAGGGCCCAAGTGTCGGCTCCTATTATGTATAATTTATATAATTTTGGAAAGTGGACTGAGCCAACATCTTTTTATCATTCCTTCACTATGAACTCTTTATTAGAAAAATCAATATTCTAAAATGTGCCCTCTTTAAAAAAGAAAAGAAAAAAAAGAGTTGTGAAAATGTATGCAAAAAATATAAATGATCAAAAAAATATGATTAAGGAAGGAAATAAAAAATATGAAAAATTCATTTCAGTGCTGAGATTGGATGAAATATTGATTATAAACAGGAAGTTGTTGAAAAAAAAATTTTCTGCTAAGGGGAGATAACCTTGCAGAAATAAAATATTTTTATTTAAAAATTGTCTTTTTAACAATCCTAAAAGTTAATCCTTAAATCACTGTAACTAATGAAGTTACTTTTGAAAAACAAGGCAGAGATGAATTTATTAATGTCATTGTATTCTATACATATCTGTATATTTGTTAATATACATGACTTGCCTTAAATGGTGCAAAAACTTATTAAATAAATTTAACCTATTTTCTATTTTGATTTGATTTTTTCTGCATTTTAAAACATCAAATTTAAATCAGGCTTGTTCAGCATAAATTCAGCTATCAAAACTAAAAAAAAACAAAATTTTATCAATTTTAATTCCTTGTAGAGATTCATATATGCCGAGTTTCACCAAGATTTGAACTATCTTATAAACATACTAAAAAAATCACAAGCACACACATAAACACATATAGAGAAAACTGTGATATACTGACTTTACTTTTGTCATGACATGCATGCATGTTAAAGTGATTAAAAACAAAGGAAAATAAGCAGATAATTTAAAGGGAAAAGTGAAAGTGAAATAACTAACAGAATAAAAGACAGAAAAAAGAAATTAAAAAAAAGAAAAGTATGTTTTATGATAAAATTGAATTAATAGACATAACATCCATAATAGAAATAATAAAAAAATGATTAGAAACAAAAAAAGAAAGAGTAGGAATTAATTATGAAAAGAGATGGATGTTTGAATTAAGAAAGCTAAAAAAAGTACTGTAAAAGCAATTGTAAAGAGTTGAAATGTACAAGAATGAAAGAAAAGTTGAGAGGGGGAGAGAAAGAGAAAATGCAGAAAAGAATCAACTAGAAAGAAAGAAAGAAAAGATGTGATGTTTAGTCCAAATAGGAGAATAAAACAAAGAAGAAATAAACATTGATAACGCAAAAAGAAAAATGTTAAAAAAAATTAGAACAACAAGATAAAAGACTGATTTTGGAAAAAAGAATATAATTGTATCTGAACTGGAGAAAAGAATGAAAGAGTACAAAATCAAATTGTTTGTAAAGACAAACAACTGAAGAAAGAGATATCAAGCAAGAGAAGGATGTTATGAAGGTGAAAAAGAGCTATAAACCTAAGAGTGCTTTTGTTTCTGCTAAACAATAAACAAATGGTTTAGGGTCAAATTTTTTGTGCAGTGCAGTATAGTGTGTGTGTGTGTGTGTGTGTGTGAGGGACAAACTCAGAGTCTACAAAGAATAACCTTCACTGATTATGCACTCTAACAATAAATTAGCCCATATAAACAGCCCATGAAACAGAAGTTATTGCAATTCTGTGTTTTTAGCAAGTAAGAAAAATCAATGCAACAAATATCAATAACCAGTTCTATTCGTTATGTTCTTTACTTAATGCAGCTCAAAACTGGAATAGAAACTTCTGTACCTCAAATCAATTATTCCTCATTTACATTTTTCATTCTGTTATATAATTATTAGGAGACTCATTGGACAATCTCTGTGTACACAACATTGTTATGAGAGCTGAAACAATTTTAATATAAAGAATATTTATGAAAATATAATTATGAATTAGAATAATAATAAGATATGATTACTTTCCCTTCTTCCTTTTGTTATCTCTTTGTGTAGGATTTGATAAATCAATAATTAACCCTTCTTTTCTATTTGATCTTCCACTAATATATCCAGTCTGTTAGTTTCCACTTTCTTATCTGTTTGTATCAAGAAATCCCACAAAGTCTTGCGTGTTTCTGCCTCATGTAACTAAGTGATTTAAGTTTGAACTTACAAGGCTTTGGAATTTGAAAATAATACCAGTTGGTATTGGTGTACTTGGCATGGTAACTGTCAGAATAAAAACATGGATATTGGCATTGCTTGCTCAGTGGAACTGTTATAAAAAGGTAGCCTTTTAGAAACAGCAAGAAAGTGAAGAACACTTAGAGACAGAGGAAAATGGCATAATACCTAAGGCTGCTGGTTATGGCCTCCTGCCCATGAATTAATTAACAGATATTAAGATATTATCTGAGAAAATATTGATAATATTTATTATTTAGCATTTGATACATTTATAAGAAAGAATGCTTAATATCAGAGACATAGCATATATAGATATAAACAGGACAGATATAGAATAAATACAATATGGTGAATATCAGTTTCAAACCTGAGATATATATGTGTGCAGCATTGGTATTTCAAGCATGAGATATGGGTTCAAATCAAAACTGCATGATGGCTGATGATCACTTAAAGTATGAAGCAAACAGTCACCATGCAAAGTTGATTTCTATGTCCATGCTGTTTATATTTATCACTTTTCTTTAATGGATAAACTCAAGACACACTCTTGAGACTAAGACACAAAGCATTAGGAGATTTTCTGTAAAAAATAAGGAATTGTCACTTTTAATGGATATACTCAAAATGCAGGATATATATATATATATATATATATATATAACTTACTTATAAATGGAACTTTATCTCTGTGTGTGTGTGTGTGTGTGTGTGTGTGTGTCCGTTACCTATGACTCCGAAACATCCAAACCAATTTTCTTGAAAATTTACACAGTTGTACTATAAGTGTCTGCGAGTGCCCTTAGCTAGGTTTTGTGTCGAGGTACCCCCCAATAAATATCGAAAATCAATAATTGAAAAAATCGGGTTATAGAAAGAGTGGTCTGATTTTAATCAAATTTCATACACTCATAGACAAAGACATAAGAAATGATATTCAGAAGTTTCAAGGTTGCAGTTCTTACAATAATGCAGAAAATTGATAATATATATATATATATATATATATATATATATATATATATAAAAGGCAAGATGTTTGTGTGTGTGTCTGTTTATCTACCTGTATGTCTGTATTTTTTTCAGCCCTTTTATTTTAGTTTTTGCTTTGAGTTTGGCTCTAAGTAGGTATAATTGTAGTTCTTAGTCTCAGTCATGATATCATTTACTCAGAGGACTTATTTAGCCTTCAAAATTCAGTTTACAATGAAAAAAACTTATTTGATATCAATACCAGGAAATGAAAATTTGACTTACATCCATTCATTTTTCTTTCAGTCTGTGGTTTCGCTTTAACTGGGAACAACTATTGCTTTTTAGTCTTTCGTGCCAACATCCAAAGAGTCTGAGCTCCAGGACCATGGATTAGTTTTAAAGCTTTCATTACACCCGAGCAATGCCAGGCTATGCTGCTAGTATATATATATGTGTGTGTGTGTGTGTGTGTGTGTGTGTGTGTGTGTGTGTGTGTGTGTTGTTGTCATGCCACAAACTCACATTGATGATGCTTAATACTACATTTAAATGATAATTCTAACATTTTTAGGCATTTAAAAAAACATGTCTGTTCCAGAAAACCCTCGTAGAAAACACAGCTATACTTAAACATGAAAACAATAAACAAAAACTAAAAATTCTTGAAGCTATATACATAAAACAGTTGAAACCTAACCTGAACAAAATAAACTATGAAATCTCCACAAATATCCTTACATGCCTATAATTAATAACAGAAGATGTTGGTTTATTCCAATGGCTTCTCACACTTAATATTTCGTGTTTTCACTTTTGTGTGGTCATGGGGACATCATGAGCTGTGGTGCAATATTCACTTCCAGCATATAGTATGCATGAGTTTGTTGTTGCTTGGAAATCTTCCATGTAAACAAAAACAGCCATTATTATTTGTCTGTGAATTGTTAATGTAATTGACATCTTTGAAAATGGCTTATGTAATGGCTTATCTCTCCTGCTGCATATATATATATATATATATATATATATATATATATATATATATGCAGCAGGAGAGATAATGCTTGAATTGGGTAGATGAAAATTATCAATCTATATAAGGCAATCTATATAAAAGAAGGCAATCTATATAAAAGAAAGAACAATCTAATTTCAAACCTTGTGATCCTACTTAATTATAGAAAAGCCCTCAGTAATAAACCCTGAGGTTAAAATTTGGAGCTGAAGCCACATTGCATTGAATGGCACTGGTGCCAAGCAGTATTGGTCATTTTCCTTACCTTGGATAACATTAGAGGTAAGAAGAGAGATGAATTGTTAGGTTTCCTATGAAAATATCCTACTTAGGCCTATGCCCAGGTGAAGACACTCTAGTGTTGCCTTACCTGTGCTCAACTGGTAAAATAGACACTGATTTACTAACATCTGAATTAAAAAGCAAAACCCTCTCCAGACACAGATCTATGGTTTCTGTGGACTAATAGAGGTCTATCTGTGTCAACTGTCTGATGTTTGAGTACTTTCGGCTTTTATAAGCCATTGTCAGAGAGTTTTTTTTTTATTGATAATGCAACTATATGTATTAAATTTTTGTTTCATGACAGTTTTTAACTTTTTTCAGATATTGCCCATGTCAGTCTTTTAAGTATTGTCTTCACATGTCAGTTTGTATTATGTACTTTTTTTAATTATATAATTTAGTGATGGTGTGTGGCCCATTGACATGGACATGCAGAGCCAGTATGTATTATCCCTGAGAAAATAATATATTTAGAAACTATAAGAGTGAAAGTCCTAATTAATATAAAATAGCACATACACAATTTAATTAACTGAGCACAAATTAACTCCTCCGCAAAAAAGATTTTTTATACTGAACTAAAAAATATTAAGGAAACTCTCATTAATAATGATTTCTCAAATCACATTTTAGATAAACAAATAAGACGATATATCAAAAAACCAACACACATCAAACAGAATATGGTACTTCCACAAAGAACCCTAAATATATCAAACTCCTATATTGCAACCAGATGCACAATAACTACAAACAGGATGGAAAAATTATAAAAACCCATTTGTGCTAAAATATCTTTCATGGATCTTAATAAAAAAAAATTAAAATTAATAATATATTATAAAAATACAATGCTACCAATTTAATTATTCATAATAACTCCTCTTTCTCCTGATGTATTACATGAAGCCAACAATATAGATCAATTTAAATGTCCTTTGGGAGAATGTATTCCTGCTAAAAAAACAAATATATGTATTGGATTTACAACAACTAGATTAACAAGATGTCTTACATTGCATATGTCTGACCATTTGTCCATTTCCAGACATCAACACTCACAATATATGAAAATAATGATCAACAACACAACTATCCTACACCAAGAAAGCAACAAATTAAAACTACATATCCTTAAAGCAATATACATTAAAAAACTTCAGCTGTCACTTAATAGAATCAGTTATGAATACTGTAGTAATGTTCTGAAATGTTTATAAAAAACAGTTTTTTTACGTGCATGACCATGATATTACAACACAAAAAATTCAATAGTGGAGAATTTTCATGAATACTAAGCATAACTGTCAACTATTTCATTTGAAGCAGAAAGAAAAAAAATCACAATAATAATAGCAATGCAGTTTTGTGGTTATTTCTTGTTACTACTACTTGCACCCCTGAAGATAATTTCAGAAGGAGACTGAAAGTACTTGGAAACTTGAGAAATGAAAAATACAGTCAACTTTAAAAGTTACAGTGCATTTCTTACATCTTGCAATTATAATACATGAAAGATGATTCATGAGTATGAATGGATTTTATTAAAAATAAGCAGACATAATGTTTGTAATTTATTTAATCTGACATGCCTAAAAGAGAATTTGCTGTCTAAATACACACACACACACACACACACACACACACACACACACACACACACACACACACATATATATATATATTCCTTTTTTATAATATACTGTCAGATTTTCATAAAATGAAAGCATGAACAAGATCTTGATATTATTGATATTTCTTGTAAATGCAAAAATCAAAATTACCATTTTTGAAAATCATAGTTTTCTTTTCAAAAGTTAACTCTGCAGAAATAACATCAGCTTAATTCTTGGGATTGAATCATTGATTTTTTATGGCTTATCAACACTGTGGGTTATTTAAAGGTGAAACACATACTGAATTGTAAGAATAATTCTTTATCAAACATAGAGAAATATGCTTGCAATAAGACATAGAACCAAAAGGTCATTTTTTCCATGATACCATTTTTTTAACTACCTTCACTCTTCGGGAATGTTTCTTGCTTTTAAAAGTGATTATTAGAATTAGAAAAAAACTTAAATATTTGAATGTAAATTCATGCATTTTCTTTGTTCTTGAGAATTTATAACAAAAATAATAAACACTTATTTATTAGATTTTTTATTTATACTATTATATTATTTATTGGAATGGTCGACAAACTATCAGCTAATTGCCAATTGATTCAAACTTTATAAAATAGTAAATAATAAGGATTTCCTAATGGTTGGTTCACATATTTTAATAATTGTCATATATGAATAAAGTGTTGCTGCCAATATTTAGTTTTTTTATTATATTTTTAGGTTTTATTCCAATTCTAATCATCACTTTTTAAGACAATAAGAACAAACATTGCTGAAGTGTAAAGGTAGTTGAAAAAGCAGTGTCATGGGAAAAACCACCCTTTTGATATTACGTCTTATTGCAAGCATGTTTCTCCATGTTTACTAATTCTATTTTTTTTTTTTTTTGGCAAGTGAATATTGTATTAACAACATTTGGAGATAATGATTTTCCCAGATACAAGTTCTGTTAGTTGACCAATAGCTGGTGAGAACAGATGGGTTCATACTTTTCCCAAAGGTATTGAAACATAAGTGAAGGTAATAAATTTGACTGGAATTCAAACTTGTTTTTCTTATTTCCTATTTTGAACTGATATCCATTACATCACCCACACATCCTAATATTTGTGATGAAAACCTGATTTCTCAAATAGTTTTATATATTTTTCAAACATTAGGCTGTAGATAACAGGTTTTTGCAGGTAAATAATGTTAAACCTTTGAAATACTACTACTACATGATATTGGGTTGGAAGAAAAGTTCTTAGCATTTTTAAGTGAATTTCATTCGCAATATTTAGATATTTGTATTTTTATTCAACTATTTATATGCCATTTTGTTCCACTACATGATACCATCTTTAAGGCACTTTTGTGATTCCATTCTTCTAGAACTTAGCATCTTTCTGAGTAATGAATTTGTCATGAAACCTAATGAAAAGTGGTTTTTACATGCGTCTAGAGTAATGAAGTCTTTCTCATTTAGAGAATTTTATAGGGTTTGAAATATGTGGTAATCCAAAAGTGCAAGGTCATGTGAGTATGGTGTGTATAGTAAGATATCTCAGACAAGTACCAATTTTGCTGGGTCTGAAAAGAAACATGATATCTGGCATTGTCCAGATGGAAGATGGCACTCCTTCAATTAGCTAATTCTGAACACTTTTCATCAATTGCTGCTTTAACTGGTTTAATTGAAAAGAGTATTTGTTTGAATACAAAATTTAATTTCATGGAAGGAGCTTATAATACACAAAGCCCTTCCAATCCCACCAAGATATACAGCATCAATTTCTTTGGAAGCAGACTGAATTTTCACTTTTCACAGGACCTTTTTCATTTCCCATTGTTGTAAAAGATCCATTTTTCATTGCCTGTGATAGTGATAGTTATTTTAAAAAATGGGTAATTTTGTTACATGTAAAGAAAGAATGGAAATGTGATTCATTAAATTTTCCTTTAATATCATGAGGCATCCAATTATCATAGCAATTCATGTATCCAAGTGTTTTCAAATGCCTTACAATTCCTATATGAGATATATAAAATATCTCTGCAATGTTCTGTCATGTGACTGGGATCATTTTTAATCAGCATTTTAATTCAGTCATCACTAACATCTACAGGCCTGCCAGAATGCTCTATGTTTCTATATCAAAATTTTCACATTTGAATTGAACAAAACTATTCTCAGCTATGGTCCCATCTCTACAAATAACACATATGTTTTTTTGTCTGTAAAGTGGTTTTTTTGCTTCCAGAAATAATAGTGCATCAAATGATAAAAAGGCATCTTATTTTCCTCCATTTTTACTTTTAACAGAAAAGCATTTAAAATTCACAGTCTACACAAATCATATCTAAATCTAAAGCTAATCTAAATCTAATCTAATCTAAACTTATTTATAAATGGAATTTTGTGTGTGTGTGTGTGTGTGTGTGTGTGTGTGTGCGTGTGTCCATTACCTATAGACTCCAAAATGACTGAACTGATTTTCTTGAAAATTTACACAGTTGTACTATAAGCATCTACGAGTATTCTTAGCTAGGTTTTGTGTTGAGGTATCCCCAATAAATATCGATAATCGAAAAAATCAGCTTATAGAAGGAGTAGTCCGATTTTAATCAAATTTCATACACTCATAGACAAAAACATAAGAAATGATATTCATAAGTTTCAAGGTTGCAGTTCTTACAATAGTGCAGAAAATCGATAATATATATATATATATATATATATAAAGGCAAGATGTTTGTATGTGTGTCTGTTTATCTACCTGTATGTCTGTATTTTTTTCAGCCCTTTTATTTTAGTTTTTGCTTCAGGTTTGGCTCTAAGTAGGTATAATTGTAGTTCTTAGTCTCAGTCATGATACCATTTACTCAGAGGACTTATTTAGCCTTCAAAATTCAGTTTACAATGAAAAAAACTTATTTGATATCGATACCAGGAAGTGAGAATTTGACTTACATACATTCATTTTTCTTTCAGTCTACGGTTTCACTTTACTGGAAACAACTATTGCTTTTTAGTCTTTTGTGCCAACATTCAAAGAGTCTGAGCTCCAGAATCATGGATTAGTTTTAAAGCTTTCATTACACCTGAGCAACGCCAGGCTATACTGCTAGTAGAAAGATATGTTGAAATTTAATCTTTTAAAATATGTATATATGCTATAAGTTTCAGATGTATGCAAAACAAAATAATACATTCAAATGCCACCTACTGAAGTGAACTATAGTTGGGTGTTTTCTATAACATCTTCATCTTCAATGGTAAAACAAATTTAATTACTTGAAAAGCAGTCACTCTGCCCCTAAAATATCAACTAAAGGTATTAAGATGTTAATAAATGTAATCTCATTGTTTATTCATTTTATCCATAGCAACAATTTCACCACTATATCTTTTCAAGGACACCAGTACCCATGATCTCTGCAGTTTTTCTTTGCTCTGTTGTATTGCTTTGCAGGCAAACTGAAACACCAGCCAATCTTGGCAACATGACTCTGAATAATGACTTGCAGAACAAATTAAACCTTTGCCAAAAATACAAAGCTGATACTAGCTGTTGCCAGTGGAAACCTAAAACCTGCCATTAAAACAATGAAAAAAGAGATGAGTGTTTAAAATTATCAGAAGTCCCTTGATAGACTTCAGTTTCAGACTGATATACTACCATTGCTGTGTTTTGGTTAGCTTGATATGTATTAAGTGTTATAATTGCCAGCTATTTTCATAAAATATTACTTTAGCTAAAAACTAAAGTTCATGATTAAATTTTATAATCCTTAAATAATTACAAAACATTATGCAGTATTTAATCCCTTGTGCAATTCACTTATATATATATATATATATATATATATATATATATATATATATATATATATATGCGTGTGTGTGTGTGTGTGTGTGTCTGATTTACTAAGTTTAGCTTAGTCTGGTACATGGCCACAAGTGGATTAAATTTGTTAAAATAGTAATGGTCTGCAAATCTTTCTCTCTACTACTCCATTGTGAGACATCTCTTTTCTCTCTCACTGTCATATATATATTGAATCTCCAACTATAATAATAAAAAAACACCATTAAATACTTACATCGGGAACACATGCACCACACATTCTCACAGAATGACCTGTTCTCTGTTGAAACTCACTGTAATCCATGCACACCTCAACCAGCACATCATGAACAACCAAAATATCACTATCAACATAAAAAAAATATTAGTAGATAACACCAAAATACTCTACAGTACCCAATGCAAAGAAAGATTAAAAACCATACAAGCTATTATGATACAAAATAAATGTCCCACATTAAATAAAATATCACTTACCACAGGAGACAGTATCTTAAAGTGTTATTAGTAGAACATGATAGTACACTTCTAGATAACCTTATAATGGTGAGGATACCTTCTACTAATTAAGGCATGTAAACCCCACAAGGAAGCTTGAGGTAACCAGTTAATTAAGTGATAAGTGATGTGAGATCCTATTTTCAATTTTTCCATTGCTTAGTCTATTATTCAAATTGTGGATTTCCTTACTTGTTTCCTAATAAATCTGATAAACATGTTTCTTTACTCAATTTGTTCTTTACCACCTCTCCTAGCTCTTGTTGAGCTTTGCAACACTGTTCTCTTAACAACTACAATCATGCTGTAGTATCTATTAATATTTTGTTCCATTCTTCTATTAGAGAGAAACTTCCTATTTATAAGATCTCTTTTCATTACCAGCATGCTGATTGGGATTCATTTTGTGACTTTCTTCAAGACACCCCTTCATTTGATATTTTTAACCTTCCTATTGAGAATTGTGCCAGTAAAGGTTCTTCTTGGGTTGAACCCAACATAGATGATTTTGTTCCTTCTTGGAAATACCAGATAAAACTTTAGTCCTCTCTACAATTTCTACTTTTGGATTGTAGTGCACTAATGATAAGTCTGATGTTAACATTTTTGTTTTATTTCTTCAAACACCTTCTAACACTTATCAGTCCAGTTTTTATTTATGCCTTTTTTAAGCAAATTGTTCAGTAGAGCTTTCAAATTCTATATATTAAGTATATAAATTTGATAATCCCAGAAATGCTTGTAACCAAGTAACATTTGTTGGGGGAGTCATATCCTTAATTACACTTGCCCTCACCGGATCTGGCTGACAATTGTTTTTGTCAATGACTCGTTCTAGGTACTTAATTTTAGGCAAAAACAATCTGCAATTTTTCTCACTGAGTTTGGACTCATATTCATGTATTTTTTTCAAAAACTGTCCTCACATGCCTGATATGTTATTTTTTTAGATACACTTATAATTAATATATCATCCAGATAAGCAACTTCAAAATCACTAGCATGGTATCCATAGCTTGTTAAAATATAGATGGAGCAACTTTTCTATCAAAAGGAAGTTGGTTGAACTTATACAATCCCTTGTGCATATTTATAATTGTTAACTGAAAATTCTTCTTCAACCTGTACTTGTAAATTTGCTTCAGATAGATGCAGTTTCAAAAAAACTTTCCACCATTTAACTTTCCAAAAATTTCCTCTGGACTTGGTAATGTGTAATTATGAGGTTTTAAATATTTGTTTAACCCTGTCAAAAAATCAGCATAAACTAATTTTATTATTTTTTTCTTTTACCTACACTGCTGATGTTGCCCATTTTGAAAGGTTAAACTTTTCAATTGCACATATTTTTTCAAGTATAATTCTTTGGTGACTTTAATCAATACTATGATTGGTACAATATGTTTCAGTTTAAATACTGGTTTTGACCCTTTTTTCCACTTGAAATTTTGCTTTGAATTTGGAACACCAACCCAACTCATTTGACAGAACATCTAGAAAATATTTTTTTATACTTCCTTTAAATTTTCACTCTTTTTTTTTTTAAACTGGTTACTTGCCCACTTACATTTTTGCAATAAATGTAAGTGAACAAGTGACCAGTTTAAAAAAAACAGAAATGATCTATAGTCTGTTGTTAACTGGGGCAAAGAATGGCTTTTTAATTTTAACACTTCCAAAACAAAACAGCTCTCTATTAATCATCTGAGAGACTTCTTTCTGCCTTCCATCAGCATAGCTGATGCTACCCTTCAGGAGAGTGACTTGTTACAACTTCTCAGGCTAACATTCTCAACTGACATGAAGTGGAAAGACTCTGTTGAATCCATTGTTAGGTCTGCTAGTAAGAAAGTTGGTTCATGGTGTTTTTCTAGATAATTTTTTCCCCAGAATCTATCTTACATATCTATGTCTACTATTTTCCCATGCTTTGAATATTGCTGCTACATATGATCTGGTGCTCCTGCTATATATTTAAGAGATTCTTGATAAAATCCAAAGAAGTCTCAGCAATATTATTGGCCCTGATCTGTATCTTGGCTTTAGTCACTTTCCCACTGCTATAAAGCTGCTTCTCTGTGCATTTTTATACTTTCATGGCAATTATTTGGACGAGCTCTTTGCTATAGTGCCTAGACTTTATGAATTTAAGTGTAGTACTAGGTTGGCATCAAGATCTCATTATTTTACAGTTGAACTGGCTAGATGTAATCAAAGTTCTATGCTCTTTAATAATGTTTCTGTTTTCTAATTCTTTCACACCCAATAACACATTGTATGTTAGTGGGTTTACTGCATTTCTGACACTGATTGTTTTATTAGGATTCAAAATTTCATAATAGATTACATTCATCATAGCCTACCAAACATAAAGCATTACCTTTCTTGGTTGTAATACTTATTTTGGTACTACAAAGGTAGGTTGAAAGTTTATAGGTTGATTATAAAAGTGTGATGCTAGATCTGTGAAATCTTGCATGTATTAATTTCAACTCTTATTAATAACTGCACTGTGTCTTTCCAGGTAAATTGACATCTGACTGTTCAAAGAAGACTTCAAAGGTAACTAGTAGCAACTTCTCTTGAAAATGGACAAAATTTAGGAGGGGAAGTAGAGGTCTTGAATACCCAATGTCTGAAGATACTGCAACTACTACCACTGAGAAAATCATTGATCATGTTTACCACATGGTGATGTATGACAGTTGATTGACCATAAATCAAATAACCAATGCTATTAGTATATCCTGTGAGAGAGTTGGGAATATTCTGCACAATAACTTAGCATGATGAAGGTCTCTGCTCGGTGCCATGAAAAGCTTATCAAAAGTGCTCTTGGCTGATTCCATTACAGGGAAATCTGACATTGTTTGAGGTAGATCCAGCTGGTTTTCTTGAACATTTTATAACCTAGGATGAGTATTGGATTCATCACTTTGAGCCAGAGACAAAGAGACATTCTATGCAGTGGAAACATTTCTCCTCAACTTCTATAAAAAAGATCATAGTCCTTTCATTTTTAGGGAAGGTGATGGCATCAGATTTTTGGGATGCAAAAAAAAACCATGTGTTTATTAATTCTCTTCATAAGAGTCACACCATCAATGAAGAGTACTATACTATACTACTGTTGGAGTGCTCTCCACCTTTCCATGAAAATGGACTATTTGAATCACTATATAAAATAGTAGTGATTATACCTTGAGGGAGGAAGTCGAGGAAAGAAGTCGAGTAAGGAAGTTGAGTGAGCAAGTTAGTTGGGTATTTCCAGTATTGCACCGGAAGTGTTCTATTAGTCAATCTATCACGTCTCTACGATGATACTGTATACTAATTACCTTGTTCTGTATTCTACTAATCCTCACCTCTTGTAAATACTTTTCTTTCCTGTCAATACACCTACTTTTATACTATTACGTTGTTTTGTATTATTTCACATAATTTTGTTACCCAATGTAACAACTACTTTGCTGAGGCAGTTACAAAAGGCTATCAAGACCAAATGTCCAGGAAAACTGATAAAAGGGGTCTTGTTTCATTTATCAATACAAGGTTTTTTATTGGGTCTTAGGTTGAATATATGAAATATAATGGTGTACTAACCAAGGTACCCTTCTCCACAAAAATCTGATGTTTGGTCTGTTGGTTAAATTTTTGGAAGTGGGTTGAACTCTGAAATTTTCAACAATCCCTTGTAATTATAAAGGATCCACTTTTCAGCAATAGTGATAATTCTTTTAAAAAGCATTTACCTATGTGTCTTGTTTTTAATGAAAAACAAATGTGGATCATGTGAGACTCATTGAGTAAGTTTGGGAATTTTACTGAGCTCATGATAGTATGGAATTGTTGGGTCATATCTCAGGCTGTAAACTGAGGATTATCTTCTATGACAGGTTGGGGGACATTCTTTTCAAATTATTTTGACCTTCAAAATGAGGACAATGCTTAAGTTCAACGTTTCTCAAACAAATTTTCCTGAAATATTGCTGGCACTTCCTGACATTTGATAAGCTAAGAAATCCTTTTTCAAATTGTACATCATGCAATGCTTTGTATATTTCTCATTTATGTTAGGAAGAGGTTTTTGTGTTTTGGAATTCTTCCAAATTATTCTACAATGAAGAAAAGATTTCAGCAATATGTGAGAAGTAACATTTAACTTTTCTAAACTTATAATTAATAACAAAGTAAAATTTCTAGACTAATATTATAAGTACAAATAGATGTATTTTTTTGTATATAAAATTTGATACCTAACCAACAAATATGATAAATAAGTCTATAAAATATTGTTGATTGCAAGGTAAACTATTGACTATATTCTGTATGAGCCACAATAATATATCACAGTTGCTAAAAAAAGCAAAGAAAGAATTTAAAAATAACATCTAAAAGCTCATAAAAATATACTGATGATACTAATTGACTAATCAATTAATGAACCTGAAATATATATATATATATATATATATATATATATATATATATATATATATAAAATAAGCCTCTAATGTTTTTATTATGCATTGGCACACACGCACTTAAACTGACACAAGTTTTTTCTTCTACATTTAATATTCTAATTGCTTTATCACATGTGACATGTATCTGACCAATGAAACTATACCTCAATCAACATACTGTCTTTTGTTTTTTTAAATCATTCATATTTAATAAATCTGTGAAGAAGCTTGTTAAAAATGTTAGATTAAAGATGCTTTTTTCCTACTTGTTCTTTATTTGTTCTGTTCATCTTGTCAGATTCCAACCCATATATTCAACTTATATATATATATATATATATATATATATATATATATAATGTCTCATTTAAATACATAGGAAGATCTACCAAACTCTATTCATAATATACCCATTGATAATACAAATATAATATCATCCACATGTAAAAAAAAGGGGATAAAAATAATTGAAGCATTATCAATAAAAAAAGAAAAAGCCAACACTTAATAGTATCAGCTATGAATACAATCACAATGTACTGATGATGTTTGGAAAATAAAACATTCCTATAACTCTAGATACATGCATAAAACAATTCATATATTCAATTAAAAGTAAAATAAAATTTATCCTTGACAATGGCTAAAAATTATAGCCAAAAGCACTTGAATAAATAAAACATTTGGGTAATTTTTAGATAATTTATGTACTGAAAAGAAAGAAGATGACATAAAAAATTATATCAAAAACTTAACCATAGCACCTTTTTTAACAAAATTTGCATAAAAGAGGTCTTTCTGCCTAAATACACAATATATATATATATACTAGCAGTATAGCCCGGCGTTGCTCAGGTGTAATGAAAGCTTTAAAACTAATCCATGGTCCTGGAGCTCAGACTCTTTGGACATTGGCATGAAAGACTAAAAAGCAATAGTTGTTTCCAGTTAAAGCAAAACTGTAGACTGAAAGAAAAATGAATGGATGTAAGTCAAATTTTCATTTCCTGGTATCGATATCAAATAAGTTTTTTCGTTGTAAACTGAATTTTGAAGGCTAAATAAGTCCTCTGAGTAAATAGTATCATGGCTGAGACTAAGAACTACAATTATACCTACTTAGAGCCAAACCCGAAGCAAAAACTAAAATAATAGGGTTGAAAAAATACAGACATACAGGCAGATAAACAGCCACACACACAAACATCTTGCCTTTTATATATATGTTATTGATTTTCTGCACTATTGTAAGAACTGCAACCTTGAAACTTCTGAATATCGTTTCTTATATCTTTGTCTATGAGTGTATCAAATTTGATTAAAATCGGACCACTCCTTCTATAACCTGATTTTTTTTATTATTGATATTTATCGGGTGTACCTCGAAACAAAACCTAGCTAAGAACACTCGCATACACTTATAGTACAACTGTGTAAATTTTCAAGAAAATCAGTTCAGCTGTTTCGGAGTCTATAGGTAACGGACACACACACAGACACACACACAGACAAAGTTCCATTTATAAATAAGTTTAGATTAGATATATATATAAAGAGAGATACATTGTAAATCTAATTGTAAGAAAAAAGTAAACACTATAAAAGATATTAATTTTATGTGTAACTGTATATGTGTGGAGTTTAGGTATGTATCCATGGCATACTTTTGATAATAATAGCATCTTCCACATGCAAAAAGGATTAAGAATCATGGAAGCATTATTAATAAACAAGAAAAATCCTACACTTAATAATATCAATTATGAACATGATAACAATGTGCTTACTGTGCTTGGAATATAAGACACACATGACTCTATATATTCCAAAAATATTCAGTTACATGTAAAATAAAATTCACTCTTGATAATGGCTAAGAGTATTAGCCAAGTGCTTGGAAAAAGAAAACTTTTGGACAATTCCTATATAATTTGGGTTCTGAAAAGAAATAAAAATCATAAGAGCACATGAAAAATTATATAAAAAACTTAATGATCATATCTTGTCTGCCATTTTCAATGTATAAATGTAATATATATATATATATATATATATATATATATATATATATATATATATAGTAATGAACCTAATCATAGTAAGGCAACACTAATAATAACAGACTAAACTTCCGAAAATAGTGCTAACCTAACAGTAAAGCGGTAGGTGGTGGCTCGCTTCTAGATTTCTTGTATATATTGTTCATTGAAGATATTTGTGTTTAAGATAAAAATATGAATATGAGGCAAGTGTTCAGAATTTTAGCTTTTATTTCTTGAGATTTACTTTTAGATGTTTTAAACAACTGAGTATATGCCACCTTTTCTTTGAAGCCACCCATTTTTAATATGAACAAAACTATTGGAACCCATGACTGACATGTGCTTCTTGTCCAAGTATTGCCTTTTAAATTGATTGTTTAAATATTAAATAACTCTAAATGACTACCTTTGTTTTAGCCTTGGGTTTCACCTGCAAAGACTGCATTTCTTGTTGAGAAAATAAACCAATATGAAGATGAGACGGATGTCTATGGGTGAAAAGCAAGTGATTTTGAAGCTGGCAAAAAAAGGAAAATCAATCAGAGCCATTAGACAAAGATTGGGCATAGTCAACACAACAATTTGTAATGTCCTGAAAAGGAAAGAAAATACCAGAACAACAAATATAGAACAGGTTGGCCAAGGAAAACAACAGTAGCTGATGAGAGAAACATTATCAGAGCTGTGAGGAAAAAAAACCCTTAAAACAACAATCAGTAACATTGCCAACAAACTCCGCAGTGCAAGGGTGAAGGTTTCACAATCCACTGTTTGAAGAAAACTTTGAAAGCAAAAATATAGAGGCCATATCACCAGATGCAAACCACTCATCAGTAGTAAGAATCGGAAGGCCAGATTGGAATTTTGCAAGGAAATACAGAGATGAACAAGAAAATTTATAAAAGAAAGTTTTATGGACTGATGAGACCAAGATTAATCTCTTCCGAATTGATAAAAAGACCAAAGTGTGGAGAAAGAAGAGATCTGCTTATTATCCAAAGCATACAAAACTCATCTGTGAAGCATGTTGGAGGCACTTTTTTTCTTTGGCTTGTATGGCTGCTTTTGGAACAGACTCATTCATATTTATTGATGATGTAATAATGGTATGTAGATTGAATTCAGAAGTCTACAACATTTTGTCTGCCAATTTACAGAGAAATGCATTCAAACTAATTGGAAGGAAGTTTATTGTGCAGCAGGACAATAACCCAAAACATACTGCCAACTCAACAAAGGACAGAGGAAAACGTAAACAATTTTAGACTGCTCAATCAATCAACAAACCTTAAGCATGCATTTCATCTCCTGAAGAGAAGACTGAACAAAGAAACCACCCAAAACAAACAAGAACTGAAAAACGTTGTGTGAAAAGTCTGGAAAACATCACAAATGAAGAATGCAACAGTTTGGTGACATCAATGGGTTGCAAGCTGGCTGCAGTTATTGCAAACAAGTCTAATGAAACCAAATATTAAATATTATTTATTTTACAACTATCTATTCCTTTACTTTTTCTCACCTAAAAATGGGGGGATCTGATACAAAAGGTAATATGTCCTAAGCTGTTTAACCCATTTAAATATAATTGGAGTAGATAGACTAAGCTATCGCCCGGTTCACACTCCACCCACGTCTATTGAACAAGTGAAGAGGCTCATCCCTTGTTCCCTGTTTAGGATGTGGTTTCCGGCTTTCTCTTTTCCAATCTTTTCACTCTTACGTAGCCCCCTGTGCTTCAGTGGCGTTACCGCCTTGCTCGGGGTGATATGATTAAAAAAAAATTATCAGGAAATAAAAGCTGAAATTCTTGTTAAATATTCATTGGACAATATTTTTGGGCAGCATGGATTTGTGGCAGTGAAGTGTATTTGCACTTAGTGATGCAAATATTTTGAAATTTGAATAAAATGTGTTTTGTTGAAAAATGTCAACCAGGTGCACAAAAAAAGAAAACTGTTTTGTTGAAAAACGTCAACCAGGTGCACAAAAAAAAAAAAAAAAAAACATGTTTGAATTTGGGATTTTTATTTTGTCTACCCAGGTCAAATGCCAGCTCATGCCCCAGATAAGTTTGTACCAGAACACAGCTGTCAATGGTGTGGAAGTGACACTAAGCTGACAATTAGGAAATTTTGAGTAGTAATTGCAATTGGATTTTGTTAGAGTCTGATTTCACTCAACAAGGTGGACAGATGTCCAAAAATCGGGTCTCTCCAATGTGTGTGTGTGTAGTGGGGTGCTGACAACTCTGACCAAAGAACATCCATATTACTTTATGCCAAAGTCACTAGTTTATCTGAAAAGATATCTTAGTATGTAAAAGAAAAATAAAATATATTTTATATTTTATTTACATTTCGGTCTTGTCCTATTGGTTTCAACAGAGGCGTTTGTTGCAGATTATATTTGTTGTTGTTGATGGTGATGATGAAAGCGGCAAAGAAGACAAAGAAGATTATGAAATGTTTATGAGAAACTGATTTTTGTGAGTAAATAGGTTGAGTAATCCCTGACAAAAATGAAAATGAAATATGATTTGAGAAATTTAATCATTGCCATTCCAGTTATAGTGAAAAATCTGCTGAGGTTGTTCAGAGTTGTCACCCAGAAGTTTTGAGAAGAACCATCATCACAGTCACCAGCAGATTAATTTTCATCCTTGTGGTTGCAACATTTGTCAATTGTTCAAGCATCACTGATTTGACATCGTGTACCCAGAATTGAATTGCAAAATTATCCATATTTTGATCTTAAACCCAAATGTCTTCAGTGAACAACAAAAACAAATACTTTTGGAGGAGACTATGAACTCCTTTACCAAATCCTTCTTTTCCTTTGTTAACGCGCACACACACACGTGTGTGTGTGTGTGTGTGTGTGTGTGTGTGTGTGTGTGTGTGTGTATTTCTTTAATAACTTTAAATTCATGACTTCCTGTAATGGATTTACTTAATTAAAAATTTTAAGATATTACATTAAAATCTATACCTGCACCTCTTACCGTTTCAAACCCCTGTAAACATTCACTAGCCTCTACCATTTGATATTTGATACCCGTCTACCTCTTGTCTCTACACCCTGTAACCTCGCCACCACCAGCCCTGTCCTGTTCTACTTTGTGACCGTTGTTAACTTGGACCCTTCCCCACTTTACCCCAGGGCCTTGCCATTTGGAACAAAACAATGCTAACGTGATGTGACGTGGAATTTCTGTTAGAGATCCTATGTCGAAATGTACATCCGACACCTTTGAATTTTGAAAATTTTCTCTAATTTATATTGGCTCTGTATTCTTAATACATTGAGCTCTCTGCCTGCATCACTTTTTAATGTTAAAATTTTTTAATTATTAATTAGGATCAGGTTCTTGGAATTTACCTTACTACTCTTCCACTTCGGATAAAGAAAAACAAAAAATATTTTGCTCCCACACACCTCCGGTGGTTGAGTTCTCTTGGTTCATTCCCGGATCTTTCAACTATTCATTCTGCTGTTCCAAAATGGAGAAGTTTACCCCGGATTATTCCTTGAAAAATATTCCTTACCCAAACACTCACTCTTTTCTCCTTCACCTCACCGAAAAAATTGAAAACTTCATAAGGAGACTTCGATGGAAGGCCCACTTTTTTCTCCGCTCTACAGACTCTGCACATCATTCCACGGATTCTTTTAACCTGAGGACCCAGCGCACACCCTCCGTATGCAAATTTCTGAACTCTTTCGAGAAGGACCTTTTCGACCTGATCCCCAAAATCAAATTCTGTGGGGCTTCAAATAAATTCCAGAACTTACTAAAATCAGACATTAGAAACCTGAAAAAATCTAAGCACCTGTGGGTAAAATCCGACAAATCTAACAACATTTATAAATGTTATCCTTTAAATTACATGTGTCCTTAAAAATAACATAACTAGTAACTACACAAAGTAGACAGAAGGAACCTAGCATTATCAGAAATTAATACAGACACAGTCAAATTCGCCAAAGAATTAAATATTAGTGACAAAATTGGCAAAATCGCCACTAAAGAAGCTTACGTTTTATTTAAGGACCACAAACCAAATTTCCAAAACAAATTACAAACCAGGCTAATTAATCCTACAAAAAGTGACTTAGGCATAATTTCCAGGGAAATTCTAAAAAACCTAATAGAGAAGCTACTATTGAATCTACAACCAAACCTTTGGAAAAGTTCTTCAGATACGATAGACTGGTTTAACAACATCAAAAACAAATCTAAATCCACCTTCCTTAAATTCGATATTGTCGATTTCTATTCCTCTATATCAAGGGACATTCTTGAAAGTTGTTTAAGATTTGCTAAAAATTACGTGAACATTTCGGATAGAGACTACGAAATTATCTTTGCGGCCAGAAAATCCATTCTCACCTTTGATGATTCCACATGGACAAAGAGGCCGGGGGAGGGTTTTGACGTCCCTATGGGAGCATATGATTCAGCCCAGGTGGCAGATCTTGTGGAAATTTACATTTTAGATATTCTAAGCAGATTTTTAGACCCAAAACAATTAGGCCTATATTGGGACGATGGATTAATAATTATCCCTAATTCCAATGGGCCCTACACAAATAGGATACACAAAAAAATAATTAGAGCCCTGAAGTACCTCGGTTTTAAAGTCGAAGTCACCTCTAATCTTAAAATTGTAAACTATCTAGACATCACCCTTAACTTAAATGATGGATCCTACCAACCATTTCTCAAAGAAAATAGTTACCCCACTTATATTAATATTTCATCCAACCACCCCCAAAATATTATAAAACCGATACCCAATATAGTGAATAATAGAATCAACCAATTATCATCTAACATTAAAACTTTCAACGCAAGTAAAAATATTTACAATAAGGCCCTTCAAAAAAGCGGATATAAGAACACGTTAACATATAATAAACTTGAGTTTTGAAAAAGAAATCACTCGACCAGTAGTCAAGAGCGAGGGAAAATTTACTCGCCCCCAAATCATTTTACTTGACCGACTCCATTTTTGTAATAGTCGCCTCACTTAAACATAGCGTCAATTGTTCACGGAAAAATGAAATTTTGATTAAAATTTTGAACGTGTTAGAAAGGATTTTAAAAGTTTTTAAAAATAATAACAAAATTTGATTTTTCCTTTTAATAATAGCATAAACTTTTTGATGATAAAACTTTGTTTTTATTAAGTTTGAACCCTTTTAACATCATGAAATGCTGGGTTTTTATTTTTTGGTAATTGAGAGGAGGTACCTAATTTTCGCAGTTTCTTTCATCTGTTTGACTACAACCTCTATCACATAGTCGATAAAGAAATAAAAAATTTGATTTTCTCAACAATTTTCTATAAAAAAATTACTTACTTGTATAATTTGATTTTCGGTGCATGGTTGAAAGAAGTATGCGTATTTTTTTCTTTCTTTCAAATGTTCGTTTTTACTTTACTTTTAGGAAGAAGATCTATTAACTGGGATGAGGCTAGAAATTTTTAGAAAATTCTTAGTTTAATGATGAGTGTCAAAATAAATTAGTAAAGCTAGTTTAACTTTTCGTCTTTAATCTGGGTGACATTGACATTTTGGCTCCACTCTGGAAGCGTTAATTAAACGAATGTTTACACTGACTGGGATGATAAAAGCCAAAAGTTCAATAATGTCATTGTAGGTCATTTTAAGTAACTTGTGAATCTTCAATAGCATACTTTTGAGTTGTAAAAGGAATCAGATTTTCTTTTTCTATATTTGAACGGATGTTTCATTGCAAGATTTTTAATCAACTGCGGGCAAGTAAAGCAATAAACTTTAATTGCCCAATTAAGTTTTTAATCAACTGAGTCACTCAGGTGAGTGAAATCTCAAAGGCTGTATATATATATATATATAGAGAGAGAGCCTTTGAGTATTCTCGAGTTCATCTTTTTTGGAATTTACCCGGATCTTGAGCTCATCTCTTTTGGAATTTACCCAGATTACATACCAAGTGTACTATGTTATATATATATATATATATATATATATATATATATATATATATATATATAAAGATAGTGTTTGTATAATTTTTATATCTTTTAGTTAATTGACATGTTGGGAGATAAAAAAGGTTTTGGAAAATCACAAGATTTTTTTCACCAGTTTTGTATTTGTCAGGGCTTGAATATTGAATAGTGTTTTTTAAACTGGGTTCAATTTCATATCCAGTAGATGTTAATGGCCTCAGTGCAAGAATATTTGATATTTGTGTGTGTGACTCTGGTGTCATATTTTCATTTACAAAACTTAAAGTCAGTCACAAAGATATATCATTTGAACATTATATATATATATATATATATATATATATATATATATATATATAATGAATTACAAATGTGGTATTTTTATTTTAAGGAATTTACCTGTTGTCATGCCAATAGAATTGTTTACTAACAAGGTTGACAAAATTTGAATGTCATCAGTTCTAATGCAACTTGTTCAAGGAATTCATTTGCCTCAATGTTCGATATGAGAAATCTTTGCCAAATTATTTTCTGCACAATGAGGCAAGAAAAAAGTACAATTGAAAGGTCAATAATGCTTGCATAACCTCTACGAGAGCTTCAAGTGATAAAGACAATAATAGCACATTACTAATACAGACTATTTTATAAGTAAAATGTGGAATCTCTCATAAAGATTTATAATTAGTGACAAACATGAATATGTATACTCTATAATAAATGATAGCTTTTATTAGATATATTTGATACAGTTATTACTCATGCAGCCTGGTTTCACATACTTATTAAGAACATATTCTGTTGTTATGTTTGTTATAATTCAGTATCAATAATATCAGTGTTTTCTATATTTGGTTTCGTCTAAAGTCTTTTTATTCTCTTTCACTTCCAGTAGCCCCTTGTAACTTAGTGGCATTATCGCCATGCTTGGGGTGAATTGCTTAAAAATTTATCTGACGTGCAATATTGAATATTGATTGTTAGTTGCAGCTTGCTTTCCACAGTATGGTAAGGGGCATCAGACATAAATACATTTCTGTTAGTGAAAACAAAAATAGAAAGTAAGGTTGGTCATGTAATTTTGCCATATGGTCAGTTTAATGTTGAGAGTCATACTTTTAATGAGTCTCAATCTGATTGATTTGTGGGAAGCAGTAATTATTTTAGGTCTGCTTTTATTGCCATGAATAGGTTCCAATTAAACTTCCTGTAGGTTCTATAAGCATTAATTTGGATTGGTCGGAAAATATGAAGCTTTTAAATGAATACTTATTGAATTGATGGATGGATGGGAAGAATAATGGATATCAAAGTGGATAATCAAATTGCTGAGCCAAGTTCAAAGTCCAGGCTAATCTACTGCAGTCTTTTTGTGCACAAATGCCTTTGGGAAAGGTATGAATCTATCTCTTCTCTCTACAGAATGAATGGCAGTGTAGAGGGGGTTCTCTAGACTTGGGTGGCAACAAGTCTAAGAGAAGGTAAACTCTGAATTCCAAACTAAAGAAGGCAATGTGAAATCACACTATCTTTACCAAGAATGCATGACAATTCACGAATAATAAAGAAATAAATCTGTGGAGAATCATGATCACCTATTTTCCTGTGCCTAATAAATCATAGGGAGGGAGTCAACTCCAGTTTTCTAAATGCTTTTAACACCTATGTCCTTTTATTAAAATACATAAATACTGATCCACATTAATTATGTGTTAAAACAGAAGACACTAGCTTCACTAATTTATTTTGAAACTCATCATTAAACTATGAGTTTGCAAAAAATTTCTAGTCTCATCCCAGTTATTAGATCTTCTTCCTAAAACTTATTAAGCCTGAGAGATTATGGTTCAAAAGAACACAGCATTAAAAAATTATATTTTAATGGTTCCCAATTGTAAAAGAAACATTGCTAATACAGACTTTAGATTTAAATTCTTAAGAGATACTAAGAGATCCCTTTTTGATATTGTTATGATATTCCAAGTAGGGATTGCAGTTGTGTGCAGTCAGTATTGAAGCTACAGTCCAAGACCATTCCCATATCTTATATAAGGAGCTTATATATAACATCTACTCCTAGATATATAATAATTAGCTGTAGCCCTAACCAACAACTAATACATCTCCTTAAAATGAATAGGCATTATACCCTTATTTGATCTCAAGCTTCTTCATCTATTTTGACTTCCTTCTCTCCCACTCTCTATTGATTGTGTATTTCTCTAGAAAGATCTAGATTTGTCTTGTTTGTTGGTGATGTCCTGTTCTTCACCATCACTGCTTGAATCATCCAAACTGACTTGGTCTTCCATTAATTCCTCATTACTCATTTCCCGTTGGTTTATGGGATCTGAGCTGGACTATCTTCCTGGCTCAATTTCCTGTTGGTTTATAGGGTTTAAACTGGACTGCCTTCCAGCTCAATTTTCATGGCCCCTTTGTATTCTTGTCTGAATTTTATTTGATCAGCATGGGTCAAAAAATTATTACCATTTTTAAATATTAATACTGTATTGTGTCCGGTCAGCATTAATAAATTTGCCTTTTCAGATAGAGACTCTCTATTTTTCTTATATCACATTTCATTAATAGAGTATGGTACACTTAACTGGGCTCTAATTTGTCTCCTCATTAGTGCAGATAGACTTTCAAATCTGTTAGTATGTGATATAGTTCTGTAACTAAGTCATATTCTTAGTGAGAATCTATCAATCTCATTTTGCTATAGAGAAAATGCTCTCAATTCTATTTTTATATATGAATTCAATTTTACTTGATCACAATGGTGGTGATACATCCAATTTTTCTTAATCAAGAACACAGACTTCGTCACAAACTTCTGAGGCCTTATATGACACCAATATTTTATGTACTACATTTCTAGCAAATATTATGAGTAATATTTGCCTTATTGTTCTAGTTTTTCTGTCATGAATGCTAACATCATGCTAAAATAAAACAAAATTCCACACCATTAACAAGTA
Source organism: Ascarosepion bandense (assembly GCA_037127315.1). NCBI lineage: Eukaryota > Metazoa > Mollusca > Cephalopoda > Sepiida > Sepiidae > Ascarosepion > Ascarosepion bandense. The sequence goes on along the minus strand of JBBBDQ010000573.1, from coordinate 1,253,662 downwards.
TGTGATCCAGAAGGAGAAGGTTCTGTCTCTGTAGGCCATGTGTATACTTTTTTCTGGGAAAAACTTTTTATTTCAACACATTTCAAACATTTGTGTACATGATTTTTAACATAACATGCATATCCAAGCCACTATACCTTTAGTTTCAAACACTTCTGTGTAGCTATAATTTCATAATGCACATCACCGTGAAGACTTTTCATTACCTCTTTTTTACATTTTTCAGGTAGTAGTACTACAACTTCATTATGCAACACCATTTTCTACAGTCATGTCTAATTTCTTTGTATGGCTTTTCAGTTTTTGAAGAATTATTCCATTTATTAGATTTTATTGTAGATACAATTTTAGTTAATATTGGACCCTGTGATGTTTTTGAGGCAAGTCAATTTATTGGTAAAATGTCAGTTTTTACAGTTTTTGTCAGTGCAAAAATTCATCTTTCATATTTTCTAATAGGCTGTCTTTTTGCCCCCTTTTGAAAGGTAATCTGGATAATGCATAGCATTTTCTTTTATATATTCAATACCAAAATCAAAAGCCAATAGTATTATGGCCTATCTTAATAGTCTGGACAAGGTAATATTCAGTTATTCATTCTTTGGATTAAAATTGAATATGTTCCAAAATACCTTGTTCATCCTATTTTACATAGTTTTACAACTACCAGGGATAATAAGTGAATTGGAAGTCTGCAAGATTCAAAATATGAGGGATTAGAATTTTCTTTCAATTTAATGCTTGCTTTATAATGTCTAAACATGCCATTTTTGGGATTATCTGAATTCATAACATGAATTAGACATGCACTGTTAACCTTAAGCACATCTGTTTTTATTAAGCCATGGATTTTATTACATTCCACAATTACAATAATAACAATTTTGATCCTGGTGTTCATTTCAAATGTTCCTTCAAAGTATCCTAATGTCTTTATGCATGACCCATCAAACTGCCTTAATTTTAGATGACTTTAAATAGTTTCAGTTTACCAATTTGTTCCCAAAGTTCTTCAGAATCAGCATTGCATCAATGTTGGTATCAACATATATATTTTTAGATTTACCTTATTCAATTTAATTTCTTTTTTTATCCTTCTGTATTTGAGAAAACATTGGCTTCAGGTTTTAAAGTATCTTCTATTTTTTTTATACTCTTTATATTTTTCTTTTTTAATTTATACAATGATTGAAAGTGATTTTTCTTTTTACAATTTTTAAGTATGTCCCCATGCAAGCCATTTTTCTCTGTTTGGTTCATGCTTATAAGTGACAATATTTACATTTTAGCATTGTTTTCTTTATCATGTATGTATCCATAAATTTAGGTTAATCTTTTTCCTTACTGAATTTTTCAATTAACTTTTCCACTTCTGTTGGAAGAACAAAATCTTCCTAATGGCTGTTGCCAGAAATAAATCTGTGATTTCATTTTTACCTTCATTTATTTTGTTGTCCCATAGTTTCTTTGTTCTGGCAAAACATCTTATTCAAGTTAAAACAAAGTCTGGATCTTCTACATACAACGAAGATCCTATCAACGATGGCATATTGTTATGATATTCCAAGTAGGGATTGCAACTTTGTGCAGTTAGTATTGGTTCTACAGTCCAAGACCATTTCCATATCTTTATAAAATATATATATATATAATTTCTACTCCTAATTGTTTGCTAATTAGTGGTAGCACCATCCAAACACTACCACAAATATGAAATTTATTTTTCCCATCATATATTGATTATTTCCAATGAGTAATGTGAAACAGCATATGAAAAGGCTGGAATCTGGAATTAGAGGTGCTGATTGAGTTCATCAACTAGAGTCAGTTAATATGTTTCTGGCCATCACCTTTAAAATGAGATTGTTTAAATAGATAGGAACTATTTTTCACTTTGATGGTGAAAACTTTAGCTGAGGAACTTTTTTGAAAATTTATATTGGAAATACATGAGTGCCCAAGTTTCTTTATTAAAACCTTTTTAGATTGCAAACTGATTTTGTATCAAGTAAGCTGTGAAGAACCATGAACACCTATGCCCTGAAGAGGCATGGCACATAGAAGAAAAATAATAATGTAAAGAAAGCAACAACAATAATGCATATTACATTTTTTATTATAGTTAGAATTACTGTTCAATGAAACAAGTCATAAAATCTGCTATAAGATTTCAAATTATGATGAGAGGGCATCTTTTTGTTTAATTCTACATATAAAATTCAAGTTTTAGATACACTTTTGAACTATTATTTAACTCTTGTGAAGAGTAGATAGGTAAAAGTTAAGTTGTATTGAAATATACCCTTTTCTTTCCTAATAGAGTGACAGAGACTCTCTCTCTCTCTCTTTCTCCTTCCATTTCTCTCTAAAATATACATCCTTTTCCTCTTTCTATTCTTTATTTCTGGTTGGAGACAAAATAGCAGACCGAATGAATGAATTGTATGCAGTGTTTGGGGAGTGTTCAAGATTTTTTTTTTTACTTATATAAATAAGAAGTCCCTGAAGATTTTATTTCAGTAAAAAAAATTCTGAACCTAACCAAAAACAATTTAATAAAACTAAAAAATAATTTTTTTGAGAGTTTATGTTTAAATAATTTAATAAGCATTTTTTCTTTCAAATTTTACAAGAAAAAACTATACTGAAGAATTATTAAAAAAAAAAAAATTTACTTGAAATATTTCTGAGCAGTTTTGAAATTCAACCCATTGCTTTTTGTAACAAGAGATTTTTTATTAAATAAAATGTTTGAAGAATTAAAAAATGTAAAGATTTAGAGTAAACTAGAGCACTTTTGAACTTTTAAGTGTGAACATTTCTTAAAAGAATTTCGATTTTCATTTTCATACAGTTCAAAAAGGAAATAGTTGTGAGCCTACTATTGATTTAACAGTTCACTAAGTCTCCAAATCAATCAATTCTAACCACTTTTTTTTTTTAAACCCCCTTGAGTTTAAAATCTTGAAATCAGAATAATTGATCTCATTGGGTACAATTAAATATTTTATGACAACAAACAGGTAAGAAAATAATTAAAAAAAAATAAATAAAAGCAATGAATTAAACTCACAAAAGTATCATCTAACTAGTTTCTAATTAATTTCTTTTTTTTATATTTATTTAATGTATTGTAGGCTAAAAAATGTTTTTTTTTTACAACTCATCTAACAAGAACATTCTCCATAAAATCTTTAGGTATATTTTTGATTTAGTCCACAAAGGCCTTTACCCCTTCAAATTTTTCCAAAACATCCTTATTTCCGTGCAAATGTATACATTGAACTCAAATCGATAATTATTTATTGTAGAAACCTACCTTTATTGATGTTAATGACCAGAAAAAAAAAATCAAACTTCTCGCTTTTTATCTCACACCTCAACCACCTTTGAAATATGTCATTCAGTGCTAAATGATTTTAGGCATAGTAAGCTAATTTTCAGCCTATTTACTTCCTTTGTGCAATTACTACGTGATCTGTTTTGTTTCAGAACTCAATTTCCGCTGAAAGTTGCGTGTATTTGCGTGTTTTTTTTTCCTCCTTTTTTTGGGGTATAGAATTTTTTTTAAGAAGGTTAACTTTCAAATAGAATTTTTTTAAGAAAGTTAACTTTCAAATGTATGAAAATAAGTGTAGTTTAATTAACCTTCAATTGCGTGTATTTGCGTGTTTTTTCCCTTTTTTTTAAAAATTTCAGTAGAAAGTTAACTTTCAAATATATGAAAATAAGTGATAACTGTAGTGTAGTTTTACTTAACCTTCAAGTATATGAAAATATATTTGCATGATTTTTCTTTTTTTTATGAAAATAAGTGATAATTGTAGTTTTACTTAATTTTTTCCGACGAAACTTAACTTTCAAATATATGAAAAGATAGAATTTTTTTAAGAAAGTAAACTTTCAAATATATGAAAATAAGTGACGAGTGTAGTTTAATTAACCTTCAAATATATAAGTAACACAAAAAAAAGGAAAAAAAAAAATACACGCAATAACCCTAACCCAACCCCAACCCAATTATGACTTATTTTTATATTTGAAAGTTAATTTTCTTCTCAAATTAAGTACACGCAACTTTCTTAAATTCATTACCAAGAAAAACAAAACAAAACAAAAAACAACACGCAATAGCCCTAACCCTAACCCTAAATTTCTATTTGAAAGTTAAAAAAAAATTCTACAGCCCCAAAATAGGAGAAAAAAAAACAAACAAACAAAAAAAAAAAAAAACGCAAATACACGCAACTTTCAGCGGAAATTGAGTTCCGAAACAAAACAAATCGCGTAGTAATTGCACAAAGGAAGTACATAGGCCGAAATAAGCATCCTACGCCTAAAATCATTCAGCACTGAAGATATTTAGAATAGTGGTTAGGAGTGAGATAAAGTTCGATTTTTTTTCTGGTCGTTAACATCGATAAAGGTAGATTTCTTCAATAAACAATTATCTATTTGAGTTCAATTGCACGGAAATAAGGATGTTTTGGAAAAATTTGAAGGGCCCTTTCAAAATTTTCCCAAACATCCTTATTTCAAAAAAGGCCTTCGGGGACTAAATCAAATATTTTAATCTTTACCGTTGGAGGCATTTTCAAGGTGTTAAATAAAAAAAAATGATAACTTTAAAAACGGTTGGCAACCGTTTTTGTACAAACGCTCGTTTTTTTTTTTTTTTTTGCTTTTTTTTATTATATCTACAAAAATACAAAGAACAACACTGTAACACAAAACAGAGCTAAGGAGAATAACGGTCGAACGCTTTTGTGTATGGCAACCAAGGTGACAATAACATTCAGTTTTGCATATATTTTTATCATTAATTATGACTCAAGAAGATGTATTTTTAGCATCCAAAAAATAAACCTGAATTATAACTTATAAAGTAAACATTAAAAAAGCAAAATAAAAAAAAGTTCTTAGCTATTGACTCTGTAACGTGTTCGTTTTTATCCATACTTGCAAACCGCTATTCCGTTGCGTCTGTTGCTAGGCAACAAGCTCTTGACGTGCGCGTTGTTGTTTAACATTATCGAGCACGAAGTAACACGTGTACTTTGCTATTGAACTAAAGGACAAAGTTAATTCTTCGTTTTGTAAGTTAATCATGTCTGTACCCTTTTCAAACACCAAGTTAAGGGTCCCCAGAGGCTTTGAGGCTCTTCTAGAGGGTTTCGCCCGTGAAGTTCTACGGGCGCAGCCAAAATGTATCATTCAGTTTGGAGCCATGCATTTCTCCAATCTTCTCAAGATTCGAACAGGCAAGTTTTATTTTTCATTCTAGTTTTATTTAATCATAAATCTCTATCTCAAGATCTTTTTGTCGGATTTTTACGTTCCAAGTGTCATTATCTTGAATTGTTGTCTTAATTTCTTTGTTTTGTACTTCTGTTGCATTATTTTTTAATTATTGGTAATTTCAATTAATTTTTTTAGTTACTTCTAGTAATTTTAAAGTAGGTTTTGTTCCCTTTTTAGTTTTTACCTTTTTATTTTTTTCTAATGAAACTTCCTAAAGGTTAATTTCTTTCAAATTAATTCATTTTAATCTTTAAACAAATAATCTTTAAAATTTATTTGTGTCTTTCTTTTCTTCGATTCTGAGAAGAAAAAATTCAATTTTCCGAATGGTCAGCAGTTGAATTTAATAATTTACGCTAAATAATTTTTCACGTGACCGAAACAATTTTTGTTTTGTTCTGTTTTCTTTATGACTAACGCCGATTTTATGTTTAGGCTGCTACAAACAATAAAAGTGACATTTTAAATAAAGGTTTTATCATTAAAACAGAAAACGAGGACACTTACAAAGTCAATAATTTTTCTAAATCACGAAAAAAAAAAGTGTTAACTCAGTATATTTTCTCAAATGTTGTCATATGAGAAAAAAGAAATCTAGAGACGTTTCTTAATCTTATTTGAAAACATTTAAAAAGAATTTAATTTTCAAGAATGATAAAAAAATTTAAATGAAAAATGCAAAGCAAGTAAATTATTAGCATTCTTAATAATTTTAAATTTTATTTAAAAAAATGTCTGCTTTAACTGCAATTACTGTTAAATTTTAAAAGGAAAAATTGTGGTAATTGAATAAATTGCGTATTTTTACACCAGCGTCAGTTATGATCGGTGGCCGAGCCTAAACAACTTTTTAAAAAGTACCAGGTTTCGATCGGCTTGGAACGAGAATCCGGGGAGCCGAGTTCGAATTCCAGTTGAATCCATTGTATTCACTTACGCGCAAATACCCTTGGGAAAGGTATTAATCCGTCTCTTCCTTCCAGTTATGGGTTAAATAGCAGGACAGATTGGGTTCTATAGCCTTGGTCGGCAACCAGTCTACCGCAGAAAGCAATGGCAACCTACTGCGGGATAATCTTCTGCCCAGTCAGTCATGTCTCTTTCGAGACATGATCGCCCAAGCGTGTATCACGTATGGCACTTTAACTGACTGACTTGGAAGATTGGCGCAGCACAATCTTTCTACTAAATTGGAAGAGACTATGTCAATATTAATCCGGAATGTTTTTTGAGAATTAATGCTTAATTCTTTGTGTTTTGTTTTCATATTTGATTTGTTGGTAGTGTTTGACGTAATTTTTAAATTTCCTTTTAAAATAAAACAATGTTATTTTTCTGTTCTGTAAAGGGAAATGACTGGCAGAAAAATAATTTTGTTATTTCCCTTTACGCAATAGTTTTTTACGCGAAGGAAAAATAACTTAAATGAAGTTGGAAAATGCACAATGAAAAAAATCTTTTAATGGCGATTACAATTCGTTTTTATTCATACACCATTTATTCACTTTTAATGACTAACCTAGAATAATGCCTTGTTTTGTTTCTCACAAGAAATTATAAGAAGTTTGAACATTTCCTTTAAAATTTAATAGAGCAATTAATGTTCTCCAACAATGATAGCTACCATTGTCATCAGTCATTTTTTTGTCGTCTGCTTATTTCTGTTTCTTCAGTTTTTTCTTGTACACTTTTTTTTTTTTTTTTTTAATCGTATCACCCCGAGCAAGGCGGTAACGCCACTGATGTGCAGGGGGCTACGTAATAGTGGAAAGATCGGAAAAGAGAAAGCCGGAAACCATATCCTAAACAGGGAACAAGGGATGAGCCTCTTAACCTGTTCAATAGACATGGGTGGAGTGTGAACCGGGCAATAGATAGATCTATCTACTCCAATTGAAAAACACACACACAAAAACACACACACACACAAAAACACACACACACACACATATATATACAGTAAAATTTTGTGATTATTTTTTGTATCATTAAGATATGAATTATTTTTATTTGTGTTTTCTATGTTACATTGATAATTTTCTCCTACTAACTTGTAAGTTGACATAAAGTAGGATGAGATAGAAAATAGCAATTTTTCAGTTTAAACTCGTCGCAAATGTATACTTGGAGAGATATACCATAAGTAAAAGCTGACTTTGCAAGCTTGAAATTTTTAATGACTCATGCAAATTAATTAAATTAATTTGCATGAGTCATTAAAAATTTCACATCTGAAATATGATATTTTATTCCATCTTTTCTTATTATTTTATAAGTATAACCTCAAATTTAATTTAATTAATGAAAAAAATTACTTATGAGAACATTTATGATACAAAATTGAAAAAAAAAAAATAGTTTCATTAATAACTGATAAAAAAGACCGCTAGAGGAAGGGAGATAATCCCAAGATTGAATCTGCTGTCAGCCAAAACTGACATGGAAAAAAGTTAGCTATTCAAGATCTTTTTTCCATGTCAGTTTTCCAATCACTACACTTCCAAAATATTTTGTGGCAGTTCTACATTTTGACAAACTTCAAAAATTAGTTCTCTTTTCATCACTGGACATCACTAAGTAAAAATGTGTAAATGAAGCTAGTCATACTAGCACCAAATTAGAACAAAAAGACAGGTGAACTTCACTATATCCTCCAAGAACAGAGAATGATCATGCCCTCCAGTCTATTATTTTAACTGCAGATCAACTTCACTCTATTTTCCAAGAACAGAAAATGATTCATCTATTGTTGTTAACCATGAAATCGAAGAAATAATGTTGCCAAGTTTTTGTTCTTACTCCATGTATTATTTCATCTTTAAGAAACATCACTTTAATAAAAATATTCACTATAGTAGTGAACTCAACAGAAAAATTTCAATTCAGCCTTACAAGATCACAGAAAGATATCATAGTTATGACTTTTTTCAAAAGAATATAGTGACAGAATGAAAAAAATAAATGACTATGAACTTTCAATAAAAAAGTAACAAGTAATTTTTTTTATTTTTCTCATATACAAACTAACATTCTCCTTCTATTATCACCAGATACATTCCCTGTTGGCTAATTTCTTTATTCCATTGCATTGTTGGTCTGACTATAAAACTTAATAAGTAAAATAATCATAATAATTATGAGGTAAAAAAACATAACTAAATGTAGAGAAGAATATAATGATTATTGGAAATAGATATGGAAAAAGAACAGATTAAGAAGGTTAATTTCAAGAAATTAGATCAGTTGAGGGGTTCTTAAGGACATAAATCTGAATATTAGCTAGGTGATAACTTAGTATAACTAGGTACAGACCTGTATCCACCCACCCACTACACTTGCCATATTGGACAAAAAAATTATGTTGATAAATTGAGAATTATCCTTTAGGGGTCTTGAAAAGATTTTTTTTTTTCATAAAGATCTGTTTATTGAATTTTATAATATTGAATTTTCTTATCAGAACAATTTTGGAGAAAATAACTTTTCAAAAGAAAAACATAGCCAATGGGCTATATAGTTTGTTTACTTAAAAACATATTCACCAGTAGTCTGATAGGAAATATAGGTTTTGGTAAGGTTGATTATCAAAAAGTTAGTTAAGTGGTTAAGAGCCATGTAATTGTGAAATTAATGGTAGAATTGTGATGATACATCATGGGTGACAAGCAGGTGGACTTGGAACTACCATATAAATAATGCAAACTTAAAGATCAGAGTTCATCAAGCCTGCTTGAGATAAGAAGCATATTTTAGATGTGACAGAGATACAGGAAGGTAAGATCAAAATAGTAAGCTACAGTAGAATTGGTGAAAGGAAAACACTAATGTAAAATGACAATGTAACCAACATTTTGAATAAACAACATCCTATTAAAATCTTAAAGGTGTTCTGGCCTTTGACTGAAATTTTGAAATGATTCCAATCTTTGAAATCTGTCAACTTTAGTTCTGTGTAACATATGGCTGGCTCAGACTTGCAATGTTTCAACCTAGAACTTAGGACTTCTTCAGATCCTGTAAACACATGAGTGGATGAGTATCCTGTCAAAAATATTGCCAGTCCATTGACCAGAACACAACCTCTTATGTCACCTCTAGTGTTATATTTGGTTTCCTTAATCATGATCCCTCCAACCATAGTGTTACATTTGGTAGCTGCAACCAAGATACCAAAGGTCTAACAGGTCATCCCCTGCTCATGATGTTACATACAAAAACTTGAAGACAAAACTTTTTTTTTCAAATTTCACAGAAAGTGTAAAAAAAAGATTTTTTACAAAAATATTCACTGATCAAACAACAGCTTATCACTTTTTATTATGGTATTTGTAGCAATACTCAAAATGTAATGATTAAAATAGATAGCATGTAAAATTCAGAAGTATGTAAATAAACACTAAAAGAGGATCAACGCACATATATATTTAAGAATGGCAGAGCTAAAAATAAAATCTAAAGATTAAAATATGTAGACATAGTAGGAAATCAGCTTACAAAGTATAAAAAGATCTTCAAACAGTTGTTATTGGCAAGAGTAAATTCAAAAACATTTGAATTTGTATCTCTGTAAACAGATAAACACAACATTTAGCAACAAGTTTTTGTCAGTCAACACAAGAATACTGGCTTGCCTACCCAAATCTGTGACAAGTAACTCAAAGAAAGAAGCAAAGCAACTAGAGAATAAAAAAATTCACTGACATGTGAAACTACATAGCAGTGTCAAGTCAGTGCTCTTATACTTCCTTTTCCCCTGCAAACTGTTAGTAAAACATGTATGTAGGTACCATCACATAAAACACACAATACCTAAGGTTTAAAATGAATTTTTAAAAATGAAAACATTTTCCTGAACCTTTTATTTTAGTTTTACTTTTGAACTAAAGATAAAATTTGATATTTCCAATAAGCAAAATACTATACTGTATTTGTCTATATTTCTGAGATGAGGTAGTATTTACAGTATTTACGTTATTCGGACTATCGTTATCATCTTTGTTGCCATTTGTATGACGTTTCGGCCGTTGTATGCCGGGCCTTCTTCAGGTGCTAAGAATTTAAAACCAAACCCTTTATTACAATCACTGGGGTATATCATCCTCATTTCTTGCGTAAAACCTTGATTGGAAGTCATGAGTTATCTCCCTCTAACCCTGCAAGTTACTTGTTCACCACTGCTGTAGCCCGGTATTGAACTCACAACTCTAAGAGTCAAGTCTGGAACTAACCAATGTCTATATCCACTGGGCCATGTGTCCTTAAAGAAGAAGTCCAGAATGTACAACGGCTGAAACATTGTACAAATGGCAACAAAGATGAGGACAATAGTCTGAATAATGTAAATACTGTAAATACTTTACTCTATTTTAAAACTAATTTAAATTCAATGGAAGGATATATTTTTTTTTTTTTGCTAGAAAAACAGATTAGCACCCTTTTTTTAGTCATTTTACATCACAATGTAATTCTCTTTATTAAATTCTTTCAAAAATAATATATTTTTCTGAAAATTTATTTGAGAAATATTAGCTGATTTAAAGTATAATTAATCTGATTTTAAACAAATATTATTTAAAGTTTAAAATATGGATGATTTAGCCATAAAAATAATTGAAATATAACATGAGCATCTTTTATATATAATTTTTAAGTACTCAGTAATATAAAATTTAAGAAAATATTCTCCATAATCTGATACTTTATTAAATTTTAGATACTGTGTGGCATTAAATTTACTATTGATATTGCTTTTATTTTCTGTTAATGTTTGTGAACATCTGTATTTGCAAAAATCAGTACATTTATGCACATACAAAAAAATTTCAAATTCTTTTAAAAATATTGTTTGATGATTTGTACTAAGCTTTTCCACTTACAATTAGTAAATATAGATTTTACTTAATATCAGCTGAAAGTAATACAGAATTAAAAAAAAACATTTAAAACTTAAATTATTCTACTTAAAAAAATGAAAACAATTAGTGTAAAAATTAATTATTCATCAATTTTTTTTTAAAGACAATAGTCTCCTTAATATTCATAAAAGCAATTAAATGCTTTTCTAATTAAATAATGTAGTTTTATTGCATTTTTCATTTACAATTCAGAACATATTTATGATAAATGGTGTTTCTGTTTGACAAAAACAAATTAATGATTTAAATTCTCCAAGGAGTTCTGCTTTTAACTAATATAAATATAAAGAGTATGGAATTTTAATTTCTCGAAATTTCATAAAATTAAGTGGAGGTAACAGATGTAAAAAAAAAAATAGTTTCATTCATTATAAATTTCAAAATAGTTTTATTCATTCAATAAGTCCTGAAAATTTAAGTAAAATCTGACATTTGATTTTTTGCAAGAATTTCCCAAATAATTTGTTCTTACTGCAAAAATGATGGTAAATTTTCCAAACTAATCTTTAAGCTACCTGCTGACATAAAAAAAAATAAAATTTTTAACTAAAACTTCAAAGGTGCTAAAAAGGATTAAAAAATTTAATAAAATAAACAAAGAATGCTTTGATCTTTCCTGAAATAATAATAATAAAAATGTTGTTTTTATCATGTTTGGGGACTTTTTCATCATGGTATGCTCCTTTTTAGAAAAGTTTTACAGGTACCTACATTTATTAAATGTATATACTTTCTCTGTATCTTCAGCAGAAAATCAACTGTAAATCTTTAAAAATGTTACTAAACTGCAGTTTGTTAACTTAAAATAATTACTGAAAGTTTGTTTACTATATTAATTAAATGTATGCATTTTTTTCTAAATTTGTGTTTCCAATGCACTTGAGAATCTTTCAACAAAAAGTTCTGCAAATTGGTCCTTATACCATAAATGAAAATCTCCCATATTTGATTGTAAGCTACAGAATGTCTCAAACAAAACTCTTGTCTAGACAACTTTCAGTTCCTACTGTTTTAAAATTAAGTAAATGGTTCTCAGTTGAAAAGATGATTATTTGATAAAGTTCAAAGAGTCTTTACCCATCTTAATTATCCATTACTTTCTGAACAGAATGTTGACTAGTTTAAAAAGTGGGTTGCTTGGTTATAATATGTAATGTTGATATCATACAGCCAATTTGGGCATAGCCATATCTCCTGCTTTGCAATGATTCTTCTTTTGTTTTAAATTATATACTTATTTGTATAAGGACATCTTTCTGATCACATAATTTAACTTAAAGGAGATTTCCTTATTAGTGAAATGTATGATTATTGAGTTCACACCTGAAAGTGGAGTTCTCAATTTTTATGATAATTTATACTCTTTCCAACTTTATAAGTGATTAACAGCAATCTGTATTTATTTCTAATTTAACAATTTCTATTCCACTGAAGTAAATTATGACATTATTGTGTGATTATTTTTTTCAGGTTTTTTATAACAATCTTCAATGAATTTCTCTTTATCGATGTCAGATATAGTTAAAATGATAGTGTCTGTTTACATCATATATGTGTATATTTATTGTATATACACATCTGTTGATGTAACTTTTCATAGCACAGTTAATAAAGAAAAGGAATATGACATTTAAAAAAGATCTTTGGGACTAAATTCACTTTTGGACATTAAAGAAATATTCCCAGTTTAATATATCTTATGAAAATATTTTTTTCATATTTTATAACTCGAAAAAAACATTTTCAGTTATATAATATATATATATATATATATATATATATATATATATATATATATATATATATGTTTTTTGGGTTATAAAATATTAAAAATATTTTCATGAAATATTTTAAATTGAGAATAATAAGTTGCTTGATTTAATTTTTTTAATAGTTTAACATAAGAAAATCATATGTATTTGAAGTATAATTTTTATTGAAAAAGCTTTCACTTTTATATTTGTAAATAATCATTGAAATTGCAAGCTATTGAGTAAATACAATTATGAACGAAAAAGTGCGATTATATTTGTGAGTAAAATTTTTGAAACATTTTCAAAGTAGATGACAAATTCATAGCATTACAACTAGCTTGAATTTTTTTACTAACAAGGGAAATAATTGAAAAAAATACATTTTACATTTTGAAAGCACAAAAAATTATGAAAAATCATATCACTCTCTCTCTCTCTCTGTTCCATGTCCCTTCAAGACGTAGACAATTATGGTTCCTCCTGTCTTTTATTGCACTAAATAATTCTTGACCTCTGTTAATCTTTATAGCATTTGTTTTGTCACCATTTACTCAAAATTGTAGGTTTTCCTTTGCTTCTCTTACTTTTCATGTATTCAGCGAGTGGGTTATTTCCCCTAGTTTGGATCGCAGTTTCCTTTTTTTTATTTTTAACACAGTTTTTTTATCTGTTTTGACTTGAGTATTTTCTGAATTTTATTAAACGATATAAAAAAAAAGAATATCACAATACAATATATTCTAATCAAATTTTCCCCATTCTTCCTTAAGTTTACTATATTGGGATCTGGCGTCATAGTGCCATTTTTGATGATGTATTCCAATAGCTTCATGCTTTTCAAGTTGTAGGAACATTTTTCACTGTTCAAGGTCAGATTGTATTACAAATATTTTGAGATTGTAGTCATGGTTAGCTTGGCTATGGCCACATACTGTGACATTGTCTATATAGGCAACAGTACCCTTCATTGGAGATAATTTCATTTATAACCCACTGGAAGTTAGCCACTCCATTTGTCACCCCAAAAGGGGTTTGGCGGAACTAGTATAAGTGACTGCAGGCCTTGAATGCTGTGTATGGCTTATCCTCTGGCTTGATACATACCTGATGGTAGCCATTTCTGAGGTCTAGAGTACTGAAAATGTGGTATTTAGAAATGTTAGAAATCATTTCGTCTATATAAGGCAGTGGATAGTTATCAAGTAATGTGTATCTGTTGATGGTTTGGAAGTAGTTAATAAACTTATTTTCTTGAGATTTTTGGTGGATATTACTAGGGCCTGGGCTCTCCATGGAGATTCATTTGGCTCTATAATTCCTTATTTAAGCAGTTTTGTCACTTCTGCTGCTATGAACTGTTTGACCTCTTGTTAATAGCATCTTTATTTTACTGCTGTTGGTTTGCAGTCAGGAGTCAAGTTTGCAAAAAGTGATGGGTACTGCACTTTGGCAGCTGCAAGTCCACATATTCTTAAAATTGGCTTGGAGCCACCAAAAGGAATTTCAACACAAGAATGTTGTCTTAGGAAATTGTGACCAAAAATCACATCGCAGCAGAGGTTTTTCATCACAGACAATTTGATCCCTTTATAGGTGTTTCCCTTTAGATTTAGATTAACCATACAGTATCCAATTACTGAGGGTAAAGATGAATTTGTCATTAATATTTGATTTTCCATTTGTTTGCTTTCATGATACTGGCATCAATAAAATTTTCAGAACTGCCAGTGTCAATAAGTGCATGGATAGTCAATCTGTTTATTTTAATTGTCTTTGGGAGGCAGCCAGGTAAACAGCTGCTACAGTAGTAGTTGAACAGTTTTTTGTGAAGAAGCTGACTGGCACACCTTAAATAAAATGTCCCCGCTTGCCATACTTGTGGAATCTAACATCTCGAGCCAGGCAGGACAAATGAGAATGTATACAGAGGCCACAAAAGTAGCATTTGGTCCCAGCTGAGGTGGTAGTAATAAGTTGTTCATGATTGTTCAAAGGGAATGCGAGAGTATTTTGAACAATAGGAGAATTTTGAAACTGAAGAAGAGGGACAAAAATAGCAGCCCCTAAAGTCTCGGGTTGTAAATAGAAGACAGATTGCTTCTGTGCCATGTTTAATGTTAGGGCTTGTTCATGCACTGTTGAGAAGTCTAGGTTTTTATTTTCTAGTAGTCTTTGTCTTATTTGGTTAAACTGTATTTCATTAATGAACGCATCCCTGATGAAAGCATCTCTAACTTGGTTTGCAGTTAAGACTGTAAATTTGCATTTGTGACTTAATGTCTTTAGAATCTGAAGTCACTGCTCAAGGCTTTCTTCTTGCTGTTGATGCCAGGTAGCAAGTAAGTGTCTAGCAAAAATGATATTCTTTTTCTGATGAACATGACCTCTAAAATATCCATGGCAGATTCGCAATTCTCACATCCAAACAAATTTCTATAAATTGGAGTGGAAACATGGTGTAATAGAAGAGCAAATGTTTTAGTACTTGTGTTTGAAGACAACTGCAGCACTGTAAGGAATCCTTCAAACACTTTTTCTCTAATGACACCATTTGTCAGTAGAATTCAAGTCAGACATAGTGAGGTCTAGATGGTTGAGTTTCAGGTAACATTCCATAACTAAGTAGAATAAATTGTACTGAAAACACAAGCCAAAATAAACTTTATTCTACTTTGTTGGTACTTATAATTACACATGGTATAAGAGTCCACTTACTTATATAGGCTAGACAAGCATTGACTATTCTATTTGTAACAAAGGGAGGGAGAGATTGGTATTGAGTACTCTTGATACTACAGCGATATACCCTTAAAATGAAATGTTTTCAAGCTTATAAAATATAAATAAAAAATAAATAGAAAATTATTTGAACAAATTTTAGTCATAAGGTCAGTTTAACAAAACCACTTGTGATATTCACTTACTTCTCTTTTAAAATATTGTTCTTCAGTTGATAGGAAAGAGCTTAAGGATGATTTTGTTGCATTTTCTGCACTAATGATTTTTTTAATCATAAAAACTTGCATTTTTTTAACTCTGTGCTAACACTGTCTCTAAAGACTTTTAAAGAGCATTTTAAGATAAAAAGAATAATTATCACAATGTTGCAGGAATCTGCTTAATGTCTTTTTAAAGTAATTCAGTGGTGTATATTCAGATTAGTTTATTTCTTTTACAGGAAAGTAGAAAAAATATTTTCTCATTTGAGCAGTTTCTGTTTTGAATAAAAAGTGTTATTAAATATTATATTCAAAAAAGGTTTTTGATATCATTTATTGGTTTCATCTAACTCTAGAGTTATTAGAAGAATGCCAATTTATAAAATAACCTGGCTCTAGTGGGAATTTAATTATTTTTGAGGGTCAGTTCCCTTAATTCTGAATATGGCTGCATATTAATCTGTTCTGTTGTATTTCCTTTGAACTGAATGAGTCTGTGAACAAACTATAGGAAGAAAACAAATCAGTAACACATCAACTGGTTGAATATTATTGACTTTTAATAAATTTGATATTTGGTTTTAGAATAAGTACAATGCTAGAAGAATAGTAGGGATGATAACTCTCAAAAATGTATTATACTTTTCCAGTTACTTAAAAATCAAATGTAACAATTTGTTTTGTAAAGATATTTCTAATTTTCTTCTAATGTAAATTTTTATGTTTAATATCTTTATTTGTATTAATTGCATTTTTATACTGAATTAATAATTCATTTAATTTTAACAAAAATTATGAGAACAGAAAATCAAGTCATATGAATAATTTATAATATTTGTATTCTCAAGATTTATAATATTGGTATTTTAAAAGTTTTTTTAATCATTTCATCCTGAAGCAAGATGATAAAGCCGCTAAGATGCAAGGGGTTACTAAGAAGGAAGTAAACTGAGAAAACATTAATGAGGAGAAAAGACTAGAAAAGAACTGGCTTTAAAAAGACAGTTAAGAGGTAATCTTGCATTTAAATTTTTGAAAATTTTAGTTGACAGGAAAGCAAGAAATTAGAAGAGTTTCACAAGTTAGAATTGTGAGAGAAGAAACTATTAGAATAGAACTTACGGTTACATCTAGCAGTTTTAATAGTAAAATAATGAGATGTAGCTACCAATATTGTATTATGATTAAATGAATTGAAGGTGTCCACTGGAACAATTGCTATGAAAATATTTATAGAAAAGCTATGCAGAATTTATATTACATAAAAGCTTTATTGCATTATAGCATTTACTATATTGCATTATTATGAGTATTCTGGCACAGAAAGCTAAATTGCTTCTAGTACCTGCTATACCTAAATTATCATCTAAGTATAGATCAGGTTCAATGTTTTGTTGATCAGGTAAGAACCAATGTTCCATCATTATGATATATTCTTTCAAAAATGAGTAAAGCAGAACAATATATTCAGTCCTTAATCCATTAATTGTGGATGAGGAGAATTTTTACCATTTTAGTTCTATGGCTCAACTGGGAATGACAGAAATTTCCTCAGCAAGGTTAGGATCATATTTGTTACATAAAACTAAAAGGAAAAAATACATGTGATTTTAAGATTAAAATGTCTATATTTGTATGGGAGAATTTTTTTAAATAGTTAACCTTCTGAAAAATAAAATTATTTATATATGACAGGATTTTTTCCATGTTTGTTTTTGTGGTTACAATCTGGTCTTACTTTATGTCAGTTATCAGCAACCAACTAAGAAAGTTAGAGCTGTCTGTGATAATAACTCAGAATATGTGATCAATACAAAAATAGTAACTGATAATTTTTAATTAATAATTTTTCACTTTAAAAATCTTCTAATTAATATAAGCATCATATTTATAAGATTTATAAATATTTGATCATTGTATTTATAAGATTTATAAACATTTGGCCATGCATATAAATAATAGTGAAATCTAATTAACTGTAAAGGTGTATGAAAATTGTAACTAAAACTGAAGTCTCTAATATGCAACCATATATTTTGTGTAGTAACCAAACCCACTTATGCAAGATATTTATTTACAACATTCCTCATATTCAGTAAAAGTGTTAACAGTTTGGTGTAGTATCTCAGTTTACTTGACAAACCCCTGGATTTTGTTTCACTGCTGCTATATTCTAATAAATTTCTTTTAGCAAAACTTTTCATTGTTAGATATCTTAATGAATAGAGTAACTTGAAGTTTTTATGAGTATTTACAGATGTTAAAGGCAATAGATTTTTGGAGAACAATTAAACCAATAAGTAGTATCTATCAATCATATTAAGTAAATTGTTTTAGAAAATTACATTAACTTTGCTTTGTTTATGATGGATAAACTGTCTTTTCAAGTTTTAATCCGCTAATGTTATCCTTTAATCATGTATGATAAAAGTGTAGAGGAAATTTTTATATGTAACTGAAATAACTTAGTAAGCTTGAAGAAAATATAAAGTTTATAGTATAAAAGTTGATTCTATAGAGTTTTATAATCTATGTTTATTTGGTTCATTTATTCCTTTTCTCTTTGCTGCAAGTATTTTGGCAAAATATTTATATATTTTAAATAAAAAGCAAAAAATTAGAATACAGATTATACATTTAATGTTATAACATGTACATTTCATACAACTAATTACTTTCATAAATTTTTACTGTAAAAATGACAAATGTAATCCAGCTATTAGTCCTCTTTGTAAATGATATGAAACATTAATTATAAAAAACATTTTTGAATAAGGAATTTTCAGAAAGAAATATAATTTCTTTCAAGGCTCAAACTATTGGTTTGAAATAGGTAAGCCTTAAGCTCTGATTTAAGAAAAAACAAACAGAAAATGCCTTATTAGAAAAAGAGAAACCATAATACTGTTAATATTTTCCACAGATTGACATTTACATAGGATAACATTTATATGGCTTGTGATATTTCTATTCTACCATATAAAGACACAACCAATAAGGTTGAAGGAAAATTTGAAAACTCTATCTTCAAAAAATGGCAATAGATAAAAGAAAGTTCATATTTAGAAAGTATCTGATAGTTCTTGTTAAAAATTCTATTTTTAAAACATCTGAATTCTTATATCTTAATACAGCAATAACAACAGAGAGCTAAAATTTATATAATATTTAGAAATATACAATTAGAATTTGTTCATTTTGTCTTTTGAAGCCACTGAATTAGAATGTTTAATTTCATTCTGAAATGAAATGTTTAATTTGTATGAATATGCTCTTATTTATTATATTATTTTTTTTTTAGCTTTTATTTTTTTGTACTATTTGTAACTTTAAATTAACAATAAATATCCTAACATCTTAAAATGCCAAAAACAATAATTACTCTTTCAGTTTTTGAGATCATTTGTGCAGTCTTATTTAGATTCCTATACCAACTTAAATATTATATACCTATTTGGATATTATTATTTTATAACAACAGAGAGTCATATTTAGTACCAGATCATGGGTGGATGAAGCACTTAGTGAAATTTGAGTACTCAAAATGCTTTAGGTACGACATGATATTAGTGAAAAGAATCTTTTTGATTGTATTTCTATCTGGGATTTTTTGTATAAATGCAATTAAAATGCAGTGTTTTTCAAGCAAATTGTGACAGGTGATGAGAAATAGATTGTTTACAACAATGTTCATTGAAGAAGATATGAGCCAACTTTAGCCACCCCTAGGAAAGTCATGCGGTGTATCTGATGGGATTGAAATCCTGTACTATAGGCTTCTGCTAAGTAACTAGTCAATTGATTCTGAAAAGTGTTGCTCATAACTGGATGAATTAAAGGTAGCAATTCAAGAAAAACATGAAAATTGGTGAACAGAAAATATATTGTTTTCTCTCAGGATATTGCCAAACTTTACATTTCTTTAGTGACCCATTCACCACATTTACCAGACATTGCTCCTTTAGATTTTCATTTATTCCTTGCAAAATAATCTAAAATCATAAAAATTTTAATTCTTTGGATGACATAAAAAAAAACCCACCTTATTTGCTGAGAAACCACCAAAATTCTGGGAAGACAAAATCTTTAAGTTGAAGGAAAAATGGAGAAATGTTGTACAACAAAATGGTTCAGATTTAGTTGAATAAATATTTAATAGCTTAATTTTGTTTCATGTTTTAATTTCTCTTAAAAATTAGCTTGAACTTTTTGGACAACCCAATACATACATACATATATATATATATATATATATATATATATATATATATACTAAAAAATTTGTTACAAAATGAGCATACTTGATGAAAAAATGTCCCAACTTAATAAAAACATACTTTTATTGTCAAAATCTTTGTTTTTACGAGGAAACTTAAAAGGATTTTTGGATTATTAAATTATATTTTTTAATCCTTTTTAGTACCTTCAAAATTTTGCTTACAATTTTTTTTCTTACATAAGCAGGTGACCATAAATTAGTACACAAAATCTTAGCATATCAACCTCCTGACAGCTGGTAACAGGGAGACTGCTTTATAAAACTGGTTCATCTACAGGTGATTTGTCGGTAGGTAAATATTCATTAGATTCCAGTGAGGTTAATCTAACCTAGATCAGTCTTGCACTTTCCTCAGAGTGGCTCTCATTTCCTGATTATAACTCTGGAAGAAGATGCACATCTTTTACATGACATTGAATTTCATCAACTTCTTCTGACTGTTAACTCTAGTCATATGACCCATTTTGAATCTTGTAGTGCATCTACCTTTTGTGACTCAGGCCCAGATAGGATCCTCTACTTTGAAGGCCCCTTATTCAGTCTGCAGTTCAGGTGTGAGTACAGCATCAATCTCCCTGACTGACATGGTATTTGTGTATCATGTCTGCCAGGGCTGAGGAAGATGAAACACTGACCTTGGATGTCACATTGTGCCAGTACATTGCTTCCTGTTTAGTGCACTACTTCTTGGCTACAATGGTCTTTATGCTTCTGTGGCATTTCTCCATAATTTTATTTTAGGCCAAGGTGTAGGCACATCAGAGCTGTAACTGTACATTCCAATCTTTCAGGAAGTTTCTGAAGCCCCTGCAAGTGAAAGTAGTGTTGTTATCAGCTAGAATTTTGGCAAAACCTGCTCATCAAAAATCTTCCAACTTACAAATCGCATTGACTGAGTCCTGGTTTTGAATGGACTGTGATACCATGAATCAGGAGGTTTATTGTCATTCCACCATAGAGCATAATATTCATTCCCAACAGATTCTAATTCAGGTCCACATCTAATTTACCTCTTCTCCAGTGCACCAGTACCAGATTTATTGATTGAAATTTCATACAACATTTTATTATAGATATTATAACTGCGTTGGATTTAGATGGACTAACTTGTCTTACATAGTTGGCTGTTCACCTTATGCCAAGATGCTTGCTATGCTGATGAATGTCCAATACCTCTCTCTTGTTCAGAGTAACAATACAAAACTTTGGTGCCTTCTATTCCTTCTCCTTCATAGTCTTGAACCATCTTTGTGGCACTTCTGTCTGCTTGTTGGCTCTGTTCTGTTCTGGCCTTGCTAATGTCACATCAATTGACAGCCCATATTCCTCAATCAGCTGTGAGAATGTTTGAAGCCTCTTCACCAACATTTCTCCTGCTGCCTTGCTGGTGAACCTGTTTTTAAGCCAGTGTTACATGCACAAGGAGTCAGTTTTCAGATGGGGTACTTTTTCTTACCATTGAAGAACTAGATTAATGTCTTTTTTTATAGCATTGAGCTCAGCCAAATTGATTAGCTGGGAGTGATTATCTAGATGCAACCAGCATGCATCCTCAATCGCTGCTCTATTTTCTTCCAGTGATACCTCAGTTGCAAGGGAGCTCACATCAACTGACAAGTCAATTTCCTGGTTGGTAGCACACCATTCTCCCTTTACAGGATTGTTCTGTTTCTCCATGGCAATTGTTTCTTGTATCATTGTCTTCAAAGGAGTGTCAGTCAGATCTTCATCCCAGTCATGGAAATTGTGTTCACCCACCATTTAGTGAATCTGGTTACCACTCTAAGCAAGCCACAAATGGAGAAATGTCAACAAGCTTCCACAAAGAGAAAATACATTCTATCATGTAATTGGGTCATGAATATCAGGAACCACATTTTTTCACTTTCATCACAGGATGTTTTTTCCAACTTCCCAGACTTCAAGGCCTAATACCTTCATCAGTTCCTTTAGGTGCTACGGAAACTTGCTGTTGAGTTTGAATTGTGATAAATGATAGTTGGCATATGTTGCTGACACAACACTATCATTAACAAAGATGTTGATGTCAGTGGATGTTGCTACCTTCACTTTATCCTTTTGAGATGATGCAGCTTCAAGTAGTATTGCTTTTATTATCATCAGTGTCATGTTGAGACCAAATTCCAAGCTTGTCAGGCAATATCTTTTACCTTGGATCACTACTGTTTGATATGGCCATAATGATTCATCACTGTGAATCTGAAGATATGCTCTTCAGTTGTGATACATTCACACCATTTTGCCCCATTCCCTTAAGTTGGTTGCACAGACATCAACATCAGCTGTAAATATGCTATATTGATTGAGCTCTTTGTAGTTCATAATTGGGCTTTTTGTATGTTGTGTTGGATCACAAGCATTAAAGGAACAAGTCCTTTAAATCTTTTTGAGTTAGGGCAGCAGCTATCAATTTTGTATTCAAGTTTGGTTCCATAGCTCCTCCTGACATATTTGGGAATGTATTACTCCAATATCTCATTGTGCAGAGCCTCTGCCACTTGTCTTCCTGACCACTTCCAATTTGCAGTTTAACAATTCTGGGTTTGGTCAAAATCTGTGCAGAAATCTGGTTCATTAAGCTGGATTGCCATGCACTCCTCCCTTCTGGCAAAGGTTACTACTCCAGCTTATGAGATGGTGATTCTACCTTACAGTGTCAATCCAAAGTATGAGGTCAAATTCCAACAGTTGCCTGTTCACAAACTAAGGTCTCAATGTTCACCAGCTCAGTGCCATCTATGCACATCTTGATCTGGCAGCATCCACATCATTTCAGAGTTTTTCTGTCAGCTGTTATGTTCATCTCCCTAGGCTTCCAGGAGCAGCACATAAACCTGCTAACCAGTATCTACCAAGGTTGTACACTTCCTTCTATTTAAAATTATGTCAGTTGTTGACAGTGACTCATTCTTCACTTCCTCGGAGAGCAAGTTGACACTAATGACTTCTCCCCTGAGGTATTTCTCTGTCAGTCTGACACAACATACCCAGGCTTATTACATTTGAGACATTGCATTCTTCAGCATGACTGGCATAGTTGATCAACAGCTTTCTCTGCATGTCCCTGTAAGCGGTCTTTGGTTAAGTGATTGGAACTAGAGCATTTATTACAAACAATCTCACACTTCTGCATTTCAGTTGGCACACAGACTTGCTGATCAGAAGCAATGATCTTTTTGGGTTCCTCAGTCATAACAGCCCATGCCTGGATTACTAGTTGTTCTATAGTCATAATATCCATTCTTTACAATGTCAGAAGAAGCCACCTAGCATGCTGTAGCACTCCTGACATGAATGCACAGGCAATCTGTCATTCTCCAAACAAGCAGATCAAATCATTGCAAATCTGGTAGATACTCATTCATCAACTTTTACAGGTGAAGTTATCATGTTACAAATTGGTTGTATGTGATGAATGAATCTGAAGTGTAGGCAGCTATGAGGGCCTGTTTGGTATGATCCAAACTTGCTTTCTCCCTGTCTAGTTGTTGGTATATGATGAGAGTACCATTTTGCAGGCACAGTATTCACTTGATATTTGTTCTCTTGCAAAGGTGGCATATAATCTCAATGCATTGAATCTATTGTATAACTGGTTCAACTGTTGTGGTACCATCAAACCCTAGAATTATTCTATAGTCAAATATTTTATTCATGATGAAATGGAAGAAATTCAATCTGCCAAAATAGCTTGTGGTAGATAGCTGCAAAGAGCCTGTCTTGATCAAGCCATTCTGCCACACATCTGTGCAACTCACTTTTTATTCAGGTTTTTGACCATGCATGCAAATTAGTAATAGGTTTTAAGAGCTAGAATCATGCATGTATTGGACGAAATTGCAAATGGAGGCTCTGACCAGGTAAGAGAGATATTGTGGCCTTTTAGTCAAGTTTTCTTGGTCCAGTTTCACCAGTTATAAGCAGAAGTCCTTGGAGAATTTAAATCAAAATGCTTTTTACAAAACAGCATCCACAGTTACAGAAAATCTGTTCTTAATCATAAAATAAAAAAAAATGCAATAAAATTGCGTCATTATTTAATTAGAAAAGCCTTCAATTGCTTTTATGAACAAAATATATTACTGACACTATTGTCTTAAGTAAAAAAGCTTTTTTAATCAATAATTTATTTTTACAAGAATTTTCATTTTTTTAAAATTTTAATTATAATAATTTATAAAATTTTAAATTCTGTATTAATGTGTAGCATTTAGGTGATATTGTTAAGTAAAATCTGTATTTACTAATCATAAATGAAAAATCTTACTACAATTCAGAATTTTGAATATTTTTGTCTGCATATAAATGTGCTGATTTTTGTAAAGTCCATACACAACATTTTCAAGAGTGGTAACTATAGTAAATTTAAAGCAAGGGCACCTAAAATCTTAGATTACTTCAAATATTTTTCCTAAATTTTTAAGGTTACTGGATAGTCAAAAAATTATATAAAAAAGGTGTTCATGTTATATTCACCAAGTAACTTTTACAGATATGTCTCATGTAGAAAAATATTTCAAATATAAATCTGTCAAAATAGTTGTCAACATCTCATAAAAACACCCACCCCTGTGTTAAAAAATGCTTAGCTGTGATATTTGAAACTAAAAGTAACATTTGTTTTAAACCAGATTAATTAAATTTTAAAACAGCTAATCTTCTTCAAATAAAGTTTCAAAAAAGTATGTTACTTTTTAAATTATTTTTAATTAATTGTGCCGAGAGATTTGTAAATATTGTTAAAAATAGCTAAAATTAGCTATTTTTAATGATTAAAAAAAGAAACTCATTACATCCCATTTCCTGGTTACCTTCCCCTCTTGAGGAAGGACCCCATTGTCCACAGGCATGAACTGGAGATTAACATCTCCCTCTCACGAGGGTGACTTCTCTTGAATCTTTCGACCATTTATACATGTGTCTCTAAAGTACTTCTGATAATATAGATAAGACCCTTTCCTCTAACCCATTCACTAATATATTTGTGTTTAGTGGCTTCAGTACCCACCATGATACATGGCTAAAAAACTCTGTCACTGATCTTGCTCATATCTATGCCCTGAACTTTGCAATCACTCAGAGGTCTCCTCCTGTCTCTGAGGTCTCCTCCTGGGCGAAAGCTGGTATCAATGCTTACATCCCATCCAGGAAATTTTGATTTAAACCTCATTCATCCCCTTGATTTTCTCCTGCTTGCTCAGCCATTGCTTCCAGCTTTACCAGAGTGATGCATCTGAATATAATAGACACCTTTTTGTCTCTGTCTGTAATGAGTGCAAGAGGATTCTAAGTGTTGCTATACTGTTGTTTGCTGATAGAATGAAGCAGCTCATAACAGCCTGCAAGTTTAATTCCAAAGACTACTGGTGGTTCTGCAAAAGTGTGTTAAACAATAGTAAACTCTTTTTCCCTCCTTTATTCAATTTTATTTAATTATTATTACATTTGATGTCCTCACAACCATGGAGGACAAGGCCAAGTGCTTTGTTCACAAATTCTCCTCCAACTCCACATTTGACTCATCTGGTGTACCCACTCTTGACTTCCCACCTAGAACTGAGGCTTAACTGAATGATGTATATATAACCCCACTCTGGTCTCTGAGATAATTTCTAATCTTGACCTCCATAAGGAAAGCAGAGATGACAGAATCCCAATCAGTGTCCTAAAGTAGGTAACACCACTCATTTTTGATAACTAACGTTTAAATAGAATTTTTAAAAATAAAATAGTTTTCTTGAAACTTTTATTTTAGTTTTTATTAAAAGATAAATGATTAAATTTATTATTTTTAGTCAGCAAAATACTGTGGTGTATTTCAAACAGAACTTATACTGATTGGAATCTAAAATTTTGAGATTTAAAACATTTTTTCAAATTTTTTGGTTATTTTTGTGTGATCAAATGTTAATTCTCAGTTTTTAAAATCTTGCAAAAATAAACTATACATTTTTGATACATTATTTTTGGAAGATTAGTCAATTTAATGTTAAATTAATTTGATTTACACAAGTATTACTTATTTATAGCATGAAATTTAGAAAAAATTATTTCTTAATCATAGTGTTGATCTTTCTGACCTTCCTTTTCCCATATGATTTGACATGTTATGACAGCCAGATGCAAGATAAGCTAATGTCTATAGTGACATAATTGTCCAAATTTTTTTCCTGTAAGGGGTAAAAAACTGTGAAACACATGACCTTTTAATGTACACACAGAAATTATCATACCAAAAAAAAATTCAAATACACACAAAAAATTTTAAATTATTTAAAAAATATGAGGACTCAATGATTTGTATTAAACTTTTCAATTTTTAATTAGTAAATATAGTCTTCACTTAATAACTTAATGTCAAGTCTTTGAAATATTTTAAAAATAATTTTGAAACTTTATAAATTATAATTAAAAAAATAATGAGAACAATTCTTTTAAAATTTCATTATTAATCAAAAATGTTTTTCTTTAGACAATAATATTCTAAATTTATATTATTTAGTAGAGCAATTAAAAGCTTATCTAATTAAGTAATGTCATAGTTTTATTCCATTTTTTATTTTACTATTTGGAGCAGATTTTTAAAAAAAGGGCCAAATGATTGAAAAAAAATAATATATAATTTACATTCCCAAATCAGTCCTGCGTTTAACTAATAAAACCAGTTTTGCCTACAAATTTTAATTTCTTAAAAATTTCATGAATTTACATGGAGGTTAGTAACAGATCTAAATAAATATATATATTATTACCAAGATTTTTTTAAAATAACAATTTAAGCAATAATTTCATTTATTTGTGAATAAGTCCTGAAAGTTTCATTAAAATCCGACAATTATTTGGTTTTTGCAAGAATTTCCAAATTAATGTGTTTGCCACCAGAAAAAAATTGGAGTATGAAATGGCTAGTAAATTTTAATGCTCACAAAACAAAGCTGCTTCCTTTTAAACACCATAGACAAACTCTCCTATCTCCCATCAGTATGGATTATGTTAGTCTCCCAGAAAGCAATACACTGGGCCTCTTTGGCCTCACTCTCACAGCCGATCTCAAGTGGAACGACTGAATCAAATCAACAGCTACAGATACTACTAGAAACGTCAGGTCAGTATGTCGGGCCAGGAAGTTTTTCTTGTCAGAATCCATCTTGCACATATACAAATTTACCATTCATCCATGCATTGATCACTGTTGGCTTATCTGGTCAGATGCTCTTGCTATTTATCTCAGGGTGCTTGACAAAATTCAAAGGAGGATCTACAATATAATTGGTCTTGATTTGTAAGTTGAACTTCAGCCACTTTTTCACCATTGAGATGTGGCTTCCCTCTGTCTTTTCTACAAACATTTTCATGGCTTCTGCTCTGATGAGCTTGTCTCTCTGGTACTCTCTCTCTACACAAATTTACTTGTGCTACTAGACTGGCAACTAGGTCTCACCCTTTTACAGTGAAAACAGTCAAATGTAATCACCCCTTATATTCTATCCGTTTCTTTTTTTGCATTTTCCAGCTTTGGAACTCCTTTCTGTGCACTTGCTTCCCTGATAGCTACAATCTCTAAGAGTTTAAGTGCAATGTCAATTGCCATCTTTTATCCCCTTGATTCTCATTTTTCTTTTATACTTTCCATGACACCCCCTGTATCTTGTTCCTCTTTCTTTTCATTCTCCTCTCTTGTAGTCCCCTGCACACAAGTTGCAGTACTGCCTTGCTTGGAGTGAATCGGTTAAAAAAAAATGTAAATTTATTTTGAATCCAGCAAGTATTTTGCTTATCAGAAATATTAAATTTAATCAATCAGCTTGAAATTAAAACTAAAATAAATACTTCAAGAAAAATTTTTCATTTTATAAAATTTATTTTAAACCTTTGGAAGTATATATATATATATATATATATATATATATATATATAGGATTAATCCAAATATATAATTGTCACTTAGCTGATTGATATTATATATTCAGCACCCTGGCTTTCTGTAGATGAAACTCTTTGCAATCATTAAGAACAGTAAAGTTTTAGCAAGTTACAGAACTTTTGGGCAATCCTGTATTCTTCTTTGGTGCTTGTTAGTATCTCTTTTATATATAGTTCTTTATTATTGTGAATTTATATTTAATTTCTTTTATGCATATCAAATTCAAATGAAGTGAAAAATCATTTGTATAATGTGATATTTTCATTTAGGTATTTAGGTTGTTTCATGAACCCTTGCTGTCAGTGGTTGGTTTAGTTCACTTGGCCTATGCCCTTTAGTTGTGGTGATGGCATTCTTTATCATTCTTTGCTTAATATGAAAAATGTTATATACAAGTTATGTAATTTAGAGGTTTGCAATCTTGGTTATATAAAATAGCTATTTGTTTGTTAGTTTTGATTTTTAAAAATTAGTGAAAAAAAGAGAAACATCAGTAAATGGTACCTCTTAATAGAAGAACATATGGAGGATATTAACAAAATAAGATTTTGGGATGTTGTTATCATTTGAAATTTATATTAGATAAGTTAATACTAACAGATGTGTTCATTTTGATAGCCAAGTGGGAAACATTTTAATTTTCAGAAATTATGCTTCAAACTCTACTGGTTTTTCCACTGACCCACATTTCCTGTTTTTAATTTTAGGTCACAATTATATTAAATGTTTGTCAATTAAATTCTTTCACTTCTCAATCTCACATAATCAAGCTTCCTGCATATATATTTTTCATACCTAAATGAAAATATCACATTATACAAATGATTTTTCACTTCATATTGGATTTTATGATTATTATATATTTTTTATAGCATGCTGGTATAATAGTTTTTACAAGTAAAAGAATAAATACAAAAGAATATACATATATATCTTGTTTGAATCTTAAGTAACTCTTTATACTATGAAATATAATTATATACTATTTATAAATATGAAGCTATAAGCCACCTTTATGCATCACTAAGAATGAAAATGTAAATCTTAAAGTCTTTGTCACTAAACCTCATAACTATATTTAATTGCTACAAGATGTCTCTGTTTTGCTGTCGATAAAACACTGGCTTTCATTATCAATAAGCTGTTATTTTCTTTTAAGTCATAGTTTTCACATCCATTTATACAAGGATTCACTTCACTTTCTGTATCTTGATTTTTACAAGCTGAGTTAATTGGTAATTGATTAAGGTTTTTATTTAATGCCATCATTTATATTAAAGAAATCTAGGGAGCAAGATTCCTACATTAAATAATTTCCAACTGAATATAATTGTATATTTTAATTGAGAGATCTAATCTAAAAATTAGAATGTTGAGTTTTGAACAATGACTTTCAGCCACTTTCTAGAGGATTCAATATCTTGTATTGTATTCCAGTTTCTGTGTTGACAGCATTTCATCAGACTTAAGCGTCAGTCAGTTAAGTGCCATAAGTAATACACACTTGGGCAATCATGTCTCGAAAGAGACATGACTAACTGGGCAGAAGATTATCCCACAATAGGTTGCCATTACTTTCTGCAGTAGACTGGTTGCCAGCCAAGGTTATAGAACCTAATCTGTCCTATTATTTAACCCATAACTGGGGGGAAGAGATGGGTTAATACCTTTTCCAAGTGTATTTGTGCATAAGTGAATGCAGGGAATTCAACAGGAATTTGAACTTGGATTCCTTGTTCCGAGCCAATATCCACTGCGCCACAGTGCACATTCTTAAGCATAACCAGTCTAAAAGTTAAAACTCTAAAAAATAAACTGGTTATAGTGTACAGTTTCAGGTATTAATGTTGATAAGTCATTTTTGTTTTTTCTCACAACAGTAATCTAGTATTAATTTAAAGAAACAAGACAGCAGTATTGAACATGTTTAGATCACATCTTAAAATGTGTTATATACCTATCTGCAAACTATTAAGAGTAACTTTGTTCCTCACAAGCAGTATAGCCCGGCATTGCTCGGGTGTAATGAAAGCTTTAAAACTAATCCATGGTCCTAGAGCTCAGACACAGCCTAAAGAATATTTATGTGAAGTTTGGTGAGAATCGGATGAAAATTGTGGTTTTGTATAAAGGACATACAGACAGATAAACAGACACACACAAAACCATCTTGCCTTATATATATATATATATATATATATATATATTATTGATTTTCTGCACTATTGTAAGAACTGCAACCTTGAAACTTCTGAATATTGTTTATTCTGTCTTTGTTTATGAGTGTATCAAATTTGATTAAAATTGGACCACTCCTACTATAACCCGATTTTTTCGATTATCAATTTTCGATATTTATCGGGGGTACATCGACACAAAACCTAGCTAAGAACACTTACAGACAATTATAGTACAACTGTGTAAATTTTCAAGAAAATCGGTTCAGCCGTTTCAGAGTCTATAGGTAATGGACACACACACACACACACACACACACACACACACACACACACACACACACACACACACACACACAGACAAAGTTCCATTTATAAATAAGTTTAGATTAGCTTCTTTTTGGTATTTTTAATCATTTACCCACTCACTGAGCAAGGCAATAAAGCCACTAAGACATAAGTTTTTATTGACTGAGAGAATATAAGAAAAAAATCTATCAAGGTGAGAGAACAATAAAAGAATCAGAATTAAGAAGACAGAAGATAACAATTGACATTGCCTTTTAAATTTTTGAAGATCAAAGTTGACTGGAAAGCAAGAATCTGGAAGAGAGTTTTGCAAGTGAGAAGTGTGAGAAAAGAAACTGTTAGCATAGAATTTATTAATATGTCTAGACATTTCAAGTGTAAAATGATGAGACCATACTGCCAATCTATTACTGCACTTAAATTAATAAAGACTAGGTACCATAGAGGAAAGTTCATCAGAACAATTACTATGAAAGTATTTATAAAAAAGGCACAGGGAAGCTATGTTATAGTGATGGAAAAGTGACTGAAGCTGAGATGTCAGGTCTGAACCAATAACATTGCAGATTCACTTTTTTATTTTATCAAGATTTCTAAATATATAGCAGAAGCACCAAACTAGATGTGGCAGCAATATTCAAAGCTCTTGCAGGAATATGATTTTATGTTAAAATTCAAGTTGAATTAATATTTATTTAACTGCAAAGAAATTGTTCAGACAAAAATATATTCTGTGGTAACAAAATACATATTTATTTTCATTTAATTAATATTAATTAATTTAGCAAAGTAACTTGTAATTTAATATGCACTGATATTAAATAAGGAATTTGTGCATAACTTGCAATTATAAAAGAAAAAGTATTGTAACTAGGAAGAAAATGTAAAGTTCATTACATATTCAAAAAGGAATAAAAAAGTTTGATTTATTGGTATTAGGAAAGGTCAAAAAGAAAGTAGGTAAAGTGTAAATCTAAAATGTTTATATTTCAGTAATACTTAAGGTGATTTATAAAAATTGTTTTTTGTCTAATTTTTTGGTCAAGTTTCTTCTCATGAAGATCATTTTTGTACAATGAGGAATAGACAAGATATAAGATTTCTTAATGACTTTTACATCTGGATGCTTCTCAGACTAACACAGTTATTTACTTGACAATTATCTTTCTTCATAAATTATAAGTTAATTAATTTTTATTATAAGTTGGCATCCACTCAGTTAGGATATTGTATCTTTATTAATAATTTTCAGTGAAGACACTTTTATTTTACTGAAGCAGATTAATTGATAGAATATGTTTTAATAATATTGGTTATAATTTGAATCCATTTGTTTCTTTTAAAAAATCTTAATTAATACAAATTTTGAAAGTTTTTCTTCACAAATATTACAAATTAATGAATTTAAATTATTATTTTTGTTTTTTTATTTTTATGAGAAAAATATGTTTTATGTTCCTTTATTTTAAAGAACCCAGTAACAGAAACTGACTTCACATTTTGCTTTAATTTCTTGAGCAGTATCTACCAGTTTTTTTTAATAACTATATAAAAAATACAACAGGATGATTTTTCAAAATCTTGATTCATATTAATAAACTTCAAATAAAAACAAATGGGACAATAACAATTGTGAAATTAATGCATACTATGAAAAGAAGTTCATTTAAAGATTTTTACTTTAAAATACATATTTAAAGCTATTTACTTTTTTTTTTAATCATATCACCCCAAGCAAGGTGGTAACGCCACTGATGTGCAGGGGACTACTTAAGAGTAAAAAGATTGGAAAAGAGAAAGCCGGAAACCACATCCTAAACAGGGAACAAGGGATGAGCCTCTTCACCTGTTCAATTGACGTGGGTGGAGTGTGAACCGGGCAATAGTTTAGTCTATCTAGCCTTTATATATATATATATATATATATATATATATATATATATATATATATATAAATGTACTTAGATATTAGATTCATTTTCATGATAAAATTCTTCCAAGTTTATAATGTCAGTTTTTCATCTGGTAAAAATAGTATATTCTTTTAAATATATTACACTGATGAAAATTGTCCAATATAAGTAATTTTTCCTTTTCATTAATATCCTTAAAATTAATATTAAGCAGTAAATTATATCCTAATACAAGCAGAATTTATATTCATAAAATAGTTAATTGAAATAAAAAATACTGAACAGATATAATAAGTGGAAATAGAACAGCATTTTAAATATTATTCCACAACATATATTTGTAATTTATAAATAGAAAAAATAATTTATCTATCTACAGGATGATTGTAAAGTAACTTCCTATTTTATGTATGAGTGGCCAGCCAGGAGTCCTGACTTAATGCCCTGTGACTTTTTTGTCTGGAGTTGGTTAAAGGAGCAAGTCTACTACACCAAACCAAGACTTTGAAAGAACTTGAAGGACAAATACAAGAAGTTATATATTTCATACCACAAGAGTTCTTAGTAAAATCAGTTGACACAATTCCTGGTTGACTCAAGAAGCTGGTAGCAAAATCTGGCACTCATACCAAATTTTAAATAAAACCTCATGCTAAATACTTTTCTCTCATATCCATTTCTTGTAAAAATTATAGTTAATAAATAAATTATAAGTATTTTAAAATGAGGAGTTACTTTTCAATCATCCTGTATTTTAATGAAATAGGAAAAATAATTTATTTGCAGTTTTAATGATTTGTTCATTTATGAATATGTATATGCATAATGAAAGATATATGTAATTTTAAAAAACTTCATTCTTGATGAAAAAATATTCCTTTTCTGCTTTATTCTTTTCTACTTGACTATCGAATTATTCTATTTTACAGTGTTTTAAGTCTAAGCTAAGGAATATAAAGTTATCCATCCATGGTTAATTACTAGCTGCTGTAATATATTCTAGTCATTTTAAAAGTTTGGTGTGAGACATTATTTATTGTCATTGTATAGATCTTAATTCTAATGGAACAATTAAGGAATCTGTTTAAAGCAACTTATGACAGTAATGTAAATTAGTTTTGAATTAGTAAGCATTACGTATACCATAGATACAGAACCATAAATGAATGTACTAAAAAGAATATTAATATATGTATAGCAAAATAGAAAATTTTTTCTTGGCTTTTATATATTGGCTAAAATAAAGCTGTAGCACATGTTTTTTTCTCTTAATGCTTTAAGAGTGGAGAGACATATCTTGGGATGTCTTATTTAGTTTAATAAGAGAAAAACTTTTTTATGTGCGTTCTTAATAATTTTAAACATATAATTTGATAAGTATGCCTATTATTTCACATTAACTTTCATCTAAAATGAATAAAATGACAAAAATATACTAAGATTTTTACTTATTTATATTTCATTAAAATCATTGATAGTAAAATAACAGTAAAAACAATTGGAAGCATGATTTAAAACTCAAACAATATCTTAGAACTATTCCTTTGCTATTCTTTCCAATTCATTCATACTTCATTTTGTGTGAATGTCTATGGGTATTTAAGTACCTCCACTAAATTGCTAAAAAACAGCATAGTATAAAGCCCTAAACTTAAAAAATAGGAAATTTTCCCATAAAAATGTTTATTATGATGAGGAAAAATCAAAGTATTTTTTAATTATTTAAAAAAATTTTTTAATCCTTTCTAACACGTCAAAAATTTTGGTAAAAAATCATGTTTTGATTTTAGTTAGTGGGTAACCAAATTGTTATGAGAGTTTACAATGGAAAGCATAATATTACATAATTCATTTTTTTCTGGTGACAAACACATGAATTTGGAAATTCTTGCAAAAATGAAATAATTGCTGGATTTTAATAAAACTTGCAGGATTTATTCACAAATGAATAAAATTATTTTTTGAAATTATTATTTTTTAAAAAATCTTGCTAAAAAAATATATTTTTTAATATCTGTTACCCACCAGTCCTCCACATAAATTAGGGAATGTAAATCATTTATTATTTTTGAAATATTTTACCTTTATTTTGAAAAATCTACTCTTAATAGTAAATAAAAAATTCAATAAAACTATGACATTATTCAATTTTATAAGTTTTTAATTGCTTTAATAAATAATATATATTAAGGACATAACAGTCTGAAGAAAACAATTTTTTTGATTAATAATGAAATTTTAAAAGAATTGTTTTAATTTTTTTAATTATAATAATCTATAAAGTTTCAAAAATACTTTAAAAATATTTCAAAGATTTGTTGTCATTAGTTTATTAGCTTATCAAGTGAAGATTTACTGATCAAAAATTGAAAAGTTTAATATAAATCCTTGTGCCTTCATATTTTTAAAATAATTTTTTTTTTTGTGTATTTGAAGTTTTTTTTGGGTGTTAATTTCTATGTGTACATTAAAAGGTCATGTTTTTCATGGTTTCTTGCCCTTACAGGAAAAAAAATTGCAGAATTTGTGTATTTAAGAAATAGTTTTATTCTAAATTTCATGCTATAAATAAGTAATACTTGTGAAAATCAGATTAATTTGACATTAAATGTACTTTTTAAAAATAATTATGTCATATTTTATTTTTTCAAGATTTTTAAAGCCAGGAATTAACTTTTGTTTACAAATGTGTCGATCACTCAAAAATGGCCCAAAAATTGAAACATTAAAAAAAAAAATTGAAAAATTTTAGATTCCAATCAATATAATTTTTGTTTGAAATGCACCAGAGTATTTTGTTTACTGGAAATAGTAAATTTAATCATTTATCTTTCAGTTAAAGCTAAAATAAAAGCTTCAATAAAACTTTTTTATTTTTAAAAATTCAATTTAAAAGTTATTGAAAATGTGTAGAGGTACCTATAGTATATGATACTGAGATTTATTTAAAAATTGTGAATTAGAAGCTTGTTACTTTGTTATTTTCTTTAATTAAAGAAAATTATTTCTAACTTCAAGTTCAAGTATTATGAGAAAAGTTCTGTTTTAGAAAATTATAAGAACCTTGAATAAATTCTTGCTGTTTTCCAACAGATGGCATTCAAAGAACTGAATGTATGTAGTTTCAGATGATAATACATTTATAAGGAAGTTATATAAACAAGATTGAAATTCAGTGTATATCATTTTGCCGAAGTATAAACAACTTTCTTTTTCATAGTGTTAAATGTGACATGTTTCTTACTAATTTTTGTAAATAAAACATTACTTTTCATGAAAAACAGCAAGAACTTATTCAAGGTCCTAATAGAATTTCTGTAGCAGTCATTTTGATTTAATTTGTATTTGAAAAATTGCTTTCTTATTAAAATAAATTATTTGAATTACTTTCCAGCCATCTTGTTATACATGAAGGGCTTGTCAAGT
This sequence comes from Ascarosepion bandense, assembly GCA_037127315.1. Lineage (NCBI taxonomy): Eukaryota > Metazoa > Mollusca > Cephalopoda > Sepiida > Sepiidae > Ascarosepion > Ascarosepion bandense. The sequence continues at coordinate 1,217,704 of JBBBDQ010000573.1, read as the reverse complement.
AGGAATGATAGTGAATGAATTGCAATTTAATTTTACTTTACTTACTTGGTCCTGCTTTGAGTCTTTGTATGTCTACTAATGTTATAAAAAAAAATTTGCTATCTTCCTTGTATACATTGGAGTTACAGAAGTGAAAAGTTGAAATAACTGTGACCCCCATTCTAATATAAATAGTTTTCTGTATTCAACTCATATTGTAGGTGTGCTGTTTCTTATTTTATTTTCCACACACACACACACGCAATAAAAATTAATTCACAAACGTGTATCTCAAAAAAATACAATTGTGCAGGAATTCACTCCTTACCATACCCTGTGGGGTCAAAAACAAGGACGGCGCACCCAAAAGTTCGGAAGTAGTGGAAAGCACACCACATGGTCAAAAATATGATTTATTGACCAATCAGGGCTAGACATAAGAAACCTATTTTTTAATCTCCCCGGAGCCTCACCATTCAGATACAAGGAAGGGAGAAACTCTCAACAAACCAGAGGAAGACCAGTGACAAGCTGACATCAAAAGGGCACACGGACAGCTTGGAGCATACACACAGAGAGAGAATCCAGCAGTTCAAACAACAGGTAGAATCCGTATCAGTGAACCTTCTTTCACCCTCTCTTTCTCTCATCTCACTCGCTACACATCATCCTACCTTTCCCTCTCACATTCCAAGTTCCTTTATTTCTCTTTTTTTCTACAGCTGTATGGACAATTTTTTTTTAATGAAAATAAACAAACATTTATTTTACTTTAGTTGTTGTGCATTTTCTTTTTATTATTTGTTTGAGGGACTTCTTAGCACCCTCTACATAGGAAATGACTGACTTTTAGAAATAGTCATGTAGGAATGTTAGCTGACCTTAAGATAGTGGCTCTGGAATGTGGTATCTTGCTGCTTGCTTTCAAATTATTTGTGCTCACATTTGTAAGTTTATCTCTTTACAATATGTCTCCTTTCTTACATCTCAGTAATACATATTTTCCTTTTTTAAGATATCTATTAGTTAATTTGTATGGATGTATATTGGTATGTATTCAGAAATTTGTTAATAAATTTGACAGTTATTTACTTTGGAAATGAACTCTATAGATTTTCCATAAAATTTAAAAACCTTGGGTAGCTTATATCAGTAGTATATTAGAACAAGAAAGGAAAATAATGATACATTAGTATACCTGGAAAAACTAGATTTATATACGATAAATTAAAACAATATTCTTAAACTCTTCAAAGTTCATGATGAGAATGTGTATTAAAGTTTTTGCAATGGATTTGTTACATTTAAATTATAACTGATTTTCAAGTTTTCTATGAATTTTTAAAAACAATCTGTCTAATATGGATACCGTAAAGTTAACTTCACATGCCAATAATTGAAAATATTTTATATTAAAACTATAACTGGCTGTGAAAGTAAGAAAATTACAGTTTTAAAACATTGTACCATTGGTGACAATTTTGGGATTCTAAATATACTAATAACTTGTAATAAGTGAATAGCAATTATTTAATCACATAGATAACCATACATCGACTACAATATTTTGTGAGATGGGCATATCAATAAATAAGTTCAGGGACACTGAGAATGCAAAACATGAAGAAATATTGTTAGATAATAGATTATCAGGGAACCTTTTGGTAATTTTAATAGATAATTCCATTGCTTAAGCATATATGCATAAAACAATTTTAAAAGGAATCTGTATCATTTAAGTGTTTCTAATAAGTTGTCTTATCATGATAATTAATTTAAATCTTATTGTCATAAGTGAATAGTGTCTTGAACTTATGTTTAGATAATTATAAAAACATACAACATAACAAGGAAAGATTATTAACCTTCGAATAGTATAAAACATGAAAGTAAATTTAAGAGCATTATCTCACAAAAGTTACAAGTAGCTTAGTTCTTTTTATAAACTAAGAACATTTTAAACCATTTTTGCAATACTTTTAAACATATTCATTTCAATTAAACTTTATAAATGATTTACAGATTGACTAATGTTTTGTAAACAAATTTTTTTATACTGGTTAACACTTTCTAACAGAAAGTGTTAACTGTTCTACTTTAAGCATAATTCAATATTAGATAAAATTCAAGTGTACATTGCTAAATTTTACTTTTCCAAGATTTTTTACAGCTCTCATGTCTTTTTTATTTTACAATTTTTGTTTGAACTTAGAAGCACCAATATATAATACATAACTACTAATGGATCTTCTTGTATACAGATTCTCTGTTTCTGCTAGTCAGTAAATATTCAAACATCATGTTTAGATTTGTTTAATTTCATAAACGTAAAATTTTAAATAACCTTCCAATTTTTTAAAATTAAGAATAAACAACTTATGTAATATTGAATGTTAATTTGAAGGAATTTCTGTTGGTGGGAAAATGACTGAAGCTAAGATGCCAGATATGGCAGCAATATTCAGTGCATAAACAAATGATAAATTTATAGATGTGCAAGTTGAATTCTGACAAAAAAATTGTCTGGCATGATACAGCAAACTAACCTTTTTAGAGGCTGATCTAGAAATTGATTTAATATAACTGCTCCACTTCCTGTCAGTAGAAAATGTGAGACAAAGAAGAAGCAATGATTTGCTGACTTGGAAGTTAGCATTGGCCATGTTGATAGAGAGCAAAAATGGTTCTCTATGATGATTGAAGTATAGCAGTTTCATTTTATATGTGTTAAAATTTACTAGCCAATTCTTGTCACAGTTAAAAGCTGGTTGAATGTCATTTTCAAGAGGGGCTGCCAGTTTTACTTTGTTTAACCTATTGGACTTATTATTAGGACAGTAGTAAATAGTTGTCATCAGCATAAATATCTGGTTGGGAAGAAGGTTGATAAAATAAGAAACAGCATAGGTCCAAGTATAGAGCCATGATGTCTCCCTGCATTAATGGGAAATGATCTAGAAACATGGCTGTTCACATAACCTTCATGACATGATTTGTTATGAATGATTTAATTAAGTCAACTATTCATCCAGAAACAACATAAACCTTGAGCCTGTGGAAAAGGCCAGTATGCCAAACCCTATCAAACACTTTCTAGATATCTAAAGCCATAGTCATTGTTATCTAAAGCCTTAGAGACAAATTCAATGATGACAGCACATTAGTGGTTGACCAATAGAAGCAAAAACCACATACTGCTTATCTGAAAGAAGGCCATGTGAAATGAGATGCCAAAAAATAGGAACTACAAAAGAGGATTTCCAGCAAGTTTGAAAGCAAGAAGCAATAAGGCATTGATTGTAGAATTTGAACAGAACAGGAGTGCCAGTTCAGGAACCCATTTCCATAGGACACTTGCAGGAATGTTGTCATGTCTGCAACACTTTTGGTGATCTAGTTTGGTGATGATAACAGAAACCATGAATGGAGTTATGTTGCTATCACTAAGTAGAGATTCTTTTCTAGGGATCAAAGGCAAAGATACACCTGAAGAGTCAAGAGTAGAATTTAAGAGAATTTTCGAACAAAGCATTTGTTTTACCAGCAACAAATGAAATTTGCTCTTGTTTAACACACTTTTACATAGCTGCCAGTAATCTCTAGAACCAAATTTGTGAGAGGCTATATGGTATATCATTTTATCAGTGAATAGTGACTTTACCTCATTGAGTATATGCTTACACATTACGAGTGGATACAAAGAGGCATCTGTTATGATTGGAACTATCATCTTAGTATAGCCAAAAGAAGTGATTCTAGTGGGCTATAGCAGCTGAACCAGCTTGAGTGAACCATGGGGAAGTTTGTGGTTTCCCTTGATATTTCTGTGCTGGCATTAAATTTTTTATGCTAGATTTCACTCAGCAAGAAACTTCTGTGGCACAAATGTTATTCAACATACACTGATATATAGATTAGATATTACATAGTAGTTTTATACTTTTTCTTTGTTTCTAATGCCATCTATGATGTAAAACTACCTTTTGCTTTGATTATACTATAATAACATAAAACACTTTCCCCAGTTTGTCAAATCAACTTTCATATGATTTAAATAATCATAGGTATCCTAAACTGCCCTAGTTTATACTGTGAAAACATGTCACAACAGTGAAATATCCTTTCATTTCAAGTGATGATATTTTGTTTGTTTGAGACTACTTTGATAAAATTAATATGTAAACAAAGTATAATATTCTCTCTTTATAGAGATACAATTTTTCTTGTGTATGAAGGTAATATTTTATTCCACATCTCTTTAAATTATGCCACTATATTGATGATGGGCATTTCTATTTCCATATTTTCAAAGCTGACAATTTCATAGTGATATTTTCCAAACTTGTTGCGCTCTAAGTTGTGTTTCTTTACACATATCAAAATAGTATGATCCTAAAGAAAAACAAGAAAATGATTGTCAATTTGGTATCTCTGTACTCACAAATAAAAAAGAATATACTGGTCATAATGTGCACAATTGTTGGATGCAGCACATCAAAATTTGTAATTTGTAAAATTTGTAAATGAACATTACCAACTGAACTCTATTTTTATTGTTTCATTAATGGATATTACACAGTTTAAACCTTTTTCTTATATTTTCTTTAATGTTGTATTTTACAACTGTATAAAGTAATTATTGTATTTTGTCCAAACTGTCATGCCCAAATGACTTTTACCGTGGGTGTTTTTTTATGCATTTTCTTATAACAACATTAAACAGACTTCATATCATAAAATTATATATATATATATATATATATATATATATATATAATTTTTATGATATGAAATATATATATGTAAATTTTTTATTCTCATGTTTTTCATAAAAAGTTAAAATAAAATAATAGTGTTTAAAAAGTGTTCAGTTCTCCTTTGGTCATTAATTTCATTTACATTTGTGGCTGGCAATATTTTCTCTAATTCTCAAGATTTGGGGATTAAATTAAAAATTTATTTACACTTTTTAAAAAAATGAAACTGGATACATCTTATAAAAAAATGAACTTGATATGTTTTAGCTTAACTTGGTGCTTGGGTCCATAAAAAATTGCAATGTAATTAGGTAATTTTCAAAATGTAATCGGTTTCCTTTCTTTCTTTTTTTAATGATTATTTTTACTGATTCTAGGGATTAGGTCCAATTTAGATGCCAAAATGCAATTGTTACATTTTCTTAAAATGAATACAACTTTTTGTAATTTTTTCCCTTGAGCCATTATGAAAGATAAGTGAAAAATCTTTTTCTAAGTGGATATCTGTTCATTTTTAAACTTTTTTTTATGCATGAGTTCTTTTATGTCAGAAATCTCTACATGGATGTTTCATAAAATTTACATTAAATCTTCTGTTCAGTGGATGATGAACACTACACTCTAAGAAATAGTTTTTTTCTTTGGGAGAAACAGACCAAAAAAAAAAAAACTAAATTCCTTACAATGTGTGCTGATAAAGTTAAAAACTGTGTGATGAAGGGAATAGACATTACACTGATATAACTTTAATGGAATTTCCACCTCTAAAGGAACAAAAGATGGAAGAAAAGGCACTCAGTGAATCTGAGTATTCAAGTAACTCTAGTAGTTATGATAAAGAATCATTTTAAATGACCTTCAGTTACAAGCGCTAAGGCCTGTAGATTGCAGTATGCTATCACTTAAACTTTTACACTGACCAAATCATTGATATTACATCTCCATCCAGTACTGTAATAAAAATTTTAGTTCCAACTAAAGATTGAAATGATTATTTTTAATTTGATGGCTTTTGGTGGATGATATTGTAGAAATGGCATCAACATTTGTCTTTACTTCAAACTTTGATATTATGCCACTTTCAAGGGATGATGGTGTGTTCTCACAATACTGGCTATAGTAGATGCTGATAAATAAATTTAAACTGCAACTCACCATTAGAGAAAGAAATGCAGACAGATTGTTCTGGCCCAGAAAGTTTTTTTCATCAGTTCCAGTAAATGTATTTTTTATTCATTTCAAGGTAAATGAGTTTAAAGCTTTACAATAAGCATTTGTTTGAAGGATTGACCAATGATTCATTTCATGAAACAAATTTCAAAGTTTTGTAGTCATTACTGTCCTCTTTTTGACAAGTTAAAATTGCATAATTTCATTAAATTTTCATGAGCTAGATACATTAGGTATTCATATTACAGAGTAAAGGGATGTTTTGCTGAATTCCTCATCTTTAACTTTATCCAAGGTTTCATACATATACCTCCAATGGATACTTTTTATCACAAGTTCAGGATGGAATACTTTTGATCTGCTTTTGCAATGTTGTCAAATTGTGCTTATGATTATTTTTAGATAGTGTAAATATGATTTCTTTATTGATGTACTACTGAAACAAAAAATAAGCTTCATTACTGTTATGCTATAAAATAATAAGTTGCAAAGCATTAACTGTTGAAATGAAGCTTATATGAACAGTCAGAATTGCCATTCTATGTAATTTTTTAACTATTTTGTTTTTGAGAACACAATTTCTCCTAATGTTTGGGTTGGTCAGTTCTAATAATTATTGATTCCATAAATATTATCTTTCTTTTTTTTTAAGACTACCAACATAACATTACATTTATAATGATTTTTACTTATTTGACATTTGTATCTTTAGTTATACACTATTAAAATTGACTTTGCAATTGGCCAAATAACACATGAGTGGAAACTTTTCTAAGTTATGACCAAGTTTGAATGGTCATAATTTGGTTGCTCATTGAGCTACCAAGATAAATTTGGTACAATTTTTTTTTTTATGTTTTGTCAAATTAAAAATAAAATTTTAGTTTGGGTAACTTCTTTTTTAGAAATGCTAATTCATACATTTTTCAAGTTTTGCACAAATCTGAAAATATAACACCATTCTCATCTATATGCAAGATAATATGTTACTTTAATAATGCTAAGCTATATATTTAAAGGGTGTAACAATATCTGTGCATCATAAAAATTCAGTTTCTAAGAAAATTAAGCTAAATAATTTATAATTGAATTTAGATACTTTATAATTCATTTTTCTTTAGAGAATCTATACAATTTGCATTTACCAAATGGAGTAAAATACATTATGTGGAAGATTAACTTCTTCGTGTGCCATCTCCCTTCAGGATGTAGGCAATCATGGACTTCTCTTGTCACTCTCAATATTTTTTCTCTTGATATTTCTTAACCTCGCTCTGCCATCCATTTACTCAGACCTAACAAGTACATCTTGTGCTGCTTTCCTCTGTCTCTCCTTTCCTTTATTTGACCTGTGGTATTAAATTCTCCAGGCCCTCCTTCCTCATTACACGTCCCAGGAACCTCATTTTTCTCTTCCTAATATTAAGTATGAGTTTTTCTCATTTTCATCCTTTCCAACACTTTCTTGTTGCACATGTGCTCTGTCCATGGTATCCTTGACATCCTTCTGTAAAAGCACATTTCTGCTGCCCCAAGCCTCTCCTTCTTCCTTGATGATATCGTCCAGCATTCACTTCGATACAGAAGGACAGATATCACATAGCAATCTAGCACTCTTTTCTTTGTTTCTAATGAGATTTTCTTGTCTTTCAGTACTCTGGTTAGCTTCTGAAATGCGTCTTTGGATCTCCATGTCGCACTTTCCATCCTCTGTTAAAACACTTCTCAGATTAACTTAATATTTTTAAAAATATATTCTCAGTTTCTTGATTTAAGATCTATGAATGGAACTTATCTAAAGCAGATGATGGTCTTTACACAGGTGCAAAATTTATAACAAGCACTAACAAACCATTGTAATATTGTGTTTAACTAATATATATCAAAGATTAACACTATTCTGCACTAATTATAAAAATTAGAACTTGATAAAAAAAATTTGTAGTCCATGTTTTTTTTTTTTTTTTTTTTTTTAGTTAAAAATGCAGTAACCGCTCTTAATAATTTGGCCTTTGGTTCTATGTTTTACCTTTGAATTACATTAATAAATATAGCTTTACTTAAAATTTATTATTATATGACTAACATAGTCCCCATGTGGTTGTTTACATAGGAATTAGCACTTCCCTCTAGGTTCAGAGAAGTTATGTTCTCTGCCTATAAGTGATAAGTGGTTACTCTCAGGTTTTCTGTCTAGGATCAGAGTATCATCTCCATAATATCTACCACAGTAAGAGTTTAGTACCTATGTATGCTGTATAAAGTGTTACACACACATACTTTCTATTATATTTTCCTACTTTTCAATAAGGTATTGAATATTGAACTTGAAATTGTGAATAAACTCTTGAAAGTTCATACTTTGTTTTTTCCTACAATGTTTGTGCTGTACAGTGACAATCTACTTTGACACTCTTATAATAATGTCTACTCAGGAAGTCACCTGATATAAATTATACCTTTTTCACAGTATAAACTTTGGAGAGTTTATCTACAATTTTCAGCACAATACTCAAACCTTATTGGAAAAATGCAACTAAAAATGAAATTGATAGACCTTGTCAGCACTTTTTAATCAAACTTGTTTGGATGAATACTTGCTGCCTAAATATAACTTATTAATATATATATATATATATATATATATATATATATATAGTATATCAAGGCAGCAAGTAATTTTTTAAACATATGCTCTTAAATATAAGAGACAATGAATGTCTATTATGTTTAATCATGAGCCGTTCTAAATGGCGTATATTTGCTTTAATTTCAGTTGGAAATAAAGACAAAAATTCTCCAACATTTGGATAATTATTTATTGCTTTTCTTCTAAGCTTTCGGCTCACATGAGCCATCTTCAACAATATGGTGATCCTTACTCATACACACAGTAAGAGGAACCTGCAGATATTGGAGGCCATGTACCTCAAATCTAAACAACCAACACTCAATAAAATCAACTTTAAAACCGGAAATAACATATTACATTGCATTTGACTACATGGTTTTGTTGTCATTTTGCGCTATCACACGGTGTGATGTCATAAAACCGCATCGCAAATTTAAGAACTGCGTTTATTATTTTTGGAAACTATTGCCGTTGCCAAGCGGCGTTTTATGTCAACACAAAATAAAATCGTCGGTGATGGTGGATGTTATAATATTTCAGTTTAAACAACCTCTCTGAAGATGGCTCATGTGAGCTGAAAGCTTAGAAGAAAATCAATAAATAATTATCCAAATGTTGGAGAATTTTTGTCTTTATTTTCAACTGAAATTAAAGCAAAAATACGATGTTTAGAACGGCTCATGATTAAACATAATAGACATTCATTGTCTCTTATATTTAACAGCACATGTTTAGAATATACATATATATATATATATATATATATATATGCAAACTTAAATATGGAGTAATATAGCTGATTTTTTTCTAATTACTAATACATACAGTAAAATTGTAAAAATAAAAAAATACTAAATACAAGGATCTATTTAAGATGTCATCAAAATTGTACATGCTATCACTGAGTCTGTAATCTGACTAAAAAAACTCACTGCAAACATCTAAAATGAAAGAGGTATAATTTATATCAGGTGACTTCCTGAGTAGGCATTATTAAATAAGAGAGTTGAAGTAGATTGTCATTGTACAGAACAAACATTGTACAACAGTGGTGTTTATTGACCAAATATAAATTTATGAGGCAGATAATAATGAATATCTAATTTTGTACTTTTATTGCTTTGGCAACTCAGGTATTTTCTATCAAATGCACTGAAGTGCTCATGTTATTTTTGATGTTAAGCTATTACAAGGGATAATATAACTATTAAACTGTTTATTAACAAAGTATTTCAGTCTAAAATGGACACAAGTTTCACAAAAATTTATTAGAAACTACACTATTATCTAATTCAAGTAAAACATTTATAAATATAAGCTCATTACTTACTTTATGAAAAAACATAAATACATATTTGATGACTTATATCATTATAGGACATTCACTTATTACTGGCATATGTAGTAGTTGTTAATTTCAGAATAAGACTTTTTTTATATGTCAATAAATGGTCAACAAACCTTATTAAGCCATTATTGGGAATTGATCTCTATATTCAACCTTCTGGCAAAATACTCTAAATTCCAAGTATTTAAACAAATCTAGATCAAACAGTTGAAATGAACCACTGCTTTTGTTTATTATAAAAAGGAGAAAAACAATCAAAACATATCCATCATTTCAACTTCTATGAATTTTGAAATTCAATTCATTAATTTTTAGGATAAGTAGAATTCTCAAATTTCTTATTTTGCATTTTTTCAACCAGTTCTCATCTATTACATCTTATGTTTATGAAATATATGCATTGAAAATTTATTCATAGATATTTCTTCATTTATTTCAGAATATTAACAGTAATTTCTTGAAAAAAAAATCACCTCAATATTGGCAATCTGATAATATATGACATCGTTTTTAACTAAGATGAAATTCTAAGTAAACTGTGACCAACATCCTTTTTAACATCAAGTTAATCCATAATTTAAATAGCAAAAGATATGTATTTTGATATAAATATATTAGGTTGAGTCATTTTTGTATTTGTGAACCAGTCACAAGACAATCCTCAACTCCTGACCAGTTGTCATATTTTGAAGATTAAAGTTGATAAACAAGTCCATAAAAAGTGATTAGGTCTAAAATCTGTAATTTTCTAATAAACTCATTTAAATAAAATTAAAACAAAATTTTGTTAAATAAAATCCATTGTGTAATACAGATTAATTTTTGAAAGTGGATTTACTTTACAAATAAATACAAACAAATTATGCAGATAATTTAAAAATATATATTTTTATTATGACAATATTCATGAGCACTTTTATCACAGCAAAATAAAAATTGCATTGACTAGAAATAAATTTTCAAATGATTTAGAAAACCTAACAGGTACAGGTACAAGTAAATCAGTGTCAACATGATAAACAATCACAAAACAATATTGTGTTTATTTATTAAGTTTATTAAAATGTGTCATTATAGATTATTCTTGCAAAAATGTATATAATTATTGATTAAAATGTAAGTTTTATCCAATAAAATGTGATGTAAGTTTATATATTAAAGTATAAACCATGACAGCTTTGTTTTATATGAAATGTGTCCCAAGTTAGTACAGTATTATTCATTTACATTTTATTAATTAATTTTTACTATTGTAACTACTTACACAATTTTTTAATCAAAATATGAATATTAAAGACATTAAACATTAAAATTTGTAAACAAGTTAATTAATAACAATTAAATTAGTCATTTCTAAAGACAAAAATATATGTAAAGAACATGAATGATATTTAAAAATTTAAATTTAGTAACATTTAATAGCAAAATCCAATACATTTTTTGCTCAGAAATAAACTCTAACAGGAATGAATATTCTTCTTCTTCTATGTGCCCTGTCCCTTCAGGATGTAGGCGATCATGGCTTTCCATGTTTCCCTATCCCTGGTGGCTCTGAGCACACCTTCTCCTGTTGCGCCATGCAACCCTCATTCCGTCATCCACCTAATTAGGTCCTTCAAATATGTTATCTGTTGCTTTCTCCTGTCTCTTTTTCCCTCTATCTGACCTGTTAGTATCAGGTTCTCCAAGCCCTCCTTCCTCATTGCATGTCCCAGGAACTTCAGCTGTCTCTTCCTGATGCTCAGTATTAATTTCCTTTTTGTTTCCATCATTTCTAAAACCTCATTATTGCTCACATGCTCGATCCATGATATTTGCAGCATCCTTCTGTAGAACCACATTTCAGTTGCTTCAAGTTTTTTCTTCATCTTGGATGATATTGTCCAGCATTCACTGCCATATTGAAGGACAGACAGCATGTAGCAATCCAGTACTCTCTTCCTTATTTCTAGAAAAATTGTCCTGTTCCTTAATACCTTACTCAACTTCTGGAATGCTTCCTTCACCCTGCCAATTTACCTTCGGATCTCTGTGTCGCACTTTCTGTCTTCTGTTATAACACTTCCCAGGTATTTGAATTTTTGTACCTGCTTGATTCTAGTATCCCCGACCTTTATTTGGAATATTGGGCTGCTCTTTTTACTGATGACCATGTATTCGGTTTTCTTGCAGTTTATTTCTAGTCTTTTCTTGTTACTTTCTTCAGCTACCTTCTGTAGGAGGTCTTGTAGTTTCCTTTCTGTGTCTGCTATCAGCACTGTATCATCTGCATATCTTAGGTTGTTTAAATTGTGGCCTCTGATTACAAATCCAGGTATAACTTCTAGGGTCCTCATCTGTACAATTTGAACAGATCCGGTGAAAAGACACATCCTTGTCTTATGCCCCTTTCTATCTTTGTACTCAATTCATTACCTGTCCGTATGCAAGCGGTTTGCTGCCAGTTAAGATTCTTGATTACTCTCAAGTCTTTCCCAAATATGTCAGGCTGCCGAATACTGATGTTAATTTAGGATAGTAAACAGCTTCTATCTAGTTACTGATGTTGATAGTAGATTCCTTATTTAAAAACTAATTATTCTAATAAACACCAGAAAACATATTTAGGTTTGTACTTTCTGCTTGAAAGTGCAAAAGCCTGAATCTCATGTTATCATTGAAAGAAGATCTTATCAAATAAATTGAAGATGAGTCTAATGCTAATTTTTTCATAGAAAACATTGTTATTGTCTTCATGGTGTTTCTTGATATCTCTTGAAATAAGTAACTCTAGCTTACTTATACCTAAAGTGCTTTTTAAATATTTTAAATATGTAAAAAATCTATTAAGTTTTAAAGAAAAAATTAGACCTATTTCATGAAAATTAGTTAATTATTTTATACAAAATATCAAAGAATTTATTTTTAATATTTTTAAATTGAAGCATTTTTCTAAGATCATTTTCTAGCTATTTTCACAGGCTGTTTGAATGCCCTGAATAACTCAATATTCAATTGATTTACATACCCATCAAAACTACTTTTTAAAACTTAGCACAATCAGGCTAATCATTATGGTCATATGTTAGGTATTTATTTAAATCAAAGAAGGAACACTAAGTGGGAAATGTATTTTATGTGAAGATGCTATATATTTGTTTTAGTATAATTGTTTAATGGTGTATGTAACTGAAGAAATGCATTAGTCTGCTTGGAATATTAATGACCATTTTCTGTCATTTTTTTTTTTAATTTGTAAAATATTGTACATGTTTGGTTTTGAAACGCAACTATTGACTGCTATGAGAGAAGCTTACAGCTAGCTGTTGTTATCTGAATTATTTGCATTAGAGTGAGAGTTAGCAGACATTATGTCAATTACTTTGGTTAGAGCTAGTATTAGCAAATATCTGAATTACTTAGTGCTAGGGTTATCAGAATTACTTAAGGTTAGTGTTAGCAAATGTGTTAGCAAATGTTAATTGAATTACATAGGTTACACATAGAGTTGGTACATGTTATGTTAGCAAATATTCTCTGAATTACCTACACTTAGGGCAAGGATGAACAGATGTTATCAGAATTACTAAGGGCTAGGGCTTTGGTTAACAAATGTTAGCAGATGTCATCTGAATTAATTAGGGTTAGGGCTAGGTTTAGCAGATGTCAGCTAAATTACTTAGGGTAGAAGATCTTTTTTCTATTTTTTATAATGTTGTTCACCCAATACAAGACTAATTAAAGTAGAGGGTTACTGAATGAGGCTGTTGTAAGGGATAAATGGAGGAATAATAAGTTCATATTTTGAGGATATGTAGAGTAATGATTGACCCTACACTTCAAGAGGTTAAGATTGTAGCGATTGGGTTATTAGTGTTTATCCCACAAACTAACAGTTCTGGGGGAAAAAACTGAGTGGAACACCCTCCTTGCCAAAGGAATATGAAGAAAATGAGGATGAGTTAACCTTGTTTATGTGGCATGGTGAGTTCAAGTTGTGAATGTTTGGATAAGTGGAACTAAGGAATGCAGCATGTCTAAACACCTGCCATAAAAATAGTAATAGATTAGCAAGAAGCTAATGATATTGCATCTATGCATAGAAACTCATGTAAATGATTTCGAACTTTATCAAGACTGGAAAGTGAGCATTGGACAGCCCTCTCCCAAATATGGCAGTAATACTACATTTTTTGGTTTTATCTGACTCTTGATAGAAGATGGCAGAAAGTATCAGGTTCATTCTGGAGTGGTACAAGGAACCAATAATTTTTCCAGCATTTTTAGTGATGGAGTGTATATACAAGTTTCACTTGATGTTTAGAATGAGCTTGAGTCCCATAAGTTTTAAACTAGGTTTAGATGATGTTATCAAAATAATTTGGGGTTAGTAAATATCAATTAAATTATACTAGCAGTATAGCCCGGCGTTGGTCGGGTGTAATGAAAGCTTTAAAACTAATCCATGGTCCTGGAGCTTAGACTCTTTGGATGTTGGCAGTTGGCATGAAAGACTAAAAAGCAATAGTTGTTTCCAGTTAAAGCGAAACTGTAGATTGAAAGAAAAATAAATGGATGTAAGTCAATTTTTGATTTCCTGGTATCGATATCAAATAAGTTTTTTTCATCGTAAACTGAATTTTGAAGGTTAAATAAGTCCTCTGAGTAAATGGTATCATGGCTGAGACTAAGAACTACAATTATACCTATCTAGAAGCAAAAACTAAAAAATGCAGACATACAGGCAGATAAACAGACACACACACAAAAATCTTGCCTTTTATATATATATATATATATATATATTATTGATTTTCTGCACTATTGTAAGAACTGCAACCTTGAAATTTCTGAATATTGTTTCTTATGTCTTTGTCTATGAGTGTATCAAATTTGATTAAAATCGGACCACTCCTTTTATAAGCTGATTTTTTTCGATTATCAGTTTTCGATATTTATCGGAGGTACCTCAACACAAAACCTAGCTAAGAACACTCGCAGACGCTTATAGTACAAATGTGTAAATTTTCAAGAAAATTGGTTCAGCTGTTTCGGAGTCTATAGGTAACGGACACACACACAGACAAAATTCAATTTATAAATAAGTTTAGAATAGATTTAGATTTAGATAGGGTTACAATTACAGTAAACACAGTTTATCTGAATTATTTAGGGTTAGGGCTAGGGTTAGCAGATATCTGAATTTTGTTTGAGCTAGGTTTAGCCAGTGTTACATGAATTATTTGGGCTAGAGGTAGGTCTATTAAATATTATCAGAATTGCTTAAGGTTAGATTTAAAATTAGCAAATGTTATCTGAATTGGTTAAGGTAAGCATATATCATCTGAATTACTTAGTCTAAGGGTTAGGTTTAGTAGATGTTATCTGAATTACTTTGGGCTAAGGCTAAGTTTTAGTGCATGTTTTCTGAGTTATTGTTACAGCTCATGTTTGATATTACTAAAATTAATTAGGGTTAAAACTAGTGGATGCTATTTGAATTGCTTAGATTTAGAAAATGTTATCATGGCCATTTAGGGTTTATTGTTAAGATGAGCAGAAGTTATCTGAATTACTTATAGTTATGTTATCAGAAATAATTATAGTTTAATCTAGAATTAGCAAATGCTGTCTTAATGGAAATTACATTCATTCTTGTTTTAAAAATAAATGAAGAATCAAGCAGAATATACGACTATCATTTAAAGCCTACTATTTCTGCTAAATTTAGCTGCCATAAATATGGCAGATGTTTTACTTTCTTTTGACATTTCTTAATCCAGGTTATAGCAGATTGATATTTCTACTCTTTTTGTAACTTAGATTTACAATTACATTGTCAAGTTGAATGCCGTCAATATAGAGAATTATCTTGTAACAGTGATGCTGGAAACCAATTAATAATATAAGGACAAGAAAAACATGTACATAGTCTCTCTCTAAACTTATGAAGTGTTCAGTATGCTGAGACTATTTGAAACAGCTTAGTCTGCATAATTCTAATATTCTAAAAAATAGTAAATTAGTCATGGATAACATTTTGATTTTAACTAGCTCTTTCATAAATACCAATTTGTACTGTGATTTATCAGTGAAAAAAAAAAACATTAATCAAAATATTATCTACTATTTTATCTCCCTATTTTCTATTTTGGATTGTTTTATTCATATTGACTGAACTACTCTCAGCAAGATTTCTCTGCATAACTATTTTAATTTTCAGGTAATTATTTAAATGTGCTTTTTTTTAAAAAATCTTACTTTGAGTTTATATAGAAACTTAATATCATAAACTAAATTCAAAAATGAATAACAAAATTTTATTTCATAATCTACAAAAAAACTGCCAACAATTAAAAAAATTAATTTTGACTTATTTTTATTAGTTTTGGTGTTGCTCAACAAACTTATTATTCAGTATAAACTTATAAATTTGTGTAAGACTAAATTTTGTCTCTGTACTCCAACCCTACACTGGTAGAATAAAATAACCTGTATGTACCTTTTATCACATGGTGAATTTTACAGAATTATCTAAATTAGTTAAAAATAACCTGTTTAAGTCTTTTTTTATGTGACATGTTCCCTTGGGATATAGGTAAACATAGCTATCTATAATTTTCTGTTCTTAATAAACTGTTATTTCTCCTAAACCCTGTTCTACCATCCATTTACTCAAGTTTGCCAAGTATGTTATGCATTGTTTTCTTCTATTCCTCTTACATTCAATTTGTTCTAGGAGTGTCAAATTTTTCAAACCCCCTTTCCTCATTATGTGCTCTAGAAATTTTAACCATCTCTTCCTGACGTTACATATAAGTTTCCTTTTTGTTTCCATTTTTCCCTAAAACATTTGTGTTGGTTCAAGCCTCTTTTTCATCTGTGAAGAGATTGTCCAACATTCACTGCCATATAGGAAGACAGATATCATGTAACAGTTTAGTACTCATTTCCTTGTTTCTAACAAAGTTTTTCAGCATCTTTGGCTATCCTAATGAGCCTTCAGATTTTATTGTTGCACTTTCTCTGTTAAAACATATCCCAGATATTTAAATTTTTCTACTTGTTTGATTTTGGCATGTCTGATTTGTATCTTAACAACTGTGCATTCTGTCTTCCTGCAGTTGATGTTTAATTCTGTATGTATGTAGTAAGTGAAAAAATAGTAATTTTACTGAATTTTTATTATTTAAGTCCTGTGAAATGCATTTAAAATGATTTAAATGTCTCTTTTAGTAAAAACTAACTTTATTTGAAAGATAACAGCCTAAAGATAATTTTAAAAAAAGAAAAAGAATATTACATATTTCAATAAAGTTTTAAGTCATTTTTTAAACATTCCCACTATCAATTTGTCATTGATTGAAAAATGATAGCAGAAAATTTAAGTCATTTTAAAAATCTCTTAAAAATTAGATATGTCCTAATTATTTATTTTAAAAAAATAGTAAAATTAAAGATTAATTAACAGAATTTTAGAAAAAAAATATTACTTTACACTTATAAGAAAAAATACATTTGAACACAACATGGTATATTTCATCTGTCAACAAGTTCACTGTTCAAATGGTGGCACTTATGCCGATGTCACCCACTTTTAAAAATTGCCTCAAATTTAATATTAAATATGAAAAGTTAAAACTATAGGTTTTATTTATGTTTAGAAATAACCATTTCATCCTTATATAACCAGTAAGTTAGATATATATTTTTTATCCTATAGGGCGTTATGAAACTTATCAAAATGAATATTTTTTACATTAATAAGAATATAAAGATATTTAAAAAGAAATAATAAATGTGATATTTTTATCCCTTACATTTTTTTTGCATTTATTCTGTATTTATTTTTTTTACCTATTTGATGTCATAAAATATTTAATTGTACCAAATCAGTCTTTTTGATTTAAAGAAAATTTATTGAATAAATGAAAGAGCTACTATAAAATAACTGGGAAAATTAATAAAACTCATTAAATTGATACTGTTTGTTGAGTGCGTTCACTTTGCTTTCTTTCAGCTACCAAATGTCATGAAATGTTCTAGACACCTCCAAATATAATGCATAATTATTTTTTTAACCTTATATAAACAATAAGTAGGTAATTCAGTATTTTGAGCTATTTCCTATTTGAAAAAGAAAATACGAAAATAATTTAGCAGGGGTAAAGAGAAAAGAATAAAATTCTTTTAAAAACATTTCACACTCAAAATGGCATTAAACTTTACATTCTTAAATTCTTTAAATGCATCTTTATTTAAATAATAAATATATCTTTTGTCATTGGCAATTGGGAATGTTTCAAAATTGCACTTAAAAATTTAAAAAAATAAATATTCATTGTAGATTGTTCCCTGTCAAATCTGAAAAAAAGTAATGTGTTATGCAAGCACTTGCTACAAGAAGTATTTTTTGAGCTTTATTGAATAATTTTTGTAAGGTTTTAGGGCAAATTTTCAAGGTTTTCATGCTTGATATTGTATAATATTTTACTAAAATAATATCTTCAGTGATTTTTCTTTATAAAGCTACTAAAACATCATGTTATCACCCTCTAATTTCAAGTATTGACAGTGTATTAATGAATGAGTACTTAGAATTTTATTTAAATCAGAAAATACCGTTTTTTGGTAAATTTTCAAAAATAGAAGGTAATGTTTTTTTGCCTTTTTTTTAAAGAATGTATGCATTTTGGTGGTACCTATTATTATTATTATTATTATTATTATTATTATTATTATTATTATTATTATTATTTCTGTTAGATACTCATTTTCTCTCAGGTTCCAATCACTTTACATTTGTGTAAAAAAAAAAAAAAAAAAAAAAAAAAAGCTACCTAAAAATATATATTTTATATAAGTCCTTAGTAGGGTTTGAGCTCTGCTTGTGAGAACAGTTTTTGTATTTCTTTAAGGCATGGGCTGCCAGTGATCTTTTCAATTAATCTATTAGAACCTTTTTCAATCAAACCTTGGGCCCCAATCACAAGTATAATTATTGATGTCTTCATGTACCATATATTGAGATTTTGACTTTGAGATTCTTATGTTTGATAGTTTTTGAAAGATCTTCAAAGCTACATTTGCTTACAGGAACTGTCATGTCAATAAAAAAGCATGTTCTGGTTTTTGTGCCTTTTATCACTATGTCAGACGATTAGCTTTGATTGTTTTCTCTGTGTGTATCGTAAATAAAGTTCTTACAGGTCCTATACCTGTAATTGCATCTGGGTAGTGTTCATACCAATTTCTTGCAGTGTCTTCCTCATAAAAGTTTAAGATTTTCCAGTTCAGATACTGGTCCACATTGTCATACAGAGTTTTATATTCAATAGATGCTAATACCATGCAAACTTATACAAGATGGTTAATTATTTCTGCATATTCATCACAGAAAGTACATTTTTGGTAACCACAATTTTTCAGTATGTTTGCTTGATAATTTATAGTTAGCAAGAATTCCTTCTTGAATTTATTGGCTTAATTTATTACAGAATAAAGTGTATTTCTTTTATGTTCTTTGACACAGATCATCATCTAGTCTTCTGTAGTTTCTAGGTATCCTTGAAAACTGATTGTTGTTATGATAAGACAGCTCAAATAGAACTAATCTTCTGCCTCTTTTGGATCTGAACATATACAGACAGTCAACATCGACTTTAGGATGATGTCTGCAGTGACAAGTGTGAAACTTTCTTATTATAATATCTATTCATTTAATGTCAGTTATGATCTTGTTAAGAATGTTAAAACTGTATTCTACTGCAGGTACAGCCAAAGTGTTTATGATTGATATTATGTTTTGTGATTTCAACTCATCCTAATTTTTGGGTTACTTTTGCACATTTATCTAATGTAAAGTCCATATCAATGTCATCACTGAAACATTTTATTGTATTAAGGAAACTTTTCAACTCATTTTTGTCATTGGAAAAAAGTTTAAGGTCATCCATGTACAATAAGTGATTAAAGTCTTTGTTGTTTATTTTGTATTTGTAGTGCATTGGTAAAAAGGATTATACCTATTTGCATATGTTAAGTAGAAGAAAAATAAATTGTATAGTAAAGAAAGATACAGATGGAAGTTGACTACTGATCACAGGTCAAACAACATAATACAACAGTATCCATTGTTGTTACTGTTCACTTCATGTGAAAGGTGGTTGGAGATAAAACATTAGTAAGGGCAATGAATTTTCTTGAAAATTCCTTGTAAAATATTTATCTAATTGGAAGAAACAGTACCTTTGGTGTGATTAAGGCATAATGTGATTTTCTATATTTCCATGTGACATTTAAGGAAATTTACTATTACTGAGAAGACTTTGTAACACATCACTCAATAAATCCTGGGCCTAACTAATAAAACAACAACTTTTAGGCAGAATTTCACTTTATTCATCAACATAGTCTCCTTCTAGGGTGATACATCAATTCCAATACTTCTCTAACAATTTGATGTTTTATGTAGAATGATTTGCCTTTGGCTTCAAAATACGCCTCAGTTTCAAATATCATTTCTTCATTGGAGCCAAATCTCTTTCCCTGAAGCATTATTTTGAGGTCTGCAAACAGCCAGTAGTTGCTGAGGGCCAGATCTAGAGCATAGGGTGGATGTGGAAGCATTTTATAAGTGCAATTTATATAGTTTTGCCATCATTGTGATCGACTTGTGACACAGTGCATTGTCTTGGTGAAAGATCATTTTTTTCTTCTTCTTTTGTAGCCATTTTATGGAGATTTCTTTCTTTAAACACACCAATAATGCTATATAATATTCGCTATTGATGGCTCCTTCTTCCTCAAGATAATTGATGAACAAAATCCTTGCACATCCCAAAATACGAAGACCAAAAATTTGCCTGCTGATGTTTGCATCTTTGGTCGCTGTGGACGGCATTCATTTGCTACTGTTCACTCAGCTGACTGCCAATTTGACTCCAGAATGCAGTGGTGGATTCATGTTTCATTCGTTATCACATATTTATTTTAAAACTTCTTGTTTTGAAACAGTTGCAAACAACGCTCTGAATTGTTGACGCATTGTTGTTTTTGATCAACTGTGAGAAAATGCAGCAACCATTTTAAACATGGTTTTCTTATTGATAATGTTCATGCAAAATGGTGAATACACTGCATTCTGATATGTTCAACTCCCTCTCCTATCTCACACTTTCAATTTACAATTGGCTAAAGTGAGTTTGTGAAATTCAACTGCCAATTTTGGGCGACCTGAGCATTCAGCATTATTTGTGTCTGTATGACCGCATTTAAAGTCAGCATACCACCACTTAACCATTGTTTCTGACAGAGCAGAGTTTGAATAATACTTATCAAGCTAATGCTTTGCTTAAACTGTATTTTTTTTTCATCAGAAAGCAATGCTTTATCAGCATAATTCAGATTTTTTCATTGTTTTGAAAATTTGCAACAATAGCTTCACTGTAATTTGTAAACTAATAAGCTGATTGGGCCCAAATTTGGTCATGTGCCATTTGAAGGTTAGTATTTTGTAAAAATCATATAGATTTTTTATTAGTGGTGCCATCTATATGTTAGGCCCTGGACTTATTGAGTGACGTGTTACATTTCTAAAGTTTTAAGGATCCAAGAGTGTAGCACACTATCAAAGGCTTTATTATAATCTATTCAAACTGTGCTGTGATTTCTATATTTTTCTGCAATTTTCCAGTACCATTTTATTTATCAATAGTTGATCTTTGCAATCATATGAACCTCTTCAGCATTCTTTGTGTTCTAGGGGAAGAATGTTTTTATTGAGAAAAATATTTAAAAAAATCAGTCGGTACAGACATGATTAATTTACATGTGGTGGATAAATTTACTTTATTACCCTATAATTTTTTGGATGATCTGTTTGATCTATTTTTAGGAGGAAATATGCAATATCAGTGATTTCATTGGCACTGATAATGTTCGTGCAAGAGTTTCATAGATTGATAACAGATGACAGAGCTAACAGTTGGTTATCTTGTCATTTCCTGATGATTTCCATTTTCAATGCTGGACAATATCATCAAAGATGAGGAAAAAACTTGACACAGCGAAAATGTGGTTCTACAGAAGGATGCTGCAGATATCATGGACCAAGCATGTGAGCAATGATGAGGTTTTGTAAATAATGGCATCGAAAAGGAAATTAATAGTGAGCATCAGGAAGAGACAGCTGAAGTTCCTGGGACATGTAATGAGGAAGGAGGGCTTGGAGAACCTGATACTGACAGGCCAGATAGAAGGAAAAAGAGACAGAGGAAGGCAGCGGATAACATATTTGAAGGGCCTGATTAGGTGGATGACGGATTGGGGGCTGCATGGTGTAACAGGAAAAAACATACTAAGAGCCACCATGGATAGGGAGATGTGGAAAGCCATGATTGCCTACGTCCTGAAAGGACAGGGCATATAGAAGAAGGAGAATGTTTTTCAATGGTCTGTTCATTAACAATGTTTGCAATGCAGCATTATAAGTATTTACACAGAATATTTATTGGACTTTGTCATATGGATTTCTGAAGCCTAGTCTGTTTCTGACATTTATGTTTGAGTTACTTTTCTGAATATTTCAATGATGTGAGTTTTGTTTCAGTAATTTCAAGTCTCTTCTGTCCTAATTTTATTTGTTTCATCTTCATCAGTGACATGGTTTATATTGGAGCTAGAATTTTCAGTTCCATTTCCTGAGAGATCATTATTTTGTATCTCATTTATTTAGCTTGTACCTCAACTGTTGTCATATTATGTATTTTCATACTTGCTTCATTTTGTTATTTGTGTTATGGCTTTTTGTACTTTGTCTTATATTTATTTTTATCTGATTTACTACTGCATTTGAGAGTCTTTTATTTCACATGATATCACTGCAGACATTGGCAGGCATATTTGTGTCAAGATAGGATCTTATTTCAGTTCCTGCCATATCTAGCATGTCTGATTTGTATATTTTTTTGAGAATTTTTGAGTGCAGTGTAAAAAGATGTCATGAGCTGTTTATACTCTTCACAATTCCATTTTGGTCTGTTTTCTTTTGATTAATTGATTTGGCATTGAGTCGTCAGGACCAATGTTGAAGTTAATCTAGTTTTGGTGATCGAGTGTCTCTTTGTTGATGGAAGAGTTTGTTCCAGTGACAGAGTTTTGATCCCAGACTGGTTTTTTCTCTGAGAGATGCATCCCTTGTTAACCTGAGTGATGACTGATCTGAATTTTTGTTTATAAATATTGATTTTCTTTTTGTGTTTTATCCTTAACTGCCAAGGCATAACTTTGTTCAAGATACCACCTCTAAGATGACTGTTGTGGAGACAGAATACCTGGATTAAAAGGAAATTTAATGTTGAGTATCCAGTCCACAAAGTACAACACACATTTAAAGAAAGACAACATAAAAAGAGATGTTTTGTAGAAAAATAGAAGAATTTTATACAGACAATAAATAGACAATTGGTATTTTTCAGTGTCCTATCTGTTAGTAAAATACCTTCAAAGTTCAAATGTTTAAAGAGTTGTTGTATTTAAACGGAATGTGATTTGTGAAGTTAAGATAAGTTTATGTTTTGCTATGTGTGTGAACAATAGTAGTAATTTCTGGATACTGAATAATTGTTTTATGAAAAAAAAGCAACTGGTGTCACTGTGAGAAAAATGAAAGTGAATATGAATTGCCTTTGTTTCACTTTGTTGTCAGTTTGTGAGGAAGAAAAGGAAATAAAGAATGTAGCCTGAAAGAGAAGGTAAAATTTAATTGTTTTGGAAACAATCACATATATAAATGATCAGAGAAAAAACCATTTATCATGGTTAATTTTGAGGAGTCAGCTGAAGTGTCTTGTTTTTGTTGTTCCTTTTAGTGACCATTGTGTTCTCTGACTGTCTGATGACTGACTGTCTGATGACTGACTGTCTGATGACTGACTGTTTGACTTCACTTCTCTGACTGACTGCTACCAAAGGCATGAATAAGTCAGTCAGTTAAGTGCCATATGTGAAACACGCTTGGGCGATCATGTCTCGAAAGAGACATGACTGACTGGGCAGAAGATTATCCCGCAGTAGGTTGTCATTGCTTTCTGCGGTAGACTGGTTGCCAACCAAGGCTATAGAACCCAATCTGTCCTGTTATTTAACCCATAACTGGAAGGAACAGACAGATTAATACCTTTCCCAAGGGTATTTGCGCGTAAGTGAATGCAATGAATTCAACTGGAATTCGAACTCGGCTCCCCAATTTCTCATTCCGAGCCGATATCCACTGCACCACAATGCACATCCTCATGAATAAGTAGCCACTTCAATTACATGGATGGCTTACTCTGAATGCAAACTTATTTTTTTGGTGGCAAGAACCATAAACACAGGTCATTGAAAGTTCAATTTTTTTTTTTGTCCAATTGGCAACCAGAATCACTTAATTTATTTATTGGTTTTTAATGATTCTAATCTGATTTTGTGTGTGTAAGCTTTCTACTTTTTTGTACTTCAGCTATTTGCTGTAAAATATAGGAGTTGTATCCTATACCGTCTTTCTTTGTTGCGCACAATAACGGTCCAGAGACACTTGTTGTTCATGTCGTTCCTTTCTAGGTGAGGGACATATTTTGGGAAAAACTGTCCCCTTTATGCCGTTACAAAGAAAGGATTACCTTGGGGACATGGAACGTCAGGATGTTAAACAGCTGCAGACAACTAGAGAATGTCAAGCAGGAAATGAACAGACTAAAAATCAATATTCTGGGAATATGCAAAACCAGATGGCCAAATAATGGAAACTTCAGCAGCAACAACCATAGGATAATATACGCCGGAGGCAAAAATAATGAAAAAGGCGTCAGCTTAATACTGGACAAAGAAATGAAGAAATGTTAATTGGGATACTGCCAGTTCTTCGAAAGAGTTCTCCTGGTAAAACTGAGAGGGAGACCATTCAACATAGCAATTGTAGTCATCTATGCACTGACACAAAGCACCAAGGAAGAAATAGAATCTTTTTACTCCACTCTAGAGAAGGCCAAGGCTCAATGTAAAAGCCAAGAAATCAGGATCATCATGGGAAATTTGAATGCCAAAGTAGGCAAGGAGAGGGCAGGTATGACAACTGGCAACTTTGGTTTAGGAATCCACAATGAACGAGGAGAAAAATTGGTTCAGTGGCACATAGCAAATGACCATTTAATAACTAACACCAGGTTTTAAGAACACCCACAACATCTATGGACATGGAGAAGCCCAGGAGGTGACACGAAAAACCAGATAGATTACATAACCATAAACAGCAGATTCAGAAATGCAGTGGTTCAAAGCAAAGCCTAGCCAGGTGCTGACTGGAAGTGACCATGTCCCAGTCATCTGCAAATTAAAAGTGAAACTTCGGAGATTGAAGAAGCCTAGTGCAGCACCAAAACTGATATACAATGCACTCATGAATGACCTCAACCTACAGAAAGAATACACTAACAGCGTGAAAACCAAATATGAAGAACAAATTGGGAAAGGACACTCGAAATGGGATGCAGTAAAGGAAGCAATGGTGACATCAGCAAACAACATTGCCCCAAAGAAAATTAGGTGCAGAAAGAAAAACAAGTAGATGACTGAAGAGATTCTAAACATGATGCAAAGGAGGCAAAAAATGATATCAAGGCATGGAATGGAGTACAGGGAACTATACAAGGAAATAAAAAGAAAATGTAGACAGGCTAGAGAGAAATGGCTCAATGACAAATGTGCTGAAGTAGAGAGATTGAGCAGGAATAATAAAGCAGACATGCATAAGGAAATAAAAGAACTGACAGGACAAAAAACCTGCTCTTCAACAGGATGTATAAAATCTAAGGATGGAACAATCATTTTGGAGAAAGAGGAAATACTCCAACGATGGGAAGAATATATAAAAGATCTTTTCTACGACAAGAGAGAGCAACCAATAATATGCAAAGATGAGGACGGACTGGAAATATTAAAGTCTGAAATGGAATCTGCAGTAGCCAAACTGAATAGAAACAAAGCAGCTGGACCAGACAGCATAGTCATAGAGCTGCTGATAGCCCTGGAAGAATTTGGTATAGAAAAAATTACTGAAATAATAAATAAAATTTATAATACTGGGGTAATACCAGATGACCTCAGCGAGTCTATCTTCTTAGCACTACCTAAGAAGACAGGAGCAAATGAGTGTGAACTCCACAGACCCATCAGTTTAATGAGCCATATAACAAAACTGATCATATGAATCCTGATGAAGAGTGTGAGAAGCAGAATTGGGTCAAAGATAGGACAAGAACTGTGTGGTTTCATTAAAGACACAAGAACAAGGAATACCATATTTATGATTAGGATGCTCTCTGAAAAGGCAATATAAATGAAGGACTTATACCTGTGCTTTATTGATTATGCGAAGGTGTTTGACAAAATACGCCGCAAAGAATTGATGGAGAGGCTCGGCAGCCTGGACATATTTGGGAAAGACTTGAGAGTAATCAAGAATCTTTACTGGCAGCAAACTGCTTGCATACGGACAGGTAATGAATTGAGTAGATATACAAAGATAGAAAGGGGCATAAGACAAGGATGTGTCTTTTCATCGGATCTGTTCAAATTGTACAGCAAGAATATTTTGAGGACCCTAGAAGTTATGCCTGGATTCATAATCGGAGGCCACAATACGCAGATGATACAGTGCTGATAGCAGACACAGAAAGGAAACTACAAGACCTCCTACAGAAGGTAGCTGAAGAAAGTAACAAGAAAGGACTAGAAATAAACTGCAAGAAAACCGAATACATGGTCATCAGTAAAAAGAGCAGCCCAATATGCCAAATAAAGGTTGGGGATACTAGAATCAAGCAGGTACAAAAATTCAAATACCTGGAAAGTGTTATAACAGAAGACGGAAAGTGCGACACAGAAGTCCGAAGGTGAATTGGCATGGTGAAGGAAGCATTCCAGAAGTTGAATAAGGTATCAAGGAACAGGACAATTTTGCTAGAAATAAGGAAGAGAGTACTGGATTGCTGCATGCTGTCCGTCCTTCAATATGGCAGTGAATGCTGGACAATATCATCAAAGATGAAGGAAAAATTTGAAGCAACTGAAATGTGGTTCTACAGAAGGATGCTGCGAATATCATGGATCGAGCATGTGAGCAATGATGAGGTCTTAGAAATGATTGAAACAAAAAGGAAATTAATACTCAGAGCCACCAGGGATAGGGAAACATGGAAAGCCATGATCGCCTATGTCCTGAAGGGACAGGACACATAGAAGAAGAATCCTATACCATCAACCAAAACTAAACAGCTCACTCTGGCCATAAGACATGGATTTTCCACACTAGATGCCAACTCAATATTTTTAGGCTATAAGGAGTTTCATTTGTAATTATTATTATTCCTATTATTGTTATCACTATTATCATTGTTATAGTATTAATTGTTTATTTATATAATGACAATAAATAAAAAAGTGAATTTTAAATAATGGATAAAATCAATAAGAAAAACAGCTGTTTAAGTAAACATTAAAAAATAGACATTAAAATTAGAAATCCCTCTCATCCAAATGAAAAAAAGTACCTCTCCCTTATCATATATCTAAAACAAATTTTTAAAACAATGTTAAATTATAAATACATAAATAAATAAGGATTGTTCACCAGTGTCAAATATATAAGCAAGTTAGCAAATATAATATATTTAAGTTTTATAATAAAAAAATTAATGCTAGTTAATATAAAGATGAACATAAATAGATAAAATATATAACATAAAATATAATGCAATAGATAATATAATAAAAAACTATAAATAATATAATAAATAATAATAAATAATCATCACTTCCTTTATTTTTCTGCTAAAGTATATGGACATGTTTTTATTGCTTCAAGAAAACAATGAAATTACATGTCTTGCTGAAAATGTTGTTTATAAAGAAATTTTAAAGAGATAAGAAAAGTTCTATAAATTTTCTGTCTAGTGTGTACAAATATGAATAAAAATGAATACCTATTTTTTTGTATGTCAATCCCATTTAGTTCTCTGTTTTTCATTCTTTGTGAATTCGTTCTGCATGTTTTGCTTCAGTTATTTCAAGAATGGGTGGTATGAAGTAAAATATCACTTTATACAGCCTTTTATATTAGTCATCAAGAAAACCTGTTGTTTTAGCAATTTCTTAACTAAACGAATACTTATCAAATTTGCTTTTGTTGATAATATAATTAGAAAACAAAACCAAGACACAATATATTTACTTAGACAAAGACTGGTGGCTATAAGAGCTGAGGCTAACTTCCTTGTTCGGGTTAAATAGGGTTTGATGTGTAATTTACCAGTTTAAAGGTGTAATATATTAGCAATATGCCATGTTTAGGTTCCTTTGTTTGAGAGAGAGAGAGAGTACAAAAATTCAACATTTACTTTCAGCTGTATCCTTTCTTGAAACACCCCAAATCTTCCAAAAAGTCAAGCTCAACTGATCAACACAATCTTTCCACCCATACTAAAATATCAGTATTAAATGTAGTTGCTGATCACTATCTGTAAAATGAGATGCCTAAAGCAATCAGTTAGAAAGGACCTGATCAGTAATGAGAAAATCTGAAAAATTCTTAGAAAAATGCTTCCAGTGTCAGAGAATTAAGCTGTTCAGATACCCAACAAGAATGGCAATTGATCAAACAGTATTCAGAGCTTACAAGCTAATGAGTTTGTAGTATTTATGAAAGAAAGCTTCAAAAATTTATTTAAGATTTGGTAAAATTAACAAATTAAATATTCAAATTATAAAGGACATGAAGATATATTATATTAATTAATCAGTTTAAGATAAAAAAAAATTATTGAGAATTATTAAGATATTATTTCTACTGAGTAGATACCATCTTGAAATAAAATCTAATTTATTTATAATTCATGTAGAAAGATAAAAATTACCCAGTATTTAAACATATCAAATTATTAATATTCAGTTTTATCTTTTAAGCATATATAGTTATTAGAAATGTTATGCCCTTCAAGTAACATTCAAATTGAGCCAAGCATTTTCTGTTAAATATGTACATTATTTCATGTCTACTATTATGTCCACATGCCAGGTATAAATAAAAGGATAATATATCAAGTAATCAATCCATGTGATAGTCTGTGCAACAGTCAAATATCACAGTCTGAATCAATATAGTATGAGGAGTCATTAAGAAATCTTTCTGTGTCTAGTCTATTCTGCTATACAAAAACTGTATTCATAAGAAAAGACTTGAGTAAGAAACAATTTTGCAATATACCTCAATAATTTCTAGAATATAAAAATTTTGGATTTATATTTTATCCTTTTATTTTGTTCCTTTCCTTTTTCTTTGTAGATGACTTGAATATTTTTAGAAAGCCAAATTTTCGCCCCCTCAACCTTCCACAAGTTTAAATATCCATTTAAGAGGATAAACTCAAAGACATTGGATCAAAATAGACTTTCCAAGCCATTGACAGCCATTTTCACCTGCTTTTCACATTTCTCAAAACATACAGATAATAAAACAATTGTTTTCGAGACTTGAATAACATTGGTTTATCATGTTTTGTTGTTAATTAGATAAGAACTAGAGAAGTTGGCATATGTAGTTACTTTTTTACATCATATAAAATAAAGAAATGGCTTTTTAATATTCAAATTAAAAAACTTAAAAACTTAATTATAAAATTTTAAGATGATTTCATAATATGAAAATTCAGTTTTATATAAAAAAAGAAACTTTATTTGTGAAAAATTTTGGATTTTATCACAAAAAAAAACTTTTTAAAAAAAATGACAACTTCATTTCAATATTATTCTAAATAAAATTCCTTGAATCATTTGTAAATAACAATGCTAAACTTAACTATATTTTAAAAAATGTTGACTTTTGAGAGTCACTTAAATGTTCAGTATATATATATTTCATTGAGAAATAAAAGATCATACTAAAAAAAAATTGTCATGAAATATCAGTCAGTCATTTAAGTGTCATACGTGATACATACTTGGGTGATCATGTTTTGAAAGAGACATGACTGACTGGGCAGAAGATTATCCCGCAGTAGGTTGCCATTACTTTCTGCAGTAGACTGGTTGTCAGCCAAGACTATAGAACCCAATCTGTCTTGTTATTTAACCCATAGCTGGAGGGAAGAAATGGATTAATACTTTTCCCAAGGGTATTTATGTGTAAGAGAATGCAAGGAATTCAAACATAGCTCCCAAATTTCTCATTCTAAGCTGATATCCACTGCACCACAATGCATATCCTTAGATGAGATATAGATGAACAAAAAAAAGGTTGAAGCATTTTGTACTTTTTCCCTAACTCTTTAATGCTTTTTTGCCATAGCAATTGTATCCTATATTTTCTCTTGTATCTTTTTATCAGTTTATGCTTTTTCTCTTCATTGTAAATATAGAAGAGAGATGAACTAACATTCTTGTTATAGTGTAATTCAGTCAACAGTGAACTATACTTTAGAACTAAGTTTGTATGTGAACAATGGTTTTTGTTTCTTCTCAACATTGATGTTAAAGTTATTTAGTATGCTTTTTTTCAATCATCTTTTTATTTGCATGATGTAGTACAATTTAATAAATTTTGGGATGGGAGAGGAAAATGGGTATTGCTGTTATTGTAATAAAATTACTTTTGATTTAAATGCCTAATTTGGTACCACCTATAATTTACTCTGTTTTTTTTTAGAGGCTAACTATTCCCTTGTGATATTTAAATAATTCCCAAAGGAGTTTGTATTTTCAATTGTATAGTTGATATGAAAACCCATTTCTTGGATTTATAAATATGATAGTGAGAAATAAAAATGTTTTTTACAAAATTATCAGGAAGTTGTTTCATTTGTTTTAGACACATACACACACACACATATATATATATATTGTCATCCACAGACAGATCTGTTTCGCTGTATCACAGCTCATCAGTACGGTTAGACTCCAATTGCTTTTTAACCCAGGATTGAAACCCGAGCGAATTGGCGTCAGTCGGCAATTCTACATCTGGGCTATGGGCGTTCGGTGGAAGAAGGCAGACTTTGTAGCGCATATATTATCATTATACGCACACAATAGCCAGAGTGCTCTAATTAATTTTACTGAAGGAGCGATACACACACATTGTATGTTTCAGTAGTAATTCTTCTTGTATACAGGTTATATTGAATGTGATGAACAAGGAAATTTTTTTAATTTAATTTGTTTTTTTTATTCAGTTTTCATACAGTTTTTTTCTTTTATGAGGATTAAGAGAGTAGAGAAACTGTCTGTAGTGATTATTGTCCAGAGCAATTTCAACTAATTCATGAGCCATTTTAAAGTGGTTCGTTATTGCTATATGTTGTATAGAAGCAATATTAATTCCATATTGTAATGTATCTAAAACACCCCTAACATATTCCAACTAGTTTTAAAGATAGTTATGTTGAGTGTTTAAACTGCTTTATAAAAAGTGTTTCTAGTATCTTTAAAAACCTTTTTATAATCAGATCATTTTAAAACAACAGTATTATCTACAAGAACTTTTCTCATGTGTGCAGATAATTGGATTGAGTGTTTAAATGCTTCCTTATCAAACTATGATCTTTCAAGTTCTTAGTCATCTACATAAAGTGCTTGTTGTGCGACTATTGTATTTAATTTATTTTTGTTTTGTTTATTCTTTTATTTTATTTTTTTAATCAAATTTATCCCAAACAAGGTAGTAAAGCCACTAAGACACAATGAAATAATTAGAAAACAGAAACCTTATTAAGGAGTGAGGACAATAGAAGAGACTAAACTATTGCCTGGTTCACACTCCACCCACGTCTATTAAACAGGTGAAGAGGCTCATCCCTTGTTTCCTGTTTAGGATGCGGTGTCTGGTTTTCTCTTTTCCAATCTTCTCACTCCTATGTAGCCCCCTGCACATCAGTGGTGTTACCGCCTTGCTTGGGGTGATATGATTAAAAAAAAAAAAATTCAAGACGGTAGAAGATAATGATTGACATTAAATGTAAGTTTTTGAAGATCAAAGTTGGATGAAAAGCATGGAACCGGAAGAGAGTTTGACAAAGCAAAGAGCTCATCCAAACAATTGCTATAAAAGTATTTATAGAAAAGGCATAGTGGGGAAGTAACTGAAGCTTAGACACCAGATCAAGACCAATAATATCAATGATTCTTCTTTTGGATTTTATCAATAATATCTAAATATATAGCAGGATCATTGAACTATATATGGCAGCAATATTCTAAGCATGGGCAAATGATAAACTTATAAATATGTAAGATAGATTCTGGAGAGAAAAATTATCTAGTATGACACAGTGAATTAACTTTCTTAGCAACTGAAGAAGCAGTAGGTTCAGTGTAATCTTTCCACTTTATGTCAGTCGATAATATTAACTCAAGAAAACGCAATGAGTTACCCTTCTGGAGATTAGCATCAACCATGCTAATGGAAGTCAGAAAGGGATTTCTCAGATAATTAACAGAAAGCAGTTATGTTTTAGAGGTGTTAAAATTAACATGCCATTCTTTGACCCAGTTAACACCAGACTGAAGGTCGTTTTTGAGATCAGCCCAAATTTGACCTTATCAAACTGTATTGGGAATTTCCCAATTTTAATTGGTAACAATATTGTGACACATGAGAAGAAAGGAACACAAACACAAATGAAAATGTTATAAACTTGTATTTACAGGAAAAGAGAGAAAAGAAGAAAGGATAGTCTCTTGCAAACAGTCGAGTTTGTGGAACTTATCTGAAAAATGCGTCTTTTTAACAGTTTATATTTCCTGTGTTGTTATGGCTGGGTTGAAGAAACAGAGCCATGACTTCTGTGCTTCAGTTGCTGTCAAATCCCCTCATGTATCTTTGGTCTAGATGATGGAGAGCAGACGAGGACATCTTGCCTGTAAGGTCCCAACAAGCAAAAGAGGAAGTGAGTTTGAAAAACCCGCTCATGTGGGGAGTTTGTTGAAAACCTAAAAAGGTAGCCCATGATGGTTGTTTTTCATCCAATCACAGGGCACCCAGTTGGTGACTCTGTAATAATTTCTATATTCTCCCCTAAAACAAAATTGAAATATGAAATCATTGCAGTATAAAGTTGATTTTTTAAGGCAAAAATAGCCAAGGATGAAAAATTCACAGAAAAGTTGATTTTTGTAAAAAATAGCCAACGATGAAAAGTTCACAAAAAGTTGATATATTTTTTTTTTAAGTCTTCAAATTAAAATTTTAGTTGGAGTGAAGATTCGTTTTCACAAGGAACTCCAACTTTGAAAGAAGTGAGTGTTGTATTTTATTTTGTATGTAAAGAAATTCTTACTTTGGTGCACTAATAGGACTATAGAAATTTCATCCTTTCAATCATATAATACATTATCATTAACACTTGTTCTCTTTGTTCAGTAACATGTACCCTATAAGCTAAGGTATGTGAAGAATATAAGTTTTAAATAGAACTGAATTTAATAGTATATATAGGGATTATTGGGAGAGTTTTTACTACCTTTTAAATTTTTCTTTAACATGTCAGTACAGTTATCAGCAGGAAACATACACGCATGGTGTTTTATTATAAAATTCAAAATGAAGGGACTGGCATTAAATCCAAAAATAAGTGTGGTATGCCTAAAACAAACCAGCCTATTCCCTTCCTTCATAAAAAAACAAAACCTGTTACGATCCTTGATAGACCCGATTTTGATCATAAGGAAAGCCTTACGAATGTCTGCTAACATCACATATTTATTAGACCTAAATAGCAACAACAACTCTAACATATCTCCCATTAAATTTATACCAGAGTAAGCAGCTTCATTTAGAAAATATTTCCTATTAGTCTTCAGGGAGCAGTTAAAAACGGGTCTAATTTTTGTGGTAGTTTGCTCATCCATCTTGAAGACAGGCCTATGGGGTAACCAAACATGTTTTGAAAAATCCTCAGGTGCCACCTCAATATGTTCAATGATACATTCCTGCTCTTGCTGATGGAAAACCTTAACATAGTCATTGAGTAATTTTTGTTGCTCAAGCTTGTTAACTACTCTGTTTAAAACTGAAAGAGTAACTCTGTGATTGGAAGGCACAGACTTTATTTTGTCCTCATGCCAGGGGAGTTTAATGTGATAAGAGTTATCTCTGAATTCAATGCATTTTTTAAATTCCACAATGTTACCTTTATCATAATCACAAATATCTCCGTCTGCCGAAGATATACCCAGAGAATCTACATCAAACATTTTCTCTAAATTCCTTTCTACTTGACTTTTGTCAAAAATTTCAGCAAAGGGGTCAGGGTAAATCTTTATGGGTTTCATTACAAAATTCACTATAGTGTCTGAGCATGTAAAATATTTAGACACTATTGCATGATAGTTGTGTTGAAAATCTTTACTCTGTACTTTTTTAGAGGTACTTTGATTTTTATATAAAAAATGTTGGCAGTTACCTAATGGAGAAATGCCTGTAGGAAACTCCCAAGCAGAGCCCTTCATGCAGTCCACCATTTTGATGTTCTTCATAAATTGAATTACACCGATGCCTAAAAGACCATGAACTCTAATATTTTTTCCATGCAAAAAAGCTAGTTTGCAATTTAATTTAAGTAAATTATTCTTAACAGTGTTAAAGTTATCGAATCTTAAGTTCATATCAAATTCATCATTGATAAGAGCAGTTAGGGGCAAGGAATTACCCTTATTTACTTCAATCCCCAATACAAATTGGTTTAATTTTTTCTTTTTAGACCCTAAAAGGTTTTTACGTCGTATTCCACTGGAGTGAGAAAAGATCTATAGCACTCTAATTTTTCAATGTGTGCGGAAGTAGTTGAACTGTTTCCACTCTTATCTGCTTTATCACAAAGCGGGGTAATGTGGCCTTGGGATTTGCAGTTTGCACATTTTCAAGGTAATTTATTTGCTTTGCCATAGCAGTCTTCCGTTCTATGACTAGCACTTGTACAAAAAAGGCACAATCCCATCTACTCACACCTAGAACGTCTCGACTCAAGGGAGGAATATTTTGAACAATGGTTCATGGTGTACCCGTTGATGTTGCAAAATCTACAATGTCTTGTAATTTTGCTAGATTTTGTTGCAAAATTTTCCAATGTAGGGAGATTTTTCTTTGTGTTGTTGTTCTTAGTATAATTCCCTTCCCATGACTTGAAATTGTCTTGGTGGGAATTAGGCTTTTTTTAAAACCTGTTTTAATTAAGGTTTTTATAACCTCGTTGTAACTATCAAAAATCTGATTGATTATATGGCTAATTTGTTCATAGCCTGGAGTATTTTCTTTAAAAAAAATGCAAATTATACGAGGTTTTTAATTCGGATAGGTCATCTTTAATTTCTGACAAAAATCTTTTTATGTTGACAAACTCTGGGTCATATTTAGAAGTACTGCCCAGCAATTATTTAAAAATTTCATCAATAATGAGAGGAATATCCAAAAATTCCTTTCTCAACAAATTAATAGCCGCTTTAAAGTTTTCATCTTCTAGCAAAAGATGAGACAGTAACTGAGACGTGTAGCCAGTTAAAAAACTTTTTAAAAATGACAGCTTGGCTTTTTTTGAGTGTACAACATCCACACAGTTTTCAAATTGAACCAGGAAATTTTTAAATTCAAATTTACCAGCTTGTATTCCACTGAATTTAACACACTGCAACCTAGGGGCTGAAACACACGAGGCTGTGAGTGGCACTTGTGGATTCTGAACTGGGGTGGTTTCTGTATTGGAACTAAAAATGTTCTCTTCCAGTCCCGTGAGTCTTTCAAATATGTTGTGAACACTGCCTCTAACTGTTCGTCTTCCAACATACGTCTTTTTTCTAAGTTGATATCAGCCTTTTCACAAGCTTCACTTATTTTCGTGTTAATTATGTTGACCTCTGTCAACCATTTATTTATAAGACTTTCTTGATTCTTAAAGCAAGTCTTATTTAAGGACGCTTTTGCTGACATTATTTCGATGACAGAAGTTATTTTCCTTTTAAAGGAATCCCTATTAAAAATTAAAGCTCTAACACCCTTAATCTACTTAAAGTCATTCATCCTGCTGAGCAAACGATATCTACACAAACAAATTAAGAACAAAGGAAATAAAAGGGATGGACAAAACTTGACCTCTACAAATACTAGCAGTAAACACCAAAATGGGATGGGTGTGTATACCCTTTCCTCAATGACGGGACATCTTGTCTGTAAGGTTCCAACAAGCAAAAGAGGAAGGGAGTTTGTAAAACCAGCTCACATGGGGAGTTTGTTGAAAACCTAAAATGGGAGCCCATGATTGGTTGTTTTTCATCCAATCACAGGGCACCTAGTTGGAGACTCCATAATAATTTCTATAACTGATCAGACTTAGTATCAAGACAGGAGTAAATGGTTGTATAATGAATAGAAATACCAAGTTGATAGCTGATGTTGTCAAGAAGGTAATTAATGAAAATTAACAACAAAGTAGGGCTAAGGATAGAACACTAGTTTACACCTGCATTAGTACAGAAAGATCTCAAAGAGTGGTCATTCAGGATAACATTCATTTTGCGATTTTATAAAAAAGACTGAATCAGTTCAAAAATTAATCAGAAGACATCATTACCTTTCAACTTGTGAAGACTGGCATACCAAACCCTGTTGAATGCTTTTGTAATGTCAAAAGCAACAGCTTGAGCTTCAACATTCTCATCTTGATAGACTTTTCAGCAATAATAGTTAATACATCAGCATCTGACCTAGCAAAATGAAAGCAATATTACTTGTCTGTAAGAAGGCCCTTCATTGTAAGATGCTTAATTCAGTATTGATTAGGGTCTCTAGTAGTTTATCAGAAAGAGGTAGAATGCTGACATGCTGATAGTTGGAAGAGTTGAATAGTTCACTTTAGTTCTTAAAGACTGGAACAACAGCTGAGAATTTCCAAAGAGCAGGAAAGCAAGGAGCAGCAAAGCATTTATTATAAAGTTTAGAGAGAACAGGAGCCAGTTCAGTAGCACATTTTTTAAGGATTATTACAAGGATGATGATAGTAGAATCCATGGATTATGTTATATGCATATCACTCAACAGAGACTCAGTTCTAAGTGGAAAGTTAGGCAACAGTTTTCTGAATGAGTCAAGAGTGGAGTTTAAAGATAATTTACAGGCAAGACATTCTGCTTTATCAGTAGAAGACATGAAAACCTCAAATTGATTAAAGAGAAAAGGAATAGAAAACTTACTCTTAATACACTACCATGAGAGCCAAAGTTCTTAGATGCAATATGGTGCTTCATTTTCTCAACAAACAAATACTTAGTTCCTTCAAGGACACATTTACATTTATTATGCGCAACCACAAACAGGCATCTGTTGTGATCAGAAATAGTAATATCTGTGAGCAGATATTATATAGCAGCAGAACATGCTGGTGTGAACCATGAAGAAGACTGAGGTTTGACCTGGTATTTCTGAGAAGAAATAAAAGCTGCTATACCAGCTTGTACTCAAGAAAAAATCTTATGCAATTCTCAGTAGGAATTTTTAAAATATCTGTCCAAAGAACATCTTAAAGAAAGTCATAAAGTGAATACCAATCAGCATGCTGGTAACAAAAAGAGAGTATATGAATAAAATTGTAATGTGGCCCCATGGCTGGCCACTGGAAATACATGCAGGGGCACCAACTCAAGCATGACATGGTAGGGCTCTTTACTACCAGTTGGATGCATCAATCAGTGAACTGCCAACCTGATATCCTTATGACAGGAAGTTGCAGTCATTGATTAGTCAGATCACGAAAATGTTAAGACAGTTAAATCATTATTCATTATAACTTTGGAAGAAAGAAAGAAATAGTGCATCATGTCCTAAACAGGGGACCAGTTATAATCCTCTATTCCTGTTCAATAAATATAAATTAACCTGATCATGGCACTGGGGGCTGGGCAATTTTATCAAGACACCAACTCTAGGAAGGTTGCCAAATAAGGCTGTAGACCACATTCACTCCAAGAGAGGATTACTGAGGATTAATATCACTCTGGCATAATTGGAAATAAGGATTAGAGTGAGAGTGATGTGTCCTTTCTGCTCACAACTTCAAGTACTGAGATAGCAGGCAAATTTGAAAAGTTAAGGAGTGAAGTAAACATTTCAAATCAAAGTACTGGTTGGTTCAGGAAAAGGCTCCTAAGTTGCCAATGTTTCTTACTGTTTACATTTTTTCCTCTTCCCGGGCAAGGATGTTCTTTTCATTTATTGCAAAAATTGCATCGTTGTACCAAATAATGGAATTGATAGATTACATTAGTGATCTGAATTTTAAATTTCATAAATGTGTTATTAGTCATTATAAGGTTGGCAATTTTTTATTTTCCAAAGTATATAAAAGTTTTATATATTTTCTAGGGTTGATTTGTGAAATATATTGTTTATTGCATGGTGAATTCCTCCTTAGAATTTTTATGCATTTGGTTACAGTAAAAGATATTAATAATTTGTTGTGCTGTAATTTTATTTTTACCAGTGTAATTTATCATATACAACCCTCACCTTAACTAACATTGTTTAGGTCCTGTTTATTTGTCTTACTGGCAGTCTTTTTATAATTGGATAATTTGATATATGGCTTAAGTCTGTCTACCAATGCCTATGTATGCATGTCAGCATTAAATGTTTTTAAAGTTTTCTTCATCTGATCAATTCTAAGCCACACTTTATCGTGAGACATAAGTTCACTTGGATCAAAGTTTTTAGCATTTATATGATGATGCCTTTTAGCAAAGTTATGCAAATCAAATTATGATATAGTTTTACATAAATTCCTAATAAAGGTGTTACTAAATTAGGTAGCTGGTAATATAGCCTATTGACTAACTAATAACTGGAGAATTAAGATTAAAAACAGTTTTTGAAGTAAAGGGTGATATATTTGATTTATAAAGTGTATTGCATATGCCAAAGAGTACATTTGGTAATGCTGTAAGTAATGATTATTTCCAAGCTATTATTGATACCTCTGCTAAACAAATATATTACTTATTATTACTATAAGTAATAAGTAGTTGTCCTCAATCTATGAAACCAATAATTTTTGATAACTCTAGGAACAACTCACTGTCAAATTGGCTTCCCTTATCAGTAACCACATAGAATGGGGCTTCAAATTCATTTTATGAAGACCCTGTCTAATGATTGTGCTGAAACTCTATGTTGAGCTGCTAATATATATGAAGAGATATCTGTTGGGGCTTTAGAAAAAGCACTAAACAGCTAAGAAGAAAAAATAATTCTCTGAGAAACTAACATCTTATGGAAATTTGAAACCAAATGAATGAAACAAAACAATATAGATTATGTGTTGAAATGTGAAAAAGAAAGCAAAAACCATGATCATATCATACAAAGCCTAAACAAAAATGTCCTGGCTTTAAAGAAATACTTTCACTCACTTTTCAATCCTGACCACACTAATCTGAACATGTCAGAGGAAATAGAATATGCACCAGTATATATCCAAAAGTTACAAGTCTGTCTCCAAATTTAGATAACAATGAACTATCGCCCGGTTCACACTCCACCCACGTCTATTGAACAGGTGAAGAGGCTCATCCCTTGTTTCCTGTTTAGGATGCGGTTTCCGGTTTTCTCTTCCAATCTTCTCACTCTTTTTTTTTTTTTTTCAATTGGAGTAGATAGACTAAACTATTGTCCAGTTCACACTCCACCCACGTCTATTGAACAGGTGAAGAGGCTCATCCCTTGTTTCCTGTTTAGGATGCAGTTTCTGGTTTTCTCTTTTCCAATCTTCTCACTTTTTTTTTTTTCAATTGGAGTAGATAGACTAAACTATCGCCCGGTTCACACTCCACCCACGTCTGTTGAACAGGTGAAGAGGCTCATCCCTTGTTTCCTGTTTAGGATGTGGTTTCTGGTTTTCTCTTTTCCAATCTTTTCACTCCTATGTAGCCCCCTGCACATAAGTGGCGTTACCGCCTTGCTCGGGGTGATATGATTAAAAAAAAAAACCTAGTGATGATGATGTCAAGAAGGCCATAAAATAACAAAGATAATAAAATAATAAAGCTTTACTTGACAATGAAGTGGAAGCTTTGAAAGCAGTATATTTTCTACCTTAGTTCAAATATAATTTTTTTCTGTTTCATGAGGAATGTCTGGAATCTAAATCACATCCCAAAGCAGTGGGGTATATCATGCATTGAAGCACTGTGGAAACAGAAAGGTAGTCCTGCAAATCCTCACACTTACAGAGGTGTCTCAGTTGGATCTATTATGGTGAAAGTAATAATGAATATTTTACTAACTAGATTCTCACCATTTTATGAAAGTCAATTTGGCTTTTGTTGTAGGTGCAATGATGTTAGATATGTCAGCAAAATAGAATAGAAAGTTATATAACTGTTATGTTGGTCTCACAGCGGCATATAACCACATCAATAGAGATTTCTTTTTCAAACTCTGATTCCACTGAATGCTTTGACCTGATAAAGAAACTGTATTGATATACAAAGTCACTGAATCATTTTAAATCTCATCAAGAATATGAAAAAGAAGAAATAATAGCCCCTATCTGTTTAATCTCTTCCTGAACTTTGCTCTGTATGTATAAGTACAGATGGGCTGGGAAGAAATGGGCCTTGATTATTTAAACATTCTTTCCCTAAAAAATTTACTGCTAGAAAACAGTGTCCTGTTTTCTCTCCAGAAACCAGTGTACTGATGATGAGTGAGGCTATACTGATGGCATAAGGATTTATAGTTGGTATAAGAATGATCTCAAACAAAAAAAAAAATTAGCATTCTTTACTAAGTGTTCTAAGAAGTAAAACCTTTCCAAAATAAACTATTATCTGTAATTAGAATGAATGTAGTGATGGCTTAACAATATATATATATATATATATATATATATATATATATATATATATGGCAATTATTAATTATAGATATTAATTGAACAAATTTATACTTGAAATTAAATTTTAAAAATATTACTTTCTTTTCACTGTTTGTTTTTCTTCATTTGAAGATATAACTCAGTAACACATCATTGCATTATTTGCCATAAACTTATATTTCACCAAGAGTCTATAGATAGCATCTTATAAGTATTAGCTGATGATTAATTTTAGTTGTAGTATACTTTGTTATGAGGATGCATTTCTGTATAATAATAATAATGTCTAAAAGTTGTAGTTAGAGATTCTATTGAGTCCTACTTGTTATTACAGAAAAGTTTTAATTAATGAAGTAGTCGTAAAAATAGAGAAATTAGGAATAGAATGTTTTGGAAGATGCCAGAATGTTCCAGTAAAATCAAGAGAATTCTAAATGTTCTAGAAATATGCAAATTAGGTGTTAGCCCCTATAAAAATAGGTTTTAGGAAGAAAGTAGTTAGTTGTTAACAGGATTTACTGACATTATCAACTCTGGATCTGTGCATACAGTCGAAAAAATCTCTAAAGGTTGCTGACCAACAAAAATCTGAAAGAGGACCTCATAAAACTAAAAGGGTAAACATATTTTTATTCTTTCATTGACCAAACTAATAATTATTCTTTATATACACATTTGGGGATTTCCTAAAAGTATAGCACTTAAACTTCTTCGCTATCTTAAATGGATAAAGATATTTGACACCTTCTTTTCCCTTCTTAACACTTACCCATCACTCTGCCAGTAGTAAACTCTGTTTTTTTTTTTTAATACAAAAGCTGTATATTTATAAATATTTTTATTTCATGTTTTTGTAAA
Organism: Ascarosepion bandense; assembly: GCA_037127315.1. Taxonomy (NCBI): domain Eukaryota; kingdom Metazoa; phylum Mollusca; class Cephalopoda; order Sepiida; family Sepiidae; genus Ascarosepion; species Ascarosepion bandense. Next base: position 1,176,031 of record JBBBDQ010000573.1, on the reverse strand, counting down.
TTAAATATTTGTCTATAATTTAGCTCTGAGTTTTGATCAAACGTTGTTTTTCTTTTGTTACACTTAACACGTAACAACTTATTAATTGTAGATATTCTGAAAAAGGCCCTGTAAGAATATTAGTACATAAAATATTTTAGAAACCCTAAGAAAAGTAATATTGTCAGTATTTCCAGTAATTTCCAGTAATTCTTGCTTAACTTTCATAAAAATGTTATAATTTTGAAATGGATCTCCAAGAGTTATTTATACTACTAATTATTCTTTTGTTCTTTCTATAATATTTTGACAGACCCATTCTACAGCCTTTTTTAGGTATATAACCTGTATAGAAACAGACATAGGAGAAATTCTTTTTCCAGGTACTGCTCACCAATATTATATACTAGCAAAATGATGATGATGATGATATAATTTTGATAAAAAAAAACAAGCCAAATATCAATTACTGAGCATAGATTATAGAATTTTTTAATGGTCTTTTTATTATTTTTAATATTTTCTTATTCTAAATTATTTTCAGAACTAATTTGTACATATTAAATCTAATAATGTATTTTATCAGTTGACAGTTACACTAGCTCTTAATAATGACTCAATCTTTTAGATTCTTTTGTAAATGGACACAGTGATTCACAGTAGACAATCTAAAAGTTCATATATGCACTATATTTTGGCTTTCTTTTATATATGATGTAAATATAATAATATAATAACATTTCACTCATCACATTGTTTTAATAAATGATTTTAATTACAAGATTACATTCCTTTACATTCTTTTTGTTTGTGGCACAGATAGTATTCACATTCACTCGTTTTCTCCTCTGTTGGTCTTTGTGTCTCTTAATATTTTTATTCTTGTAAATGCAGCAAACGTTCTTATCCATATTTCTGTGTATTCTGGGTTATCTAACAAATTTAAGGATCCTTTCAGTGACGCCATTGATATGTTTTGTATTTCTTTGTGCATAGTCCTAGTCACGGCACAGCTCTCCATGTCCTTTGTGACAACAGGGTTTTCTGTTTCTTACCTCTCCAGTAGGTCTCTATTTATACTTGCCTATTAATTTGTATATGATACTACAATATATATATAGGAAGACTTTCTAGTGTCAAAATTGTCATATTTATTTTTATAATAGGGAAAAAATAGTTACTCACAGATGCACTGGGAGGTATGGAATCCTATTGTGTGAAATAACAGAAAAGTAAATTATGCTTTGTTCAGTTTAGTTTGTATAGATTGCAGTGTGATAGAATAGTTTTATTTTCGATTTTGTTCTTTCATGCTTTTTATAAGGAATTAATGATAAATGTCTTCTCTTCCTGGTTTTGCTATTAATATATATATATATATATATATATATATATATATATATATATATATTTAGATATTTAGCTTACTTAAACTAAGGAGCTATTGTTTATCTAGTTTTGAAAGAATTTTAGTTATTCAGATCATGTGGATGGTAATTTATGATTTTAAAGACGACACTATAACAATAAAATTGATCTAATAAGGAAGAATTATGCAGTTATATTTCTTTTTTGCTGTTAGTTAGATTTACTGAATATAATTTACTGGAATAGAAAGTAGTATATTTTGTTAAATTGTTTTGATATTATCTGCTAAATTTTTTCTTTGAAATATTTTATAAGCTAGAAATTTTCCTTGGTTATTATTTACCAAGCTTAGTCTAATACAATAATAGCAAAGCAACTATTAAGCTTCAAATTCAATAGCATTGGCTTGTAAAACTAGCTTGCTAGTCATTATATAATTTTAATCATTTTATGAGTATTTTCTTACTTGTAGATGAATTAGGTTTACTGTAAAACAAACTCTTTCTTATGTTTATTATTTAAAAGATAAATTTGCATAATCTTAAGTATACACACTTTTGCATATGGGTACAACTTTTATGGTATAAAATGCATTTGTTTATATATTTATAGACAACTTGAATTTAATATATTCTTCACTTGTACAAGAAGGTATGAATCTAAGGCTGAAAAAATACATATTATAAAGAACCACAAGAATGAATATTATACTATATAGCCCTCATTTTGATAAACAAACATTGTGATTTATTGAAAGTTTTTAATGAATTACTAAGTTAAAAACTCAAAATAGTATTTATAAGTAAAGAGCATAGGCTGTATGATTGAGCCTAATACAGAACTCCATACTGTGTAGGTGTTTGTGTTTAGTAGGATAAAAAAACAAAAAAAAGAAAAACGTGGTCTTTAATAGCTGAAAAATGATATTGTCAATATTTTGTGCATATCTTAGGAAATTTATCATATTGGTTGATCTACTCAGTATATGTAGCTAAATATTTTCTAGATTGATAACTAAATTATCTGTTCAAAACAATTTTTGACATCCAGATCTTTTTCTATCTGGTAATTGAAGAATTCTGAACAAATTAAAGGTTAAAGAATGCAACAGCTACAATATCGTAATATAAGCAGCAAAGATGAGAATTGTGAGATATCCAGTAGTATAGTTTGACTAAAGAGGGCTGTTTTTGGTGTGATCAAAGGATACATCACTCTTGTATTTGATAACACAGCACTTACTATTCTGTTAGATCATAATGTGCTAAATCATCCTCATTCCTTTTTATGATCTTAGCATCTTAAAATTATCTGTTAAGTAAATCAAATTGTTGGAATGTTTCATTAATTTTAAAACCTTTCTACTGGGTTTAATAAAAAATGTTAAACTAAATTTTTAAAATTACCATGTTATTAAAATTGTATTCATAAAAAATATATATAACAGTTTCTAATTTATTTGAATAATAATATTAATGATTATTTTCTGATAAGTTTAAGTTTTTTTATGACTCAAGTGAAAATACTGGCTTCAATTCATGACTTAAATCATGAAGCCAGGACCGTTTTAATTTTTAGATGCAACCTACTGTTGTCAGTCAGCAATTTATATTTTTATGAAAGATTGCTTTTAACATTTAAAAGAAAGAGAAACTAAGATTTTGAATTAAGTCATTGTATCATACATATGGAATCTTATTACAGTAAATAGATCATCTCCAGTGTGTAGCTTCTGTGGAATAATGTAAAATTCATATTCATCACCACTTATAGAAATTTGAAGTCTCCAAAACCCAACCTAGAAATCTGTCTGAAGAACATTAGCTATTAGTTACTGAAGAAGTTGAAATCTTTCTCATAGGCCAACCTTTCTTGACAAGCCTCTACTGAGACATAATATACACAGCCTATTCACAGTTCTCAGGGAATTAAGGAGAAATTGGGTTAATGCAATTCTTCTTGGTAATATGACGGATCATATAAAAAGAAACAATGGCTTATTTGAAATGAAATTCAGAAGCAAACTTTGGGAACAGTTTCTGTAATTCGGATCAATGATATACTGTTATTGTTAAACGTTTGGTTGGAAGTTATTTTTCCCCTCTTTTCTTTTCATTTTAAAATAAAAAGTAATCATATCTGATGAAATTTTTGAGATATCTTTTGTAAATAGGCTTAGAGTATATATCCCAGTTTGTGGGGTTAGTCTCAGTGATATAAGCTATCAATATTTGTCTTTTTTTCATTTTTCAGCCCTGATGATTAAGGGATGTTGGTTAAATGAAAACATTCTATTATACAAGAAAACTAAACTTATAAAAATTGAAAACTCTTTATTTAGTAAGTGTATTTGTAACAGATATTCTGATTATTCTTTAAAATACTCAGAAATTTTGATTATTCTTTAAAATATCAGAAATTATTCTTTAAAATAATCAGAATATACTTGAATACTGATGGTACCATCAGTATTCAAGTATAGCCAAATTCTGAGGTTTTATCATTTTATCTGTTTAAAAAATAAAATCAGCTAGTATTAGATTTAAAAATAAAAATGACTTGAAAATATACAAAAATGTTTGTTAAAAGAAAACAACTGGTAATAATTTATAAACTGGAATTGCAAATAAAACTATTAGGGTGAGTGATAAATAATTTTTGTTTTTGTTTATCAACATTGTTCTTAAAGAAATAAAGTATAATTACATTTTATTCAATTATATATTCATTATTATTTTCAATGACTTGTTGCCAGGTAGCTTTTCAATATATTTTGAGTAAGATTCAGCATATTTTTATGTGAAAAACTTTTTCTACTCTTGAATCTGATTTTCAGTAGAGAAATTTTTCCTCATCAAAGTGTTTTGCCACAATTAAAAATGGTAATAACTGGTTGGTGCAATGTCAGGTGAATATGGTGGGTGGGGTGAGATGAACTAATTTACAAAATTTTTTCCTATGTTATACTTGATGTATACAGCAATGCATTGTGATGAAAAAGAGCAATATTTTTCCTGTTGATGCATATAGAGCACTTTTCAATCAAATTTTTACAGAAACATTGCAGCTGTTGGATATATAAATGGGCATTTAGTGTTTCATTGTGTTTTAATAACTAAATGAATAATATTCCAACCACATATACTATGTTACCTTTATTCCATGGAGTTCAGCATTTGGGGTCGGTTTTGGAGATTTATCCTTGTCAATAAAGATTTATCTGTCTGAATTGTTACATGTAATGCATTTTTTATCATTTTTTTATCATATATTTCATGAACATTTAGTTAGGATGATATATTTGTCATTACATTTGGTGCTAAAAATAGAAATTACTTATAATCCAACCATAATATTCTTTACTAAAGTCTATCTCATAGTGTACTAACCTAGAATAAGAAGCCTATCTCAAATCTTGTCATTCCACTAGGAGTAAAGTTTTTTAGTTTCAGCTTGGGTTATTGGCAATTTACTGCTGTTGTTGGTTTAAGAAATTTAAGGAAATTTTTACTTTTATACTTGGAATAACTGTAACATTTATTTGAAGTATGCATGAGATTTATTTATTATTATTTATTTTTATTTTATTGAACTTGCGATATCATTTTATCTTTTCATTGCAAAAACAAACTTTTTGTGCAAAAATTGCTAAAAATGTAATTTAGAAAACTTGTTACTTAGAAGTTAATTTAACATTGTTAACAAACTTAATTTAATATTCTTCTCTAAGAAGTTTGTTCATAAAAACAAATACATTACATACTAATTTTTATGTAACCATATTTATGATGCTAATAAATGAAAAAAGTTACATTGAATTTTTACCATGCTTCTTAAAACAAAATGTAACATTGCAAACTTGTTCAGGAAATTTCATTGCCGATACAAACTGCAAAGAGGAACGATCGTTTTATTTACTTCTTTATGAGAATATACAAGAAGGACAATCAACAAGTTTATCTTCATACCCTGCCTGGTGGCAAACGCTGCTGGTGGCACCAGGGGTGGCAGTCCCGCCATAGCCACCGAAACTGTGACATCACTTCTGGTCAGTGGTTGATGAAGACAGGATATTGCACGTGCTAACACACGTTGTATGTTACAAATTTTAATTTTGCTTCATTTAAAGAAATAATTTATTAATCCTATTCTTTCTAGGTTTTCTTATCCTAAATATTACAAAGTATCTCCCAAGTTAATTTTAATTATCTTTTGTTTAATTTTTAACATTTTCATTCAGAGGTTGTTTTCACACTGCAAAAATTTTTAAATGTTATTTTTTGTTATTCATAACAACAAATGTATTGATGATAAAATCTATTTTTTATGAGTAATTTGTGTTTTTTTCTAAAAGGTATTTTAGTGTGTTGAATTTTAGTTTAGTTTATCATTAAAAGAATAAAATAGGAGCAAACATGTTTTATACTACAAAATTAATGAAAATTTATTTATTATAGATCTTGTTATGCAATGTTAATGTCATAATTCAATAAATTTAATCCAATTTTTTAGATATTGTAAAGGTGTACAAAATGTTAACCCTAATCATGCAGTTAAACCATGCATTTTTAAGTCATTTTTTCTACTTCTGTAACCATAAAATGTATATTTATGACAAAATATATCAGCATAGCAATAGTTACTTTATTTCTAAACTAAAAAATAAATAAAATGTTATTTTATGTTTATTTTGTTTCATTTTGTATTTTTGTTCCAGACTTCATAGTTCTAATACAGTTTTTATTTGGTTAGAACTCTTTTAACATAGTTAATTCAAAGATTAAAAAGCATATAGTATTTTGTACATTCTTGGTAACAAGGTGGGATTGATGGATTTAAAGCTCTACCAAATTATATATTAACTGTAATAAAACCTTAATAAAGAAAAAAGATATCAAGATAAAGAGGATATGCTTGTAATCTCTAATTTTTTTCTTTGAATTTCTTAAGATGACTACAGCAGTGAATTACCACAAATCCAAACCAAAACTAAAATCTTTGCTCCTGGTAGAATGATGAGATATAAAATAGGCCTCTAGTTCTGGGCAAGAGATACCATTGATTCAACTAATAATATTCTTGTGCATTTCAAATTAATTATTGTGCATTAATTGTAGTCTGTTTTATCATAAAATTGAATGCTTATGAGTTTTCCTAAGAATATATAAAATTACTTTTGGAATTATTTAAATAGACTGGTCTACTTGTAAAAAATAGGACAAATATTTTTTGGTAATAAGTTTTATAGCTTAGCATTCATTAGTCCTTCCTCAGATTTCAACATTTGTTAGAATTGAAAAATATTGATATTTTTATAATTTTAAAATGAATTCATGTTCATAATATTGATACAGTGTAAAATCAATACTTATTTATACAGTTATTTAGACTTAGTAGTTTTGTATATGAAACTATTTTTTGTTACAAAGATTTATTTTAAATAAATAATAAATAGATACATACATTTTAATTAAAGAACAAAATTTACATGAATTAATAAAAGTATATATCTGTTTATTCTTCATTTAAGATAAACAATTTTATTATCTTCCAATATTTGTGCATATGCTTCTAAAAACATCTCCCCACCTTTTAAAAAGGTTTTAGATTTTTTTTTCAAATTCAGAAAATTAAAAAAAGATATGTAGATATCAATAATATAATCAAAGTTTGAAATTTGACATTTGTTAAGTCAAATATCTCTTGAAAAAGTCAGGAATTTAGTTTACACTGTATTTATATTTATGGACAGGACCCCCATCCTTCTAATTTGATAAAAATCACCATTTTTTTTTTTATCTAAACAAATGTCATGGCTTGAGGAAAGTCAAATGAATGCTAATCTACAAAAATTATTCCCTTCTACAATTTTTGTTATTTTTCATGAATGGACCAGTATATTTAATAATTTCCAGTGTGTTTTTCAAAACACAAGTCTCTGCAATATTTAATTCCTTTATCTTTGATAACAAAGAAAAATGTTAGTCTCCAAAAGCTGTTAGTATCCGATTTTTACTTATAAAAATTACTTGCTTTATTTAATTAGAATAATGCAGAAAAACATTTCAACTTTGCGAACTATTTAAATTTTTGTAATAACTCCACATTAGCATTTGTATTTGCATTTTCCATTCATTACATCTAACATCATTGTTTCACTAATGAAACAATATATGCCATTTAAAATCATTTCTATCAGCATTCAGACTTTTAGTATATTCTCCATCACAGTAATATGCACATAACAGCTTTGTTTCAGAGAACAATGCCAACAGCATGAAATTTAATTAAATAAACATGCACTGTGATTAGGAAAATATTTTTCATTATATCAAGATAGTTACATACAGAAGTACTTATCCATGTTATTAAAGTTTTTAAAATCATTTAAATTCTGTTAATGTAGAGATAGTACAATTATCAAGATTAGTTCAGAAACCTATTTGTGTTGAATTTCTGTTTACATGATGTGAATTGTTGGAAAGCAAGAGTATAAAAATATCTAATTGCCTTTAAGGCTTAATGATTCTAGTGTTTTAATAAATCCTGTTGTCTTTCTCACATATCATAAAGAGATGACAAATAGTTGTTTATTTCTTAAAAGTTGGTTATTTTTTCTTCTTTTTATTAATCTATGATTGTAGGTGGCTTATACAGAGAAGTATTCAATATTTCTTTTATTATTGTATTTTCTTTCATGAGAATGCTAATGAGAGTTTTAAGTATTTTGTTTGAGAAAATAAATTTGCTCAATATACATGTGCCGATGTCAAATTTATAATAGTAACTGTTATAACAACATTAATAATGTTTATTGTTTATTCTAAGCACATTCTACTAAGAAATGCTGGATTAAGATGAATCCAGCAGGCAGTTTTGAATTAATAAATTGTTAAGTTTATCATGCCTCATGTCATCTTTGTGTTGCTTTGACTTTTCAATCTACCTTAAGCTCAGTGGAACATGGTGTCAGGGAAGGATTCTTTCTAAAGGAAGAAAATTATTTTCTAGAATAACAGGACCCAATTAAAAAAAATCTTTTTTCAAATTACCAGAACAGTTTGATTTTACAAATCCAGGGAATTGGCAGAAATAGCCACAGAGATTTCAGTGCTTTTGAGAAGCATTGAAACTTTGGAAAGAAGATAACAAAACTCAAGTAAGTATATTTATTGTATGGGAAGCAAAGCTGAAAATATATTCCCAACATTTACTTTCTCATGATGAAAGACTAAAAGCTGTTCTTAAAACATTACAAAAAGGCAGACATATGCTTAAAGATAAATGTAAATTAAAATCGACACAACTAGAATATTTTGGAGAGACAATTTCTGGAGATGGAATTCAACCCAGTAGCAGAACATGTTTCAGGGAAGACACTAGTTGTACCTAATACTCTATCAAGAAGTCTTTTATCCAACACTGATAGTAATACCAGCAAAAATGTTGGCATATACACACTTTGCATGGCAAGAATCAGACCAGCATCAGATAAGAAATTAAATGAAATAAAAATAGCTTCTCAACAAGAGACTGTATTACAGGAAATAATGCATCTAACACTAAATGGATGGACATATATAGAAGGAAAAATAAAAGAAGGCATAAAGCCATATTTTCCAAGTTAAAATTAATTGTCAGTTCATGATAATATACTCTGATTTTAGGACAAAATTGTCATACCTGAAAAACTTAGACCTGAGATATTAAGACACTTCATAATGATCACTTGGGATTAACAAATGTCAAGAGAGAGCCAAAGAATCAATGTGGTGGCCTAAAATATTTCAGGAGTTGGAGGAATATCTAAAAAAATGCTTGTTTTGTAACATACACCATCCAACAAATAAAAAAGGAAAATTAAAAGTAACACCACTTCCTCAAGGTTCATGACAAAGAATTGGTACAGACATTTTCAGTCACCAATATAGTACCACAATAGATTATTTCTCAATATATTTAGAAATAGCAAAGCTTAATCCATTTAACAAGTGATTGTATTATCAGGAAGTTGAAAAATTTCTTCTCACATTAGGAAATTCTTATTGAATGAGTCAGTGATAATGGAAAACAATTCTCAGATTACACTTTCAAAGATTTTGCAATTATGAATTTAAGCACATAACATCAAGTCCACATTATCATCAAGCAAATAGAGAAGCAGAAAGCACTGTTAAAATAGCTACAAGAGTGTTGGAATAATTACACACATTTCAAGCATTAATGGCATACCAGAGTACACCAATTCAAGCCACAGGAGTCAGTCCCACAGAAATAATTATGGGAAGGAAAATAAGAACCACATTATCTTTACATCCAAAAAAGGTTATTACCAAGATAGCCTGATTTCATACAAACCAGGGAGGGAGACAAACTGGCAAAAATCATAATGGAAAATAATTTTCACAGATTCTATGGTGCCAGAAATTTTCCAATTCTAAAAAGTGGAGATAGTTTGAATAAAATTAGATAAATAAAAATATATGAACACTGAAAGAACAATCAAGTCAGCAGACACTAACAACAGGTTGTATATTGTGACAACTAATCCAGGGGATTGCCAAAGAAATGGGCAACATATTTCAACTTCAGTTTTTGAAAATAGACTTTTGAGAAATAAACCAATTAGTAATCATTACAAGGATCTTCAAACAAATAATAATGCAAGAGAAAGTACTGGAAAAACTTGGAGTAGACAAAAAATACAAACTCAAAAATATGTTTGATTTCACAGTGAGTGAGTTAGTTATCTTGGACTGTAACCAAAACAAACTTTGATTTGAAATTATTTTTTTTAATTTGGAAAAATAAATTACCTTTACCTTGTTATAACAATGTCAGTAATGTTGATTATGATTATTGTAAGCACTTCTGATCCTGCTAGGGAACGTTGGGATCAAGATGGATCCAGCAGGCAATTTTGAATAAATAAATTAAGTTTACCACATCTTATCTTGTGTTTGTGTTGCTTTGACTTTTTAGTGGCCAGTCTCATATAATTTCTCTTTTTATTTTAAGCCCACTGGAACAGGAACAATCATCAATGTTTTTTTACAATGATGTTCACTCTGTATAAGGCCAAAAAGCCACTTGAAGTAGAAAATTACATAAACAATGGCTCCTATTTTAATGGACAGTGCCAACTCAATGTGTAGATTTCTAAGTTGGTTTTCTCAGATATTAAATTGATTAGGAGAATTTCAAAATATCGATAATATATTTATTTCTATGTTTTAAAAATGTATCAAAACCCTATGATTTCTTTAAAATTTTATGAAAATGAAATAGAAACTGAAATTATACACAAATTGAACCAATTTTTTTATTTCAATTATTCTTACTTACTAAATGTAAGTTTTTGGTTTTTTTTTTACAATGATGTTCACCCTGTACAAAATCTAAGAGCCATTTGAGGAAGAGACATACAGATTAATAAGTACAGTTTATGGGGATATGTGGGGAAGATAACAGTTGACTCTAAACTTGAACAAGTTAAGATTGTAATGATCAGCAGGGTGTGGGACATTCCCTTCGAAGTTGGTTCCACAAAACAGTGGTTTGTGGGAAGAAACTAGTCAAGTGGAACTTACATCTCACCAATGGAATATGAAGGAATAAGGGTGGAATGTGCATTGCAATGTGGGTTTTAGCTGTAAAGGTTAGAACTGGTAGAACTAGGGAATTTAGATTGGTTGAACATTTTCCATGGAAAAAATGTTAGCGGAGTGAGAAGATTGCAGTGTTTTTCTGTGGGAAAGGGATTGTAGGGCACAAAATAATATGTCACTCGCAAAGATGCTTTTGGATGCTATCAAGACTGGAAAGGTAAAAGTGAGGAGCTCATGCTCACATATAGCAGTATTCTATTTTTGACTTGATCTGGTGGGTACTTACTGGAGTGGTACAGGGAACTGACCACTTTTCCAGGCCTGACTAATAAAACAACAACTTTTAGGCAAAATTCAACTTTATTCATGAACATAGTCTCTGTCTAGGGTGATACACAGATTCCAATGCTTCACTAATAATTTGATGTCTTTTTTGTAGAATGATTTGTCTTTGGTCTCAAAATACGCCTCAGTTTCTGATATAACTTCTTCATTGGAGCCAAATCTCTTTCTCTGGAGCATTTTTTTGAGGACTGCAAACAGTAGTCACTGGGAGTCAGATCTGGAGAATAGGGTAGATGCAGAAGCAATTCAAAGTGCAATTCATGTAGCTTAGCCATCGTTGCAATCACCTTGTGACACAGTGCATTGTCTTGGTGAAAGATCACTTTTTCTTCTTCATTTGTAGCTTTTTTTACTGATTTCTTTCTTTAAACACATCAATAATGCTATATAATATTTGCTATTGATGGCTCTTCCTTTCTCATGGTAATCAAAGAACAAAATACCTTGTGCATCCCAAAATATGAAGACCAAAACCTTGCCTGCTGATGTTTATATCTTTGGTCGCTATGGATGGCTTTCACCTGCTGAAAATTGGCTTTCACTCAGCTGACTGCCAATTTGACTCTGGAGTAAATTGGTGGATCCATGTTTCATCCATTGTCACCTATTTATGCAAAATCTTTCTTGTTGTATTGAAACAGTTACAAACAAAGCTCTGAATTGTCGACATGTTGTTTTTGATCAACTGTGAGCAAACACAGCACCCACTTTGAACACAGCTTTCTCATTGACAAATATTCATGCAAAATGGTGAATACATTGCCTTCTGATATGTTCAACTCCTTTGCTATCTCACGCAACTTCAATTTATGATCGGCCAAAATGAGTTTGTGGATTTTTTTGGTGTTTTCTAGCACAACTGCCAATTTTGAGTGACCTAAGCATTCAGCATCATTTGTGCTTGTACAACCAAGTTTAATGTCAGTATACTACCTCTTAATCATTGTTTCTGACAGAGTAGAATCTGAATAACATTTATCAAGTCATTGCTTTACTTGAACAGGATTTTTTCCCATCAGAAAATAATGCTTTAGCAACACACAAAATTCAGATTTTTTCATTGTCTTGAAAATTTGCAACAGTAGCTTCACTTAAATAACTGTAATTTGTAAACTAATGATCTTATTAGGCCCAAATTTTGTAATGTTCCATTTGAAGGTCAGTACTTATGGATTTTTTTATTGGTAGCACTATCTATATGTCAGGCCTGGGACTTATTGGGTGATGTGTTATCTGTAAAAATTACTTGAACAATATAATGTGAACGTCATTTTTAGATATTCTTTAACTACTCAGTAAACTTAAAAACTTAGAAAAATATTCGCTGTAATCTAATGTTTTATTAAATTATAGGTACTTTAACTCTAAATTTACTACAGTTATCACTCTTATTTTTTGATCCTGTCATTTATTAGCTTCTGCAATCAGTTCTGCTCTTAGTTTTAACTACTATAAACATTAAGTGGTACAAAAATGTATTTCTTGAAATTTCATAACGTTAAATAAGTGAGGTAGAGGAGTAACAGATGTAAAAAATAAAATATTTTTACTGAGATTTTATAAAAAATATAATAAAGTCTCACCTTCCTAGTCATAATGAAATACCTTCTCATAATGAAGTCTCACCTTCCTTGTTATAATGAAATACCTTCTCATAATGAAGTCTCACCTTCCTTGTCATAATGAAATACCTTCTCATAATGAAATCCCACCTTCCTTGTCATAATGAAATACCTTCTCATAATGAAGTCTCACCTTCCTTGTCATAATGAAATACCTTCTCATAATGAAATCTCACCTTCCTTGTCATAATTAAATACCTTCTCATAATGAAGTCTCACCTTACTTGTCATAATGAAATACCTTCTCATAATGAAGTTTCACCTTTCATATCATATGAAATACCTTGAAATCCCATCTTCTCCTCCCACTCAATCTGAATACCTGGGCTGAAACATTTCGATGGATGTTCGTGGCTGAGCAATAAAAGTTAGACAAAAAAGGAAAAAACTTAATGTCCATCAAAGTGTCGCTTTGCTTACATATGACTGTGAAATAAAATAAATAAAAATAATAATCTTTTTTTTATTATCCAAAATGAAAAAAAAAAAAAAAAAAAAGGTTACGCTACTTCCTGTTAAGAATTTCTCGAAAATCAAGACATTTTTTTACAATTTAAAAGAAATTAACTGTTAACAAATTCCTGAAACAAATCCAGTTTACAATTCATTCGTTAATGAAAAATTCCTGAAGATAATGATTTATTGTTAATTGTTATAATAATTTAATTTTTTAATAAGTTATTTTCATTGTTCGTCTGTGAACGTTCGAGGAATTGATGAGTAATAAAAATTATATGACCGTACCAATATTTTAAAAAATGTCTTTAAGCCATATTTATTTACGTATATAAATTTTAATTTATTATTATTTTTTTTTTTTATGGATTATGGCGGGGTATGTTTGGGTCACCATTAATTGTTGTGGGAATCAATATTTTGTTGGATGTATGTACGTTGTTGAAAAATGTAAATGTAAGTAGTAGAATTTAAAATATTTATGGGCTTTGTCACATTTATCCCACAAAGAAAGGATATTGGCGGACTCATTGTGAGTCTAGGTAAGTGAAAAAGAACTACTGAATACGACAATGCATGTTATTAAAACGAATTACGTTTGTGTAGTGAATACAAATGAAATGAAAGAAAAAACATTTAAAACTAGAAAAATGCACTTGTGTATGTGTGAAACAAACGTGTGTGATAGACGTGTGTGAGAGAGTTCAAAAGTCAGTAGCAGACCAAAGAAGCGATCGGCAGCATTTTTTTATCAGCGTCGACTACATCTGAAGCAGGCCCCAAACATGCGTTTTGGCAAAAACAATCAAAATTTAACTTTAACAAAAACAAATAATTTTTTTCTCTATGAGTTCGTGGTGATACCTGCCTTTATCGTGAAAAAGCTTTAGGCTAGCATATCGAACTATTTCAATGTTTCTCTCAATATTTAATTTAATTTATCTCTTCATTATACATTTCATTTTTAAATCAGTCAATTCAGTTTCTTTTATGGGATACACATTTTTTTTCCTATTAAAATAAGCAACAGGAAATCACAATAAAACATTCTAGAAAAATTGGATCAAAACGGCAGTAGAATTTAGATTACATTTTTATATTTCTCAACCAATCAGCTAAAAACTTAGAATAAGAACATTCTAGAAAAATAGGATCGGAAGTAAATTAACACAAAAATATTTAGGCCCCAAAACAAAATAGTAAAATAATAAATCTGATTGGTCAATAAATGTTTTCACACCCTAATGTTAGGAAGATTCGTTGATCCCCTATTAATGTATATAATACACACAGTTAGAAAAAAAAGGTCAGTCACCAAGCTAGCCATTAAGTCCGCATGCCACCGATACTTTGTCCGGCCAAGTCATTTCTTCCACACCAAAGTTCATGACCTAGCTCCGAGGACCTTGAAAAGAAAAAACCGACGAACTTTCTTTCAGCAGCGCGACACGCTGTCGCCACCTGAAATGAACTAAATGTAAGTAGGAAAGACTTATGTTACGGACTCTGCTAATGTAAACTTATACACATCTTTGAACAAATTTAACTTCTTGCCAAGTTTTATTTCCCAAAAGGCAATTTTCGCATCATGTATTTTATTTGTTTCCACGTACCATTTTATTTTTCACATAATAAATTGTTTGTTGTTTAATGTCCGTTGTGAATTATTCCTTTCACTTTGCGCGATTGTAAAACAGAGTGTTGTATTTGTGGGGGAAATAATCTAGAGAGCCAGACCCGTAAAATACGGGAGCACATACAACCCAGCGAATACCAAATCCCCCACACTTTAGATCAAACTTTTCAAAAGATTAATGACCACAGAAAGTGAATTAAAGTTTTAAAAAAAAAAAAAGTAATTGACATGATGAGAGGGAAAAATGGCAAGACTGAAAAATTTGTTAATTTTTAACTCTCCACAGATTCTATTAATTCTATTATTGACCTGTTCAGAATTTATTCAGTAATAAGTAAAATTATTTTTTTTTTAAATTTGTGTAAATATTTTTTTTTCGGTCTATCTTTGAATAAAAATATACAAAGGAAACATGTATACACAAATAATTTGAATGAAATTGAAATGGATAATAGTTAATTTTCCTTTTTTTTCTGACAGCCCCCAAAATATGCTGCCACTTGAAGTATTTTTATGATTCATGTCTTTAAACATTTATTTTTTTAATAAATGTAGTAAGTGGACAAACAATTTAGATTTTATCATTTTGTCTTTTAGTTATAATTTAAAAATGGATATGCTCTCTTTCTCTCTTGTAAATCTAAAAAAGTATGCTCAGAAAACATGATTTGTAAGGAAATGAAAAAAATGTAAAAGTTTTTAGTTCTATCAAGCATTAAATGCAAAATACAAAATTATAAATTATTCATGATTAGTTCCAAATCTTGATCATTTATTCATAAGATAAACTTATAAATTGTATATTTATTAATTTATACTGCATTGCATACTTTTTAGCAAATATTTCAAGTACCATATACTGGTTGCTTGAAGAAATTTGGATTTTACTGTAGAATGCAGTCTTCCATTAAGTTTGCATAATCTCTCTCTCTCTCTCTCTCTCTCTCTCTCTCTCTCTCTCTCTCTCATATCCCTTCAGGAAGTAAGTGATTATGGATTTATGCCTTCAGTTGCTTTTTGATTGTTTTTTATGGCTTATCAACCCTTTGTTATTTATTTTAAAGCTGAAGTATATTTTCTGGATCATATTCTTTTTTTCTATTTTTTGTCAGTGAATATTGTGTAAACAATTTATTTTGAGAATAACAATGATTTTTCCAGGTACAATCTTACTAATTAACCAACAGGGAGAGGGAGGAGATGAACAAATAGTTACATTTTTAAGACTGTCTCACTGAAATATATACCATGTCAGATTTTATTATGCAACTCAAAATGTTTGTTAATCAACCAATGGTGGTAAAAATTTTCAAAATAGATTTATATGAGCAATATGTCCTATGAGATTCTGCTTAAAATATTGATAATAATTTGTTTTTAGGGTTCTAAGCTTTATTATGTAAACTAAGTGTAACATATTTTTTTATTTATAAATGCAAAGGATATAGGATGCAGAAACAAATTTGATAAACACAATATTCCATATACCTGAATAAATTCTATAACCTTCATTTTATATTAACATTCCATAACTTTCTATAGTATTCTTTAACTTACAGCCATTTATTTAATTTACTTTTCTACTTTTTTTTTTAACTTTAGCATTAATTTCAACAGGTTTTATTGCATCTTGAAGATCTTTGCTTGAATATGGTTTTACATTTTCTTTTAATGATAGACCACAAATTTTCAATTCAGTCAACATCTGGAAAAGCTTGGGAAGGTGTTATTTTATTAATTTGATGTCTTTGAACCCTAAGCAAGTTCTGAAAGAGCATTATCTTGTGTGTATGTACTCTTTAGCATGAAGCTTCTTGATTGCAATATATTTTTTTTTTTTTCATCATATCACCCCGAGCAAGGCGGTAAGGCCACTGGTGTGCAGGGGGTTACGTAAGAGTGAATAGATTGGAAAAGAGAAAGCCAGAAACCACATCCTAATCAGGGAACAAGGGATGAGCCTCTACACCTGTTCAACAGACGTGGGTGGAGTGTGAACCGGGCAATAGTTTAGTCCAGCTAATCCAATTGAAAAAAAATAAACAAAAAAGAAAAGTGAAAAGATTGGAAAAGAGAAAGCCGGAAACCACATCCTAAACAGGGAATAAGGGATGAGCCTCTACACCTCTTCAATAGATGTGGGTGGATTGTGAACCGGGTGATAGTTTAGTCTATCTACTCCAATTAAATATGCCGCTCAAAAACACTTTGTCCAAAAACTAACAATAATTTACTGCATTTATTGATATCAGATTTAACAGAACCTAGTGTCTACAATACTAGGCCAAAACATTACTCCACCTCTCCCTGTTATCTTCTATGTCTTTTTGGTTGACCAACCTGTAACTTAACTATCAGGTCAATTAACATTCATCACTAAAAATTACTGTTGAGAAATCATTTTTAATTATACTTTCATATCTTTAATCAATGTTTTTAATATTCTGCATCTTTTCTCTGTTTACATTTGCAACACCAAGCTCTTGATATATTTTCTTGCTTATCATTTCATTTTTCCAAGCTCATTCAGTCAGTTAATTGCCATATGTGATACACACTTGGGCAGTCATGTCTTTTCCAATCTTTGAGTGACTAGGCAGAAGATTCTCTCAGGGTAGAATGCCATTACTTTCTGTAGTATACCTGTTGCCAACCAAGGTTATTGAACCCACTCTGTCCTGCTATTCAACCCATAGCTGGAGGGAGAAGAGATGGATTAATCCTTTTCCCAAGAGTATTTATGCTCAAGTGAATGAAATGAATTTGACTGGAATTCGATTTCATCTCTTCAATTTCTTCTGAGTTGATATCTATTACATCACAATACACACCCAAGTTCATTACTCTTTTAATTTTTCTGAAAGCTTTTTGGGAGATGATTAAAGTTAATTTTTTTTTTGTTCTTATGTTGTCAGTGTTTCACTTTTTCTTTTCTTTTTTTTTTATATAGTTCTTTGATTCCTGTTCAACATTTTTGCAATTTCAAATGTTTTTCTTATCACTCAATAATTTTACAATATCTTGTTTCTCTTCTGAAATTATTTTTTATGACCTACAGCAAAATTATATTTATTTACACTATGGAGAACCATAGAATTCCCTAACAAAACCAATATAAAAGCTGAACTTGATATGGTATCCTGAAAATTTTACCAACATCGGTTGCTTATCAATTTCAATGTAAAAACATTAAGTTGAGAATTAAATTCTGAGATGGTGTAGATGTTGAAATTGAAAAAAAAAAAAGATGAAGACTAAAATTATGGCATAATAAACAATAAATTTAAAGAGAAAACAAGATTACCAATTAGCAGACCATGCATGTCAAGAAATAACTGTCAGTCAAACTAGCAGAGTATGTTGTGTCAGAGTAGGGATTTAGATAAGCACGTCCCTTTTCTTAGGTGAGGGAAGACTATTTGCTTTTTTCTGACATAAATAAAAAAGATTATGTTCGCGCTCACACACACACACAAACACACACATACACACAAAATGCAGCAGCTTTTTGCAAATAATAACTTAATGTAATTCTTTTGGCAAGCATTAGATGCAGTGTGTGATGCTTCAAACAGCTGATAGGGAGCATAGCAGTATCGTATTTGAGTACCTACTGATTTTAAGCAACCTTTTTAGGTGATCATTTTTTGACTCTAGATCTACATAAGTTCAGATTGGCAGAGCACATACATTTGCTAAAATGCATTTATTTATTTACACTATGGAGAACCATAGAATTCCATAATAAAACCCATAAAATAAGCTGAACTTATGGTGTCCTGAAAATTTTACCAACAAAATTTTACCATTTGTTTATGAATTTCATTAAAAACATTCAGGTGAGAATTAAATTCTGACATAGTGTACTGTAGAATTGTAATATTAAAAAGAAAGCTCTCCAAATTTTTTTATATGTCTTCTTCATGCTTTTACACAAAAAATGTGTATCGAAATTAATTATTAATCAAAAAATAATTTCATTTTAACTCAGTGCATCCTAGAAGTATGCTAGTTCTCACTGTTGCTCACCAAATAAAACAAACCATCAGATTTTTTGATATATATTTTTTTTTGTACAATTATTTTTATTTTGTAAATGTTAAAAATTTAATCATTTGAATATCTAGCATGTAGGTACCTCCACAAATTTGCTGAAAAAACAAAAAAAGAACAGCATAGCATGAGAAAAACAAAAAAAAAAGGTCCCAAGCTGAATAAAAACAAAGTTTTATCATCAAAATGTATATGTTAAGAGGAAAGATTAAAGTATTCTTTAATTATTTTTAAAAATTTTTTAATCCATTTTAACACATTCAAAATTTTAGTGAAAAATCTTGTTTTTTCTTTCATGAGTGGGTCATCAAAATTTTACCAAAGTTTATCATAGATAATGTATTGTAATAATAGAAACTCAGCTTTGTTTCCAGTGAAAAACACATTAATTTGGAAATACTTGCAAAAATCAAATAATTGTTGGATTTCTATGAAACTTTCAGTACTTATTCACAAATGAATGAAATTATTTTGAAATTATTATTTTTAGAAAATCTTGGTAAAAATATATATATATATTTTACATCTGTCCCCCCCCACCCCCACCCACCGGACATAATTTCATGAAATTTTAAGAAATTAAATTCCGTTTTGAAAATTTGTTTTGATTTACATTCCCTAAGGACTCCTTGGGGAATGTAAATCATCTTTTTCTTTTTCAAACAGTTAGCCTTTTTTTAAAAAAATCCGCTCTAATAAAAAATGCAATAAAACTTATCGGTACCTCCACTCATTTGCTGAAAAAACAGCATAGCATGATTGTTAAAAGGCTCCAAACTTAAAAACAAAGTTTTATTGTCAAAATGTTTATGTTATTATTAAGAGGAAAGATCAAACTATTTTTAATCATTTTGTTAAATTTTTTAATCCTTTCTAACATGTTCAATATTTTGTTTAAAAATTTTGTTTTTTTTTCTGTCAGCAAGTTACCAAATTTTTACAAGTAAATGTAATATTACTGAGCTTTTTTTTGCCAGTAAAAACACTCATTAATTTGAAAATTCTTGCAAATATAAAATTATGGTCGGATTTTGATGAAACTTTCAGAACTTATTCACAAATGACTGAAATTATTTTTTAAATCATTATTTTTATAAAATCTTGGTAAAAATAATTTCTTTTTACAGTCCATCTATTTAATTCAAAACAGAGTAATCTTTCAAGTGTTATAAACTTTGTAATTATTATCTTCTCTGATTAGAATAGCAATGTAGTATAGATGCAAACCAATTGTAGAAAGTAAAAAAAAAATTACACTAATAAAATATAAAATACTTTGAATATGTGTTTTAATTTACTCAGGATTAAATATACAGATAATACAGCTAGATTAGAGTAAGCAATCAATATACAAGTGTTATTCAGAAAGTTATAAGCCTCACTGATAAATATTTGGAAAAACAAGACAGTTTTTCACTAGTTTTTAGTATAGTCCCCCTTGACATCAATGCACATGGTCTACAAATGCTTAAGCATCGCAGTGGCATTCTGTCCCATAAGAACTCCTCCACGGCACATATGATCTCATCATTGTTTCCAAAATGAACATGCAGGTGAAATTTACATTTAGAAAGTCAGACAGAGCTAAGTCTGGTGAGTAAGGAGGATGATGAAGCAATTTAAAACCATAGTTGGCTGTTTCAGCTACTGTAACCTGAGCAGTGTGAATGGGTGTGTTATCTTGGAGCAAGAGCACACCTGCCCTCAACTTCCTTCTGCATTCTGTCGTGATTGCTTCCTTTAGTTATTTTATTTCTGATGCAGAGTACTTCCCATTAATAATTTTTTCCTTCTCTACATAGTCTATCATGATCATGCTTTTTGAATAAAAAAATTCAGGAGCTATCACCTTGCCAACAGATATTTGAAGTCGTGAACCCAGGTTTCATCTTGAGTTAATAAGCTGCAGTGGAAATTCTCAGGGTCAGCCTGGAAGTGAATCAGAAGTATCCCAGAAATATCAACCCTTTTCAGCTTCTGCTCTGGTGTTAGCATTCTTGAGAGCTATCTTGCAGACAACTCGCTCATCTTCAAGATCTCAGTTAAAAAAGTATAGACCAAACCAGAACTAGTGTCTATAGACTTAGCTATCTGCTGGACAGTAAAATGTCTGTCGTCCAAAATTGTACAGTGAATGGCATCAACTTGTTCATCAATGGTTGAGGGTTTTGGATGACCTAACTGAGGGTCATATTCTGTGCTGTCTCTACCTTTCTTGAATTTTGCAGCCCGCTTCTTCACAGTTGCATAAGAAGGGGAGTCCCTAGCAAGTATCTGTACCATGTTCTTATAGGTTTGTCTGGATGTCATACCTTTCTTTTGCCTCTGTTTTGTTTAATTTTAGATTTCTCACACACCTCTCACCTGCACAGAAATTGACCTCACCTGCACAGAAATTAAAACAGAAATCTGAATTAGTTTTTATAGCTTTATAAGAAGTGGTAGTGTGCTACCACAACAAAAATGTTCAGCTATGGTTTTTCTTTCTGGGCAGTCCTTATATGTACAATTTCTAAAATAAGTAGCATACCAACAATACTCAGATCCCCATATGAGTACTCTGTATATCCATCTTAGATATTAGCACAGGTCTTTAATCTCATATGCATAAATCATACAGATAAAAAAAAATGCCATCTTTTGATATATTATTCCATGCCTCTTGAACTTGTTAGAATGATACAGCAAGAGATATAGGTGGCCTAATTGAATGAGATGTGTGTTGTGGTGCAGTGGATATCAGCTTCGAACGAGAAATCTGGGAGCCAAGTTCGAATTCCAGCTGAATTCATTGCCTTCACTTACGCGCAAATACCATTGGGAAAGGTATTAATCTGTCTATTCCTTCCAGTCATGAGTTAAATAACAGGACAAATTGGGTTCTATAGCCTTGGTCGGCAACCAGTCTACCGCAGAAAGTAATGGCAACCTACTGCGGGATAATCTTCTGCCCAGTCAGTCATGTCTCTTTTGAGACATGATCACCCAAGCGTGTATCACGTATAGCACTTAACTGACTAAATTGAATGAGTAATGTATCTATCTTTCTATGGTGTCCAATACCTGTTCAAAGTAGGGTAGGTTTGACAATCATGCTGTCAAAGTTGTCCAATAATTTGCAGTGCATGTTGAGCAAAATGCAAATCATGGGGATGCACACTATTTTTCTGGAATAGTACATTGCTTTTCTGTTGAAAGAATGGCATCAGAATGGGTTGAACATTTTTTAAACATATGGGGTGCTCTTAAATATTTCTTTCTCAAACACCAAAGGCAAGGTTGTAACTTATGGCAATCCACAGCACGATACTAGGGGTTTGTACTGAGGGTGAAAATACCCAAGAAAATGTTGCTTCCCAGGTGTATATCACACATGAAAACTATCATCACTTACTTAAATATAAAGTCTGCTCACTTCTCTAAACACTACAGAGAGCCACTTGATCCTTCATTAGTGCTACTGCTAGTGAAATGCTCAATAATGTAACATAAACATAATTTGGCTACAGGTATGCATGACTGCAGTCCTGCTGCAAGAAAACAAATCCCAACAGTTGATGTTGATGCTCTTGGTGGCATATTTGCTCTGTTCTGTGCTGTGGGTTCTGTTCTGTCTGTACTGCTGTCCTTACAATTAGTGAATGCCTGTACAATATTCTATTCAGAACCTACTTTATAAATATAGGAACATTCATTTGACCACTGTTGCAAGTATCAAAGCACCACTGATGCATCACATCCAATATACAATGCATTTCTATGAAATGACCATCCAGCCTCTCGACGGCACATAATTCAACCCCTTTCAAATGGTTCTATTTAAACAAAAGTAGTACATGTGCATCTCTATGGCATAACACTTGCTTGCACTGAAATCTTTTAGTATGCTTAAACTTATTTTGTATGCATCACCATCTAAAACTCAGACAATGACGGTGCATTACTATGAGTGTTATTACATTGCAAGATAGCCAAAGACAGAAAATTACTCATTTACATACATATACTATACACATATCAAAATTGGTATTGTCCTTCAGGGTATTGCAATTGTATTTTCCATGTAATGTATTTGGAATTAAACCAAGTATTATATTTTGCTTATTAAATCTATTACCATATCAGGCATTTTAGATGATTAAATACAGCTTACCTGCTATCTATATTTCATTGTTTGAATTGTTGATATCTATTATATCTGTTTCTTTTCTTGTTCTAATTAAAAAAAAGAATCAGTTCACTCAATCGCTATTTTTTATGTTTAATTTTAGACACAATTTCAAGGAAGTGGAGAGTTCTTAACTAGAAGAAATTATAAATTCATTCCAAAATTGGATCCTCTACTTTTTATTTATTTATTTATTTTTTCAAATTTCTATATCCTCCTAAACAAAAATGAAGAGTATATGAAATAGACAGCAATGGCATGGCGGGCATAATCAATTACAATTGGATGCTAAAATGTTTTTTTCAAGATTAAATGTGTTAATTATATGTTCTTGGGGAGTTATAATTTTAAACAATATAATTTGTATTTTTTTAAAGAATTTTTTCTGCCAAAACAATACTTTAAACATGTTTTCAAAAGCTCTTTAGATGAATACTTTAACAATTTGAATTTTGTCTCTACCCCCACAATACCTGTTTATTTGTTTAATCTTACTAAGGTTTTGTTTTTCTGTATTTGGACCATACTCTAAAAAATACTTGACTTTTGTATTATTACTTATGAAATAAGCTGACTCTAGCTATCAAATTAGCAGAAATGCCATTTTTGATGTTAACCTTTGAAGCATATTTATCAACTTGAATAATTGTAAATTTCAGACAAAAAATGATTTTTTTTTGTCATTTTACATTTGGAGAAAATTTTAATTATGGTTAGCTTTGATCTTAGCCAAGTATATATAATGGTAATAATTTTACCATATAGATATAGTATAAATCACATATAAACTCTTTTCATTTTTCAAAACTGAGAAAGTTATGGTTCCAAAAAATATAAACATGATGGTAATGGTATTAAAATGCAAGAATATGCCTCATTAAAATGTTTGAATTGAGAAGAAAAAATAAATTTATATTAGTAGAAATTATTTAGTGGTGAATTTAGTTTGTTTCTCAGAGAAGATTCATTTTTATTTTACATTAAGAAGGCTTCTGGAATTAAATGACACACTTAAAAATATTGTAAGGTTGTTAATTTTAACTTAGTCTTAAATAAAATAAGTTGTTATGGCTGATGATACATTTTATTGATTCCTAATTAAAATAGCTTTGTTTCTGAAATCATTCAAGGCATTCAACAAAAAGCTTTTCTGCTTTCATTGTTAAGCAAACATTGATTTTGTGACAGTCAAGAATAGTTTCTTTAAAATATATGCTAAGCTTTAGTAATATGATTTGCTTGTTGAGTTTTCAGATTTGTCTAATACCCTGTTCACATTTAAATTTAACTGATTTCTAATTTGCATATGCATACTTAAACTGGGATAAAATAATATTACTATATTGGATAAACATGTCCTAAAACTATTATCAGAAATCATTTGATTTCCAAAAAGAGATGAATGGAATTCAAGGAGATAGAAGATAGCAATTGATATTGCCTTTAAACTTTTGGAGATTGTAGCTATCAGGGAAGCAAGCAAACGAAAAGGACTTCTACAAATGGGAAGTGTGAAAAAAGAAACTGTTAGCGTAGAAGAGACGATTACATTTAACTAGTTCAATGGTAAAATGGTGAGATATTGATATGAATCTAGTCACACATGTAGATACGTGGTCGAGGAACCAGAGAAAAAAGCTTGTCAGAGCATTTGTCATGAAAATATTTATAGAAAAGACAGAATGAAGCTGCATCACAGCAGTGACAAAGTGAAAGGCTGCCAAGTCAGGATCGATTATATTGTAGACCCTCTTTTGGATTTTGTTGAGAACCTCAAGATATATAGTAGTAGCATCTGCCCAGATATGACAACAGTAGTCAATGCACAAATGGTAGATTTATAAATGTGCAAAATGGATTTGGACAAGAAAAAAATTCTGGTTCGAAACAGTGACCCAACCTTCCTAGCAGTAGATACAGCTATAGAGTCGATATAATCATTTCATTTGAGATTGTTTGAGAGAGTGAGGTGCAGTGTGTTACTCTCTAGGAGTCTAGCATCATCCATTCTGATGGTAGGCAGAAAATTTTCTCTGTGGTGTTTAAAGAAGAGCAGCTTCATTTTAAAGGCATTAAAATTTATTAGCCTTTCCTACTTCATTCAATCGCAGATTGGAGGTCCTTTTGAAGGGCAGCAGCCAGGTTTACTTTTTCAGCCCTGGCAGAATTCCTATTGAGATGGGAGTAAATGGTGGTGTTATTTGCATAGATATCTATCTGGGAACTGATTACATTAGGAAGATCATTGATGAAGATCAGAAAAAGTGTAGGACCTATGATAGAATCTTGAGGGATGCCCACGTTCATATGAAAGGATTTGGAAGCTTGCCTGTTCAAAGTAACCTTCATGTCATGATTTAATAGGAATGATTAGATTAAATCAAACAAATTTCCAGAAATACAATAGCTCTAGAGCTTGAACATAAGGCCAGCAAGCCAAACCCTGTTAAATGCTTTTGAGATATGAAGCGCAACAACTCAAGCTTTGTTGTTCTTATCAAGAGCTTGGTATATATATTCAGTGATGGATGTTAGCACATCAGTAGTAGACCTGGTGAAGAGGAAGTCATATTACTTGTCAGAAGCTTGTGAGATGTAAGATTCCTAACTATTTCAGCATTAATAACAACCTCAAATACCTTGCCAAAAAGAGGTAAGAGACTCATAGGGTAATAATTAGAGTGGCTGGAGAGTTTCCCAGAGTTCTTAAAAACAGGAACTACAGATGACTTCTAACAAGCAGGAAAGCAGGAAGCAATGAGGCAATAGTTATAGAGTTTGGAGAGGCTTGGAGCCAGCTTGGGCACATTTCTTTCAGACAATGACTAGAATTCCATTACCTCTGCTTGCCTTATGAGTGTCAAGCTTAGAAATTATGTTAGAGACAAGAGATGGGGTTATATATTACTCAGTTGAGCCTCAGTTTCATGTGGAAAATTGGGTGTGGATACTTCAGTCAAGTCAAGTGTGAAGTTGGATGAGAATTTAGGAGCAAACACACAATCTTGTCTGCTGTGGATGTGAAGACTTTGAATTGATTAACTAGAGGAGGGATCGAAAGTTTTATCTTGTTCAGTACACTCCTGCAGAGCTGCCAGTAATCTTTGGAATCAAACTTGCGAGATGCTATATACTGCTTCATTCTATTAGTAAATAACAGTTGGACATGCTTACATTTATTCCGAGCAGAGACAAAGAGGTGCCTATAAATTATCTGTGTTATCGCTTAAGTTAATGGATGCTGGATCATGTAAAAACGTCATTATAACTAAAACTATAAAATATAACAAAAACTTAAAACTGTCAAAAAACTTTTTTGGTTTGAGACTGCAAAACATGGTAAGTCTAGAACTAGGTATCCTGGATTTCTAACTGACAAATCTTGCAACTCTATTTGCTTGTTATGATATTAAGTATGTTTAATTACATTAAATGATAAAGTAAATAATAGATAATTTTTAAATACATTTAAAAGAATTGCAGTGATGAAAATGACTATCATCCTCAATAAGTTAAATTCAGGAGTTTAATTAAAATTTAACTATTTAATGTTAATATATACACTTAGAGATGCATTTAAAAACAACCAAAATAAGCAATACGCATAAGTATTAGCATTCATATTTTCTGAGTGAACTATGCCAAGTATACACCATTGGTTTTAATATTTCAGTAAATGTTATTTGAATTTTTACTAAATAAGCTATCTCAGTAATTCATGTATATTATGAATTAATTTTCTTTTTAGAAATATCTTAAACTTTATTTTTGCTTGGTACATAAATTATCACAGAATGCAATGGCAACCTACTGTGGGATAATCTTCTGTCCAGTCAGTCATGTCTCTTTCGAGACATGATCGCCCAAGCATGTTTCATGTATGGCACTTAACTGACTGACATAAATTGTTATGAAGTATATTATCTAAAACATGTTGATTTATTTGTAGTGATAGAAATCTTTGTTCAGTTTACTGTAAAATAATGCTGATGTTGATTTATTCAAATTGTATTAGCTTTTGTTTGGCATTAGCTTTTCAATGAACAATTAAAAAAATAGTCTAAATTCAACAAAATTTTGTAGGTTTCTTGCTTCCAAATGACAAATTATTAACACTATCCTACTGTTCAGGTTATAAAATATTTGCAAATATTTTACAAATTATATTGTCAGCCATGGGTTCTAATGTATAATTATGTTAAATCTGTTCAACTTAAACCAGTCTACCAGCTGAAAACTTAGAGTAACCTTTTTAATTTTGATGAAAGGGGATCACTTCAATATCTACCTCCCAAAACCATAATGGTTTCAAACATGTTTTCAGCTATGAGTTTTAATGTAAACAGATTGAGAACTGCTTCTCTTAATCCAGTCTATATGAGAGGCTGTTAAAATATGTATATCATTCAGGTATGATTCTGGACAACAAAAAGAAATGATTTATTAACATTGTTTAAAGCTATTAATACACATAAACCACTTGAGAATGAAAAGCTATGCATAATAAAAAAAACATCTTATCTGATGATGCTCAGTTTAAAATAATACCTGAAATACATCTGTGAAGACATGCTAAATCAAATTCATGAGAAAATATGCTTTTCTTTGCCTTAATGCAACATTTTGCCATTTCATTATAGATTGATTAGTAAATGACAACAAAGAATGCCAGTCTTTAAAGTATATAATAGATATTCTTTATTACATTTATATGAAAACAAAAACTATAATGAAGTGGACAAAATATTTGTGTGATACATTTTGTCCTTTAGGACTTCATTGAACTAAAGTAATGTTTGTATTGATGTAACTACACATATGCATGGAAGAGAGAGAGAGAGAGAGAGAGAGAGAGATACTGATAATCTTAATTTTTAAAAAGATATATATTATGTGTATATACAAAGTGCAATGAATGAATCGTCGTCTAAGCAAAATGAAAAATAATGCTGATATCTCATTTTAACAGATATATTTACCAAAATTACACAAAAATTACTTGAAATTGTAAAGATTAACTTTATTCAATAAAATCACCATTGACTTTAACCACTGCCCCAGAAAACTTCAGAATCTCCTGAAATTCTTCTGAATGGTTTCCTTGTTTCAATTGGTGAATGCTACCATAATCCTTGTCTTTAGTTTATTTTTAAGAGAAGTTTTGTTGGTCTCTCACTCAACAGTGTCTCACATATAATAATCAAGAGAGCTACAGTTTAGAGAGTTGTAAGGGGTAATGTGGTTGCAGAAATTGTCTGACAGACATAACTGGGTTCTCCTGCTTGTGTGACATGATGCAGAGTCTTGTTGCCAAACAAAGAGTCTTCCAGCAGCCACCCTTTTGACCAAGAGCAGCACTATCTCACTTGATATTGGCCTCTATTTGAGACCCTCACTAACAAATTCAGGAGTTCTTTTCTTATCAGAATGATCAAAGTGATTTTTCTGAGCTGATGTACCTTCATACTCATGATTAGGTTCATCCAACTGTTTCCAAATCCTCTGCACTGTACTCAGTTTAACACCCAAACACTCAGAAATGTTTGTACTGGAGCTTCAGGTGTAAATGCCAAGCACTACAGCATACTGTTTTCAAATTTCTGGGAGAGTGAATTCCCTCATGGTGATCTTCTTCTCACAGTGCCCAACTAACCCTACTATTATGTGCAGTTGACAAAATCGACGTGAATATATGAAATTGAAAATATAAAATGGTGATAATTTACCCATTGCACCCTGTATAGTTTAGCTGATTTAATTTAATTTCTTTTTCTTTTTGTTCTTGTTTTCATCACCTTTGTTATTAAATATCCCACTTTGTGATAATAGAAAATGTAAGAAAAGTGAAATGTTGGAAGAACCTGAATGAAAATTTATTGCTGATGATCTAGTGATTAAAACACTTTCTATACATTTTCATCTTAGTAAATTGTTTTCACTTTTAATTAGTGTAACTGTTTTTAAAGCAGTATTATGTTTAGACTCATGTTGTTAAGCAGCTAAAACATTGAGTGTGTTGCATTGTAAAAGATCTCCTTTGGGATCATATAATCTTTTATTTAAAATCATTGAGGTTTCTCCCTTGTATTCCTTGTAACAATTATTACAGGTGATAAAATAAATTCTTACTTCCAGTTTAAGCTTGTTTTGTATTAAATCTTTTATTGTTTTAGCAGTAGTTGTAATAAATTTTATGTTAAGCTGAGGTAAATTTTTTCAATTATAGTCATGATAGAGTTAGTGCATAGAACAATATATTTTGATTTATTGGATTTGTCAGGAAGATACACTTTTCTATTTTTAAATATTTTATCAGCCTTTTGTTTCATATTGAATATGAAATAATTCAGGTAGATGAAAATGTATAGAAAGTGCTTTCATTGCTAGATCATCCACAGTAAAGCATCAACCCTAAATGTAAATCATCAGCCTCAAACTGCTAAAATAGAAAATAATCCCTCTTCTTCTGTATGCAAAAAAATATAAGACAGATTTCAGTTTATGGATATAGATGATATGCATGCATGCATGTGCACACACACACACACACACATACACACACATACATGGAGAGAGTCAATAATATAGTGACATGTTTATAGTGACTTAAGGCAAATGCATATTTTATTCTAATTTCACTCTTTTTAATATTTAATTTTTAGTATTTCGTTTTTTTCTGCAATGAGACATTTAGAATTTTTTATACTTGATCAACTTTTGTCCTATTATTAATTTTATATGTCACATTTATATTACAAGGCAAAAATGGTCATTAAGGACCAAACATAATTGACTTTCCATTGATACCACCTGGGGAAGTGACATGAAAGGTCATCATATGAGAACATGAGAGAATAAAAAAGGTTATTTTCTAGGAGTATTGCCAATTCTGCAAAGGTTAATATGAAGTGTATTTCAAAATTAACAGCTCATAATGTTGAGAAAATGGCCTATCTTTCTGCCTTTATTTTTCAAACTAAATATGAACAATAGCAAAAAGCAAAATGACAATGGGAAAGTTTTTTCCTTACTTAATCTATATGATAACCCTAAATTTATTTGTTAGTTATTTCCACCTTTTAAGTTTGTCATTGTTTAACTTTGAGGAAGAAACAAACCTGAGGAAGAATACAGACAAAATCTGCATTCTGTTTTATTATATTAATTATAGCTTTACCATACGTCCCATCTTAGTTGAAAATTTTCAAGTTTGTGAGATCTACCCTGGTGATATATACTATCAGTATTTTTTCTCTTTTTTTTTGTACCAGCCCTAAGGCTTAAGGGGTAATGAGGAATGAAAACATTTTATTATACAAGAAAATTATACTATGATAAAAACTGAAATGTGTCCCATTTTGAGGCTTTGAAACTATGGTAAGCTTAATTAATCAGAATATTTTCTTTTTCAAAATCTCACTTATTTTTTAAACTTAATATTAGCTTTATTAGAATTATAAATTAGTTGTTATTCAATATCGCATACATATTATATATGCTGGGTGCAATGGGTAAATTGTTGCCATTTTATATTTTTAATTTTGTCATGCATTTTGTTTGTTTTTAATTTTATTGACTGTAACAGAGTATAGTAGGGTCAGTTGGGTACCATCTGTGAGAAAAAGTGCACAGCTCTGCCAGAAATTTGGAAAAAGCATATTGTACTGCTTGGAATTAACACTAGAAGCTCCAATATGAACATTTTAGAATATTTGAGTGTCAAGAGTACAGTGGTGTTTGTATAAGGAATGTTCAAATTCTAGTGAAAAGTTGAATAAATCTAATGGTGTTTGGAGTGATCACTAGTGATGGTGACATTATACCATTCATCTTTTCACAGTGTCTCACTCAGCACAGATGCTTACATCAAGTGATTTGAGAAGATAGTGCTGACCTGGGTGAAGAGGGTGGCTGTTAGAAGTGCCTATTTATGACAACAGCATTCTGCAACATGCCACACAACCCAGTAATGACTGTCAGACAATTTCTGCAACTATCATACATCTGACCACCTAACTCCCCAGACTGAAACCCCCTTGTTTATTATGTGTGGAGTGCAGTTGAGCAAGAGACCAAGAAAACTCCTTGTAACAAAGATAGACTGAAGGCAAGGATTATGGCAACATTCACCCACTTAAACAAAGAGGCCATCTAGAAGAGTTTTAGGAGATTCTGAAGTTGTCTGGAGGCAATCCGATGGCGATTCTATTAAATAGATTTATCTTTACTGTTTCAATTAATTTTTGTGTAATTTTGGTATATATATATATATATATTAAAATGAAACATCAGTGTTATTTTCATTTTTGTGTAATTTAAACACCAATTTGTCCATTGCACCACATATATATATTTTTTCTTCATTTGTAAACGAGTTGTTACGCAAACATGGTTTCTACCTTCTGGCGATTTACAAAAAATAATTGTTATTGTAAATCGCTTGAAGACATCGGATGACAGAAACCATTGTTGTGTAATAACTCATTTATAAATGAAAAATAGTCAAAAGTTCTACAATATAAATGTATTGAACACTTTTTAATACAACTGTGTACTGGTCTAGTTTAATTATGACCAAAAACTAAATAATTATATATATAACTTGGAAATAGTAAAACTAATGGGTTGGCAGTCCACTGTTTGTAGTGATTTACTTTATTAAGAGTTCTCGATACTTAGTAGAGCATTACACATATATTTATTCATTTGACAAATGGTTTTTTTCTTGTTCTTTGTGTTCTGTATTTATTTTATCATATATTTATATAAGCATACAAATATTTGTTTTCTGCTTTAAGCCTTTCCTTATATGCCATTTTATTAGATTCATATTCCTGATAGTTAATTCAGCAGATATACAAAGATAGAAAGGGGCGTAAGACAAGGATGTGTCTTTTCACTGGATCTATTCAACTCGTACAGCAAGACTATTCTGAGGACCCTAAATGTTATGCTAGGATTTGTCATCAGAGGTCACAATTTGAACAACATAAGGTACGCAGCTGATACAGTGCTGATAGCAGACACGGAAAGGAAACTACAAGACCTCCTACAGAAGGTAGCTGAAGAGAGTGACAAGAAAGGACTACAAATAAACTGCAAGAAAACAAAATGCATGGCCATCAGAAAAAGAGCAGCCCAAAATACCAAATACAGCTGGGGGATACTAAAATCAAGCAGGTACAAAAATTTAAATATCTGGGAAGTGTTCTAACATAAGACAGAAAGTATGACACAGAGATCTGAAGGTGAATTGGCATGGCAAAGGACATGTTCCAGAAGCTGAGTAGAATATTTAGAGACAGGAAAATTTTGCTAGAAACAAAGAAAAGAGTACTGGATTGCTATGTGATGTCAGTTCTTCAATATGGCAGTGAATGCTGGATAATATCATCAAAGATGAAGGAAAAACTTGAAGCAACTGAAATGTGGTTCTACAGAAGGATGCTGCAGATATACTGGATCGAGCATGTCAGCAATGATGAGGTTTTGGAAAGGACGGGAACAAAAAGGAAATTAATACTGAGCATCAGGAAAAGACAGCTAAAGTTCCTGGGACATGCAGTGAGGAAGGAGGGCTTGGAGAACCTGATACTAACAGGCCAGATGGAAGGAAAAAGAGACGGGTGAAAGCAGTGGATAACATATTTGAAGGGCCTGAGCAGGTGGATGACAGAACTGGGATTGTGTGGTGTAACAGGAGAAAGTGTGCTAAGAGCCACCAGAGATAGGGGGACGTGGAAAGCCATGATTGCCTACATCCTGAAAGGACAAAGCACATAGAAGAAGAAGAATAGTTAATTCATCACTCCTTCACATATACACTTGCTTCTTTTTTACTTTGCATGCATAACGAAGATCATTTTGAAACAATTTCAGAGATCTTTTACTTTTATAATTAATAACAATGTATATCTTTCTATCTAAACAATATATTTTGAGAAATAGGTGTTTTCTTATATTTTTAGATTAATGTGATTTTAATCATTAAGTAATTATCACTGAATAGTGACAAGGAAATGATTACATTTAGATACTGATGTTTAATTATGCTGCTTCAAAAATAAAATTTAATTTTTTGATATTTTCTTTCATATTGTGCCTGTATATCTATTTATTCATATATATGTATCTATATATATGAATATAAATTAAACTTGCAGATTAACTCACTTTGAAGACAGTTTTCTTTTGGTGTTACTGCATCGCTGTCACTGACTTGAGTTAACTGAGATTCTTTTAATTTATTACAAAATGATGATTTAAAATTGTAACAGAAATCATTTATGATCTATTTATATAAATTATTTACAAGAAGTTAAAACAATGAAATTTGTTGTGGTGTTTGTATAAAGAATGTTTAAATTCTAGTGAAACATCCTTCTTCTTTGCCTCTTTTATTTTTTTTATTTTTTATTTTTTTAATCATATCACCCCGAGCAAGGCAGGAATGCCACTGATGTGCAGGGGGCTAAGGAAAGGCATTAATAAGATAAATTAGTAAAAGCTAATATTTAATAAATAGATGATGTATTGGTAACTGGATTTAAGTTGGAATGATGAATAAAACACCTGACATTTTATATTATATAATTGTAATGATTGATGAAACACTGAAAATATAAAAAAAAAACTTAGACATTTGTTACTTGTTTTCAAGTGAGTAGTATAAGTTCATTCATTATCAGGTTGAACAAGAGAACAATATATAGTAGGTACCTCCACTCATTTTCAATACCTAAGTATCAAAATAAACTCTTTAAAGTGACTAAGCTCTCTTGAAAGCTAAATGGTTAAATTTACTACTTCCAGTAAGTAAAATACTCTGGTGTATTTCAAACAAATTATATTGATTAGAAACTTAAGTTTTGAGTGTTTTAAGTTAAAGCATTAAAAGCGCACTTTTTTTTTTTGATAGGTTGACATGTTTGAAAACAAAAGTTAATTCTTATTTTTAAAATCTTGCAAAAATAAAATATACATCTGTGACACATTATTTAAGAAAAATTAGAAAATTAAATGTTAAATCAATTTGATTTTAAACAAGTATTACTTGCTTATATCATAAAATTTAGAATACAAGTATTTCTTAATCATGGAGGTCATATTTTTCTGACACGTTAAGTGACTGATTACAGCCAGATGTGTTGATAAGATAAGTATAATTGACCAGAATTGACATAATTGTTCAAATTTTTTTCCTATAAGGGGAAGAAACCATGAAACACATGATATTTTAAGATCACACATGAAATACAATACTTAAAAAAACAATCTTTCTACACACATAAAAAAAAATTTAAAATTATTTTAAAAACCTTTTGGTTTTAAGATTTGTATTAAACTTTTCAATTTTTGATTAGTAAATATAGTTTTCATTTAATAACTTAATAACCTAAGGCTTTGAAGAATTAAAAAAACAAATATTTTGAAACTTTATAAATTATTATAATTAAAAAAGAAAAAATGGAGACAATTCTTGTAAAAAATTCTTGTAAATTCATTGAAATTTTTTTTCTTCAGACTATAATGCCCTTTAATATATATAAAATTTGAAAACATTTAAAGACTTATCTAATTAAGTAATGTCATAGTTTTATAATTTTTTTTATTTTACTATTTGAAGCAGCTTTTGGGAAAAAAGGCTAACAGTTTAAAAAATAGATGATTTACATTACTGAAGAACTCCTGTGCTTAATTAATAAAACAAATTTTCACAACAGTATTTAATTTCTTGAAATTTCATGAAACTTTATGGAGAGAAGAGTAACATGTAAAATAGGTTCTTACTAAGATTTTCTAAAAATAATAATTTCAAAAATAGTTTCATTCATTTGTGAATATGACCATTATTTAATTTTTGCAAGAATTTTCAAATTAATATGTTTTTCACCAGAAACAAAGGTGTTTTACTACAATGACATTATCCATAAAAATGTTTTTGCAAAACTTTTGAATGTGTTATTGAAAAAATAATTTTAAAATGCTTTGATCTTTCCTCTTAATAATAACATAAACATTATGATGGAAAAACTTTGTTTTTATTAAGTTTGAAGCCTCTTTTCTTCATGCTATACTGTTTTTTCAGCAAATTAGTGGAGGTAGGTACCTAAATACAAAACACCTCAACTAATATGTAGATATTAATTTCACTGTTTAAAAAAGGAAATTTATTCAAGCCTGTCTACCCACTAAAAATAAAGTTTATAGCAATAAATAAGAAATAAATACGATTCCAACACTTAAAAATCTGGAAATAGTAGGGAAATAAAACAATTATCACAGTTGCATTTTAGCTTGACTGCATTTGAATCTGATATACATAGGTCAGGTTTCAGTTTTTCTTATTGCATTCTACTGAACTTAGAACTATTCCACTTCACTGGTTTACTGTACTTATTTTCTACATGAACAAACTCCAGTGACAGAAAAGAAAAAAAATCAATGAAATGCTGACTGTTGAAATTTTTTCACCTAAAATTTGTTTTAGTAAGTGTTGGCATCCAGTATGTATGTTGAGCATTGACAATCAGGAAGTAATGAATTGGTGTTGATCAGTTAGGTTTTGTTACTACTATTTTAAGGACATTATAAAATACATTGGTTTACTTTGAATGTTTGTTGTTCTGTTTGGCTTGGCTGTATATTAGGAATACAAAACTTGTTAGTCATAAAAGATGTTTCAAACAGTACTGAACTTGGAATCTGATATTCTTAAGTAAGTTGCATACAGACAGGATTGTGAATTTTACAGAACCATTTAGATTTATTATTCAGTAGAAATTGGGATTGTGACTGCAAATACTCCTATTACTATTCCTTATATTTATTTAATGGTATATTGAGTTTGGACAAAACTTCATAGCATTTATTCAGTAGTTGACATTTGAACAAATGATTATGTTCACTTGTGACTAAAATTCATGACATATTTTGTAAGGTGACATTTAATATTTATATGATTTGTGTGTGGACTTTTAATTTTAAATGTTTGTTCATTAAAAGTAAAAATGGAGGAAACTGAGATACATTTCCATCATTTGATGGTCTTTTATTTTGTGAAAGGAAAACCTTATTTCAGTAAGCTTGTAGCCATTGATAATAACCAAATCAAAATGCAGATTAAAAATAATTAAGATCATATGACACAAGACATCACAGAGATACTTTACATATCTTGTGAGTATTGCAAAGCATTTGAAAACACTTGGATACATAAATTGCAATAATGTTTGGGTGTTTCATGATTTAACAGAAAAAATTTGATGGGTCATATTTCCATCTGTGATGCAGGATGAAAAGGTAAAATAAATAATGATCACAAGCAATGAAAAATGGATTGTTTACAACAATGTGGAGCAAAAAAAGCCAAAGGAAAAATAAAACTAGCCGGCATGAACCACTCCAAAAGCCAGTTTGCATTTGCAGAAGGTAATGCTGTGTATTTTTAATATATATAATAGACTATACCTGTCCAATCTTATTTTTTTTTTTTAATCATGTCACTCCAAGCAAGGCGGTAACACCACTGATGTGCAGGGCCTATGTAAGAGTGAAAAGATTGGAAAAGAGAAAGCCGGAAACCACATCCTAAACAGGGAACAAGGGATGAGCCTCTACACCTGTTCAATAGACGTGGGTGGAGTGTGAACCGGGTGATAGTTTAGTCTATCTACTCCAATTAAATGAGATTGGACAGGCATTGTCTACTATGATTTCCATTCATAAAATCAAATGTTAAATTCAGACATGTACTTGACAAAAATTATCTACAATTTGCCAATCAGAAGGGTGGTATCTCTCATCAGGCCAATGCCAGACTTCTTTGCAGACACACCAGAAATAAGTACAACTTGGCTGGGATGACCTACTATACCTAGCATACTCACTTGACCTTGCAAATCCAGATTACCACTTATTTTGATACCTACAAAAAAATTCTGTTAATGGGAAGATCTTAAATTCTCTGGAAACCTGTAAAAACTATTTAAACCAGTTCATCACCCAGAAAGATGCTAATTTCCTAGAGCATTAAATCATAAAGCTATGTAAAAGATGCTAAAATCTAGCAGGTCAAAATAGCACAGATGTGACTGAATAAATCTATTTACAAATATCTAAATACAGTTTTGTAATTTAAAAACACAATAAACTTACGATAAATAAAGTAGCCAGTAACTTTCATACATAACTAAGTTGTCTACTACTCAACTGTTTTTATTACTCATTGTAATTATATCATTGCAAATATAGTGAATAATAACCTATATCAATCTTTTTCTTGTCAATTATCTTCCTTTTGTTCCTTATTTCCTTTTTTTACAGCAAACAATGAAACTACATTTACCTTATTAGTTTTTTATTCCTTATTTAGAAAATAAATATTAAGAATGTTTTATGTAATACATTGTTACCAATTCAATGCAAAAAATTAATTTACTAAAATTACTTTTTTTAGAACAGCAAGTGAGAGTAGGGTTCTCACTGTTACTGTGAGAATCTATTTTAAATAATAGAAAAGTAACCAAATTTCATGAAGTGTTAACACTTGATTGCTCCTTTGTTAATAATGTTATCAAAAGAGAGAGCCTGAAAATTGATTCTATTCATTGATACTTCTTCAAGTGACTTTTTTTTACTGGCAACTTTGTGTGCTGACAGCCAGATGTCTTTTGTAAGCAACTGGAAAGCTATTAAAGATTGAAATGGGATTTGTACTGTACGGTCTTTAATTCTTTTGTTAGATTCTGTATTCTTTCAGAAAGAAAATCGTTATTGAGGGTGTTACTGTGTAAAGGAAACAGTGAAAAACAAAGGCTTGTATTTTAATGAAAACTTTACTAAACAGTTTCAACTCAATGTATTAGTTTCTAAGTTAAGTCTCTCAGATATTAAATTGATTAAGAGAATTTAAGAATATCAATAATATACTTATTTCTATGTTTTAAAACCCTATGATTTGTTTTAAAATCTTATAAATTATGAAATTATACAAGCAGATTAATTTTCTTTTATTTAAAATGTTCTTACTTCCTAAATGTAAAAGGTAATTTTTTTTTTGTTTTCAATAATGCTCTGTCTGTAGAGAGAGGGTAAGAGGCACAGTTTATGGGGATATGTGGAGAAGATAACAGTTGACCCTAAATTTAAACAGGTTAAGATTGTAATGATGGAGAAGAATTCTCTTGTAGTTTCATTGTTTGCTGTAAAAAAGGAAACAAACAGCAGTTTGTGAGAAGAAGCTACTTTAGAGGAACTTACTTCTCACCAATGGAATACACAGGGAATGGTGGTGGTTCATTTCAATTTGTGTGCCCTTAGCTGTGAAATTTAGAACTTATGGAACTAAGGAATGTAATATGTCTGGACACTTTCCATTAAAATAATGATAAAGCAAAAAAGAGGCTTGAGATGTTTTGTCTTTGGGAAAGAGGTTGTAGGGTGTAAAATAATTCAGCAGCCATAAGGATGCAGAGGTGCTTTTGGATTCTATTGAGACTAGAAGTGAAGACTGAGTTGCTCCTGTACAAATAGAGATGAAGAAGAAAAGTGCACAACTATCTGAAAGCTATCTTTAGTGGCTAATCTTATCAGTTATCTTTTTTTTTCATTTTTGGAAGAAGGTTTTAACATTTGAATCTAATCTTGTGTTTTTTCAGTTTGCAAATAATATGTATTTGCTGGTATTAAAAATGGTTTATTAGCTGTAAATTTTTATATTTAAATTCAATTCAATTTTATAGCATATTCAAATTTTATGGCCTATACTCCTCTTTTTCTGTAACAAGTTTTTTGTTGAAGTTATTGCCCTATTTCATTTTCAATGCATAATCTTATTTGATTTATTATTTGAATGAATGCACTGATTCTGTTCTGAATAAAATATTTTTAAATAAAATATAATAAATGTCTAAGTATGTTGGCATAAGCATGTACATGTTGAGAGAAAATTCAGCTCTTTTAATTGATAATAAAATCTTAATTGTTACCCTTTGTAGTTTTCATATCTGTAACATCTGATGGATATATATTTAGAGTAATAGAAAAAAAAGGAATTATTTAATAAAAAAGAATCTGGGATAATTTCCTTTTTAATAATAGAATTTACTTCAAGATTTATTAAATTGTTAATGGTATATACTTTTCTATATTATATCCAATTTAATTTTTAATTTCTTAAAATTGTTATGAATGTTATACTACTTTAATGAAGATCTTTTTCTGATTCACAAATACATTTCACTAGATATGTCAGCTGAATGTGTGCAAGAAAGCAAAACCCAAAATAAAAAAGTCATCTTCTGCACAAGGGCTCTGAGTATCACATCTGGTTTACAAAACAAATCCCTGCAAAAATCTAAAATACAACAGCCAATTATGAATGTTGTCACAAAAACAAAAAAACAAAACAAAACAAAAAAAACAAAACAAAGATGAGCCTGTGAAGCTGCACCTGTTAAACCACAGATATAAAATTGGCTCAACACTTCAACCTCATCAAATGAAGACTAGCCCATCCTCACACCCCACTAGTGTCAGTTTCAATCCTGAAGATAGATGGAGCAATCCTACCAGTGATACTCCATTCATACTACATTGACATTAACCATAACCTCAGTCAACCAGCTCACTACCTTCATTAGCATTACCAACAAAACCCTCTTACACTTAATTGCTTTTCTTACCAATGACAACTAAAGAACTACATATCAATAATTTTGTCATCTTTTCACACCACTATGTATTTCACCCCAAGCAAGACAGTACTACCACTGGTGTGCAGCAGGCTACATAACTGGTTACAGGGTGTGTCAGAATGGTTAAGAGAAGGATGGGAATACTGGTGTAAAGAGAGTTGGATGAGAGTAGAGTGAAAAGGAAGAATAACAAGATACAGGCAGTGTTGGGGAAAGGATAAGAGAAGGATTGGTGTCAAGGGTTATAAGTGATAGCAAATGACATTGCATTTAAACTCTTGGAGATTGTAGCTATCAAGGAAGCAAGTATATGGAATGGAGTTCCACAGGTGGGAAGTGCGAGAAAAGAAGCTGAGGGAGTAGAAGTGGCAGCTGCATTTCGTTGTTTTGACTGTAAAAGAGTAGGACTTTGTTGCCAGTCTGGTTGCTAGAGTAAATTTCTCATTGGTGAGAAGTAAATTTCTCATTGATGAGAGTAAATTTCTCGTTGGTGAGAAAATGACTGCAGCCGAGCTGCCAAATTGGCATCAATTACATTGCAGATTTTTCTCTGGATCCTGTTGAGAATCCCGAGATGAATAGCAGGGATGCCTGACCAGATATAACAACAGTATTTAATGCATGGGTGGATGGTTGATTTGTATATGTGTAAGATGGATACAGGTAAGAAAAACTTCCTGGCCTGACACAGTGACCCAACCTTCCTCGCAGTAGATTTAGCTATTGATTCAACATAGTCATTCCACTTGAGGTTCACTGAAAGGGTGAAGCCAAAAAGATGCAGTGTATTGCTTTTCAGAAGACTAGCTTGATCCATGCTGATAGGAGGCAGGAGGGACTGTCTACGGTGGTTAGCAGATAGCAGTTCTGTTTTGAAAGAATTTAAATTTACAAGCCATATCTTACCCCAGTCCACCACAGATTCTGAAAATTGATAAATACATATAACAATAACTTTAATCCTTGTTTGTTCTTTCCTTTGCAACCATATACTCATTATAAGGTTGAAGTGTTTTAGTCATGGTATAAGGCAGCAAATGTGTGTGCAGTGGATCCAGTCTATTTTATGTTTTTTGTTTCTGACCTGAATTACCCTGTTAGTTTTTCTGACTTTGAAGACACCAACCCAAGGAAGGTTAGATGAGTGAGCAATGTTCACTTGAGGACAGTGAAGTAGTATTTTATTGCCAACTCATATTGGGTCCTTGTACATTAACTGATTCAATTTGAAATCCAGTTTGTGTTTGGCCTCAAGATTCTTGTTTAATCCTTTGTCTGGAGAGTTATGATGATTCTTGATAGTGTAACTGTTTGTTAGTAATATTTATGTGGTTCAGTTTTTGACTTACTGTCTGGATGCTGGACTGTGGTTTCACATAAAGGTTTTTCTTATTGCTGATTGTGGTTTGGGCTTCATATGCAGGGTTGTAGGTAGATGACTTGTGTTTTGAAGCTGGTATTATTGCAGCTGTGTGTGTTGAACAACCAAACACAAATGTGCATCTGAATTCAATTGTTGTGTTATGAGTTGAGTGTGTTGTAGCCAAGAATGCTTTGACCAATTAGGACAATCACCAACAGTACAGTCACCAACACATTGATCCCCTTGAAAATGGTTGAATAATGATTGTCAATGGCAATATCACAGTTTAGTCCACCAGAGGGAGGAGTTTGGTTCTACCATTGATTCCCTTCACGTGGATGTCAGAATGGGTCACAAACTTTCTTGCTTTTTTCGGGGAGTCAGTCTTGGAGCATCTAGAGTCTCAGAAAAGGTGGTGACTTCAGCAGTGAAAATGATTCTGACAAAGAGTGACAGAGGCATAGAAGGTTGATAGAAATTGAATAGGTAGTGGTAAGTGCAGTGAACTGAGGGTTGAGCAATCAGACCTTTTCTAGTTCATACTGAAAATCCAGATCGTTGGTATTAGAAAAGATGTTGAAAGTGGATATTTTATCTTCTGTTGCTGTGACGTGAGCCTGGGCAAGAGGTGGGTTTTGACATGGACAGTTGTGTCCAGGGGGAGGGGGTTGGAATGTATGGCCTATTGTATATATACATATATCAGTTTTTTTTGTTTTTTTTTAATCGTATCACCCTGAGCAAGGCAGTAACGCTACTGATGTGCAGGGGGCTACGTAATAGTGAAAAGATTGGAAAAGAGAAAGCCAGAAACCACATCCTAAACAGGGAACAAGGGATGAGCCTCTTAACCTGTTCAATAGACGTGGGTGGAGTGTGAACCGGGCGATTCTCGATTTCAGTTACCATCTCTTTATGTCTGACTGTTGTTTTGATTGAGAACAGATTTTGCATTGTACAGTGTAGTGACTTTTGTTTGCACTTTTGAGTGGGTCTGCTGCCTGTTCTTTGTAGTAGCTACATTTTCTATTTTATGATTTTGATAAATTACTAACTCAAAGCCATCTAGTAACTGATGTATTTCTCTACATTACATACAAAAATTTATTTTAAAAATTTTTGGAAATCTTTTACATTCATTCAAATGCTTGAAGTATTTGAATTTCATTGTATAAATCAATGTGTATTCAAATTTCCACATGATAATAATTGAAAGTTACCATTAAAATTACTGTAAATTTCAAATGCACAACTTGATGAATGTGCAGTTCAAATTAAAATCACTTTCACTACTGTATGTTACTTATTCATCCCCATAATTATATGTTTACATAATAAAATTATTGATAAAAGTCTTCTAAGTATCTTTCTAAAATGCTTAATCCCATATTTTTCACATCATTTGTTTTTCATATTTCAGATTTTAATAAACCAATTGAATAAATGAGATTTAATAATACTTTTCTTCGTTTAGCCTAAAATATATTTTTTGTAAGCTTTGCTGCAATAGAAAATCTCATTTAAACAAATGATTAAAATTTTATGAACCTTCACTAATATCAGCAAATATCATTGATATTAAAAAATAGTCTCATAGACACTTCTTGTGCATGGTATCATAGTTCAGTCTTATCTTTGTTTGCTATTATTCCCTAATCTGTATCTTGAGACAACTCTTTGTAGTAACAATTTTATATAGATACACTCATGTGGTAAATTTTCTTTGAGAAAACTGGTATATCAGGAAAATATTCTTGCATTGTTTCCAATATAATTTATTAGCTATTGTCAACTGGCATAGTTCTTTTCACCATTTTCATTACAGATTTACTTTCTAGTAACAACTAATCTGCTTTGTGTGTAGATGACCATTCTAATGTGCTTTATCATTTATAAAATATATTTACTTAATGAAGGTTTTTTAATGATATACCAGTATATTATTATTATTATTTGAAATATGAACACAATTAAAGTAAGTAAATATTAATACTATAAAGAAAAGCTGCAAAGAAAAAATGTTTATGAAAGTAGAAGAAAAAATTGAAAGGCAAGAAAAATATTTAAAAAATGAAAGGAAAGAAGAATATTGTAATAAAAGTAAAAATTAATTGTAAATAACAAAATATAAAAACAATGAAAAGAAAAATGAAAAAATGAACATAAATCTAAGAAAAAAGTTTTAGTCAAATTATTCTTTTCTTTAACTTTAGAGTTAAGTACAAAAAATTGTATTTAACATGTATTGTAAATAAATTATTTGAATAATTGGTTTGATTATAAGCTATTTCATAAAAAATAATAATTTACCCATGCTGTAAAAAATGACAGTATATTTGAGTAATTTTCCAATTGCATTAAACTTATGAAATATAAAAAAAATTATATTACTCTACATTTTCAATATTTCCTGGATATTAAAGTAAAAATAAAATTAAGTGAAGATTACAATTAATCCTCTGCTTTGTTTATATGATATAAATAAAAACAAATGAAACTAATTTTTAATATATGTAATTAAAAATATCTGATTTGAAAAGTTTATTTAATTGCAAAGCCAATGACAATTTAAGAGTTTCATTAACATAGCATTTCTAGTATAAACATGTCAATAAAACATTATTCAGTATCTCAGTTTTTAACTTCAGAATAAATTCATATGAATATTTTTAAAATAAAGTAACAGAAAATCCTATTATCAGAATACAGAGATATGAATAAATTGCTAAATTTATCAAATTTAACATGACATACGTCTGTTTTACATGACCAGAAGCATCCACAATATAAAGATGAGCAACTTTCCCTTCTTGTAGTGCACTTTTCTAGATATATAGAAAAGTGTTACACACACACACACACACACACACTGTATATATGGTTACACATTTAATTTTATGTAGGGGAATCTAAAATTTATAATGTATGTTTTATGTTCCAAATCCTTTTATTTTATTTTAATAAACAGTTTTTATTTTTATTTTTTTAGGTAAGCACAATTTTTGAAGACAAAATTTGGTGAGAAAGTATTTTGATATATTTTTTTAAAGAATATACTTTACCATCATTATCCAAAATATAGAATGTCATGCTCCACATAAAACACATATGTATGTAAAAAGAGATTGTTTTTATAATACACAATAGATGTTTTACATGAAAGAAATTGAAAATTTTCAATCAATTTAAAATAGGATTTTATTTTTATTAGATGATTTTGTTGTAATAAATACTTTAAAATAAGAATATAAATAAACAGGTTTCAATGACTGATTTATTTTTAATCAATTGAAATATCAAAATCTCATAAATTTTATTGATGAATCTTATTATTGAGAAATATAATGACATATTTGAAGTTACAAGAAAAGTTCTCAGCTTTTCACTTCTCAAAAGCTGACCAAAT
The DNA here is from genome assembly GCA_037127315.1 of Ascarosepion bandense. Classification (NCBI taxonomy): domain Eukaryota; kingdom Metazoa; phylum Mollusca; class Cephalopoda; order Sepiida; family Sepiidae; genus Ascarosepion; species Ascarosepion bandense. The sequence goes on along the minus strand of JBBBDQ010000573.1, from coordinate 1,131,330 downwards.
ATCAAAACATTTTTGGAAGAGCTTCTTGTTTAGGCTGAGAACTCCTTTTATTCTGAAGTTTTTCCCAACATTTTCTTTTATATAATTTATGCCCATTAACAACAGTACTTATTTAACTTTGTTATTGAATATCAGGCTTATTACCTTCTAAACAACATCACAGTGTGTCATTTTATCCATTACAAAAGTTTCTTTTTCATTTTATTTAAAAATATATGTGCATTTCTCAAATAAAAAAAAAAGCCACTATCTTTCATTCTTTGAGCAACCTGAATAAATCTGATAATTCAGTTTCTTGGAGAGTGGGAGATGCCTAATTATATTTACCTTTATACAACCAGTTAATTATAAGAGTTAAAATATCTTAATTTAGAGTTCATTAATGGTTAAGGTAGAAAATATTCAGGTTAGATTAAATTTGCATTCCCATACAAGCTATTTCAATAGTTCTCATGATCTATGCATATACTTTTAGTTAAATCATAATTTTGCATGTGTGTACATGCATGAATTTTTGCAAACTGAGTGATAGTGATGATAACAGAAACACCAAAGTTGATAAAAATGATTTTATTGTTTTCTTTCTACTGTTTACTGACTAAAGGAAATACTGATTTAAAAGCATGGAATTAACATTTATAAATTTTTACATTTTAATTTAAAATTTACATGAGACATTTTCTTGATTGATTTGAGTTATACAGGGTGCAGTAAAAGTTGATTAAGAATACAATCAAAGAATATTGGCCTCTCTAATTCTCATGGATGAAATAGTGGCCAAAACTGTCATTCATGGTAGGTTATAACAAGATAACATGTGGGTTAACATCACTCAAGTACACACAGTTATGGTAATTGATATGCTTGTCCAATTTAAGGGTTGCTTCATTTGATCACCATATCTTATCAAGAAAAGTTTAATCTTCATTGACTATTCAGGAAATTGCAAAACTCTAATAATCATCATCTATCAACATTTCCATCATGCAAGCTTTGTAACAACTTAGAGATGTATGATCTCATCTTAAACTTCTTTAAGAACTACAAACATTTTTATCACTTATGCCCATCTCTGAAGAAAACATTTACTGGATTTTTGAGGATTCTCTTATTTCATTGTACTTTTGTAAACTTGTTGCTGAAACTGACTGACCTGATCTTAGGACATCACTTATACTTCCTGTTTTTTCAAATTTCTAACTAAACATGTGATATTTTGACTCTGAACTTGTTGAATATTAAATTCTGCTGATAACAAACAAGCAACTTTAGTTCCGTTGTTTTTATTTTAATAATAAAGTTAAATTGCTTTCACTCTTTATTTTTTCATTAATCACATGGCCATACTTATTTAAAATTCTTAACATAAAGACTACTATCTATATATATAAAAGGCATGTTGTTTGTGTGTATATGTCTGTCTGTCTATGTCCTTTATACAAATCCACAATTTTTATCCAATTCTCATCAAACTTCACACAAATATTCTTTAGGCTTCCAGTCAGGTCATGGGCTACTTATTTTTTCCAATTTACCCTTGATATCAGAAATTGATACCCCGATATCCGATCAAGGTCAGGATTTCAGCCCTTTTATCGTGGTTCTTGCTGCAGAATTTGCTCCCACTTGGTAAAATTATAGATTTTAGTCTCAAACACAAGTAGATCTTCTCAGACAACTCATTTTCCCTGATATCAGAAATCGATACCCACAATATTCTATCGAATCTGATCAAAAACCAGTATTCAGCCATCAATATGGCTCATTTTCTCCAATTTTACTCTGATTTACATGATAAGTTTTCATGGACTTACTTAGGTTAGTTTATCCTTGGATGATTTATTTGACTTTGATTTTGGAAATTGATACCCCAATAACCTATCAGGTTTGATCAAAATAAAGTTTTCAGCCCTTTTATTTTGGTTTTTGCTTCAGGTTTTGCTCTAAGTAGGTATAATTGTAGTTCTTAATCTTAACAACCTATGTTTTTCGTGCCAGCATCCAAAGTGTCTGAGCTCCAGGACCATGGATTAGTTTTAAAGCTTTCATTTCACCTGAGCAACACCGGGCTATATTGCTAGTACATTATAAAATACATTTTTTCATTTTTAAACATTTCACCCCAAGCAAGATGGAACCACCACTAATGTGCAGGGGATTACAGTGAAAGAAAAGACAGGGTACAGGAAGTACTGCAGTAAGGATAAAAGATGAGTGAGATTCAAAAAGACAGAAGATGATGATTGATGTTGCATTTAAATTTTTGGAGATTGTAGCTATCGGGGAAGCAAGTGAATGAAAGGGAGCTCCACAGGTGGGGAGTGCGAGAAAAGAAACTATTCAAGTAGAAGTTGTGGTTACATTTAACTATTTCAACAGTAAAATGGTGGGACCTAGATGCTAATCTAGTAGCACGCTTAAATTCACATAGATAGGACACCAGGAAAAAAAAGTTCATCAAAGCAGTTTCCATGAAAATATTTGTAGAAAAGACAGAGAGAAGCCACATCACATTGGTGAGAAAGTTCTGAAGTGAATATACTGAGTCAGGACTGATCACATTGCAGATCCTTCTTTGGGTTTTAGTGAGAACCTCATGATATATAGCAGGAGCACTTGACCACTTCAGAGTTGTGAGTTCAGTACCAGGCTACAGCAGTGGGGAACAAATAACTTAGAGCGTTAAGTTAAAGGGAGATAACTTAAGGCTACCAGAAGTGGCTTTGCACATGGAATGAGAATGATATACCTCAGTGATCTTAATTAAGTTTGAAATTCCTAGTACCTGAAGAGCATAGAACAGCTGAAACATCGTAAACACGGCAGCAAAGACATATTGGAAATGAATAATTCATTCAGACTATGAGCTACCTAGTTTAATTGTAATTTAATTGTGAGAGCTTTAATTGTGAGAGCTCAGTTATTTTGATTTATGCTGTGCATATTATATACAGTTGACATATATGAAAATATCCTTTCAGAGAAAAGTTGTTTTTCTTTATATTCTAAAGAATGTTTTAGATATTTAACTATTTCTTGAACATAATGACTGATTTATTCTTTTTAGATTGAAATGATAAGCTATTCATGATGAATACTACTATTTGAAAAATGGTTTTTAGTTCCTTGGAGTTAAATAACTCGGTCACTACAGAATATAGTATACTATCTTTTAATAAATGGACCTGTTTGTGGTAGGAATGAGATGAGAGGAGGTTGGAATATAATAAAACTCTAATTTAAATTGTGTAAATGGTATGATATAAAATGGAAGATGTCAAAACTTTAACAAGCTTAACTTTATTGGTAAAATTTTACTTGAAGATTCATAAATAATAACAGAAAGTAAATGTTCTTCCATATGACTCAAGTGTGTACAATAATTGATATCAAGGTAATAGAGATATTTGAAGAAATAAAAACTAAAGTATAACAGGAAAAACTTAATCAAATTACTTAGCTTGTTGCATGAAAGGGTTGTAGCATTATTGATTTCTTCAATAACAAATCAATCAAGATTTTCAGCAACATTTTAAGGCAATCTGTGAAGGTCTTAACTGGAATTTTATCTATCTTCTTTGCAATCTGGTTAAATTAATGATGATAGGTTGAACAACAATGAAAAAACTCTCATTTAGTTGATGATATAAAGTGCTCTTTTCAAAATGAGCATATTAGTTGTTAAGTAATAACTAAGGAATATAATTTGGATACCACTATCAAATCAAGAATACACATGAAAAACCTATTCATAAATTGGATATGAATAGGCTAACTTTAATTAAATTTAATGAAATCAAATTTTAATGTAGACTGTTTGCTTTAAAATTTTAAAAATATGATAAATATTTTGAGGATAGAAGTGAAATCTGTGAATAACCTTAAAATTTCGTAAAGTTTTATGTCATATACTTTGCAAAGGGAATTATGAAGTTTAAAGAACTGGTATTATGAATTAACTAGCAGTATAGCCCAGTGTTGCTCGGGTGTAATGAAAGCTTTAAAACTAATCCATGGTTCTGGAGCTCAGAATCTTTGGATGTTGGCATGAAAGACTAAAAAAGCAATAGTTGTTTCCAGTTAAAGCGAAACCGTAGACTGAAAGAAAAATGAATGGATGTAAGTCAAATTTTGATTTCCTGGTATTGATATCAAATAAGTTTTTTCATTGTAAACTGAATTTTGAAGGCTAAATAAGTCCTCTGAATAAATGGTATCATGGCTGAAACTAAGAACTACAATCATACCTACTTAGACCCAAACCCGAAGTGAAAACTAAAATAAAAGGGCTGAAGAAAATACAGACATACAGGCAGATAAACAGACACACACACAAACATCTTGCCTTTTATATATATATATATATATTATCAATTTTCTGCACTATTGTAAGAACTGCAACCTTGAAACTTCTGAATATCATTTCTTATGTCTTTGTCTATAAGTGTATCAAATTTGATTAAAATTGAACCACTCCTTCTATAACCTGGTTTTTTCGATTATCGATTTTCAATATTTATCGGGGGTACCTCGACAAAACCTAGCTAAGAACACTTGCAGACACTTATAGTACAACTGTGTAAATTTTCAAGAAAACTGGTTCAGCCGTTTCGGAGTCTATAGGTAACGGACATACACATACACAAACAAAGTTCCATTTATAAATAAGTTTAGATTAGATAAACAGTTGCTTTGCCAATTTGTAGTAGGCAGGACTATATATATTTAAAAAAACAAAAACTTCTGCTCATGAATAGCAGTTTATGCTCCATTTATGGTTCAGATTACTAATATTATTTTTTGAGAATTTGAATGAAATCATTTGACAAATCTCCCTGAAAAAGTATTAAGATGTCTGCATGTACAAGTCTACAGATACACTTATTCTTGAAAAATAATATAATTTTATACTCAATGTATTGATATACTCTCATTTTAAATAATAAAAATAGCTTGCTAATTTATAATATCCATTTAGGAGAAGCAGTACTTAAAATCACTACCATTAAATCAATAAAAAATATCTTGAATTCAGTTTTTTGTGCCACAAACAATATTGTAATTATATTTCTCTTTCTTGTTTTTAGAATCAGCACTGACTTTTTATTTCTATATTTTTTCCTATGAATTCTAATTACTAAATATCTTTACCTATATGAAAGATTACAAAACTGTGGATAATATTCTTGTTTCTTTCAGTTTTGAAAATACTATGTAGATTTGCATTAAGAGCAAAAATTAACATTAGATAACATTAACATTAGATGCAGTATAAATGTATAAAAATACTGAACTTCCTTAAAAATGGTACAAAAATGATTTTATATATTTATGATTATATAATATTGATTTCTAACTGATTTAAATATTTTTATTATTTGGTACTCTTTCTTAACTTTATTCGTTTCAAGTAAATATTGTAGACATGATTGTTTATACAACTTGAAGACCGAGTTTAAACTGAATAATTCATTTAATGAATATTTCTTGGCAAGATCAAATGATTATACTGATTTATTATTTTTAAAGTTATAATAAAGTTTAAAAAGCAATATTTATTCTCAAACTATTTTTTATATTATGCACCACCAAGTTATTTCTAAATAGGCTATATGATATTTTTCTGTCATAGTAATCATGTCAAATGATATATTATGGTTTGCAAATTAAAAGTTTATCATTTCATAGTCATAACTGATGTAATAAGGAAAGGATGTTGTGACAATATATTTAGGAAAAAGTCACTCTTAAATATTGAGTATTTCAGTCTCAGAAAATATTGCATTATCTATAACTAGCAGTATAGCCCGGCATTGGTCGGGTGTAATGAAAGCTTTAAAACTAATCCATGGTTCTGGAGATCGGACTCTTTGGACGTTGGCATGAAAGACTAAAAAAGCAATAGTTGTTTCCAGTTAAAGCGAAACCGTAGACTGAAAAAAAAAGAATGGATGTAAATCAAATTTTGATTTCCTGGTATCAATATCAAATAATTTTTTCATTGTAAACTGAAGTTTGAAGGCTAAATAAGTCCTCTGAATAAATGGTATCATGGCTGAGACTAAAAACTACAATCATACCTACTTAGACCCAAACCCGAAGCAAAAACTAAAATAAAAGGGCTGAAGAAAATACAGACATACAGGCAGATAAACAGACACACACACAAACATCTTGCCTTTTTTATATATATATATATATATATTATCAATTTTCTGCACTATTGTAAGAACTGCAACCTTGAAACTTCTGAATATCATTTCTTATGTCTTTGTCTATAAGTGTATCAAATTTGATTAAAATTGGACCATTCCTTCTTTAACCCTTTTTTTTTATTATTGATTTTCAGTATTTATTGGGGGTACCTCGACACAAAACCTAGCTAACACTTATAGTACAACTGTGTAAATTTTCAAGAAAATCAGTTCAGCCGTTTTGGAGTCTATAGGTAATGGATATACACACACAGACAAAGTTCCATTTATAAATAAGTTTAGATTGACATTTTTATTTGATAAATACTACATTCATTCTTTTGATATTTTAAAATCTTATAATTATCAAAAGTCTTCTATTTTTGATGAAATTAAACTATTACATAAAATTTAAAATAACATACCTTCCATCACTATTCTATAAAAAAGAATCTATATTATATTTTGATCTTTGGCAGTGAAAAAATGTTTTTATTCTGCATAGATAAAAAGCAGTAGATTGGCAAAAACCTGCCTTTTCAAGTTTTTATTACATATGCTGTTTTCTTTTATATCTCATGTTTATTCATCTACAGTTTTTTTCATAAAGGTCAAAGAAAATCAACAAAAATGAATGATCTGAGAACCTAATTCTGTAAATTTTAATCTAAATGATAACTTTAAATGATTCAGAAATTAGATAATACCACCTGTCATTGTCTATAGTACAATGTCTTCTGTCAGATAAATGAGATTAAATAATTTTCTTACTTGGCAAGCCTAGTCTATATAGAGCACTCTGTAATGTTTTATAACTGTACCTTTGGTATGCCTGCTAAATATTTGCATATTCTCATAAGTAATGAAACATATCATCTTTCCATCATATGCATTTGTGTAAATGCATATACTTTTGTGTGTATTAGCTTCAACTATTAATGAAATTAATTTATTTATTTGAGCATAGAAAAATTCTGATGAAACAAAGGTTACAGTTGTTAATGAAATTAGAGATATACTACCAAGTAACAAAAAATATCTAACAATATGCTTTTGGTTTATGCTTTGAATATATTTTTATATATTCAATTTGTTTACAGGGTTTTTATACTTTTTAAATCATAAAAATAATTTTGATGATTGCAATAATATATTATAATAGTCTTCTATGTGTAATGTATGTGGGCAATCATAGATCTCCACAACCTCCAATTCTCTTAGTAATAGCTGTCTTTTTACCACTCCTCCCACATAAGCTTGTCCACTGTCCCTTTGCCTTCAATATGTCCTGTGATTGTCAAATTCTTCAAGCTCTCTTTCCTCATTATGTGCCCTAGAACTTTCAATTATCTCTTTCTGATTTTAAATATGTGTGTCCTTTTTGTTTCCATTTTCTTTAAAACTTTGTCATTGCTCATATGTTCAGTCCATGTTATTCTCAGTGTCCTTCTGTTAAACCACATTTCTTTTATCTCCAGTTTTCTTTTAATTGGTGAAGAAATTGTCCAGCATTCACTGCCATATAGGAGGATTAATATTATAAAGCAGTTCAGCACATTTTGTTTCTAACAAATTTTTCCTTAGTACGTTGCTTAGTTCTTGGAAGGCATTTTTTGCTATTCTAATGTGTGTTTGGATTTTGGTATCATATTTTCCATGCTCTGTTAACATTCTAATAGTAAAGTTATGTTAATTATTTTAAACATTGGTTTTAGGAAACTAGTTAATATTGTCACATAGATATGTTTAAATGAAAAATGAGTGGTTGTTGTTGCAGTAAAAACATTGCTTTTAGCCACATTGGGATTAAGCTTGTTTCATCCTTTTTATACTTAATAAATTCTTTTGTATTTTAATACTGATTGTACTTTTGTCAATTTTGGTGAATCATATTAAAATATCTAATATTGTTATTCTTTAATAACTACAATAGTACACTTAGATTTGTATATTTGTATACAAAATCCAGCATGATTAAACAATCTTTAAACCAACATTTCTTTTTAAGTATTTACATTCTATTTAATACAATGTATTTTTATTATATAACAATTGAGATAGAGTTTGTTAACAGCTTTAATATAAAAATTACTATATTTTATTAAATTACTTTGGTATATAAAGAATCAACTTCATTTATTTTACAGAGAAAACAATGAGAAGAAGTGAATGCATTTTAATAACTTTAAGTTTTGTGCAATCGGCCTGAAACAAAGTTAGGGCATTAGTTAAATCTAGTTTATTGATGCTGCTAGAACAAACTACAAACCTGGAACCTTCTTTCTATTTGGCAACTATTCAGGCATTCCACAGCAAGCTATATATAATAGGGCTTTTGTGGGTGTTGCTGGAATTCAAAAAGAACACTGTTACCATAATTGAAGGTTGCCATTGTTGGAACCAAAATAATAAATATATAATAGAAATGTGTTATAAGTGTAAATTATAGCCTGTAATCAGTGGAAAGTTGCTGGCAAAAAGGTTAGAGAAAGTATTCATTTTTGTTATTTTTCATGAGTTATTCACCTGTATTACAAGGTTAAAAATAAGAACTCATACTGTTTAGTCTACTTTTTTCTTCTCCTCCATTTCTTTTATTGGAAGTAATTCAAATTGGCTGATGGATGCCTGAAAAATAAACATGCATACATATAAATGATAACTTTTATGAACCTTTCTACTTATATTTTCTTATAGAGCTTCTACTTAGAATTCAACTTACAAGAAGATTAAGAAGAATAAAACAGAATTGGCAATTAAAGTCAATATTGTAAAACAATCTAGTATTTCTTCTTTGTCTCTTTTGTGATTTTTGCCTAATTTATTTTAGTATACAATTATAATAACATTTTTAGGATAAAAATATTTTAATAAAATAGAATTTTTTTAACAAAGTGAATATGAAAATACCAGATAAAGATAAATCTCAGAGTAACAATAAATTTAGGTTTAAATATTTTCATAAAATTTTGTATATTACTTTTAATTCTGATTTCATTTAAATTGATTTAGGTTACAGTATATTCATGTTGCAAATCATGTTGCTGTAAAAATATTTTGCTAGTATATAGATATATCTTGAAATTCTTTTGCTTTTTCATTTCCTTTATTTTTTTTATGATAAAAATTTTAAAATTAGTTTATTCACATGAGATTTTTTTATAATTGATTAATCCTTTTTTAAATGAACTAAACAAATTCTATTTAGAATTCCTTGACTTGTTATAATTATATGCATGCATTATAAAGATTTAGTCAGAATTTAATTTAAACCCAGAATTTCTATATAGATTAATTGATGAAAGCTAAAAATTGAAACTAATTTGTGGCTTTAAAACTCAGGTCCATTGTAAATATATTAGAACACTTGTAAAACCTTGTAGCATACTAAGACGCTAATAAATTATCATGAAATGCGTATTGTGAGCTTATGTAAGTCATTAATTATAAATGGAGTACAATTTATAATCATTGTGATAAAGATTCAATATTTCAAATTTAGTAATAAATGACTGGTTGAAGAAATACTTTACTGTACTTGTGAGAAATATATAAGTAATTGAGTTATTTATACTTTCTGTTTGACATTCATCAATAATTTTGTTTTATTCCAACAGATTTATTAAAATAATATCAAAATGAATAAATAGCCTATGTTAAAATTTTGAACCAGTTTTTTCATTCCGTTTCTTTCTCTTTTATTTCTACCTTGTGTACTCCCTCACACAGAGACACACAATACAAAATGCATTCATTCAAGAAGGTTTATAAGATATAATTATCTTTATCTATAATATTATTCTGCTTGTTTGTATGTATGTTAAGCTTTCTGACCTACTTTAGTATGAGGCAGGCAAATTACATGTTATATCCCTGTAATTGCTTGAATATAGAATGAAATTAACATTGAATTACTAAGAGGGTTTTAACGTTTCTAATTATTAGAATTCACAACATTTTTTAAATAATATTGTTGTGTCAAACTTATTTAAAACAACAAAAACTACATTTAACATTTTCTTTGAATTGTTATTACATCTTAACAAAAAGATAGGTATTGTTTTAAGCTTAAAGTTTAAAATCTATCAAACACTTCTTTGTTCTTTTCAGCCAATAGTTAATTATTATTGGGATATTAAATTTCTGAAGAAAATGTAACAGCACTATTTTGCACATGGTAAGCAAGAACAATTAAATAACATTATCACTAGATTAGACAATTTTTAGGTCATCTTAATATTCGAGTAGTTGTATGTAAGAAAATGTTATTGTATTTTATTATTATTTTTTTCAGGAATTTAATAGTGCAATAACAATGAAGTTATTTATTCATTGAAAAATAATCAGTGATAGATTTAAAACTTTAAAGCAATTTTTTGTTTTAAATGAGTTTCACACGTCAATATTATTTGAAAAAAAAGAAAAAAAGTGACCAGTTCAAATAATGATAAACATTAAAACTTACTATACTGTTAATTTCTGCATATATTGAAGTAAAAGAATGGTTACATAAAAGTTATTTGAAATGATTTGTTTGTACATTATTTTTGATCGATACTTGTATTTAAGTAGATATTCTGTTTTATTATCAAACAGTATTATATATTTATTTCTACTGGCCTGATTATTTACAATAAATTTTTGTTATGAAAATGTGTGTCATTTGGCAGGATTCGAACCTGCGACCCCTGTTTACATAGGGGAAACCATCGGTTGATCTGACACGTCTTAGACCTCTCGACCACAAATGACCATCAGTCTAAATGAAGTTAAATCAAGCCTATATAACACAATTTCTGATTCATTGTAATAACCATATCTGCTCTGAAATGTACTGTAATATCAACAAATGTAAACATGTTACGGAAATTAACAAAGATTATTCAAACTGGTTATAAACAACCAACAATTTAAAATGATTTGTTTGAACATAATCAATTGTATGTAACTCTGAATAGAACAAAGAATCATATTAACTTAATTCAGATGGAAGATTGTAAATATCTCAAGAAATTTCCATGTGTTCAGCTTGTTATTTATAATAATTATTAAATAACCAATCTTGTAATCCAATGAGTCAAACTTTGAGAGAAAATTATGATGAAAAAAGATTATCATTAAATTTCCTCCCTCTAAGATTATGCTACCTTTTGTGTAAAAGGGGAGGTATTTTCTACCAACAGATTATTTTTATTTATATGTAAATAATTAAACAAATTAGGCATAGTACTCTATAATTAGTATTAATAGTTACATTTATTTTTACAGCTTGAGCATGAATGAAGACCCCATAGTATTATCATTCAGTTGCAAATCAACTCAATTTTTGTTTGCATTTTTAACATTAATGTATTTCATGTGTAACTTAATTCCATACTTCTGTTTGGGTTACTTGGACATTATAGAGATATACAAAATTGGAATTTTAGTATTATATTGATTTTTATTAATATTAATGATTTATTTCCACTACAAAAAAATACATGATGCAATAAATTTTGTGAAAACTATTTGGTAAATGTTATTAATGAATTATTAATACATATTATTGACATATCTTATATTAATATATTGGTTGCTATTTTTTACATTCACATTCAAATATCTGGAGACTGCAGTATGTAAGTCAATCTAACTTTCCATGTAACATACAAATGTAAAATGTTAATCTTTGTTATTAAAATAATAGTAGTATTTTTTAATATAACTCATTTTCTTAGAGAATATTTGTCAAGAGATTTTGAGTATTTATAATTTTGAAACTTAAATGAACCAAATATGGTAATAATTTTTAATATATCTCTTTAATAGTACTATTATATATCTCTTTTAAAATAGTACTATTATTTTAATAAGAAAGATTAACATCTTCCAGTTGTATGTTACATGGAAAGTTAGGTTGGCTTGGAGAAGCAGGGAATTTGCATACATAATCTGCTGAGATAACTTAATAAACAAACTTAGTATCACCATTAATAATTTTTGGATGCCATTAATCAGAAGGCAATGAACTTGGGATTCTATAGACATGGTCTGGGTGAAGGGAATGTATGCAAACATCATGAGGTCAGTGCAGGGGTCAGGAAGACAGCCTCAAGAACATGAAGATAAAAAAATCCTATATGATATGTGTGAAAGAGGAAGTGCATACACCTACTTCAGATAAAAACCATATAGAAGTTTAAAAAATATTATAAAACTGTTAGAGAATAAAAGTTAGTCATGTATAAGAAATAATAAGAATATACTGAAAATTCATTTTCCTTTATTATTCATTCTTTGTAAATAATCAACATTTTGTTTTTATTCATTTTCATAAAAAGATATACAGATATGTCTCTGAATATATATGACCATGCACAAATATTAGCAATAAGAAAAAACATGGAATTTTATCATTATTATCTTAGATAAAGTAATATTAAAATTAAAATGTGACCTTAAACTCACATTTTGAAAACCAGACTGAATAAAAAAGAACCACTTAATTTAGGTTTCTTTAGTTTTTATCAATTTTCACATTTCTAGTATTTACAGTTAGCTTTTCATTAACATACATATTTTATGGTGATGTAAAAGTTTCTAAAATTCTGTAATTAAATGTTTTATTTATATAATTCATAGCATCATTATTCAGTCATCAAAGTATATTTCTGAGTTTTCTCTGACCTTAAATCATCTTTCAGGTAAATTTTATATTCTATCAAAAGAATAATTCTGGCTTTGATTTGATGAATTCTTCAGCATCTTGAATTTTTGATAACTGTTGATGCAATAAAAAATATTACATGGAGTAAAACAAGTGATAGTTCAAAGATGACAGATTCTGAGAATATGTCATATGAAGAAGAATGTTCTGTCTAAGCTCATTGATCATTTGCTTAAATTGAATTTGTAACAGGAAAATTGTTATCATGCAATAAAATCATTGTTTGACTTTTTTGTTTAACAAAAGATTTTTTCTTTCAATGTATAATACAAACAGGCTATTTTATCAAGCAGTGTTATACAATATCAATTTGTAGTAAAGAATCCCCTACCATATCCACTAAAATATGGAGAATATTTTTCCTCAGTAAATTTTGTTTATGTTGAGATGTTGAATGATTTGTATTCACAATTTTTTTCATATTTCATTTATATTCACAATTTTCTTCTTTTTTAAATTCTCATAATGAATCCATGTTTTGCTTTTAGATAAAATGACTTTTTTATCAGACAAAAGCATGACAAGTGTTTAAACATTGACAAATATTCCTTTCCATTGGTTCATATCTATCTTGATTTTCTATCTTTTGAATTTTTCCTAAAAAAAAATTAAAATGTACTAAGACTTTTCTAACATTGTTTAAAAGACGGGTCTTGGGACTTATAAATTTTTTTTGTATAGGTGATAAAGAATAACCTATTAATTGCTTATACTCACTAACTCCAATCTATATTGTTCCTGAATGGATTTTATGTTTTGCTTCTGTAAAGTTAAATACTACTGATTCCTTTGATAACTTTGTGACAGAGCTAAAGATAGAAACGAGGTACAATACTAGATAAAAGAAAAAGGAGCAAAGGAAAACAATCCTTTCTAGAGGAGAATGACAACTAAAAGATACCAAAAATTAAATGAAAAAAATAGTGAGTTAATTGTTTCTGATCTGTGTGTGAATGCCTAAAAAAGTGATCATGTACTCCCTTTCCATAGAATGTATGTGAATGATTGCTTACATGAATGACAGTTTTGCATATGTATATTGTCCAGTTCACACTCCACCCATGTCTATTGAATGGGTGAAGAAGCTCATCCCTTGTTTCCTGTTTAGGATGTGGTTTCTGGCTTTCTCTTTTCCAATCGTTTACTCTTTTATTTTTATTTTTTTCAATTGGAGTAGATAGACTAAACTATCGCCCGGTTCACACTCCACCCACGTCTGTTGAACAGGTGAAGAGGCTCATCCCTTGTTTCCTGTTTAGGATGTGGTTTCCGGCTTTCTCTTTTCCAATCTTTTCACTCTTACATAGCCCCCTGCACATCAGTGGCATTACCACCTTGCTCGGGATGATATGATTGAAAAAAAAAGTATAGATACAAGAGAATGCTGAAACATCTTCATCCTTATTCACGTCTCAAAATTTGGTCAAATGACCAAATGCTATAATTTATTTTGGAAGTGCTTCTATGTTTGCAAAAGAACTATTCAGAATTTGTGTGTGTCTGTCCACAATATATCTCTGAATACTCTCCCCTTATAAATATAGCAATTTTCTCTCTCTCTCTCTCTCTCTCTCTCACACACACACACACACACACAATCCTAAAAATTGTGTTTAAGAAACCCATCTTTTTCTTGGTAGTGATAGGTAGGAGTCAAAACACAGATCATACTATACTTTAAGATCATTAGAATTTTGCTCTCTTTGCTATTGCAGTTAAATACTACTATGAAAGATCATATTAAATGATGATTACAATCTTCCATAATTTTGATAATAATCTAATGAGTCTGTTGCATCATCTTTACACTTGTTGATATAACCAGTCAGTTAAGTGTCATATGTGATACACATTTGAGTGATCATGTCTCAAAAGAGACATGACTGACTGGGCAGAAATTTTCCTGCAGTAGGTTGCCATTACTTTTTGTGGTAGACTGGTTGCCAACTCAATCTGTCCTGCTATTAAACCCATAGATGGAGAGAAGAGATGAATTAATACCTTTCTCAAGTTTATTTGCGTGTATGTGAATGCAATGAATATCAAATGGAATTCGAACTTGGCTTTCTGATTTCTTGTTCTGAGCCAATATCCACTACACTACATTACAGTTTTACTTTATTAACAACTCATGGTGATCAGTTTCTGATTTAGATAAAAATGTCTTTTGAGACTAAAATCATTACTTCAAATATTTTCATTACTCTTCATATTGGTAAAATTTTACTCCATGAAAAAGCAAAATTCATTCATTTTTATTTGCATACCTAGGAAAATTCTAGAGGGATTTATCTACTGCAAAACCAATTTTTGCTTCATACTATTCCATTGCCAACTGTTTTACTTCTGACATTGTTGCATAGTTCATTTTAAATTTGTATGAGAGATAAAGGTTACCAATGTGTCTATAGTTGTAGTCTTTAAATGTCAGTGAATTGTATTTGATGCAATTTCAAATAGACATACACAACAGGAGAAGATAAAAATATTAATTTTTCGCTCTTATTTTTTTTTAGATTTTTCTTTTAAAATATGAACTGTTCAATGTTATTTCATGAATTGTTCTGGTTAGTATACTCATCTTTATTTTGGTTACCACATTTTGTCCAATGTATTACCTTCCTTCATTTGGTGTATTCCACATTTGATAATCATGAAAGAATTTTGAACATAATCCCTTGGTATCTCATAAACATTTTTTGATAACTTTAATCATAATTAGAAAAAATTCTGGGAAACAAAACTTTGTCCTACATTTTAATTTCAAGCAATAAACAAAATTTTGAATACTGTAAGAGTTTCCTTAAGGATTTCCAGATACAACAATAATACATCACTCAATAAGTCCCAGGCTTGGCATATAGATGGCACCACTACTAAAAATGATTTGTATGAAGTACTAACCTTCAAAGGGCATGTGACAAAATTTAGGCCCAATCGAATTATTAGTTTATAAATTACACTTATTTAAGTGGAGCTACTGTTGAAAATTTTCAAAACAATAGAAAAGTCTGAATTTTGTGTGTTGATAAAGCATTGCTTTCTGATGAGAAAAATACTGTTCAAGCAAAGCAATGACTTGATAAGTGCTATTCAGACTCTGCTTCATTGGAAACAATGGTGAAGAGGTGGTATACTAACTTTAAATGCAGTTGTACAGAAACAAATGATGCTGAATGTTCAGGTCGCCTGAAATCTGCATTTGTCCTGGAAAACACCAAAAAAATCCACAAACTTGTTTTGGCCAATCATAAATTGAAGTTGTGTGAGATAGCAGAAGAGTTAAACATATCAGAAGACAGTGTATTCACCATTTTGCATGAACATATGTCAATGAGAAAGCTGTGTTCAAAGTAGGTGCCGTGTTTGCTCACAGTCAATCAAAAACAACAATGTGTCAACATTTCAGAGCATTGTTTGCATTGTTGCAACACAACAAGAAAGAGTTTTTGTGTAAATATGTGACAATGGATGAAACATGGATCCACCACTTCATTCCAGAGTCAAATCGGTTGTCAGTTGAGTAGACAGCAGCAGGTGAAAGTTATCCAAAGCAACTAAAGATGCAAACATCAGCTGGCAAGGTTTTGGCCTCTATATTTGAAAATGCACAAGGTACTTTGTTCATCGATTACCTTGAGAAAGGAAGAACCATCAATAGCAAATATTATATAGTGTTATTTATGCATTTCAAGGAAGAAATCACCAAAAAGCAAAGAAGAAAAACATTATCTTTCACCAAGACAATGCACTGTGTCACAAGTCGATCATAAAGATACCAAAACTAATGAATTGCACTTTGAATTGATTCCACATCCACTCTGTTCTCCAGATCTGGACTCCAGCAACTACTGTCTGTCTGCAGACTTCAAAAGAATGCTCCAAGAAGTGATATCAGAAAATGATGTGTATTTTTAGGCCAAAAACAATTTGTTTTACAAAAAAGGCATTGAATTATTAGAGAAGCATTGGAATCAGTCTTCTTCTAGGGTGATGAATAAAGTTGAATTTTGCCTAAAAGTTGTTTATTAGTTAGGCTAGGGATTTATTGAGTGATTGTATATATCTACTGTAGAAAAAATTAGATAAGCTTTCATCTGTTAGTCAAGCTCTTAACACCTTAAATAAACAGCTACCACCCTGTTAAAAATGCACATTCATAGAAACTATTATCTTAAGAAAATGTTTTTTGATGAATAATGAATTTTTACAAGAATTTTCAGTTTTTTAAATTTTAATTATAATAATTTATAAAGTTTTAAATCTTAAAATTCTACTTTACTTTGAAGAGGTTATGTGGCATTGTTAAGTAAAAACTATATTTTCTAATCATAAATGAAAAATCTTATGACAATTTAGTGATTACCAATATCTTAAATATTTTGAATTTTTTTGTATGTGCATAAATGTGTCAATTTTTGCAAATACATATGTCCATACATGACATTATCAAAAAATAAGAACAATAACTATAGTAAATTTAAAGCTAAAGTACCTAAAATTTAATAAAACATTAGATTATAGAGAGTATTTTCCGAAGTTTTTAAGTTTACTGAGTAGTTAAAGAATATCTAAAAAAGATGCTCACATTATATTGTTCAAGTAATTTTTAAAGATAGCACATCTCTCAATAAGTTCCAGGCCTGACATATAGATAGATTGAAATTGCATGAGATAGCAGAGGAGTTGAACATTTGTAAATGAGAAAGCTGTGTTCAAAGTGGATGTTGCGTTTGCTCACAGTTGATCAAAAACAACAATGCATTGATGATTCAGAGTGTTGTTTGCAACTGTTTCAACATAACAAGAAAGAGTTTTTGCATAAATCTGTGACCATGGACGAAATGGGGATCCACCACTTCACTCTGGAGTCAAATTGGCAATCAGTTCAGTGGACAGCAGCAGGTGAAAGCTGTCCAAAACTACTAAAGATGCAAACATTAGTAGGCAAGGTTTTTGGCCTCCATATTTTGGGATTTGCAAGGTATTTTGTTCATCGATTACCTTGAGAAAGGAAGAGCCATCAATAGCAAATATTATATCGCATTATTGGTCTGTTTCAAGAAAAAAAACACCAAAACATGGCTACAAATGAAGAAGAAAAAATTGATCTTTCACCAAGACAATGCACTGTGTCACAATTTGATCACAGTGCTGGCTAAGCTACATGAATTGCACTGTGAATTGCTTCTGCATCCACCTTATTCTCCAGATCAGGCTCTCAGTGACTATTGGCTGTTTGCAGATTTCAAAAAAAATGCTCCAGGGTGAGAGATTTGGCTCCAATGAAGAAGTGATATCAGAAACTGAGGCATATTTTAATTAGCGTATCACCATAGAAGATGAATAAAGTCAAATTTTGACTAAAAGTTGTTGTTCTATGAATTAGTCCCGGGATTTATTGAGTGATGCATTTTAACTAAAACACACTCGTCAAAACAAGAAAATAAGGATACTAGCCATCATAATAGTACACTTAAAAAATTTAAAATTCAGGTTGAGTCATAATTAATTTTGTTTTGAATGTATTATCCTAACTGTTCATAAAGTATATCATAACAGGTGATGAAAAATGGGTTACATATGATAATGTTTAATACAAAAGACAGTTGATCGACAAGGATAAATATTGCACAGCAGACCCTCAGAGTTTCATAGAAAGTTAATGTTGCAAATGTCATAGGATAGTTCTAAGAATGCAGTGAAATATTAAATGCACATTTATATGTTCAGCAGCTGTAATATGTAAAAGTTTCATTGAAAAGTGTCTTGTACTAGTCAGTATGAAAAATGTTATTCTCCTTCAGGTCAAGGCCACATAAAATAAGAATGACAAAGAAACAATTTTGTAACTCAGTTTGTTCTACTTTATCAACCATACTCATCCGATCTTCCACCATATGATTATTACATTTTTCAATTACTGCAAGCATTTTGGTAACTTGTTCACAAACGTTTTTATTCAATAGTCATCAGAGAGTTGCCTGATAAATGGGAATAAGTCGTTCCAAATAATGGTCAGTCAGTTAAGTGCCATACATGATACACGCTTGGGCGATCATGTCTCTTTCGAGACATGACTGACTGGGCAGAAGATTATCCCGCAGTAGGTTGCCATTGCTTTCTGTGGTAGACTGGTTGCCGACCAAGGCTATAGAACCCAGTCTGTCCTGCTATTTGACCCATAACTGGAAGGAAGAGATGGATTAATACCTTTCCCAAGGGTATTTGCACGTACGTGAATACAATGGATTCAACTGGAATTCGAACTCGGCTCCCCGGTTTCTCGTTCCATGCCGATATCCACTGTACCACAACGCACATAAAATGTAATTGTACTTTATCATTTTGAAGAAAAAAGTTGATAAACAAACATGGGAATTATTTATTACTCAGCTTATTAGAATATAGGATCATTACAATATGACCATGAATACAATTTACTCCAGAATTATAAATATTTGATAAATTATGGCTCTAGTTCTTATTACAGTCGTAACATTTTCTTTCACAATATTCTTTCTTTAAATTAAAAAATAATGTAAATTTCCTATTATTTTCAACTCATTATCAATGCTTGCTTCTACAATATTCAGTTGATCCATAATTAGGCTTGTTATAATTTCCATCAGCTTCAAACTGAAGGTTTCCAGTTTTTATTATTTTTTTTTTATTGTAGAAAAAAAATCATGAAATTTAAAACATCACAGTCAGTCAGTTAGTTAAATGCCATATGTGATACATGCTTGGGTGATCATGTTCCTTTCAATCCATAACTGACTAGGTAGAAGATTTTCCACAATAGCTTGCCATTTCTTTTTGTGGTAGCCTGGATGTCAATCAAGGCTTAAAACCCAATCTCTCCTGATATGCAATCCATAGCTGGAAGGAGAAGCGATGGATTAATACCTTTCCCAAGGGTATTTGCACAGAAGTGAATGCAATGAATTCAACTGGAATTTGAACTTGGCTCTCATTTCAAACTGATATTCATTGCACCACAACATACATTTGCATCACAATACACAACATAACTCAGCCCAAATATAACTTTGTTAGTAAAATAAGCATTATCAGAATCAACACTGCAGCAGTGAATTTATTGCATCAGGATAAAAACTAGGGTCATAGAAGTTTACAGGAGACTGATGGCATTTTTTATCTTGTTTGTATTGGTGTACACTGGTGCATATGTATTTAAGGTAGGCAAAAAATGCTAATTGTTAAACATGTCAATAGTACTCTGCCATGATAGTCTGATCAGGTTGTACTATCACTCTATTACAGCACCATTAAATGATCAAGAGGTTCATTTGAGGGTGAATATTAAGTTTTAGGTAGTTTCAAGGGAGTATAAATTTGTTGACTTGTTGAACTGATTTGTTCTAAAGCTGACTCCAAACTCAAAGCTCTTTTGATTTGCAGATGGCTTCACTAGTGCAATAGTCAAATGTAAACTCATAGAACGTATTAACATGAAAATCACATTAATCTTGTCTTAAATACTCTATAAAAAGCAGAAATAAAAGTAATTAATCACTCTAATGCAAGAAGCCATTTTTTTAATAACCTAATATAAGAAGGTCTTCACATTTGAGTATGTACTGTCAAAGAAATGCAATGCCTTATGTTTAAAATGAATTTTTAAAAATAAGAAATCTTTCTTGATGTTTTTATTTTAGTTTTAATTTCAAGCTAATAGATTAAATTTAATATTTCCATTAAGCAAAATACTTTGCTGTATTTCAGAACTAATTAAAATTGACTGGAAGGAGTTTTCATTTTGAAATTGCTGAAATTAGTACTATTTTTAGCCATTTTTGTCAGAATTTAATTCTCTTCATTAAAAAATCTTCCAAAAAATAAAATGTATTTTTTCTTAAAGTTTATTTCAGGAATATTAGCTGATTTAAAGTTCAATTAATCTGATTTTAAACAAATATTATTTCCTTTAAGTTTAAAATATTGCAGACATGGCAATAGCTGTTTAATTATGGTGTTGACAGCTTGAATGACATGGAAATTTATCTAATGGTTTTGTACAGTGGATTTTTCTATGGTTGATATATCTGTCAAAAATAATTGAGGAATATAACATGAGCACCTTCTTTTATTTAATTTTTAAATACTCAGTAATCTAAAAAAAAAAAATATTCTCCATAATTTAATATTTTATTGAATCTTAGATACTTTGGCTTTAAATTTACTATAGATATCACTCTTATTTTATGTTAATGTTATGTATAAAGATCTGTATCTACAAAAATCAGCACATTCATACACATACAAAAAAAATTCAAACTTCTTAAAATATTGATGTTTGAAGAATTGTACTAAGTTTTCCATTTAGGATGAGTAAATATAGTTTTTACATAATAACAATATCACCTAAAAGGCACAAAGTAATAGAAAAATTTAAAAGATGTAGAGTTTTACAAATTATTCTAATTAAAAATTTAAAATAATAAAAACAATTCTTTAAAAGTATTCATTATTATGCAAAAAACTTCTCTTAAAACAATAATGCCCATTTTTTTTATTTTATGATTCTGAGTAAATTTTCAGTAACTGGTGTTCCTGTTTTACAGAAAAAAAATGATGATTTTATATTCTCCAAGGAGTTCTGCTTTTAACTAATATAAAAATTAAGTGGCACAAAAATTAATTTCTCAAAATTTCATTAAATTAAATAACAGGTATAAAGAAATATTTTTACCAAGATTTTCTAAAGAAAAAACACACTTCTAAAATAATTTTGTTCATTTTTAAATAAATCCTGAAAGTTTCATGAAAATCTGACAATTGCTTGATTTTTACAAGAATTTCTAAATCGGTGTGGTTTTGACTGGAAAAAAGATGCTAAAATTTCCTGTACCCAGCTGATGCAAAAAACAAGACTTTTAACCAAAATTTTTGGATATTCTAAAAAGGATCAAAAAATATAATTTAATTATAAATAAATTTTTTGGTGTATCATACCTGTAGGTAAACAACCTATGCCTACTCAAAAACTAATATATATCTGACAACGCCCCTACACATAATAACAAATCAGAGGCCAGCCCTGATGATGACCTACTTACCTGTTTGATGCATCAAAGACTCATGTTTCTGGACTCAAGGAAAACAACCTGTATTATTTTGCTGCCAAATAAAATTTGGCTTTAATTTAAATCACTGACTTTGTCATTTCTTGTTTTGGCTTGTAAATAACTTTTCTCAATCTGCTTGCAAGGTTAATGTCCTCATCAATGGAAACAAACGAGTGGGAATGTGACTAATTTATAATGTGGCAATGCCACTCTCACATTTTCCCCCACATACAATGAACATAACACAAAGAACTGGTTTTGTAGTTAGAAGTGATTTTTTCACTCTGAAGGATCACTCCACAACAATTCAGATTTGTGGATATGGTTCAAGCCTCAGTGGTCGATAAGGTGGCAGACATTCTGGAAAATGTTTCAGAGTATGACCATACTTCTGCCTAAAGTATGCCATCCTAAAGTGAAACAGTTGTTCAGATGTGGATCTGCTGTGCGAGCTTTTCACAAACATAGACATGGAGGACAGAACTCCATCACAACTATTTCAATATATGAAAATCTACCTAGCAAAGCATTCCTTGACTGAATCCATCTTGCGCTGACTATGGATGGACAGGCTACTAACCACGGTAGCACAGATATTAGTACCCATAGAGGAGAACACCCCTCTGGACCAATTGGCAGACTCCACAGATTACATCTTCACAAAATTGAACCAGAGTGTGTATTCTATACAGGACTGTAGTGACATTCCCTACAAGAACGCCAACTTAGAGAAGGCTGTAACAAATTTACAGCACCAATTAGAATATCAAGACAAATAATAACGTCTGGAAAAACATCTATATATATGCCTGTGTAGTTTGGGATATGTGCCTATGCACAAGTGGCTGGAGAATTAATTAACTAAGTTTAAGCCTAATAATTGGCCTGGCAATGTTGATGATCACTGTTTCAATAAAACTTGGCCACCTCTGCCACTGTAAGACAACAGATCTTCATTGATTTGTTACTTTGTTGGACTCTCTGCCTTCAGGTGGAGAAGAACCTAGACTAGGCTCTGCTCGCCCTGGGTAAATAGACAAGAGCCTGACCTGGCCTTGATCAGGGTCTACAAGATATTTTAGGCTGAGCTTATGGGCTTGGAAAGCCCACTTTGAGTGACCGTGTATCACATCCACCTTGAGCATTGATCCTATAGTGGGGTGGTGGTAAATACCTATAGATCTTCAGGGTTGAGTGACATACCCCTCCTACCCTTGCAGGCTGACCAACTGATCTAGTAGCAGCTTTGGGGTCAAGCAACATGCTCCCCCTTTCTTCATTGATCAAATGCCTCTGTAGTAGCAGCAGCAGCACTCCAGCACCAGCAATAGCACTCCAAGACCAGCTGCAGCAGCAACCTAGCAGCAGCAGCATTCCAGCACCAGCAGCAGCATCTACTTCTGACTATCCTTTTCAGAACAAATTACAGATATTGCATTGTCTTTTTGTAACTGCCCTTTAGAGGGCAAGCTACAAATATTACGCTCCTTTTCAGGACAATGGCAAAAGAAGCCTTTTCTTTCACAAGATCCTGTTTTTCCCAAGAAGACTCTGAAACAAGGTAACTACATTCTTGCCTGCACTCTTCCTGCCAGATGCTGATGACATTCCTGCTGACCAACAATGACTTTCCAACCTGTACCATTCCTACCAGATACTGACGACACCCCTACACATAACGATGACTCAAAGGACAGCCCAGACGATGACCTACCTATCTGTTCGCCGCTTTAGAGAATCACGTTTCCAGACTCAATGAAAATGACTATTTTTTTTACTGCCAAATAAAATTTGGCTTTAATTTAAATAACCAACCTTATCATTTCTTGCCTTGACTTGTAAATAGCTCTTTTAGATCCACTTGCAAGGCAAATGTCTCCATTTGCCCTGCAACAGGTCTTTCCTCTTAATATTAGCACAAAGATTTTAACAATAAAACTTTGCTTTTGTTAAGTTTGGGGCATTTTTTCATCACAGTATGCTAATTATTTAGTGAAACAGTGGCAGTACCTAGTTTTGAGTTTTAAAAATATATTTTCTGATTATTATTGTTATATTCTGCACTTTTATTATACACTTTCTACATGCAACTTGGGACAGTCCACCATTATTATAACAAAGTTACTGTCACCTAACTTGCCAGTATCAGGGAGATAGCTCTGTTACTGCAAAATGTTACAGATATGACAGGTAATTTACAAATAAACTTGGTGCATTATTAAATTATAGAACAGAAGTATTCATTTAAGTTGTTTACATTACATTTATTGATCTTTGTGACATTACCTTCATGTTTCATTACTATTTTTTTAAAACATTTTTATTATTATTACTGCTCTAACATTATAATAATAGCCAACATTTGAATTTTTGTAGTTTGATCACCTGCCATAACCAACTTGAGAAAACATTCAGTAATGATAAAAGTGCAATGCATTATTTTTATGTGACATGATATGATTGTGTTAACAAATGTGTAGTCTTACAGGAAGGGCATATTTTACTTTCATGGTTTCTGATTTGTGAAAAAAGTTGACAATTAACAAACTCCTTTGTTTTGATTGAACTTGTTAAATTTTATTACTAAATTATTTTCCATTTAAATAGTAATTAAATGACAATATAAAAACTATATTGATGCTGTAATTCTAACATAACAAATATTTTATTTATGAAAAACTGCTAGGAAATATTTTTAAGACCTTTGTGAATATAATGTCTTATGGTTTCTATATACAAGTACTAGATTTTTTATGTTATATATACTGTGTATGGTTACAAGAGTAACAAACAAGAAGTAACAATGAGACGGAAAGAAAAGGTGATATGACATGTTAAAATAAAATTATCTACATTACTAATGTATACAATTGATCAAGATAGAATGTCTCTTGTAAGCAAGTGAAGCAACACTTGTGGGTGAAGGAGTTTGATCTGGAAGATGGGGTAGCTGATTGTTACTGGCCTTGCATTGAAGTTTGCATTAGGTCAGTTAATTGAGAGGCCAACTATGAATTGCCTTGAGGGTTACCAAGTGGATTCTTGTAAGCAGTGAGAGTGAATGCTTGACTTAGCCTTTTTGGCTTTATTGGCAATGTTTGAGATTGGCTAGGTTGTTTAAATTTATCACTATGTATGTGATTTCATTTGCTGTGAAAAAGGTTTATCCTGCCATTGAAGGTGACTCTGATCCTTAAATTTGAATTTATTTGAATTTCATAGTTGTATTGCTATATCCTACTATACACCTTTGAGTGAAATTAACAATAAGGATACTGCATTTGAGAGGCCTTGAAAAAGAATGCAGTGGAAAGGGAAGTAATATTAAAAATGCAGAGTGCTAAAGGTTAAATTAAAATTAAATTATATTTTATGGGATTTGAATGGTTGAGTTAAATAATTAACATAAATCATCTGCAAATTTATTTGCAAGTGCCATTATTAATCAAAATATGAACCATGCAAATATTTATAACTTTGCTTATGAGAAGAAATTAATATTTTTATGATAGATTTCTTGAGATTTAGACTCAAAATGTATTCAAATGTATCTTCTTTGTTAGTGGGCTTTTTAGTTTTAGAACTTATCCAAATATTTGAAAAAATAAAGGTAATTAGTTGGTGACATATCTGATGAATATTAAAGCTGAAAAGTACAGTACATTGAACTTTACTAGTATCATTTGTATGTGTGGTGAAGCGTTATCATTGAAAAAAAAATGATCAAGCTTGATGGTCTAATGTGAGCCAAATCTCACTTAATTTTTTTTTTACCACTGTCAGTTCTTAATAGTAAACATTAACTTGTATTTCTTTCATGGGAAAAACAAAACTAGTAAGGCATAACTATTTTAGATGGTCATACAGTGAAGAGTGAACATATTCTTTTATTATGCATGATATGAAGTGAAAAGATTATATTGAATCTGTTGCTAGGTATGCTGCTAGAAAAGTTGGTTCACTTTGTGCTAGAGAATTTTTCTCAAAGAATCTATCTTACACATTTATAAGTCTACCATTTGTTCAGTCATTGAATATGATTTCTGCATTTGGTTTGGTGCTTCTGCTATATATTTAGAGATTCTTGATAAAATCTGAAAAAAGAATCTGAGATATTAGTCCTAATCTGGCATCTTGGCTTGAGTCATTTTCCCACCACCATGACATTGTTTCCTTGTGCCTCATGTATAAATATTTTCATGGTAATTTTTCTGATGAACTCTATGGTACCTTGACCTTATAAGTTTAAGCATAGTATTAAATTGGTGGCAAGTTCTCATCATTTTACAATTGAAATGACTAGAAGTACTGTATGCTCTATGCTAACAGTTTCTTCTCTTGTACTTCTCACTTGTGGAACTCTCTTCCAGCCTATTGCTTTCCAGTCTACTTTGATATTCAAAAATTTAAATGCAATGTCAACCATTATTTTCTGTTTTCTTAATTCCTGTTCTTTTATTGTTCTCTCATTAATATTTTTCTCGTATTCTCTCTCACTCAGTAACCCCTTGCATCTTAGTAGCTTTATTGCCTTGCTTGGGGTGAAATGATAAAAAATAAATGCAATATTGGCTTTAAAAATGCTTAGAATTTTACCATAATCAAGCCACTGTGCATATTTTTGTATTTTTATGTCTTTGATATGTTTCATGTATAAGTCATTGTGGTATTTATGTGAATGTTAATTATTATATATGTATTACTGTGTTCAGGTTATAAAGTGTTTTTTTTCTGTGTATATGTATATTCATGTAAAGATAGCATATTTGTTCCTTCATGTGTGTATCAGGTGGAATGTAGAATCAGGTTGCTGCTTGTGCTATGTTATATTATGTTCTGGGCATTTGAGTATGTGAATTGCCCTTTTGAATTCATCCCTTGGTTTTCTGCATATTCTTTTCATGAAGATTATTTAAGCACATCTCTGGTTTGCATGGAGGTAATCTTCTTTTGGTTGTTTGGCATGTTGATTGAATCTCCAATGGCTGCTGCGAACACCACACATTCGATAGGTGAACTGAGACCAAGAGGCTATGTACTTGTTCACTGTTCTCTTTATATTTTCTTAACGTCTACACTTTTCTGATTTGACTCTAGCAGAAGTGTCAGTCCTTGGTTATTTTTCACATGAAATTAGTTAATCAATTCAACTATGTCCAGGTTATAATCTAGGTTACCAGAAATATGGAAGAATAGAAAAAGGGAAAGGATGTATGTGTTGAGAGAGAGAGAGAGAGAGAGAGAGAGAGAGAGAGAGAGAGAGAGAGAGAGAGAGTTTCTCTGTTACTTAATAGTAAAGAGGAAAGGGTATATTTCAATACACTTTACTACTATCTATCTACTTACCACAATATACTATGCATTCTGAAGTTTTATCTTCAACTCATTTAATGTGACAGGTAGTTTGAGAGGTGGTGGTATGACTCTTCAGTTTTCATCTTGATTTATTAAATATGTACACTTAGATAAGTGAAATAAAAAATCACCTTTATAGAACAATAGTATATCTTCCAAAATATATATGTAGACTAGAGAAATATTGAGTATTGTAACATAACTGAAATGTTGTATAATAAAATCAACCATTGTTTTCTTAACAACTAATAACTGTAGTTTTTATTTTGCTAATCTTTTGCTACTCACTCTACAAAATTTGGGGGACTTCAACATAGTGTAATGGTTACACCACATCTTGCTAGAATCATTACTCATGAGGTGCCCTATACTTTTGGCCTTGTTCCACATGTAAGCTGCACTTAGAAAATTACCATGCTACAAAATTTGATAATTTGGAAAGTATAAGAACTAATTGTAATGGTATTTTCTGTCATTGGTAAATTTATCAGCTAGAAAGGAAGTATTTAACATCTTTTTGAATCATGATAATAATATTAATATCACTATCATCACTGTTGAAATGTCAAGACTATGCTGACTGGCCTGTCTGAAGACCTCCAGGATATCAGTGACTCCAGGAAAACTGCAGTTATCAATGATGAGCTCAAGAGGCTTCATGTGGACATTGCTACACTGCAGGAAACACATCTGGCAGACTCTGGATCATTGAAAGATAGAGACTACACATTCTTCTGACAGGGAAAGAGCGTGAACGGACCTTACCAACATGGTGTGGGCTTCTCAGTTAGGAACAGCCTCCTGAATATGGTTGAACCAGGTAGTAATGATTCTGAGTGACTTCTCATTTTCCATCTCAACACCACAGCAGGTCCTGTTACCCTCATCAGTGTGTATGCCCTGACACTTTCTGCCACACCAGTCACCAAAAACTAGTTCTACAACAAGCTTGAAGCCATCAGCAGCAGCATTCAAAACAAGGAAGAGATTGTTCTCCTGAGCGACTTCAATGCCAGAGTAGGTGGCAATCGTGACTCATGACCCTCGTGCATGGACAGTTTAGTGTTGGCAAGCTGAACAACAATGGTCAGAGATTACTCAAGCTATGCACATACCACAACCTCTGCATAACCAACTTCTTCTTCAAGACCAAGTCCCAGCACAAGGTCTCTTGGTGACACCCATGCTCAAGGCACTGGCACCAGTTGGATTTAATCCTTGTCAGATGAATGGCCATTAAGGACGTTCTTCACACTTGCACCGGCTGTGACATAGACCACTCCTTAGTGTGCTGCAAGATCAAACTCCAGCTGAAGTGGTTACATCATGGCAAGAAGCAAGGGAATTCTTGCATTGATGTCAACAAGATTAGACAACTCAACATTGTGGAGCAGTTTGCTGAGAGATTTGAGAGCAAACTGAAAACTCACAAACTGGAGACACTGCCACAGAGAAGTGGGCTATTTTACAAGATACCATACACTGCACTGCCTTGGACATCTTTGGGAGAAAGACCTTGAAGTCACATGACTGGTTTGAGTCAAAGCCCACCAAGATGATTCCTGTCATTAAAGCCAAGCGCAATGCTCTAGCAAAGTACAAGCAGTCACTCAACGAAAGTAACCTACAGATCCTTCGAGCTGCCAGGAATAAAGCTCAGCAGACTGCCAGATGCTGCACCAATGAGTACTGGACAGAGCTCAGTGAAAAAATTCAGACAGCAGCAATCACAGGGAATATCAGAGGAATGTATGATGGCATCAAGACAGCAATGGGACCAATGCAGAACAAGACAGCTTCCCTCAAATCCATCACCGGGGTAGTCATCACAGACAAAAGACAGCAGATGGATAGATGGGTGGGACACTATTCCAGCCTCTACTCTCAACATGATGTTGTGATGGCTGCAGCCGTTGATGCCATTGAGTACCTACCTGTCATGGAAGAGCTTGATACTGAGCTGATGATAGAAGAAGTCAGCAAGGCCATCAATAGCTTGGCCACACTGAAAGTCCAAAGCAGTGATGGAATTCCCCCTGATCTTATCAAGCCCTGCAAGACTATCCTACTTATTCCTCTGCACAAAGTCCTCTGCCAGTGCTGGAAAGAAAGGGCTGTACCATATGACATAAGAGATGCTATGATCATCACTCTCTACAAGAACAAAGGCAAGTGAAGCAACTGCAACAGTTACAGAGGCATCTCCCTACTCTGTGTTGTGGACAAAGTCTTTGCTCAGGTCATCTTGGAACCTGTTTACCCAGAGTCGCAGTGCGGCTTTCAATCAGAATGATCAACAGTAGACCTGATCTTCTCACTCTGTCAGCTTCAAGAGAAGTGCAGAGAACAGCAGATGCCTCTGTACATCACTTTCATTGATCTGACCAAGGTGTTCGACCTTGTTAATAGAGAGGACCTCTTCAGAATCCTGTCCAAGATTGGCTTCCCACCTAAACTGCAGAGCTTGATTGAGTCTTTCCATAACAACATGTGAGGGACTGTGCAGTTTAACGGCAACACCTCGTAGCCTGTCAACATCTGCAGCTGGGTCAAACAGAGTTGTGTCCTCACTCCTACTCTCTTTGGAATCTTCTTCACACTACTTCTGAAGCACACATTCAGCACATCATAGGAAGGTATTTACCTGCGTATGAGACTAGATGGCAGGCTTTTTAATCTCACCTGTCTCAGAGCCAAGACCAAAGTATGAAAAGTTTTTATCAGAGATATGTTGTTTGCTGATGATACGACATTAGCATCCCACACCCAGCATAAACTTCAGTCACTGATGGATCATTACTCTCAGGCCTGCAAAGACTTTGTGCAGACCATTAGCTTGAATAAAACAAGCGTCCTGAGTCAAGGTATGACAGCACCACTGGTCATCACCATCAATGATTATGAGCTGGATGCAGTCCATCAGTTTAACTACCTTGGCTCTGCCATCACTGACAACCTCTTCCTGGACATAGAGCTCGACAAGAGAATTGGGAAGGCAACCACAACCCTTGCATGCCTCACAAAACATGTTTGAACCAACTCCAAGCTGACAGTGAAGATAAAGATGGCAGTGTACAATGCCTGTGTCATCAGCACACTGCTCTACAGCAGTGAGACACGGGCCATGTATGCCAGGCAAGAGAGGCATCTGAACACCTTCCACGTGAGAAGCATCCACCGTATATTGGGAATCTCATGGCAAGACAAGCTGCCCAGCACTGAGATCCTGTCTTGAATGGATCTGCTCACCATGTCCACACCCCTTAAACAGAGCAGACTCCACTGGTTAGGCCATGTCCACTGCATGCCAGATGGTTGCATTCCAAAAAACCTGCTGTATGGAGAGCTGGCCTCTGGAAGAAGACTGACTGAGTGACCAAAGCTGTAGTATCATGACAACATAAAATGTGACATGATGTCATGGTGTCATGGGAAAGCATAACAGTCAACTGGTCTAAGTAGAGAGGAACACTGGCCCAACAACTCAAATCAAGGGTGGAGCAGCTGACACAAGCCACCATGGAGAGACAGGTTCACAGAAAGCAAAGGGACAGGTCTGACAGACCAGAAACAAAACAAAAATGCAGCCTCTGCAACAGAGACTATCACTCCCTCATTGGCTTCTATAGCCACAGACGCCAATGCTCCAACCAAGCAGACAATTAGGATGCTACCCATGGTCAATCCTGACCAATGGAGGACTACTACTACTATCATCACTATCAGCTATGACTATGGCAAGTTTTAAGATTCTTAAGTTTTTAAATTTGTAATTATTTTAATGGCTTCTTTAAATTCTCACACAGTCATGTAATAAGCATATTCACTAAATATTATATATGCTTGTTGTTAATTGTTTTTGTCTTGTTTTATGGTGTGGTTTGCAACAATTTTATCTGGATAAAATAACTTTAAAATTTTTAATTAATTTTTAAATGGATCAAGTATCAAACATCTTATACTTTTACATTATGAATTGCCAATATATACAGAACACTGGTTATGTTTTTTAGTAAAATGCCAGAAATCAAACTATTTAGAGTGTAATACTGTATCCTGACCCCACTGGACCAGTGTACTCTACAAGACCAGTCGTTGGTTCTGTATGGTTCATTATTACAGGTTAAGCCTGAGCCTGTTGTTCCAAATGTTGATTTGATGCTACCCTCCACCCACGTTGTGATTTTTTATCCTGGAGAGCAGTTATCAGATTGTAGAAACCGAAGCTCCCCATTGGTCCACCTGCAAGTTCATCGAATCAGGTTAACAGAAAAATAAATATAACCAAGTTGGTTTGATTTTGGGAAGATAAAAGTTTTTATATATAAATACAAACAAAAAAAAATCTTGTTGCAAAAATTTAAATGTCTCTTGTGTTTGAACTATAACCAGATAAACAAAATACTTCAAATAATTTCTGTAAAGGACAGATCTGGCTTTTGTTTAACTCTTTTTGGTTCATTTTTAGGGCAACTAGTCCAACCATCAACGTTCACATTTTCAGTGGTAGTAATAGTAGCAGTGGTATTTAGATGTTAGTGGAAGTAATTTGCTTCTTTGGTCTTCATATCAGCTACACACACGGACACTTTCTTTTAATCTGACATCACTCAACTCAGTTTGACTGCATTTGAAGATAGTCAAAACCCCAACTCCTCTTCTGGCAGGCCACTATCAACTCAACCTTGGACCCAAGTGCCTTCTTGGCAGCCCTCTACCAACTTCCTCTAACAATTTAAGGTCTGCCTTTTTATTGAGAAAAAAAAAACTGCATCACATGTGGTCTGGCTGTGATCCATCTCCTGACAGTAACAAGACTTGTGACAGGCATTTTTATTATTTATCCATCTTGCTCTTTGCATTGATTATAAACAGATCTTTGCCAAACCGATTTGAAATTAAAAATCTCAATGGTAGTTTATGTGCTGCTTTCTTCTGTTTCTCTTGCCTTCAATATGTCCTGTAAGTATCAAATTTTATAAATCCTATTTCCTCAAATTTCCAGAAATTTTAAATGGCAACTATACATTCTGCTTTTTTACAATTGATATTTAGTACTTTCTTCTCATTTTCTTTTACTACATTCTGTAGGAGTTTTTGTATTTTTCTTTCATTGTCTGCTATCAGCACTGTTTCATCTGCATATCTAGTGTTGTTAAGATTGTGAGCACCAATAATAAATTCTAGTAAAAATATGGTGAAATTATTTTTTTTTAAATATAATTTTCTCAGAATTACCTCACTGTAAAGGTTGAATAAAACTGGTTAGAAGACATCCTTGTCTTACACCTCTTTCTATTTTTGTATATTTATTGAATTAATTTTCTATCCATATGCAGGTAGTTTGCTCTCTGTATGAATTCCAAATTATATTAATATCTTTATAAAATATATCAAACTTACCTAGCAGTTTTAATATTTAGTAGTGTACTTTATAAAATGCTTTTGCATTATCTATATAGCATAGATATATATCCTTTTGCATCTGTATTAATCTTTCTAAGTATAAATATCGCATTTCTTGTTCCAGTATTTTTAACAAAACTGAGCTGTTCTTGTCTCATTTTCAGTCTAATTCCACTGCTTCTCTATCAGAAATTGGATGATAAATTTTGTCAGGTGGCTCATGAAATTGATTGTCTGATGGAGTTCACATCCATTTGCACTTGGTTTCTTAGGCAGCATTATGAAAATGAATCTACTTGGGTCTTCCAATATATCATTACTATTTTATATTTTACTAGCAGTATAGCTTGGGTGTAATGAAAGCTTTAAAACTAATCCATGGTCCTAGAGCTCAGACTGTTTGGACGTTGGCACAAAAGACTAAAAACAATAGTTGTTTCCAGTTAAAGCAAAACCATAGACTGAAAGAAAAATGAATGGATGTAAGTCAAATTTTGATTTCCTGGTATCAATATCATATAAGTTTTTTTCATCATAAACTGAATTTTGAAGACTAAATAAGTCCTCTGAGTAAATGGTATCATGGCTGAGACTAAGAACTACAATTATACCTACTTAGAGTCAAACGCAAAGCAAAAACTAAAATAAAAGGGCTGAAAAAAATACAGACATACAGGCAGATAAATAGACACACACACAAACATCTTGCCCTTTATATATATATATATTATCGATTTTCTGCACTATTGTAAGAACTGCAACCTTGAAACTTCTGAATATTGTTTCTTATGTCTTTGTCTATGAGTGTATTAAATTTGATTAAAATCAGACCACTCCTTCTATAACCCAATTTTTTCGATTATCGATTTTCGGTATTTATTGGAGGTACCTCGACACAAAACCTAGCTAAGAACATTCGCAGACACTTATAGTACAACTGTGCAAATTTTCAAGAAAATCGGTTCAGCCGTTTTGGAGTCTATAGGTCACAGACACACACACACACACACACACACACAAAGTTCCATTTATAAATAAGTTTAGATTAGATTTGTTATGTCTGTAATCTTGTCAATGCTGAAATCATTTAGGGTTGCCAGTATCTCTATTATAATTCTATCTGGCCCTGTTGCTTTTTTCTTGTTCAATTTTGCTAGTCCTGATTTCATTCTAATGCTAATATTTCTGGTCTATCCATATTTCTGTATTGCTGGTTGTCCTCTTTTGGCATGGAAGAGTTTTCTGATGTATTTTTTCCATCTCTGAAGTATTTTTTATTTCTCTAATATCAGTATCAGTACACAGTATTTGGATTTTATGCATCCTGTTGATGAGCATGTCTTTTATCTTATTAGTTCTCTTATTCCCTTATGCATATCTGCTTTATCTGTAATACTCACTCTTCTTATTTCTGCACACTTTCCATTGAGCCATTCTACTTTTTCTTGCTGGCATAGGTTCTGAAATTTTTGTGCAGTATTCTGTGTCATTGTTTTTTGTTTCCTTTTATCATGTTGAGAATTTAATCTTTTATCCATTCCTTTTATGTTTTTTGTGAACAAATAACTTGCAGGGTTAGAGGGAGATAATTCATGACTTCTAATCGAGGCTTCTTGTAAGGAATGGAGTTCATATACTCCAGTGATTGTAATAAAGGGTTCGGTTTGAAATTCCTAGCACCTGAAGAAGGTCGGAGCATACAACAGCCGAAATGTACAAATGGTAACAAAGATGAGGACAATAGTCCAAATAATGTAAATACTGTACTATCTGATCATACACCATGCATTACTGGACCCATTTTTCTCCATGTACATTACGAATTCCTAGTTCAAGTTTGCCAACTATTTCATCATCACTCCTCTTCCTTACTTTGACATTCAGGTCTCCCATGGCAATTATAATTTCCTGTAATTTGCATTGAGCAGAGTATGACAATTTTATGGGTTAAATAGAGAAACCTTGGGATAGTTTGAAGAAATCTTTGAAACATACACTAGATTTGAAATAGTGCCCATTGTATTTATTGATTGTAAGAAAAGTCATAGCCTCATGCAAACTTTATATACTTAATGTTAATAGTATGTGTTTAATTAGTGCAATAAATTCAGAAACGACAAAAACTGAAACTTGTGTATACTTCTGAGATTAGGTAGTATTTACATTGTTTGGACTGTTGTCCTCATCTTTATTGCTATGTTTACAATATTTTGGTCGTTGTACACTCTTGCTTTCTTCAGGTGCTAGGAATTTTGAACCAAACCCTTTATTTTGATCACTGGGGTATATCATTTTCATTCCATGTGTGATGTGTCATGTAGTTATCTCCTTTTTACTCAACTCTCTAAGTTATTTGTTCACCACTGCTATGGCCAGGTATTGAACTCACACTTTAGGTCAAGTCACTGGAATTAACCAATGCTTATATTGACTGGGCCATATGTCCTTGAAGGCACAAGGCTATAACACGAGGCGAGATAGAAAAATCAGGCATAGCTGACCACATATGGAGAGAGAAAGGGGATTATCATCCCCTATGAAATGCAGTTGAAATAGTTAACGGGTAACACCATTGGAAACTATGTAAAATTAAGAAATCAGCACATATGCTAGGCCACAAAAATTTCTTAAGTCGGCCAAGCATAGAAATGTATACAATATGGAAACTGGTAAGATGGAGTGCTAGAGAAAATCATTAGCTTCAAAGATGCAAGATTCAAACCTGTATCTCTCTTGGCAGAGGAAACTGTTGTTAGATCTGACATGCTTTAGGTCACCACAGCCACAAAGTGCATCAATAATCAAAGTTGAATAGTGCTTTATAAATGCAAATCTTTTTCAGACTCTCAAAACATTCATATCTACTCAATTTCATATACTATTGTAAACAAAGCAATTTCTAGATGAAAATAAATGTACTGTTTAATAGATAAATAGAGTATCTGTGGTAAATACTGAATTAAAAGTAACTCTTTTCTCTTCACTGTTCACAAATTTCGCAATCCAGTGTGAAATCTAATTTTGACCATGAGGAAAAAGGATTGATGCCCTCTCCCTGTACCGAAGGAAAAAAAGGAAAAAGATGATGCCAAATTTTTCAATCCGGTTTTAATTATTTTCTAACCAATGAAAGGGAGCAATTTACAAAATTGAGAGAATTTAACAAGCCTGTGTGAAAAAGTTCTTCAAGCTGCTGAGCTGGATATATCTCAACAACATACATTCCCTCTCCCTCTCCTTCTCGTGTGCTATTTTCCTTTATCTCTTCTTCTTCATCCTCACTATTCTTGCTATCAACTAAGAAGAAAACAACAACAACAGTAAGATACTTCAACTGATTCCTAAAAATTAACATTGATAAGTACAATTTTCCTTTATTGCTTTTCTTTCCTTTTCACTTTCTTGCCATTTGGTAAAAGAAAGAAAGGGACCCAGACTTTATTCCTATCCTGTTAATCTTTGTCTGCATACAAACATTTTGCTACAATTACAAACTCTGCATTCATTTAACTCCATAGTACATTTTCTCTTTGAACATTTACACAGTTAATAATTTCACTTCCTACAAATTGATGTTATTATGTTCTGATAATAAATTTCTATTTAAACATACAAACAAAACACTTTTATTCTTTCCAACCTTCTGATGATATTTTAACTTGTGGGGAGTTCAGTTATGTTTGGCACAAGGCCAATTTAATAAACATGATCAAGATCCCTATATATCTCCTCAATATGGGTATCCAGTAAAAATAATATTTAAGTAATCAAATATATCACATTAACAAACAAAAATCCATCACTTCTATAGAAATTTCCTATCCATATCATTTTGATAATGCATCAACGGAAGGAATATTATTTACTTTTACATATTCCATATCAAAATCAAGGACCATGAATTTTATGGGTAATCTTAAAATTTTAGAAGATATAACTTTCGGTAATTTCTTTCTTAGATTAAAAATAAATTCTAAAGTCTTGTGATTGGACTTCAGCAAGAATTTTCTACCCATTAAGAATTAGAGACCTCTGCTATAGTACTCCATATGGTCACTGAACCTCTTTATATCAGAATAGTAAGATTCTGCATTTGTTAAATCTTACTGGGTGTCATTCCTGAGATAAAATTGCTGATATGGAATGTCCACTTGCATCTGTGGTTATTGTGACATCTTTTTTTAAATCATGTAGAGAGTTGTGTCAGAGAGACTTGGTATTATTTTATTGGAAACTTTGGAATAAAATGAACTGATTCAAGGATATAAGGTATAAATACATATTTATTTGATTTAGCTTGGAGTGAGTCCTTTGATATTCAATATAGCAAATGTTTGTCTATAAGGCAAATCTAAGTAGCAATCATGAGAAAATCCATTTTGGCTTGGTATTTAATTAGTTTTGAAGTCAGATCTTGGTAGTAGTTATTCTCTTGTAAATTCATGGTGGTATCAATCTGCAATGTTTTTCTTAGCCCTAAGAAAGGCAGAGAAATGTCTTAAAGATATGACTGCTTACTTCTTCACACAAGACACATCTCTGGTTTCTCTAGCAGTCATCTTCTATGGTAGTCCCTTCTCATCTTCTGCTTCAGGGCTGTTAGTATATATCCTTTCAATAGGCTCATAGACTACTGGCATGAACCTTGGTTTCAGCTAATGTCAAAAGTTTCTTTGTATTTCAATTTTCTGATTGGCTAAAATGTTTTTATTTTTTGGCATTCCTTTCTTTTTCATTTTTTTTATATAGCAGAAGTTATGTGTGTAGGCTCTTTAATTTTTGGTAGTTTTGAGTTACAAATGGCTAGAATCTAGTCCAAAAAAGTTCCACTGTTTTGTGGCTGAGTTTAGCTTTTCTTCTTTTTTATTTGTGGGTTGCCTTCTTGTTAATTGAAAGAGAAGTATAAAGACAGTATATATAATTAGAGAGAGAGAGAGAGAGAGAGAGAGAGAGAGAGAGAGAGAATATATTAACAGAAAGTGAATGCTTTATTTTATTTTTTTATTTTTTGTTTATATATTTTCATATTTTATTTTACATTTTTAACAGTACTCACTATAATCAAAAACCTTCACAATAGGTTTTATAGCAAAGACATTTTTTAAACTCTCAAATGAACTTTGCTGTATATCAGTGTATTTGAATTCAACATTATTCTTGCACAAACTGGAAAAAAGTTAAATTAATTCCAAATATATCATCTGTAGAAATTGATTAGAGCTCAAAATTATTCTAATTACTTTTTGACTTGTAGGAGCAGATACATTTGATATTTTCTGTATTAAAATTTGGTCTGTTGAAATATCATCTTTTGAAACTTGGTATCCAAGATATGATATTTTTTCACAACTGAATATGCATTTCACTGATTTCTGAGTCTAACTCTTTGTTGGTTGCCATTGAACATATCATCTTGATATATTATCATTTTTATGCCCTCTCTTATAACATTTTTTATTGATTTTTTAAATATAGCATTTGCTGTTTTGTACCCCATCAAGTATTTAGATTTGTCTCATTAAACCAATAGAGATGTTGTTATTTCCTTAAAATTATCATCAATTTTACAATTACTAGATGTAAAATGTGAATCTGTAGTTTGTGATATTAATAAGAAGTGTTAACATTTTCTTCAATTTAATACTTGGTTTCTAATCTTTTAATATTCCAATTTCTACATTGTTTACATTCATCTTTACTGCCATGTTTATGGTGTTTTGGCCTTTGTACACACCAGCCTTTTTCAGAGGCTATGAATTTTGAACCAAACCTTTTATTTTGATCACTGGGGTATATAATTCTCATTCTATGTGCAATGCCACTTCCAGATGCCATTTAGTTATCTCCCTTTAATTCAACTCTGTAAGTTATTTGTTCACCCCTGCTGTAGCCAGGTTTTGAACTCACGACACTTTGGGTCAAGTCACTGGACCATATGTACTTTAAGGACATCAGTGTATGAATTTTTGGACTTATAAACCTAATATCTCAGTAACCATTTTTTACCAGAACTCATATTGCAATCTTTGAAGCTAATGATTTACTCTAGCACTCCGTCTTACCGGTTTCCATATTGTATACATTTCTATGCTTGGCCGACTTAAGAAATTTTTGTGGCCTAGCATATGTGCTGATTTCTTAATTTTACATAGTTTCCAATGGTGTTACCCGTTAACTATTTCAACTGCATTTCATAGGGGATGATAATCCCCTTTCTCTCTCCATATGTGGTCAGCTATGCCTGATTTTTCTATCTCTCCTCGTGTTATAGCCTTGTGCCTTCAAGGACATATGGCCCAGTCAATATAAGCATTGGTTAATTCCAGTGACTTGACCTAAAGTGTGAGTTCAATACCTGGCCATAGCAGTGGTGAACAAATAACTTAGAGAGTTGAGTAAAAAGGAGATAACTACATGACACATCACACATGGAATGAAAATGATATACCCCAGTGATCAAAATAAAGGGTTTGGTTCAAAATTCCTAGCACCTGAAGAAAGCAAGAGTGTACAACGACCAAAATATTGTAAACATAGCAATAAAGATGAGGACAACAGTCCAAACAATGTAAATACTACCTAATCTCAGAAGTATACACAAGTTTCAGTTTTTGTCGTTTCTGAATTTATTGCACTAATTAAACACATACTATTAACATTAAGTATATAAAGTTTGCATGAGGCTATGACTTTTCTTACAATCAATAAATACAATGGGCACTATTTCAAATCTAGTGTATGTTTCAAAGATTTCTTCAAACTATCCCAAGGTTTCTCTATTTAACCCATAAAATTGTCATACTCTGCTCAATGCAAATTACAGGAAATTATAATTGCCATGGGAGACCTGAATGTCAAAGTAAGGAAGAGGAGTGATGATGAAATAGTTGGCAAACTTGAACTAGGAATTCGTAATGTACATGGAGAAAAATGGGTCCAGTAGTGCATGGTGTATGATCAGATAGTACAGTATTTACATTATTTAGACTATTGTCCTCATCTTTGTTACCATTTGTACATTTCGGCTGTTGTATGCTCCGACCTTCTTCAGGTGCTAGGAATTTCAAACCGAACCCTTTATTACAATCACTGGAGTATATGAATTCCATTCCTTACAAGAAGCCTCGATTAGAAGTGCATATTTTTCTTTAGTAAGAATATACTATATATATTACCATATATTCAGACCTGAAAAGAAAATAAATTAATAAACAGAAAATCTACTCAAGTGTGCATATCCACTAAAAATAACATTTAAGTAATAAAATCTGTCAGATTAATAAATAAATATTCATCATTTCTTTAGAAATGTGTTTACATTAGGATACAAACCTAAGCAGATATGAATGTTTCAAAAGTGAGAAAGATTTGTATTTATAAGATTTGTATTTATATTTTGTGTGTGTGTGTATATATATATATATAGCCTTTGAGATTTCACTCACCCGATCGAGTCAGTTGATTAAAAACTTAATTGGGCGATTAAAGTTTATTGCTTTATTCACCCGTGGTTGATTAAAAATCTCACAATGAAACGTATCCCTTCTAATATAGAAAAAGGAAATCTGATGCCTTTTACAACCCAAAAGTATGCCATTGAAGATTCACAAGTTACTTAGAATAACCTACAATGACATTATTGAACTCTTTGGTCTTATGCATAGCGCCTGATTCACATCGAAATGTGTGGTTAAACAAAAGACAGAGACATCCTGCAATCATCAAAGCAAGATCTGACAAATAGAATTTAGATTGACAAGCTCCTGTCTTGCGTTTATCATTATGGTCAGTGTAAACATTTGTTAATTAATGCTTCCAGAGTGGAGCCAAAATGTCTCTGTTGCCCAGATTAAAGACGCTCACAGATTTGGAAAAATATTATCTTTGACTCAACATCTACATTTCCTTCCTGCTTACGAAAAGTAAAAACGAACATTTGAAAGAAAGAAAAAAAAATGCATACTTCTTTCAACCACTGCACTGAAAAACAAATTATACAAGTAATTTTTTTATAGAAAATCGTTGAAAAAATGAGATTTGTTATTTTTTATCATCTATGAGATGGAGGTTGTAGTCAAACAGAAGAAAGAAACTACGAATGTAGGTACCTCCACTCAATTGCCAAAAAAAAAAAAAACAAAAAAAACAGGATATCATGATGTTAAAAGGGTTCAAACTTCATCAAAACAAAGTTTTATCATCAAAATGTTTATGCTATTATTAAGAGGAAAGATCAAGCTTTGTTGTTGTTATTTCAAAAAAAAAAATTAAATTCTTTCTAACACGTTCGAAATTTTCATTAATATTTCATTTTTTGTTTTCCGTCAGCGATATGTTTACAATAAAGCGACTGTTAAGATAATGGAGTCGGCCGAGTAAAATGATTTTGGTTTTTGGGGCGAATAAATTTTCCTTTGCTCTCGACCGCCGGTCGAATGATTTCTTTTTCAAATCTCAAAGGCTATATATAGTCCTTCCATTACTGAGAAA
Organism: Ascarosepion bandense; assembly: GCA_037127315.1. NCBI lineage: Eukaryota > Metazoa > Mollusca > Cephalopoda > Sepiida > Sepiidae > Ascarosepion > Ascarosepion bandense. The sequence goes on along the minus strand of JBBBDQ010000573.1, from coordinate 1,090,084 downwards.
GAGTCAGTAAAGTATGAAACCTTGATTTTCACTCTTCACGACAAATTGAAAAAGTGACAATTATACAGTAAGGCTCTTAAATCTTACCTTTTGATTATATATCCCGTTATTTTTATTACTGAATGACCTTATATTACTTGGGAATACTTTTTCATTCAATCATTAGAATATTTCCTAATAATTTAAATTCATACTTTGTAACATATTACTTTTGTCAGATTTCACTAAAGATTCCGATAAAAAAAGACCTTACTAGTCCTGGTTAAGTTAATGAACGGTGTCAACAGCAAATAAAATTTTGATCCATCCATTTGTTCATCATCAATCTGTGTTCTATATCCGATAGATGGTTTGTTTAGTTACGTCGTTGTCTTAGATTTAAGACAAAACTTTAAAAGGTTATAGTAGACCATGTAAGTTTATTAGTGGTTAGATTTGATTTGGTTTGGTCTTGTTTAGTTTAGTACATCATAAGAAATGTATAAAAATGTGAAGCAATCAAGATGTATTTAAGATATTTTTTTTATTTATTTAAGCATTAACAATTCTGCATTCTAAGTAATGTTCATATGTCTGGTACAAGATTGATTAGAAAAATTTAGTAATGTTTTTTTGGTACAAGGTTGATAAGAAAGTTTAATGTTCTTTGTTATACGATTGATAAGAAGAGTTTAATAATGGTCTTTGTCTGGCACAAGGTTGGTAAGAAAAGTTTTAGTTTGTTGAATGTGTAACGGCAGTAATAGATTGAAATTTGACAGATAATGAGTGGAACAGGCATATAGTTGTAGACGTTAAAAATCTTTGCTGTAACCTCAGTAAAAAAAATGTTCGTTTCCTGTGTCTTCTTTGTGTCTGGCTTTACAAAATGTTCCTGAAGAACTGATGAGAGAGAGAGAGAGAGAGAGAGCGAGAGCGAGAGCGCCTCACCTGTGTCAAGGGAAGCACTGGAATTGATTCCTCTGAATAGAGTAAACAAAATTACTTATACTTTTTAGTTTTTCGGTAGTCAAAAGTGGATCACTTTCAAATATATATATATATATATATATATATATATATATATTTGTTCTCTGATTGGCTATGTATATTTCATTTTAAATAGCTTTTCAACCGGAAGATATGTGTCAAATGTCATTCTATTTTAAGTCGTTGAAGAGATAAATTCCTGTTCACCATAAAGTCATTCATGCCTCTTGAAAATTTGCAGTCAGAAATTTTTGTAAAATTTGAAATTCCTCTAGTGTTTCTACCATAAGTTTTTTATTACCTGAAACAAAATATTTACAGTTAAGCTTAGTAATTTGTGAAGTTCATAATTATAAACTTTCAGTTCTTTTAATATTCAGTTTTATATTTTTAAAATCCACACTACTCAAATAATAAATAGTATCAGTTACATTACTATTCTGGTAAAAGTTGAGCCAGTATGAATCGGGAATAAGAAAATCAGAAATTGATTTTTTTTTTTTTTGTCAGTGTTTAATTCGTCAACTGTGTGAGTTAAATCTTAAATCTTTCTTGAAATTGCAAAGAAATAAAAGGTTATCAATAAAGATGAAGAATTTAAATTGGGTTCAACAGCTATTGCTAAGTTATTTTCTATAGAACTAGTTTTTTGACAGTTTATCAAGAAAATCTGGGTGTTAAGAACATAAATTGAAAAGATCTGTTTGATTATCTGGAATGATTCCAGTGCTATATTTTTTTTTATTTCTTTCTTAAATGTACAATCTTAGTAATTTTTCTAGAAGAATAAAAATGCCCTTACAAAGAAAAACGAACCAAATGATCAATTGTTTCAAATTTGTTTAAATTAATAAGAAATAAAATCTGAATAATAAAAAAAAGAAATAGTATCTTTAATGGTTTTTAATGGTTAACCTCAAAATATGATTTTGTGCGTTGTGGTACAGTGGATGTCGGCTCGGAACGAGAAACCGGAGAGCCGAGTTCGAATTCCAGTTGAATCCATTGTATTCACTTACGCGCAAATACCCTTGGGAAAGGTATTAATCCATCTCTTCCTTCCAGTTATGGGTAAAGTTAAATAGCAGGACAGATTGGGTTCTATAGCCTTGGTCGGCAACCAGTCTACCGCAGAAAGCAATGGCAACCTACTGCGGGATAATCTTCTGCCCAGTCAGTCATGTCTCTTTCGAGACATGATCGCCCAAGCGTGTATCACGTATGGCACTTAACTGACTGACCATATATTTTTTTAAGAATATTTAGATTGTTTTAAGTGAAAAAAAATTCTTAAACGCATTCAAAATGTTTTGTGTGTACATTGTTTTCACTTCTGACGTTTTCGTATTACAGTTGTTAAATTGTTTAAAAAATTAATGAGTGATGCAAAATGAAAGAGGAAGAAACTAATCCAAACTGATATTTATTAATTGCTAACCTTTTGGGTGCAAAAGACTTAGTCTGAAGTCATTTCCTCAACATATTGATTTGACCTCCTTTTTACATAATTTTCTTAAAATCATAAAAATCATAACCATAAGCAAGAATTTTTGATTTGGTACAAGAATCATAAAATAACAAGAAAGTCTACTTTGAATTTCGGTAGTTCTGAATGAATTATTTATGTATGATTTTAAGTTTAGGAGCTGTGAGTCTCTTGGACAAATACAATTTAAACATGATTAATGCTCTAATTTTAATGCTAATTAAATAAAAGATTATTTTTTTTCGTAGTGTAAAATCAATCCAGTGATAGCCAATTTTGGAAAACGTTGATTTTTTTTCAGGACTTACACTAAAAAATTAACCTATTTTTGTGATTTTTTTAAAAAATGGGCTTTGCTTCCTAAAATTTAGGACCTAAATATTAAAAATTTTAGTGAACTGTTTCAGATGAATTTGCTTGCATGTGATGAAGGAAGCATATTTTTAATTTGTAGTGTAAATCTATTTAAAAACTTTCTTTAAAAAAAGCATTCAAATTCGCGAATTTAGTTTTGCTATTTTTTAAAGCAATCTTTTATAGGAAAGTTATGTGTGAAAGTTTGAAAAAATATTTGTAGTGGTGATCAACAGACCCTGTTGTTAGCATTATTCCTTTAACTTCTGAAGTCATGTAGGCCTCTCTTTCCACACTTCTTATTGCACACAGAGTACAACATTGTTATTTTCTATTTGGCTCCCTCTTTACTCTTTTTACATGTAACCTACTCACTTCACCTGACCTCACCTCCCTACACTTTTTTAGTAGTCAGCTTGCTCATAAAATAATTTCCCCCTCCGTTATCTCTCTTACATTGTTCTTTCTTTATGTTTAGCTAAACAGTTTAAATCTTTGAATTGAATATTTTTATAATTATGAAAAATATTGTCGTCAATACATTTTCGTTATGAAAATATTTCATGATGAGATTCCAGGTTTTGAATTATTAGAAAATAATGTTTGACTGTTAAGAAATCAAGAAGTAACAATTTTAAAAAAAAGGGAATTCGGTATTTATTTATGAATGTTATTGTTGTCCCATTTCATTTTTTTTTTGCTCACACTGACAAACTATTTTTTTAAAAAAGGTTTTAGAATAGATTTGGAATATAAATAAATAATAAATGTTTGTAACAGTCGCAACAAAGCCAAACAAAAACTACGTATATGGCATATATGCCCTTAATGTTTTAAAAAGCTTATTGCGAGTAAGTTTGTTGAATTGAATAAAAAATTGTCTTCGAGAAGTTTTAACTTGTGAATTTATTTAATCTTATCTTATTTTGCTGCATTGCTTTAATTTAAGAATAAAGAGTAATTTTAAAAAATTAAAATAAAAAGCAACCTTTGATCTTTGGCATGTGAATCAGCAACTTTCAGTAATGCGAGGACAATTTACGCGCGTGTACGCAGACAATAATCCTACTTACACATTTTAGTTTTTTCTTCATTATTTTTTAGTGCACCCCTTTTTTCTATTTTCTTTCCTCTGGTCAATATGAAAGTATTTTTTCCAACTGACTCTTAGTGAATCACATGCAACTTACTCATCCATCATAGCCATTATATCAAATGATGAAAAAGATATTTTATGAATTTGAACACCAACAAAAATGTGACACATGATTTAAGAACTTGAAAACCATTAAAATGCATTATTTAAAAACTTTAGAATTTTTAGGTAATTTTACCAACTATTTATTTATACAGTACAAGAGTAAGACAAGTAGAAGCCACAAAAAAAGCAGGAAGAAAGAGGTGTGTATAAAAAGGTGAATTTGCAGAAGATACATTTCACTTTTAGAATGATTCAGTTGGCGTGCTATCAAAAAAAGGAATTTAACGGGAATGGATATTAAGACGATGTTTTGTTTGAGAAGGAAAAGGATTGATTTTTATCTGAGATTGGCTTAGGTTCTATTCTGCCCTTTACTTAGTTACCACCTCTTCTTTCTCCATCATTCCTTCCGTCCTTTTTTAATCCTACACACTTCTTTTAAATTTTAATTTACCAAAATTTCAGTTCCATTTCATTTCTCGTTTATAAAAATACTTTTACTTACTCCCACTTTTCTTTCACCTCTTTTTTTTTTATTCCATTACCAGGTCCCGTTTCCCCACATCTTTTTTTCACTTTCCTTTCTCATTGTCCCTATTGCCATCAATTTTTAAAATTTTTTTCTCCTCCTACTCGAAATTGACATTTCATAAAGATTTATGTTTAAAAAACAGAAACACTGTTAGAAGGTTCGAAGGAAAAGAGTGCAAAATTAACAATGTGAACAAAGATCATTTGAAAAGTGAAGTTTTATCTTCACTCGGTTTCGTTTATTAGTCATTTACAAACAACTAACTACATTTGCTGGACAATCATAGCTGACTACTACTGTCCAGCATAGCAACTACCAAGCCCTTTCAGCGTTTTCAGATAACCAATTTTTTTTTTCTCATTTCTGTTCTTAATTGTTTCACACACACTAAAACTTCGGACACAATTTTTGTAAAAAAAAGTGATAGTGATAATCAATTTTATTTTTAATTAATGGATAGACAATGAAATAACTGAGTAACGGTGAATAAGGAAGAAATCATCATATAGCAAATGAATGAAAGCATGCTGAAAAAGCTAGTGGCGCTAATTATGGTTGAGTAATTGACCCAACATCTATTTTTGTTTTTTAATAAATAAATTTGTATTTACAATTTTTCTCAACAAATTGTTCTGTGTTTTAAACGAAATTTGTTTTTACTCTTTCCCTTAGAATATTTTACATTTCAATTTCTTTATTATTTTTTGATTCTTAGATAATTTTTGCTTAAATTTAATTCCCATTTTTACAGGATACTACATGCTTGAGGTGTTGAGTGAGCTATATATTTTATTGCTGATATTGCCAGCTGATAGAAAGGAACTGAAGTGTAAAAAGAAAGAGAGTGGGTACCAAAGTAGGTAGACAGTCAAACAGGCACTGTTCAAATGAAGGAGTGGAAGAGAAAGGGGAATAGAGACTCGATTAGCAATCCAACTCTTACAAACCATCTGTAATCAGTTTCTGTTTCTCTCCTAACCAGTTTGCGGTGGACTTTGTGAGTATATAATTGTATGTGTGTGTGTGTGTGTGTGTGTGCTACGTCCTCCCCTTCATAACTCCTTAATACAACTATCATTAATTTCTACTACTGCCGCCGCCTCCACCACAAGTACAACAACTACTACTACCAACACTGCTACCTCTACTACATAACTACACCTACAATGATTTATGCTTCCAGCACCAGTACCTCTACAGCAGCAGTAACCCTCGGACTAGATATATCTCTTATCTGTGCCCAGTTCTACTGATGGAAAAAGTATCTCCTTGCTCCTCAGCACTTCTTTCCGTGCTATCATCTTCATGTGTTGTGAGGAGTGGCAGCTAGGAAGATAACTACTCTACCAGCTCTGCCCTTCACCATCCCAGTAAGCAGTCAACCACACTGCCTGGTTTTGTCTGTCTTCACAGACTGCACCCTAGTTGTGGATAGGCACACACGCAGTTCTTAAATCTGTCATTACAGAACAATACTAGAATGTATCCAGAAGTATTATTACTGATTTAACGTGAGCAACCCAAGCAGGAAAATACACGCAAAACAGGCTACTACATCTACTAACATTGGAAAATACATCTTACCATTTCTCATCACTCTAGAAAGAGAAGCAGCTTCACCAATAACTGGTCAGATTCCTTCATTTCATCATCTACTCACATTGTTATTGGATATATTTTACGACTACACAGTTGACGATTTTTTGTAGAAAATATTTCTTAAAACATAACAGTCAAGTATTTTTATTATATTGACTGTTTTGATTGCAGTAATTGAAACCTTTGTGAAAATAAGGAGAAAGAATTTGATGCGCGTGTGTGCATTTGTACGCGTACATAAGAATTTCGACTCTGCTTGTCAAAAGAATTCTTTTGCTCTGCCTTTGCTAACGGTGAGTTGGTTTTCTTCATTTGTGGTTTTGACAATTCCCTATACTTTATCAAGTTATTGTTAATGCCATTTATTTGGTGTTAAAAAGAATATTTTCTTCTTAAAGTTGAATTTGTAAAACAAATACTTGGATACTTTCAAGAATAATAACCTGGATAATTTAACACTTTCCGGAGTTACCTTTTCATTGGATAAGCAATATATGATTATTTTCTTTCAAGGGAAACAAAGACATAATTTTGAGGAGTGTCATGACAAAAACGTAACCTCTTGTGTGTGGATTTTTCTTTTTGGATGGTTTTTAATTATTTTTACTGAAGCTAATTTAATTGCTTCTTGAAAAAAACAAAACAAAAAAAATTGCATATAAAAAAAGGATTTTTTTCAACTTTCTAGTATTGATTATTTCTTAAGAAAGCAGAAAGAAAAATGGGTTGTTCTTTAGGAAAACAGGCAAAAAAAGAAGCTGAGGAGGAGAATCTAGTGGATAAACCAGCTGAAAAAAATGAGGAAAATGTTTTATTTGAACGTCCAGCAGCGAGCGGAGAAAATGCTCAGGAACCACTTCTTCCTGAGGATGCTGCAGAAGTGGCAAAAGAAGCAACTCCAGATACCAAAATTGACAACACAGAACTGGACATTCTAAAGGATGTAGCCAAAGTGGATGAGTCACTGACTGCTGAAGTGACTAAAGCTATGGAGGCAGCAACTGAAAAAATAGAAGCTCCCCACTCTATAACAGCTGAGGCTAAAACTACTATCACTCAAGTAACCACAGAGGGACAAACTACCTTACAACAAATTGAAAAAAAAGATGATGAAGACTTTGTCATGGTTGAGAAGAAGGATATTACTGATGACATTAAAGCAACTGCCATGGAGGTTGCATCTGAAGTAGTCAAATCAGTAACTGAAGAATGCAAGACCATGATCACTAAAGAGGTGAGCAAAGTTTCAAGTAGTACTTCTGAAAAAGTGAGTAAACTGAGCAGTGATGCTACTGAAAGTATTAATAAAATCAGTGGAGATATTTCTGAAACTGTTACCAAATACACAAGCAGTGCCAGTGAATCAGTCAGTAAACTGAGCTGCAGTAGTACCCAGGAATATAAAAGTGTGGTCACTTCATCTGTAAGCAAGTTTATGGATTCCGAGGGCAATGAAATTGAATCAACTCCTATTGTTGAAGTGAAAGAAGACGTTGTTACTGAAATGAAAGAGAAATCTGAGCAATCCAGTAAAACTGTTGAAGAGATTGTTAATGATGTAAAGCCTTCTGCTGAATCTGCTCCTGAAGCTGAAAAAGAAGAGAAAGAAGTCACTATTGTTCAAGCAGTGTCCCAGAAGGTTACTCAAGGTGCAGCTGATTTATCCGAAAAGATTGAAGATATTGTGGTTCCTGCTGTTGAAGAGAGCATTTCTAAAGTCATTACAACTGTCAAAGAATCTGTGCCAAGCTCTTTATTGGATGAAGTCATTCCAGCCACAGTAGAACAAGTTGAGACAAATGTACCTGATGTTACTGCCCCCATTGAAGTTGATCTTACTGAAACAAGTGTGGACAGTGGAAAAATTGTAGAAACTGATGTAACTGAAACTAGTGTTGATGCAATCACTGTTTCATCAAGTGATCTTCAAGAAACTAGTGTAGATAGTGGAGCTGTGCAAGAGACTATTACTGAAACCAGTGTTGATAGTCTCCTTGAATCCTCAAAGGACAACTTTCCACCACCACCTGCTTTGGAAGCAAAAGAGAATGTTGTGGAGGTGGTTGAAAAAGCAGAAGATATCTTCATGAGTGAACATGAAAAGCAAGTTGAGGCTAGCCAAATTTTAGCAGCTGATCTGATGACTGCTGAGGTCCCCTCTGCACTGCCTTCTCCCAAGGGTGCATATGAAGAAGACATGCTATTACCAACTGAGTCTGTTGAAGATTTTACAAAAGCAAGTAAAGAAGAAATAACAGTTGTTAAAGAACCTATTGCAGAAGAAGTAAAACAAGAGATCCCTTTGCCTGTAGCTCCCATCACTGAAGAGGTAGTTGAAGTTGGGGATAACATTGTTGAAGATATTCAAGAACAACAAAAAGAAAAGATTGAACAAGAGACTGAGGATATAGCAGTGCAAGAAGTTGTACAAGAAACCAAACCAGAAATAGTGGAAGAGATTGATCAAAGTGAGTCTGAACCAGAAATAGTGCAGGAGACTGAGTTAAAAGAGACTGTGTCAGAAATGATACAAGATATTGAAAAAGATGAAACCGAGGCAGAAGTGGTGCCGGAGTTTGAGCAAGAAAAGACTGAGCCTGAAGCAGTAGAGAATGTTAGTCAAGAGGCTAAACAAGTACAGGAGATTGGGCAAGAAGAAACAGAACAGGAAGTAGTGCAAGAGATTATGCAAGAAAAGATTGAACCAGAAGTACAAGAGATTGAACAAGTAAAGACTGAACCAGAAGTACAAGAGATTGAGCAAGAAAACATTGAACCAGATGTGCAGGAGACTGAGCAAGAAAAGACTGAATTAGAAATACAGGATATTGAGCAAGAAAAGGCTGAACCAGTAGTAGTTCAGGAGATTGGGAAAGGAGAGCCTGAATCAGAAGAAGTGTTACAGGATATTGAAAAAAGTCTGGAACAACAAGCAGAAGAACCAGTAGTACAAAACTTCAGTGACGAAAAAGAACTATGTGAAATACCAACAAAAGAAGTTATTGCAGTTGAAAGTGAAGAGGTCATAGATTCCAAGGTTGAAAAGGATAGCATTTTAGCTGAGGCATCTACTCTCCCTACCTTTACAAGTGAAAGTTCAGAACATACTGAAAATGCTGCTGCTGAAGCAGTAACATCAACACCTGAAGTTACATTTGAGGAAGCTGAAACGCAAGAAGTAATCAACAACAGCCAAGAAGAGAAAGTTGAAATTTCAGATGTGAAAGTACCCGTTATTGAAAACATCGAACACATTGAAAAGCTTGAGAATGAAAATGTTTCAAATGGACCTGGACAAATAGACTTTACTGGTTCCATTGAACAAGTGCCTACTACTGCTGCCAACATTGTAGAATCTGTTTTAGATAGTGTAAAGTCTGAAATTGCTGCTGCTGTAATGGAGGAGTTACCTGTGCAGAAATCTGCAGTTGTCTCTGAAAATGATGTGGACAGTGAGTCCAGTATGCTTAGTTTTTCACAGGATATACAGTCACTTCCTAATGGAGAAAATCAGGTCCAAACACTGGAAGGTATGCCGTAGTTGTTTACCTGCTTTGTCTTTTGGTGTGTCCTATATTTGGAGTTACCCCTCCTGAAAAAGCTTACTACGACAGACATACATTTCTACTACTACCATTAGCCTGAATGTTCGCATGCTACTCCTTGCCACTGGATTGCATTGGGACTTGCTGCAGGGGACCTTTGTGACTCTCTTTAGAATCTTTCTCTCTATATAGGTGTACGTGTGTGTATGTATATATATATATATATATATATATATATATATACACACGTTTACTGTTTGAAATAGTATAAACTAAACATGCATCTACTAAGTATGCAGACCGAAGAACACACGTGCAGAACATTTTTCTTTTATTTTGGAATTGAAGTCAGCAAGAATGACTGCTGACTATATTGTGGTTCTAGGTATTTTCTACTAAAAGATTATAGTATTTTTTTTGTATGTGACAATTCTTTACATTTTGCTATCATTAACTGATTCAAGAAGTTTTATACCTCTTCAAGAAATTGATTAAATCTTTTTAATTGTAAATGATTTTTGTGGATATATTTTTATGTGGTGACACCCTGCAGAAAAGTCCATTGTCTTTGCTCTGTATATTTTTTTAAACAAAACCCAGCTCGCCAAAATTGTGCGCCAAGCATGCCTCCAGTATTATGAGTTGAACATTATTTTTTTTTTTTTTAATGAAAAAGTATGATTGGAAGGAAAAGAAAGAAGGAAAGAAATAGACATGTTGATATTTGAAGCTAATATATTGTCCATATTTTTTTTTAAAGACTAAAAATGAAACTGCAGAAAAAATAGATCATGCAATATGAAAATCTAATTTTGTGAAAATATTTTTTTAATATCTATTTTTTTTTATTTCTAGTTATTTGAATAATTTTTACTATTATATTATACTTCTGTATAGCGATTTTCATATTTTTGTTTTAAAATTTGCGTGTATATCATGATTTTTAATAACTCGATAATACTGTCATTGTTACATTCTTTAAAATAAAATATAAAACCATGATCAATAACGTTTTTAATTGACATTTTGAGGTACAGTGTTACTTCCCTTTTAACGGATTTAGTGTTGTTACTGTTAGTGTTACACCTTTTAATTGATTAATAAATTGTGATAAATAAACAAATTGTCAGTAATAAATGAAAAGTAGATGCTTGATTTTTATTTTTAGTCTACTTTGTTTATAAAATCTTTTTTAAGACTTGATAATTAGTAAGAAAAAAAATTAAATACACTTAGTAAATAAATAGCATGCTTGAGCAAAAAAAAAAAAAAAGTTCTTCTTACTCCAACTAATCCAAGCCTTTGTTTGAAGAAAGGCATAGGTTTTTTACTTTTAAATTCTAATTATGGTGGGTGTTGCTGTGATAAGGTAATTAAAAATGTATGTTCTGATGTTTTAAATAGATTTTTAAACGATTTATTACGTTTTCGGTTGAATGATTTATGCAGATGACCCCTAAAAACATTTTTTTAGTTTTTTCTCATTTTACTAACTGACCTAACGAGAAACAATGTACGTGTCACCTTTTCATTTATCCATGTGTATAATACCTTACGTATGTATGTAATGGTTAATTAGTTGGCTATAATGTTTCCCACATAAAACTATTTTTACACTAAAGCCGGAAAGGGTCAAGTTTCAAGTATTTTTTTTGTGTCAGCATCTTTTTAATTCTCACATTTTCCTTTTGTAACAACATAAACAATGAATGAACATTACTGATGACTGTTCATATTATGAGCATTTAGCAGTTTATGCTTTCTTTGAGTTTGAACTTTATACAATTTATGGACCCACACATACATTTTGTTTGGGAAACAACATTTCTTGGTGTAATCATTCAAAAAATCATTGCCAACTAATTGATCACGTGGTATTTGTATGTATCAATTGTCAACATACATTATTGCCAATGACTGTGTGTAGTGTACATTACAAATTTACATGTCCTTAGATCACACATAAAGTCTAAAGATGTACATATGACACAAATGCATTTTTTTCCTTTTTTTTACTGTAAGAATACCTACTCACATGCATTGTGAAAATCTGATGCATCGACAACTTTTATTTTGGTGTTTTTACTTACTTACTTAGCGATATTGTTAAAATTATCGCTGGAACAATTGTACGCGTATAAATAATTATCTGTAAATGATTTTTAAATAAATTCTGATAAAAAATATTCTAATTTTTTTTAATGAGAGATCACATTTTGTTTTGACCTGCAAATCTTGTGGTAGTTAGTAGCGAGCAAACATGGCATTGGCAGTGTAATTGGAGTCCACTGGAGTTTTCTTTATCTGAAAGTGAAGGAGTTTCATGAAATGGCCAGGTGTAGTTGAAGGCGGTGATTACATTTTGGGAGTTGTCTTGCACCAGAAAATTTTATATAATAAAAGATAAAACCCCGATTCCGAGCAAGCAAATACACTTTTTTATGAAAATGCAAATACGTATGCATAATCACACGCACGCACACAGAAACACACACACACACACAAACACTATACCCCCCCCCAAAAAAAATCTTGGAATTAAAAAAGAAAAAATCTTAAGTCAAAGTGTGTAGCATGTAGATTCATTGCTCTTCTCTGTATTCCAAAACATGGTACGGATTTAAGGAACATTTTGTTTCTTTCTTGGTGCTGGGCAGCAACAACTGACCTTGAACAACAAGTTTATTATTTTTATTCCTATGCATATGTGTAGCCTCACTTGCGTTGCTGTGAGTGTGAATCGTTATGAACAGATACAACTTCAAGACAGAGAAGCATAAAAAGTACATCGAGAAAAGCCAATCCACTGTACTCATTTTAAAATGAGAATTACTGTTTTTTTTTTTCCTTTTTTGTTTTTGCTGTGTCAATGAATTGAAAGTGGTAACTGATAATGAGTGGAAGTATCATTGTTTTCTATTCAGTTTCCAGCTTTTCATTGCAATAAATTGTAGCCATGTTTTTCCATTCTTGGAGAACATATTTTTACTAATAATAAGTTTATGTCAGTGTCACCTTTATAAAGGCTACCCCTTCTCAACTAAAACCGTGTGCATATGAGTGTTTATTTAAAAACTAATACTTCGTATTAACTGGCTAAAAAACGGTGTATTGATTAAAAAAGGGATTAAAGCTGTTTCTTTTTATTGGATATGATGGGGTATTTATATCCTATTTTATGGATTGAATTCCTATAATCTGTGATCTTTTGAACTTTGATTTTTTTTATTATTATTTTCATCTTAAAAAATTGATTTAGAAATCTTAGTGAACAGGCATCTTCTGTGAACTGATATACACTTCCATTGTAAAAATCATTTACATCGAAAAAAAAAAGGCTATACAAAAAAGCTAAGATGAAAGAAATAAAACTTGTTTCTATCAATAAGTTATCTTTATTTTATTTTTTTTTTTATTCTAAAGATCACGATACTGTCTTCCTAGGGAGCTGTGAACTGAGCAAAAATAAATAAATAAAAAAAAAACAAAAATGTTCAATCTAGATATTTTTTTATTGCTTGCTTTTAAACTGCTACAAATGGTTTGATGATAAAACTGGCATTAATAGCCTAAATGTGTCTATAACTGCTGCGTGAAATAATTCTTGTGATTAATATTCAAACTTCTTGATGAAATATGTTAGAAAATTGTTTTTAAAGATTTCCATTTGATAATGAATTTCTTGTATGTAGGGGAGATTCAGTCCTTTACATAATGACTCAATCAATTTGCATATTTTAAAAATATGTACACATGTTTTTTTGTTTTTTTTTTTTGCTATATTTCTTTCATTTTTAATGTTCAGCATTTTTTTTTCTTTTTTCTTACCAAACCAAATGTATTCCAAACTGATTAAAAAAAGTATGAAAATGAACATTTTTGAAGTCGTTAGTTGCAATTCAACTCTTTCCTTCCTTTTTTTCCAGTGAGAGCAAGAAGTGGCAGATAAGAAAACATTTGCAAACAGCAATAATATGGAATAAATAATTTTTTAATAGATTTATTAATTTTGAAATTAAAAAAATGTCTCGCTTTAAGTTTGTTTATCTCTAGAGATGTATTTCTTTAGCGTATACTCTCTCGTAGCATGCGACTTTTGAAGACGTAATTTAAAAAAAAAGATGGTCGCATCATATGAGATAAAATTTTATGTACTACTGAACAGTACAATAAATACCTCATGTATGATGCGGCCCCTTAAAATTAGCTTCAAACCTTCAAGTAAATCTTCAAAAATCAAAAGTCGCATGATACGCGAGTATATACGGCAATTTGAACTTTTTGATTGTGGTATTGTCATCCAGTTATCTTGTTTTTTTTTAATTTTTATGTGTATTTCATAATTCATTTCATATTTTCATGCATTTAACAATTATGTATACAGAGTGTGATGGATAGATTGTCTAAATTACGCAAAAATGGAAATAACAGTAACACTGACATTGACATCTCATTTTATTTCCCAAAATTACACAAAAAATATCTTGAAATAAAAAGTGAATTTATTCAATAAAATCGCCATTGGCTTCAACCACGGCTTCCAGACAACTTCATAACTTGCAACTCTTCTGGACAATCTTCTTATTTAATTTGGTGAATCCTTGCCTTCAGTTTATCTTTGGTCTTTTGCTCAACTGCACCCCACAATAATCTGGCTGGAAAGTTAGGTGGTCAGATGTAAGGTGTGATATGGACATAGAAATTGTCCGACAGCCATGACTGGGTTCTTCTTGTGTTTTATGGTGCAGAGTTCTATTGCCAGACATATGGTTTTCCAGCAGCCACCCTCTTGACCCAAGTAGCACTACCTCTTCAAAGCACTTGTAGGCTTCTGTGCGGAAAATGAATGGAGGTATAGTGTCACCATCAACAGTGATCACTCCAAACACCTTTGTAATCACTATTAGACTCATCCACCTCTTCCCAAATCCTCTGCACTGTCCTCAGATTGATATCCAGACACTCTGAATTGTTTGTATCGGAGCTTCCAGTGCAAATGCTAAACAGTACCGCATACCATTTCCAAATTTCTGTGAGAGTAAATTGCATCATGGTGCTTTTTTTCTCACAGACGATGCCCAACTGGCCGTACTATACTGTGCAATAAACAAAATAAAAAACAGACAATACGCATACATAAAATTAAAAATTGTAAAATGATGACAATTTACCCATCGCATCCTGTAATAAAAACTGTTTTAAAGAGTAACTTAAAAATATATTGAATTACTGACATAGCAGTTAAAACTGTTTGCATAAAATGGGATTTCTTGTAATAAGTATTTATTTACAAAGCTTGTAAAATGATGAAAATATATATAGTGCTTTGATAATATAAATGTTTTATAAAATTAAACTTCTTGTGTTACTATTTTTCAGATTTTGTCAAGTCAATAAAATTGACTTTTTAATAATTTCTAGTGTATTTTTAAATTATTGTTTTCAATATCTTAGCAATACCAACAATTTATGAGTCATCAACCTCCTCATAACTTAAAAATGAAGGATTATAGCACATGGCAGTCAAATATTTTTCTTTTGCTTAAAAGCTTTTCCATTTTTTTTATAATAGTAACATTTTAAAATTGTATTGCTAGTTCATTTTAGTTACAGGATTTTCTCATAAGTAATCCACTTTAACATGATTCATACTTTAGTCAGGAGTTGCTTCTAGATTTAGTGATAGTCATTTATCTTGCAAAGAATAAATTTTAATATTTTCAAAATGATTTCATTCATAAAATAAAAATTTGGGGTGCAATTTTGCTCTTGTCAATTATACATGTAAATATGAGTAGTGCAGATAAAATGTGTAAGTCTTGTCTGTTTACATTAGATTAAGAATTTATATAAAAGTGTTTTTAACTGTTATTAATAAAACCGTTTTTGAAATATGATGTTGTATTTTGTATTCATATATTTAGCTGTATTCAGTAAAACTGATACTCTCTTATAATTTTTATTTTTAATTACTTACAATTGATATAACTAGCTTTTTAAATGCATAAAATTTATCTTAGAGTATATGAAAATTGGATAAGTTTTAATTTAAGAATTTTCAATTTTGCTTCATTCATAATTTTAGTTATATGATCATATAATTATTCTTATTCAATATTTTCTTTTTCTGGTCACTTCTGATATGTATTTGATATGTCTATAGTTTGGAATTGTGCTTTTGTTTTATTGCTCTAGTTGTAGAAGTGATTATTGTTTCTATCAAGCATTACCATTGTTACAATTGGAGCATTTTTTTTAATACTAACTCATTTATTTTCACGTTATTTGTTTTTTGAAATTTTCAATTTTTAAAATTGATATTCCGATTAGTTTATTTTAAATATAGTACTGATATTTCATGTAAAAATGCAATGTTTTTTTTATTGTAACACATGATTTTAACTAATACAATCTATTTCAGTGTATTATATTATATTTCTATATTCTTACTTGATAATTGAATATTTATTCAAGCAACTTTAAAAAGTTATACCCTATACATAGCTATAGAACTTTCTAAACAATGTTAGGTTTAATCATTGCAATAGGAACCCCAATTTATAGTAAATGGATGAAGTGAGTTTAAACAATGATTTAAGTTAGTTACTTTTCTTTTTTGAAAAAACTATTCAGTATAAAATTTAAATAAAAATAACTAAGCTTTCTTGTAAATATTTCTACCCTTGATTATCTGAATTTTACATGATTGTATACTGTGGACATGGTATACAAAAATTTTGTTCAAAGTCTACATGTCAATTATTAAGTCTTTTTCAGTCTTGTTACAAAAAATATTATTTTGAAAATTATCTATTTTTTGATAATTTAATAACTAAATTCATTGTTTCATACACAGTAGATTTTATACAAGATTACATAAATTTGGCAGGTATAAACACCTAATATTTGTCCTAAACAGTTTTCAATCTAGCAGAAAGTTTTTGCTGTAATAATCTGAGTGTTATATGCTATATGTAAAATGTTTGTCAAAATGTATACATATTTTTCTATCAATTAAAAACTTTGTAACTCCTGATAAATAATTATAAAATTTATTAAAAGGCCAGTATACACACTACAAAATTAAAAAGATTCTACAATTAATTTCACAATATGTTAAATATTGTGGATATAGATGTATTTGTGAAAGAAAGCTTTTTAATATTAAACCTTAGGATAAATGACTTCATCTTCCCTTCAGATATACTAATAACAAATGAATTTATTAAAAGTAAGAGTGTTTATTTTACAGATTTTCTACTTGTAAAAACATTTTTAGAAAGAAAAACTGCCTCCCATCATTTTTTCTTATATGTTGGAACTTTTTTTGCTTGTCATTTACTAGTTTGTTTTATTTGTACAAAATCCTATTATTTGTCATCAAGACAAAAGGACAGGTCAAAATAGATAATGTTAAAAAAAATAATTTTCATTTTTAGTGTAAATAATAAGGCTGAAGGAAGGGACTTTCATATGGTTTGTCATACTTTTCAAGACATTAATTAAATTAGAAAATACCATTTCCTACTTCTAATGCCTTCTAAATATAAATTTTAAAAGAGAATGAATCATTTTACATGAAGTGACTTATCCTTCCATCCAGAAATCTATAAAATCTATCTATTATATTGCCAGAAAATATTACTTTCTGTTACCTAATTACAGAAGGAAAGAAGTAAATATATTAATCAAAGTAGACTAAAAATTTTGTTTTATGAACAGTTTTGTTTTTCATCACTCCTATGATCAGGTGTTATTGTAAGGTTGCTGGATAGCTGAGCATGTGATCAACTCCTTCCACATGTTTTGGTAGGTATTCATTCATGCATAGTGTATCTTGTGAAAAATAGACCTGGAATAGCCCATCTATCTCCAGGTCTATCTACAGTTGAGATTCTCAAACTTGAAGGCTTGGTTTGGTTACAGGCATGTGATGATTCAGTCAGAGAAACCCTTTGCCTTGGCTGTTGACATATACTGCTAGTAGTTCAGTCCCATGTGCAGATTTTGTCTGCAACCAGTTGAGACTAACTCCCTAGCTAAGTTCAATAAAAAAAATATAATTTATATTTTTGGGCTGTTCTGACAGGTTATTTCTAATTTATCATTAACTTGAGGATATCACTTAAAGTTAGCTATTCTTACACTATACATGACTATACTTTAGCACCTTTTTGTTGATTTCCATTGAAGACAATCATTTTTTAGCCTTTGCATTTTAAACTGATATTGAAAGTAAAAATAGGTTGATTGGAATATAAATATTTTCCTTCAGGCAATTCCTTTTGATACATCATTTAATTTATGACTGTCATAATGTCTAATAAGTGCAGAAACTCATTTTTTCCTCATCTTGTTTAATGGTGGTACATTCTTCTTCTTCTTCTTCTTCTTCTTCTTCTTCTATGTGCCCTGTCCCTTCAGGACGTAGGCGATCATGGTTCTCCACGTCTCCCTATCCCTTGTGGCTCTTAGTATGTTTGTTCCTGTTACTCCTGTCAACCCCCGTTCCGTCATCCACCTGATCAGGCCCTGCAAATATGTTATCCGCTGCCTTTCTCTGTCTCTCTTTCCTTCTATCTGGCCAGTCAGTATCAGGTTCTCCAGGCTCTCCTTCCTCATTGCATGTCCTAGGAACTTCAGTTGTCTCTTCCTGATGCTCAGCATCAATTTCCTTTTTGTTACCATTCTTTCCAACATCTTATCATTGCTTGCATGCTCAGTCCATGATATCCACAGCATCCTTCTGTAGAACCACATTTCCGCTGCTTCCAGTTTTGTCCTCATTTTCGATGATATTGTCCAGCATTCACTGCCGTATTGAAGAACTAGTAGTCCAGCACTCTTTTCTTTGTTTCTAGTGAGATTTTCCTGTGTGTTAGTACTTTACTCAGCTTCTGGAACACATCCTTTGCCATGCCAATTCACCTTCAGATCTCTGTGTCACACTTTCCATCTCCTGTTAGAACACTTCCTAGGTATTTAAATTTTTGTACTTGCTTGATTCTGGTATCTCCCACCTGTATTTGGCATTTTGGGTTGTACCTTTTTCAGATGACCATGCACTCAGTTTTCTTAAAGTTTATTTGTAGTCCTTGTCACTCTCCGCCACTACCTTCTGTATGAGGTCTTGTAGTTTTCTTTCCATGTCCGCAATCAGCACTGTATCTTCTGCATACCTTATGTTGTTCAAGTTGTGGCCTCCAATAACAAATCCCGGCCTGTCATCTAGGGTCCTCAAAATATTCTCGCTGTAATGGTTGAACAAATCCAGTGAAAAGACACATCCTTGTCTTACGCCCCTTTCTATCTTTGTAAATCTACTGAGATCATTACCTGTCCGTATGCAGGCCGTTTGCTGCCAGTAGAGATTCTTGATTACTCTTATGTCTTTGCCGAAAATGTCGAGGCTGCCGAGCATCTCCATCAATTCTTTGTGTCGTATCTTGTCGAATGCCTTCGCATAGTCAATGAAACATAGGTACAAGTCTTTCTTCATTTGTATTGCCCTTTCGGAGAGCATTCTAATCATGAATCATGAATATGGCGTTCTTTGTTCCAGTGTCTTTGACGAACCTGCACTGTTCCTGCCCTATCTCTGGCCTGATTCTGCTTCTTGCTCTATTCATCAGGATTCTGACAATCAGTTTTGTAATGTGACTCATTAAGCTGATAGTTCTGTGTAGTTCACACTCGTTTGCACCTGGTTTCTTCAACAGTAAGGGTGAAAAACTATTTGGAAATATATGGGTCATGAATTCTTCAATAATCTTCTACAATCGTTTCATGATTATACAATAGAAAAAAGAATAATCTTTGATGTCCTTCAAATCACTACAGTGAGCACATTCTAGCAAATCTGCTAGTCCTATTAAAAAGTTTTGCTAATCCTGCACAGATACTTCAATTTATGTACTTAAAGCAACAAAGTAATGTTCCTTCTTTCTCAAACCATGCCATTTGATTGTCTAATCCAGTGACTTTTAATATAATGCTTTCCTTGACAACAGTTAGATTTCTGTGCAGCCAATCATAAACTTGAGAAATTCTGAAAATGTGTTAATATTATTGAAGGAACACTTGTTTCAGGGCTTTTGTTAAACATTTTTCTTCGTAAAGTGTGTGCTTCAGAAGCTTGGAAAGGTTTCTTTTTTTTTTTTTTTTTTTTTTTTAGTATAAAAACTGGCTGTTGTTGCTTTGTATCAACACAGTTTATGAAGTGTAGCCATGGCATCTGACTGGTTTCCAATTCTTAGAAGATTTCTTAATGCATCTACTCATGCTAGGTAGGTGATAATAATGTAATTACTGAGAGTTAATAAACGATGTAGTGATAAAGATTTAATTCAAACATTTTAGGGCTCTCTTTTAAAACAAGTTTCCTTCAAAACTCCAAAGTAGCCACAACTGTCTCTTGTACCTTCAACCAGATTTTTTTCAAATGAAAGCTGTTCCTAAAGCATCTTCTATTATTAGTCCAAGTGAAGAGATCCAAGTTAGAACAAATTCTCTAAACACTCAACTAATTTTTTGCATTTAATTTTGGCCCCTATTTCTACCTCATTTTGATTTTCTTGGTGACTATCTAAGTATTGCTCATTAAAAACACTCTGTGTTTCTCTAAGAACTAATGAGATACAAAAGAAAGTTGTATGATTAAAGCTGCTTTAGTTGAAATTGTTAAAACTCTATTACATTTAAGAAAGTCATTTTGTAAAATTTATTTATTTGTTTTTGACTAAACAGGTACAAAAGTAATATGTACATCATATGCAAACACAAACTTTCTTGGATCCCAAAACCATCCAATAAATGACTTCTAAAGAAAGTAACATTGTAAAAAATTATAGAGTAAATTTTATAAATCCAAGTTCTGGTTTGAAGTTTTATATAAGTATAAGTGTGTAGACATAAGCCATTGATTTGACATTTATCATTCTTTATTACCATGCTTGCATAACAGAGCTAAATATATAAGCATGTGGTGGTAAAGAATTGTCTTTTCTATAAAGAAATACAATTACACTTTATATAAGAATACATAACTCTTTGTATTATGTTTAACATTGTGATCAGTTATTTGGAAGTTCAGTATATTTATATTAACATTGGGATGAATAGCATTTATGTTATTTCTTGTTTTATGATTATTCAGGCAATAAAACTACTGAATAGTCTTTAATGTGTACAAATTACAATTGGTATGTTTTTCAATGTAATATATTTTCTCTGTGTGTCATATATATATATATATATATATAACTACAATATATTTGTAAAAAGATAATATGAATAAAGCCAAAAGGAAAACTAATCTTAGCCAATATATTTTGTCCTCTGATGGACTTTATCAAGGCAAATGTGAGGATTTTAATTCGTAACAAGTATTTATAAACAAAAGTAAAGACATTATTTTTTCAAAATTATGAAGTTTAAGAGATGTTTGTTTAATCAGACTGACCGTTTAATTTAGAAAGTGCTACTTTAATTAAGAGAAAGCAGTTTACTATGATGAAAATATATAGAAAGTGCTTTAATTGTTAAATTATCCTCAATAAATTTGTGTCCAAGTTCTTGAATCATTTTCCCATTTTTGGAGATCTATTATCACAATGTGAGATACTTAATAACAAATGTGATAAAAGTATAAGCAAAAATGAAAAGAAACTAAATTAAATTGGTTAGGCTATATACCCAAGCACATTTAAAAAAAAAAAAATTGCCCCCTCTTCTTTATGCATATGTATAGTTACATCGCTTTAATCTAATGAAGTCGTAAAAGGCAAAATATGTCATATGAAAATATTTTTCCACTTTGTCAATAATATTAATTGCAGGTGTTAGCATTTTAATATAGATTTGGTTGGGATAGACATTAATTAGTTTGGAGTGTATCAGTTATTTTTTTACAGTTATGATTTACGATATGGCGTTAACTTTCTCTAAGAAATATTAAGTCAAAGTATTTAATTTAATTTAGGTACCTCCACTTATTTTTGATATTTAAATTTTAAATTGAATTTTTAAAAATAAGAATGTTTTCTTGAAGCTTTTAATTTAGTTTTAATTGAAAGTAAAATGATTAAAATTACTAGTTTCAGTAAGCAAAATACTCTGGTGTATTTCCAACAGAAATTATATTAACTGGAGTCTAAAAATTAGAGATTTAAACATTTTTTTTTAATTTTTTGGCCATTTTTGAACTATCAACACATTTGTAAACCAAAGTTAATTCTCAGGTTTAAAAATCTTGCAAAAATAAAATATATATCTGTGACACATTATTTTTGGATAATTAGCAAATTTCAAGTTAATTAATCTGATTTGAAGCAAAAATAACTTGCTTATGACATGAAATTTTGAATAAAACAATTTCTTAATCAGAAAGGTCTGATTTGTTTACCTTTCCACGAGGCGATGGCAGCGCTTGTTATCAATCAGTTTATATGTCTGGAATTATGGTGACCAAAAAATGACAATCCAAGTGAACATTTTGACCTTTTCATGACAAGTCTCTTATAAGTTTCCATAGTAAAAAAAAAAATGTACAGTTGAACATAAAAAAAAAATTTTTAATTTTAAAAATCTTAATTCTAAATGCTTTAAAATTTTCAGTTTGTAAATATAGTCTTTACTTAAATTAATAACCAAAGACACTGAGTGACTGGAAGATGTTTGAAACTTTATAAATTATCATAATTAGTGAAAAAAAAAATGAAAACAATTCTTATAAAAAATCATTATTCATCAAATTTTTTTTTTCAGAATATGATATCCTAAAAATTATATTATTTATAAAATCAATTAAAACTTTACATTAAAAACAGCATAGCTTTAATGCATTTTTGATTTTACTATTCAGAGCAGATTTTTGCAAAAATGGTCTGGTAATTAAAAAAAATTATATAATTTACATTTACCAAAGAGTCCTGCATTTAACTAAAAAAAAATGGATATAATGAGTTATATATAATGCCATTAATTGGAGTGGGGCGGGGAGTAACAGATGTAAAAAAAATATATATATATATTTTTGCCAAGATTTTCCAAAAATAATAATTGCATAAATAACTTCATTCATTTGTGAATAATTCCTGAAAGTTTCATTAAAATCAGACAGTTGATTTTTTGCAAGACTTTCCAAATTAACATGTCTTTCAACACTAAAAATTGACTTGCATAATATTACATTTGCCATCATAGTAATATTACATAAGCATGGGGTGGATCGCTGACGGAAAAGTTTAAGTTTAAAAAGGATTAAAAAATGTTGATCTTTCCTCTTAATAATAAAATAAACATTTTGATGTTAAAACTTGTTTTTATTAAGTTTGAGCCCTTTTAACATCATGCTATGTCATTATTTTGGGCTAATGAGTTGAGGTACCTATATAAAGTGCATTATTTTTTAGATAAACTGGTCTGTGATTGTTGCTGAATTTGAAGCATCAAATATAATCTACAATTAGACTGTATAAAAGTTTGTCAGATAACATTTCTTTCAATTAACTAGTGCTTCTGTTGTGTGGAGCATGATCCAAGCATTTACTTTTTTCTGAAATATTACATATCTGTACTATCTTCTAAAGTATAAAATTACCAGTTTGTATACATTTATAATAACTATATTAGTCATCATTGTTGCTATAAAATATTGTTGCCTACTTAATGTAAAACATTGTCATGAATCCATTATGAAAAAAAATTCAAATGGCTTCTCTTAATCTAGGTAGTGTCATTTATTCCAACCAATGATAATAAGAAGCCATCAGAATGATTTGTCTAAATATTTCTATACTGTTTGGCATACAAAATATTTATCAAAATGCTTACCAAAATGTTTATATATATTTTTATATAAAATTCACCAAACTTAAAGGATAATTGAATTTTAGAATAATAGTTAAACTGAGGTGCAGGGTTTCTCTTACTGAAGTGGAATTAATGATATTGCTTCAGTAAATGACATGCTCACACTGATTATATACAAATAATTTAATTGATTAGACTCAAAAGCATCGCTTTATATAGAATTTCTAAAATGATACATACACATATTTTTTATTAAGCTTATTAATTATTATAATTAAATTTTCAATTTAGTACAGCATCGAATCAGTAGTCATTGGCAGTTACCGTTGTATTATAATAGCACAATATTATAATATAGACTATATTTAGTGTAATATCTTAGTTTCTTTGTATAAATAGTTAACATTGTTATAAGATTCATGAGTGATACCTTTATGAAGTATTAGATTAGCTAAAAAAATTTTTTGTCATTTGATGAAAAGGTTACTTGATTGGACAGTGACAATTCATCAGCAAGTATTTTTAAAAGCCTTTGTGAATATTTTACAACAATGTGGATTATAAGATGTCATAAAGCAAATGAAATGAACTACCACTACCCATAACAAAGGAAACCTTTCATCCAAATTTGATTAAAAGAGAATCCTATAGTATAAGCATTTTGTAAAGAAATAAATGATTGATTCAAATACTACTCCCAGTTAGACCAATTGAAGGTGACACAGTTTTCAACAAAAACCATCTAGAATTAGTTAAAATACATAATATTCCGTCAGAGTAATGCTAGACGGCATATTTATTTTGTGGCCTGATAAAAATGGTTACAATTTGGCTGGAGTGTTTTTTTGGTCATCCATTGTATTCACCAGACATTGAATAGAATAGATGAGCAAAAAACATGAAATATTTTTTGTTAAATGGTATTGAAAAATAGATTGAATTTTATAAAAGTCTGTCTGCAAATGTATTTGAAAAATATTAAAAACTTGAAAATCTCTGTTTTACTTTATTCAACCTTTTATTTGAACTGTTAATTACAGTTAATGTAAAAATGAATATTTAAAAGTTAAATCTTACTGAGTACCTGTTAATTCTTTCTTCTGTCCTTTTCACATTCATTCATCTTGTCTCTGTCTAGGATGGAAAGGTCAGCTGACTCATTGTACTGTCATTTTTTAATGCTACCTTCTCATTTTTTTATATGACATTCCCCAAATTTTTCCTTCTTTTCTAATTATTCACTTTACATGTACATTAGATCATGAATTTGTCTGTATCTATAACCTTTCATTTTACCTAATTTGATATATTACTAAATATTAACTGACAATTTCCTGATTTATTACCCACTGAAAATAAAATTCTATTTTAAAATTTCTTATAAAGAAACTATTTTTGTTAATAACCACTTTTAATTCATATTAAATAGAAAAATATAAAACATATTTTCTTACAAAAATTTAACTTTTCTTCTGTTTTGATAGCTTCTAAATTATACAATAAAAATAAATCTTAATACATGAATAGGAGGAAGTATAAGTTTATCTTCAAATGTGCTATTACAGAAAACAATAATGATTTTTCAAAATCATTTATAACCATAAAATATTTTGATATTGCTAAAAAGTTAACAAAGATACTTTTATTATACAAAATGAAAAATAAACATAAAAATTGAAATCTGAATTTATCTACACTAACAGAAACCATCAAAAACATACTGTTTCTATTTTTTTCATATTTAACTGTTTTAGTGATGAGATCTAGAAGAACTAAAAGTTACTAGTAAAATGAAATAAATTTATCTTTTGCACATATATTACAAAATAAACAATTTCTTCATTAATTATCATTTGTAACAAGGTACTTTCAATGTTTAGGACAATTCAAGTATATTTTTAAAATATTTGGGATATAAAAATACATGTAATATGTTACTCCTTTTTTTTATTTGATAAAATGATGAATATTTTGGCAAGTCATGTTTTACAATTTTTTTCATTTTTGTTAATATCAGTATTTTCAGTAATTCTTCAAGCATAATTTGAAAAAAAAGCAAGTCATCCAGTCAAAGATTTGTAGCCTAATTTACATGTCATAATGTTCATCAATGCAATCATAGTAGTCATTTATGATCCTTCAGTTTATTACAATATTTCATTTGTAAAATTTTTATTCATTATGCAAATGAATGTTTATTTTTCTCAGTTCATATTTCTCATTCTTGAATCCTTATTTAATTATTTATCTCTTTATATATGCAAGGATAATTGGTGTTAGCTGTTAGTTTATGTTCATAGAATTCCATGAAGTAGAGTTTATTTTTGTCTCAGTGTTTATTATTTTTCTTAATGTTGCATAGTGTTGCTTTATGATGCGACCAGTAGCCAACTTTCTGTTGTCTAATTTCTTCCTCTACACTTTATTTATCCTATTACCAACATATGCAAATAGGTAAAAACATATTTGTTGATCTCACTACACCTTTCTAAACCAAAGAGGGTTTAATGCCTTTCATTGTTCTTGAAATTATTCTCCAACTTCTTTCCTCCACTCACCCTTGAGGTTTATATGCTGTCCTTTTTAATAGAGATTTTGATCTCATTTGATCTTTTTCCATATCTGAGTTACTCCTGCTATCATTCATAGGCTTGTTTTCTATTACATTTTCTTGATCTAAAGAACTCATCCTTTCTCCTTTGTCAAGATCTTCCTCCATCACAATTTCTGGGTCTTATTTGGTTAGAATGAGCCATTGTTTTTCCCTTTCTTTGACATAATAGCTGTATAATATTCCCTTTGCATGATAAAATTAGCTTTCTCAGGATTTGCTACTGTCTTTTTGATGTTAATAGTGATTTTATTTGTCTTTCCATTAATGCAGATTGGCTTTGCAATCTGTCTGCATGTAGAATAGACCTATAATTAAGCAGTAACCGTCTACAGTATCTCTACTTGGGAACAATGCCTTCAATCCCATTTTTACTATTTGCACCATTCTTTCTGCAATCCCATTAGATTGTGGGTGATACAGTGATGTTTTGTAAGTGAAGCATCCAATCTGCTTCAACTAATTACATAAATCTTTATCACAAAATTCTGGTGCATTGTTTGATATCAATGTTATAGGGATCACATTTCTAGAAAATATCATTCTTAATATTTGCTTTATTGTAGTTATTTTTCTATCTTTAACTTTTAATGATCTCTGACCATCCAGAGAAGTCATCTACTAAAATTAGAAATTGTCTCATGCTATTAATGTGTGCATGGTCCATATGAACACGAAACTCTCATTCCATTTCCATAGGTTGTGTGTGTAGACTTTTTTGCTGAAAATTCTTTATTTCTGCACATTTTGGACATTCATGTACATATCTTTTTATATTGTGATAATACCTCAGTCACCAGTCCAATCTTAATCTCTCCTGTGTAGCTGTTATCCCACAATAAGCATTATCATGTACGCTTTTTGAAATATCTTTTCTTACTGTTTCTGAAGGTACTATTATATCTTCATTGTATATAACGTCATTTTCCCTTGTTAATTTATGATTTATTTCTTTATAAGGATTTTCAGCTTAAGAAAAATTACTTCACCTGTTTCTTCTTATTCTCAGCAATCTTGCTTAATATCAGATCATGTAAAGTTTCTAATGTCAGTCTTTGTAGAGATAATATATATGTCAGTTTCAACCCAATATAATATTTCTTCATCTAGGATTTTGATTTTTTCTTTTTGATCTTTATTAAATTGTAACCTTGGCTGCACATCAGTATGTGGTATTGTATTTCCTTTTATGTACTCAATCATATGTCATTAATTTTATTGCCCACCTTAGAATTCTGGAAGATGTAACCTTTGCTAACGCCTTTCTATGCTTAAAATAAACTCTAGAGACAATGGCCAATGCCCTTTTTCAATTTTTGAATAATTTATTTCTTCTGCCATCAATCTTCTTGAAAGTTACATTATTGGATGGCTTTATTTGTGATAAAATTGCTGACACAGCAGTTTGCATACATAGTTAATGTAAACTCCCGTTTGAGATCAAAAGTTTTTATAATGTTTTTTGTATCTTTTTTGAATCCTCAACTGCTAAACTTTGCCTTTTGCCATCATTTGAATTCACTATTCTCTTCAGGTCAGTAAACGATTCTATTAAAGTGCTGTATTTTGGTAGATATCTTTTATAAAAATTAACTCTCAAAAAGATTCTAATTCTTTTTTATTATTTTTTTTATTAACATTAGATCTGGTGAAATACCGTCTGGCATCTTAAATATGATAAATCACAATCAAATTCACATTTATCGCTGTTTATGATCATCCTAGTATTTTTAAACTTGTATAACACATGTTCTGTTTTTATTTATTTATTTATTTATTTATATTTCGTGGTAGCTCCAAGACAAATATCATTATCATAAATAATTATATTACTGATTTCATCAATTAACACATTTTCCATTGCTGAAGAATGGTACTTGCCATTTTCACTCCAAAAAACATTTTGTTCATCTCATTAATCCTATGGGGGTGTTTATTGTGGTAATTTCTTTGTATTTATCATCAATCTCTATTTAGTTGTAGGTTGATTTTAAATCAATTTTTTGCAAAATATATCATGCACAATAATTTGTGGATAACAGTTTTGATATTGAGAAAAGGAAAATAGTTTGGACATATTTTATGATTTACACCTATTTTAAAATTACCACAGATTCTTAAATCCCAATTTCTTTTTGCAAGACTACAATGGGAGAGGCCAGTTTACTATCATTCGGAGGAAAATACTTCAAAATTCTCTTCTTTACCATTTTCTTTAATTTAACAATTAGATGAATAGATGATTTACAGGATTCAAAATAAGATGGAGTACTATTTTCATTTAATTTTATGCTCACTTTATACCACTGTTTTCACTTTTTCTGATTTTACACTTTTGATTAATTTTGACATATCCACCTATTCTCACTAGTCCATGTCTTTTTTCCACTACTCGAATGGGAATAATTTCAAATCAGTTACATGTTTCAGAAGTTCTATTGTAGTAACCCACAGTTTTTATAAAAGATTCATCGAATTATCTTAATTTTAGATGACTTTTTCTCAATTTTGGTTTACTAATTTGTTCCCAGAAATATTTTAGGATTACCTCATTCCATGTAACCACTTGCATTGGAAAAGTCATACCATTTTTTTTTTTTTTCAAAAGAATTATTTTCAAAAAGTGTTTGTATTGAAAATACAACATCAATTCTCTTTTTTTAAAATATTTCTATACTGTATATTTTTTTGTAACTTTGCATACAAACTGAAAATTACTTTTTTCTTCCACAGTGATGACAAACTTTTAAAAAATGGGGTACTTTTTTCTGTCAATTTCATGCTCATAGTTACAGTATTTACATTTCTTGCATTCCTTTTTTATATTGTACATTTCTACAGTATCCTCAGTAGAATTATTTATTTTTTATCAATTCCAGCTGCATTATAACTTCTGCACATGCAGTTAGAAACAAATTATTCAGTTGTAATTATTTCAATATCTTATATTTATGAAATATATCATCAACACCTTCTTATATTTATGATATACCTCATATCTATGAGATATAACATCCATACCTTCAATCAACTGTAAGTGAATCAATTTGTCTAGTTAAATATTGAGTTCTCAGCTTCTCAAACTCACAGAATCTGCTGGCTTCTCTTAATCTGTGAAGATATTATATAACTGATTCATCTTGTTTCTGTTTAATGGACAGAAATTTAGTTATTTTTATTATGATAAGTTTTTTTAGGTCACAAATTTCTTTTCATAATTTCTGAAATTTCAACTAAACTCAAATCCCTCAATTGTTTGGGGTATGCCATAAAAGAAATTTTTATTATAGCTTCACAACTAGCCAAAGTTAGGAAGAATTTGTTTATTTCATTTCCTTCTCTTTTTGCTTTGTTGTTTGTCAATTTTTTAATCCTCATCTGGGCTGAAAAACACTTGATACAAGTCTTGACAAATTCTGGTTTGTCCAAGCAACTTAAACATTATATCAGAAAAGCAATATTGTTGTATAGTATTGTTTTACAACTTTCTGTTGTTTGATGTCTTACTCTACACTTTATTTATCCTATAACAAATCTATGCAAATAGGTAAAATCTTATTTGCCAATCCCACTACATTTAATTATATTTATAATGTACAGAAACAGAAAAAGATCTTTTATGTTTTAGATATTTCAGTCTATCTGTAATATCAGATAATATTTTAATGTAGAAATTTTTAAAAAACTTTTGACTTTAATATTTTTTTCATTAAAATGGATTCTTGAGTTAATCTTTATAACTGTACCAGATAATTAAATCATTGATCTGCATGTATAATTTTTATTAAGTTTTTGCTGCTATATAACTTGTTAACTGTACCTTTATAAAGAGAAAAACATTTGGAATCTTATTTTAAAACCAAGATGCATAAGATAGTTTTGGCAGGGTTGTATTTGATTGTTGGTATTGATGCTTTACTTTTTAAACACAGTAAGATAACCAATAATCTGTTATGACGTTGTTGTTTGTATTCAAGGTCTGAAATCGGTGTTATGAAATATCTATTTCCTAGGATTGTAATTATTATTTGGTCTAGAAAATAAATCTGCCTTAATAATGCATTGGCATATTATTTTTCTCTAGTGTTCCAAATTATATTGTAGTGAAGAATAACTTTAAAAATCTATATAAATTGAGATTTGGTAAAATGAACAAAGTTAGACAAATTCAAATTATAGTGAACATATTATTTGAACATATTCCATTAATTAATCAGTATCAGACGATATAAAATCCTTTTTATTGGAAATTATTAATGATGTGATATACCTCCTAAGTGGATATTAACTTAAGATAAAAATTAATTAACTTATAATTTATAGAGAAAGATAAAATTTACGTAGCATTTAAAACATCAAATTATTAATGTGCAAAATTTCAGTTTTTACATATGTATCATTATTAAGTGATTAGAAATTTTATACTCTTCAAGTAATATCAAGTAGTCAGTTCACAGTTAGAGTAACTGTTTGAGTTGAAGTACTAAGAAAAGTTATTAAGAAATTTTTCTGTGTCTAGTCAATTTTTTGTGTTCCAAAAACTCTTTTCATAAGAAGAAACTGGATCAAATATAAGGAGAAACAATTTTTGTAAAGCACCTTAACAATTTATAGACTATAAGAATTTTGGATTTATTTTCATTTTTTTAATCATATCACCCCAAGCAAGCCAGTAACCCCACTGATGTGCAGGGGGCTTCATAAGAGTAAAAAGATTAGAGGAGAGTGAAGAGAAGAACAAAACAGTTAGAAAGGAGCAAGAGAAAGAAGGGAATACAGGTGTGATGACAGTTGCAGAGGTGGAGAGAAAGGAAAGGATATACAGGGTGGTAAAGAAAGAACTAGGGTCAAGTGGTTAAGAGATGAGTATTGACCTTGCATTTAAATTCCTAGAGGTTGTAGCCGTCAGAAAAGCAAGAATAAATTACACAGGTGGGAAGTGTGAGAAAAGAAGCTGCAGAAGTAAAATTGTCATCTGCATTTGGTTGATCTGTGTATGGATGAGACCCAGTTGCCAGTCTGGTTGCACGAGTAAACACCTGTTGCAGAGGCACCAGTGACTTAAGTTCGTTGGAGCAGAAGCCATGGAAGTATTTATAGAACAGACAAAGGGAAGCCACATCTTGTCGGTTGGAAAGTGGCTGTAGTCGAACCGCCAAGTCAGTACCTATCATATTACTGATTCTCCTTTGGAGCCTGTCAAGAACACGGAGATGAACAGAGGGGGCACCTGACCATATATGGCAGCAGTACTCCATGCACGGGCGAATGGTTGATTTGTATATATGCAGAATGGTTTCAGACAGGAAAAACATCCTGGCCTGACACAGTGACCCAACCTTCCTAGCAGTGGATTTAGCTATTGACTCAATGTAGTGGTTCCACTTTAGATCATACTTTATCTACTTTTTTCTTTTACTTTCCTTTTTTATTGTGGATGAGTTGAATTTTTGTACAAGACCAAATTTTCATCTCTAAAACCTTCCACATTATGATTAGCATTTTTGGTTGTATATTTCCTTAACCCCTTAGCATTCAACGCCTCCTATAAATATCTGCTCTCAATGGTCAACCCACTATAACCTACCACATGTGTACTCTGCCATAATAGATGCCATCATCATCACAAATAATGCAGGAAGTCATGCAAACAGTGAGTCAAAGCGGTCAAAACTCATTACAACTTTGTTAGTTTTATTTATACTGTTATTGTTTCAATTAAACTGAAGAAGACATTTACTAAATTACAATGCTCATTCAAAAGTCAAGAAAAATTGCATCTATGATTAATGACCATTTTTAAATAATTTTCTGAAAGCTTAACATCAGACATTACTTATCTGTTGTTCACAGGATTTTTGGTTAGAGTACATATATGATTCTACATTGAAAGTCTCTTGAAGTGAAATTTGTATAAGTAAATGTAATTTCGACATTTATTATAACCTAACCATATGTTGTTATTGACTTCTTTGTAAAATTTTAAAATGATTAGTAACTTGAAAATTATAGTTGGCATAATTTCAAATGGTCTTTAAGTTCATTTATTTCTAAGAAAATATAGTATTTAAAAATATATGATGTTTTTAATGAAGTCAGCATTAGTTGGAATGCTTAAAAATGAACATTTTGCTCAAGTTTAAAATCAGAATTTATTTTTCTCAGTTTAACAATTGGAATAGGATTTTGGATCATTTGTTCATAATTATTTCCGATAATAAACACCATGTCTAATGCCACAAAATTATGAAATCTGTTAATTTTTCATTCTATTTTATAGTTTCTTTCTATGTTGATTATAATTCTTTAGCAGAATGAGGTTGTTAAGTGTTGTGATAGACAATTTTCTACTCTGGAAATAATGTCTTTTATAAAAGATATCTCTTAATTACTACTTTTTAAAGCATTTTTATTTAAAATATTTTCTAGGCAGTTTCACTCAAAATATTTTCTTTATTTTTATCTATAAGGACTTTCAGATATTCATTTACTTCTAAAATTTATTTAAAAAATATTAAATAAAACTGAATAAATTTAGCAAAAATCATTAATTTTGTCAAATTAAACTATGCTTTATGTTTGTAAATGAAGAATAAAAATTTAAACTTTCTTCCACATATTTCT
This sequence comes from Ascarosepion bandense, assembly GCA_037127315.1. Classification (NCBI taxonomy): domain Eukaryota; kingdom Metazoa; phylum Mollusca; class Cephalopoda; order Sepiida; family Sepiidae; genus Ascarosepion; species Ascarosepion bandense. Next base: position 1,057,351 of record JBBBDQ010000573.1, on the reverse strand, counting down.
ATTCTTAATTTTGCAACCATTATTAATAAACAATTGCAAATGTTTCAGTTTGAGCTACAAAAATTTCTTTATGGATTTCTGATCTGTTTAATTTATAATAGTTTAAACTTATCTAGATACATTATTAATCATTATTTTAAAGGCCAAATAACTTAATTATTTTTCTTAGATTAAACAACTCATCTTTATGTTTTCTAAATTGTATATAATTTAGTAATTTATTGCAACTTTAAAATTATTACAGGTGCCTCAACATTGGGTAATAGTGATCTTGTTTGATTGACCATTAATAGTGGTGAGTTTGAGTCACACTTGTAGTCTTGTGTCAAACTAAGCTAAATAATCATTGGGAATTGAATTTTGTGGGCATCTTGGCATGGGATTATGAACAAGTTAGTTTAGTTGATTATTACTATTACATCAGAAATTTTTACCCTCATTGGCTCTCTCATGCTTGTGGCCTATTCAGTTGTTTTTTTACTTATCTGTTCATTAAATATTTATTTATAGATGTATTAAATTTAATAGTTATTGAGTATAAATTGAATTTCTTTGGAAAGAAACTTTTTCTTTTTTGGGAGGGATGTTTTTGATAACTTTGCTTGCATATTGTATTGAAAGTGGGATTCTTCTAGTCCTTGCATTTTAATTTATTACATTCTTCATAAACCAAACATTTTGTTGATTAAAAGGTTAATAGATCATACAGAACTAATTTATTCAGAAGATCATGTTTTAACACTTTTTATTGCAATTAAATTACAATTTGAATTAAATTTCTTGAAAAAATTATGGAAAAACATTTCTTAAATATTTACAATCATTTAGCCCAGATATTTTTATTTTGTGCTATCTTCAGTAAAATTATATATATATATATATATATATATATATATATATATATATAAAAGGCAATCTGTGAGTCTGTGTGTGACTGTTCCCTATGCATGCCTATATTTTTTAAGCTATGCCATTCAAACTTTCTACAGGGAAGCCAGGTCAACACATACTTTTTGAGTTTAAGTTCAGCAATTTTTCCCTTTCACCCTTTTTGGCCAATGGACACGATTGTTTACATTTGCTCTGTAAAACATCTAAGATCTAGGATGGTTGCTGAATTACGTCACAGAAATCAAATCACACGTGTCAAACGTGACTAAAATATTATTTTATTTTAAAAAAATGAGCCTTTATACTTAATTTTTATTCAGACATTTTACATCACAGAAATCAAATCACATGTGTCAAACACAATTAAAATATTCTTTTATTAATAAAAAAAAAATGAGCCTTTATATTTAATTTTTTCCGACATTTTAAAAATTCATTTGGTCAACAAAAAAATGTGAATATTTTGCTCCGTAATTTTGAAACAAAAGAAATATTTTTAAAAAAAGGGTTTTTTTCAAACACAAACAAAATATGCAAAATAAAAAGTGGCATCTTCTATTACTAAAATGTTCTGAGTTGCACAGGCAACGCTGGGCTATGATACTAGTTAGAGGCTAAATCACTTAATGTCCTTTAAACTGAAAAACTTTATAAGAAGTTTACACAAACTAAATATTTGGATTAAAGTTATTTTTCATAATATTTCTCATTATTTATATATGAATTATAATACAGAGTTTTTTTTCCTGGTGGATAATTTATAAGTTGATTTTATTCATTTTAATATGATACATTTTGTTAGACATTATTGGACATTGAATAGTTTGGAGAATAAAAATAATTATGAGAATATGTGCTATGTTAATTGCATTTAAGAATATGCCTGAATTTGTTTTAATAATATTTGTTCCTATTATTTTTTGGTATTTATATAATTATCATTGATGACTTCAACTTTTCACATTGTTCTGCAATAGGAACTGATATTTTCAAAAATAATGTCCAAAACACATTATAAAGGCAATTTAATAGTTATTGTGTGGCTTCTTCAAATGAATATCATATCTTAAAATTTTTATCGTTAATCTTAGTATTTATGAGGTTATAAATAAGGTAAGTGTTCAGAAATGTACAATTTTTTAAAATAAAAGAATTATGCACATCTTTGAATTATTACCAAATATACCATTTTAGCTATACCATTTGATACATATCCTTTCTCTTTCCTTAAAATGCAATATCATTAAATCATTTTTAGTAGAAAAAGGTTGTGCAAGTCTTTTATACTATAAAACTTCAAAAAATGATTAATTCAAAAAATTTTAACTATTCACACAATAAAATTAAGTAAAAAATTATATTTTTTGCCATAATTACTTTTACTAAATTTGTGTCATGCATAGATTTTTTAAAAAATTATTCCCTTAAAAATCAACAAAAATATTTCATGATTACACCTTTTTATGATTACTGTATATAAAAAAAATTTTTTAAAATGATTTAAAAGAAATATTTTCAATCTATACTTGAGAAATTGTATTTTGTACTTTCAGACAGTTTTGGAAATAAATAATCCTTCAGGTGTAACCAAAGAGAGATTACTAATGCTGAATAGACTGATTTAAATTGTTGTAGGATTAAGAAATATTGATCTTATTAGTGTTTGTTTATTTGGATATACAAATTTTCATCACAATGTATATTTTCAGATATCTTTTTTGTATCATTAATAGACTAGATTTTCTTTCCAAAGCAACATTTTCTCTATTAAATATATAAGCATTTTCATTTGTTTTTCTTCTTTAAAAATCAGATTTGATCTCTTATATTTTTATCAGAATAATTTTATTTTTTCCTCACTTTTGAATGTTATCTGATAACATATTTGAATGAATTTGGAAATTGTCTGTGAAAACATAGTTTAAATGCTGCAAAAATATTTACATCTGTCAGTAAGTAAAACATGCTATTTTAAATATGATTATTCTTTGACAATAACTATCATAAAATCTACAAAACTGTATTTGTAATGTAAATATACTGCATAATTTTTTATTACTTTTGAATACATATTAATCTCTTCATTTCAAAGTTAGGTGGAGTCTGAAAAAACTATTTAATACAACACATAATACTTATGTGTAAGTCTGTGGCACTGGTACTAGCTTTTTGTTTTTCAGGTTATTTTCTTTACTAGTTAAACTTTTGAGATATTTGTATACTATACAGGCAAAAAAAACAAAAAACAATTTAATTAGGTATAAACAGATTACATTTTTATTTGAATTTATTGTATAATAACTCATACAGTCAAATGTTAGGCATTTAAATTGTTAATATTGATAAATAGCAATTGCAAATAGAAGGTTGTACTAACAAGACAAGAGGAACTAGTTGAATTAAGTATCTATTGTAAAATCATTTACTTTTACATCTTTCATCGGATATATATTGCTGAATGACCACATGTATACAGTATATCAAGCAATATGTAGTTTTAAGCACATATGTTTGGAACAATGGTACACATGCACTCATGCATACATTAATTCTACAAGTATATTAGAATGAATGAATCACCTAAAATCTAGATACTCATTCACAGACAAGATTAATCAATGAGCATGATCAGCAATCTTTTTTTACACACAGGACCGGATAATTGAAATTATTATATTAATACACCTGTACATTGCAATAGTAAAAATAGATGTTTTTATCCTGAAACAAAGTATATGAGCTGAGCATCTTTGATAAAAGTTGTATGGCTAATGAATAATGTTTTCTTTAAATAAAACCCTTCTGGTAAGTAAATAGTATAATACTTAACTTTTAATTTGCAAAGCTGAAAATTTGAAAAAAAAATTTGTTTAAAAAACATCAATAGTCACTTTGTCATTTATCACACACTGACAATTTGTTGAGTTATTCAGTCAGAAAATACAATAGTTATAAAATTATTGTCCCTTGTAAAATGAAAACAAAAGATTCAGCAATGCAAATGTTATTAATTTGTATACTTTCATGTAATGAATTAAATGCAGGAAAATAACAAATATTTGCAGGAGTATATATACCCTATGTATCTCTGTGCTGACTAAATTTCTCTAATTGATATCCTCTTTTGGCATTAGCTGCTTAGCGCTTGCCTAAAGAATATGTGAACTCATCTAAGGCAAGTGTTAAATTCACTGCCTAGAAGTTATCATTTCTTTGCTTTGTAGTTTTTATGTAAAGGAAATGCATATTCATACATTTTGTTTCTATCTCTGCAAGCTACCATTCTATGAAGGCTTCTTGTATTAACTTTGTAATAGTTACATCTTTAATACTACTGATTTTATCAACAATTATGAAGCCAATTTTATTTTTTGTTTCTTCATTTGTGTTTTTCTAAGTCCATTTATGACTTCTCCAGTTAAAAAATGTACTCATAATTAATTTTTTGTATGTTTCTGAAACATTAACTTGCATTTTGATTCCATTTTTCTAAACCAGATTTACCTACTAGGTAAAGTTGCTCAGTTCCAATATTATTTTTAATCCAGTTCATGAAAGCTTTGAACATTAAATGCATATATTTTGTTTTTTATTTTCTTTTATATGAATAAAGGCAAAGGAAAAGCTTTCTTGACCAACATGTTTCCTTCTCTCATGGACATTATCATGGCAAATGTAAATATATATATATATTAGTCATCCACATACAAGCCTGTTTCGCTGTATCACAGCTCATCAGTGTGGCTAGACACATCCGCTTGCTTCTGGCTGAGATCGAAACTTGACCAATTTGGTGTCAGTCGGAGTCACTACTCCCTAAGCAATCGACGCATGGAATCAGAGAAGGGAAATTTTAGCATGTTGTATATAAGCAGTGTATACACACGTCAGTCACCAAGAGAACTCAATTCATTTCTGAAGAGTCATGCATATAGCAGAAGTGGAAACTGTTTTTAAAATTTTCTTCTCCAGAGAGCTCAATCATAATGAGAGCATAATATATTTAAAAATTTTGTTCTTTAGTTGATTGATATTACCTTCAGCATCCCAACTCCAGAGTTTCATAGATGGGCCCTCTTGGAATAATTACTTCATACACACATTAGGGTGTATCAACAATTCACTGCTTATACTTCTCAATTTTTCTTTTTTTATATGTATTTTTTTATTTGTGCAAGTTTTTTTTGTACACATGACCCCATGTTCCCATCTGTGCATGCATATAGAATGTCGTTATTATTAAACTTTTTGTCATATTTTTTTACCATACACTGACCTCTTAATGGTTTCACTCTTTTTCCCAATTGTTACCATTTGACTTTCAGTTTTCTAGGCTTGTCTTCATTAATTTTTGAGCTTTCTAGTTTTTTCTTTAAATAGGAAAATTAAATTTCACTTTTTCTACATAAATAATTAGTTTTAATGCTTAAATAATAAAGTGTATATATATATATATATATATATATATATATGAATCACTACAGCACATTAACCTTGGTATCTACAATGCCAAGCTCAAACACTGACAATTTATAACAAAAAAGCTCTGCCACCTATACCAGGGAAATATCCTACTTCCCAACAATACTAACAAACACATAGCATCTAATGCCATTACAGGATCCTTGAAAACCAACCAGATTATTGGCGATTATGAACCTGGAGACCTATATGATAACATCCAAATACATAAACCTGGATACCTCTTGCAACCTATAATCTTCCAGATCTCTATCCCCATATACCAATTGTCTAAATTCTTAAATGATACTATGAAAGCCACATGTACACCCAAACTAACGGCATAAGTATGGGAAATCCTCTTGGTCCTTGCTTTGCTAAATTTTACTTGTACCACATAGAAAACACACTTTTTAAAAAAAATACCAAACTAGCAATATACATCTGCTATGTAGATATAATTTTCATTCTTGCTCAGAACAAAAATGAAATCGACAATCTTAAATCTGCATTCAAAAAAAATTCTGCCCTCAACTTCACATATGAGCTTAGATGTCCTTGTGAAGTCTTGTAATAATACTTTCATTACTTCTCTATATAAAAAAAAAACCACCGGTAAAAATTCTTGTCACCTTAATTTCATGTCCTCAATGTCTTCTTAGACCTAAAATCAGCATCATTAAAAATTTCCTCACGAGGGCCTATGAGAATTCATTCTCTTGAACACTATTCTTCAAAGAACTTCATAACACCAAACAAAAAAATCAACAACGGATTTCCAAATTATTTGCTTGACTACCATATTAGACTTTTTCTTTCAAACCTGAGTAATAACAGCAGTAAACACACTAATAAAAATAATACCATTAATATCTTTTACAAAAACTAAATTCATAGTAATTATAAAAAGGACAAATTTTCACTGTGAAATATCATTTGAAAATATGCAACTCCCATCATCATAAACAAAAAAATTAATTATCTATTATACTAAATTTAAAATGGCTAACCTCATCATCAAACACAACAATTTACCCACAAGATCCAAACTACAATGGCCCAACATTATTTACAAATTCACATGTCCTTTGAAGAACTGCGTTCTTGATCCTAATTTTGTAAATAATTATATTGGCCATACCACTACAAAACTGACTCGAAGACTGACACTACATCTCTCTCCATGGAGCTCAATTCAATCTCATTTAAACACACACAGAGATCTACCAAACCCTATTCAGAACATACTCATTGGCAACACAAATATCATAGCATCATCCACATGCAAAAAAAGACTAAAAATAATGGAGGCCTTATTAATAAAAACGAAAGACCCAACACTCAAAAACATCAACTATGAACATGCTAACCCTGTTCAATACTCTTTAATTTCTACTGTTTACATATTTTTCTAGATTGTTTAGAGGGCTTACCTTTTAATGATTAGGAAGACCAAAGTTATCTTCCTTTCAAAATAAATTTATCTTAAATAATCTTGTATAAGAAATTTTCCTTAAATATATATACTTTGCAAAACTCATATATGCCAGTTATTGTCAAGATTTACAATCTCATAGAAGTAATTATTTGAACATGTTTCTTTAAAGGACAATGATTCCTTTGTGAACAGCTCTTTCTTTTCAGACTTTTTGTCTTACTAAACTTTTCGAATGTTTGAAAAGGGATAATCTCATGCATAAGATATACAGATGACGGTCTCGATAGCAAACACAGAAAAAAACTGCATGAATTCTTTGACATGGTAGTATAGCAAAGTGAGAAGAAATGACTAATGCTTAATTGTAAGAAGATAGAATTCATTGTTGTTAGTAAGAGGGGCAGTTCAAGATGTGAGCTATAAATTGGAGATGTCAAAATCAAGTGCAGAAATTTAAATATCTGGCAAGTTTTTAACAGTTAAAAGAAAAAGTGACACTGAAATTCAAAGATGAATTGAAAGATGCCTTCCAAAAGCTAAACAAAATATTAAGAATAGAGATATGGTTCTACAAAAGAATGTTCAGAATACAATGGATAGAGTATGTGAGTACTAGGAAGCTTTAAGGAAAATGGAAACAAAAAGAAACATACTTAGAATTTGAAAGAGACAACTGAAATTTCTGGGGCCCATAATGAAAAAAAGAAGGCCTCAAGAATTTGACACTCAAAGGACTTGATGGCAAGAAGAACAGAAAGAAACACTGAGTGACCTACTCAACAAGTTTGTGTCAATGAATGGCAGAACAGAGTCACAGAAATAGTAAAAAGACAAACATTACTTAGAATTACAAATGACAAGAAGTTGTGGAAAGATGTTTTAAAAGGACACAGCATGTAAAGAAGAAGACTGTATATTGCTTATCAAGTATAAAGTTCCATATTTTTATTCATACACTGTTGACTAAGTGTGTGTTGGGTGATTGTTAATGTTGTGGCTCTTCGGTGTTCAACTAGTTCATAAAGTATTTGTATTTTCATTTGTGGGAACAAACTTTTTGTGTTTCTGTAACATTTTTCTATTTGTGTTTGTAATATTAAGAAACTGTGATAATATTTTATTAATACATTTTTGAGGGGAAGAGTAATTTCCACTTGGATTTTAGAAATTACAGTCTAAAATGTTTGCAATATTTTCAATTAACTTTTTCAGGTAAGATTCAAATAACTCCAACCCTTTCTCTTTCAATGTGAGAAAAAAGAATAAATATTTCTGATTCCTCTTAAACAGTCATATTAAAGATCTAAGAAAGATTTTGTGTTGCACTGTAAAAATAACATAGAGCAAATTCTAACTGAAAATGCACTGATATGAGTATAATGTTTTAAATATTCAGTTCATATATATATATATATATATATATATATATATATATATATATGGGTATCATAATAAGATTATTTAGGATATTTAATTTTTACATTTATATTATGTTATATTCTATGTTAGCTTACAAATCAATATATGTAGTAGCTAAAAATGTTTAATGCTGATTTAACCTCTTAAATGTAGTTAATTTCTGTCAATCATTTTTGGCGAATAATGTGATATGTTATTTCTTCAGATACATATAATTACTTATTTCTAATACATCTTATTTTCTAAGTTATTAAAATTGTCTGTTTATATTTTCTTCATTGGATTTTAACTTTATATCATTAATCAAGATGTTGGTATGATTATAATAAGATATTCATGTTTCCATAGATAATTGTTTACACTATAACTCTAACCACCATGAATATGTCCTTGCATCTTGGATATTTGATACTAGATCAGGTACTTGTAGATATTTTGAAGCATGCACTTTATACACACATATTACTATTATTATAAACACATATTTTCATCATAAAAATGTGCTTTTAATATCAAATGCTTTCAATGAAATACACATAAAAGAAATAAATAAACAAAAACTCAGTGTTTTAAATATTTATTGAGAAAAATGTACTTGACAAAAGCACCAAATATATTTCAAGTTTGAGCTGAACCCACTATCCAGAAAAATAAAATTGTGAACCTTAACTTACTATGAAGCTTGACTATCACTCAGTGAGTAAAAAAACTGAAATAATTTTCTCAAAACATCCAAAAAGTAAAAACCAAACAACACTTAGTAAAAATCCAAATTTGATTCAGTATAAAAAAATTATGTCTATAAGCCTGTTTTCAAGAGCAAATTGAAATAAATAAATGATGTAAAAACCTTTCCTGGATCTTGTTGATTCAGGTTATATATAGTTTTGTGAGTTTATGCTCATTGTTTTTGAGAAAATCCTGTTCCCACACTCATATAGAGATAGAGATTATACAAAGAATAAATTTATGGGGGTAAGACATTTAAATGTACATTTTCATTGAAAATATCAAAGACAATCATGTGACCTATGGTTTTACTTTAAATAACCACATTTTCATCTTAAATAAATTTTGGAAAACATTTCATTTTGAGTTCTGATTTTATTCAAATTTTCAGTTCAGTGCCAGGACATTGATTACCAACTTGCTGTCAAGAAGTTTGATTATGCTACATGATAGCAGTTGAATCTAAAGAAAATTCTTTATTTAAAAGATTCATTATTATTAGATTTGATTATGTCCTATATCAGTCACTAACACCAAAACTCCTTCAAATTTTACATTGAAATTAGCATATAACATGTTACTTTCAAATTAAATGATAATTCTTTATCTTACAGTCATAATTTAACATAAAACCAAATTATCAGTACCATGAAGTGTATATCTTCAGTCCTTTTACAATAATCCCAGAATTCACTTTAATCATAATTTCCAATTGCAATCAAAATATATGACATATATTTGCTTACCAATGCATATTGGATTTTGCAAATATATTCAGTTTAAACAATCTTCAGTAGGTTTCTTTTAACAGATTTTTTAATATTCTTTCCCACATCTACCTATCTGTTTAAACAATACTACTTTCTTGTCTCATTTTCATTTGTCATCTTGGTTTTTTCATCTAAAATCCAAAAGAAAAAGAATTCACATGTAGCTTGTGGTGTTAAAATGGCCATAAGATTTGTTTTGGTGCTGAGATTTGAAAGATATTATGCCTTATATATATGTGTGTATGTAGGTCCAAATAAATGGTATAAAGAAACTTTTTCAGATTATGCTAATTCAATGTGTATATATGGTTTTTTATATTATTACAAAAATATTGGCTTTTTCAGAAAGTAATCATGGATTTCCCTACTATGAATTATGAGTTAACCAAATTTCAAAAAGGGAATTTGAATTCCCCATGAGATTTTGCTTGAAAACTGAACACTGTGTTCCATCAACTGCAGGAGTCATTTAACCTGGATTGCCAACTTTTAATTTGTTCTTTGCATTGTTACAGAAGATAAAAAAACACAGTGTTAATCACAAAAGGAGAAAGCAGTGTTAACACCCAAATTCAGACTCCACTGTGGTCCTTGCTTTGTGTCTGGAAGAATATGAAAGGTGTCATTTATTACAAACTACTGGAACTTGGAAAGATCATCACTGCAAATGCATATTGTCAGTAACTTGATTGGGTAAATGAATCATTATGATCAATGTGTCCTGCTTTGGTAAATTGATTGATTGATTTTGTTTTTATAGCTTATCAACATTTTATTGGTTATTTAAAAACCATAAAATATTTTTAGATTGTAAGAATGTTTTTGTGATAAAGATTTACTGATACAAGTTCTACTAATAAATCCATAGGAGGAGGAGAAGAGATGCATTCATAATGTTCTCAAGAATATTTCCAAGTGAATAAAATAAACATGACTGAAATTTGAACTCGGCTGTCTGATTTCCAATTCTGATCCATTATCCATTACACCACCTGTACATTCAAGCTTACAGCACTTGGTAATCCCAAGCGGTCATCTATCTAGGTACTGACCAGTCTCAATGTTGCTTAACTTTGAAGATCATGTGAGAACCAGTGTTTCAATGAGATATGGCTATAAAAGCCTTTTGTAAATAGAAAAAGTATTATTTTGTAGATGCTAATGCAAGGGGAAACTTTACAAAACAAATCCAAGAAAAAAATATCCTTAAATATGGAGGTTCTTCCATTTTTATCATCCCAGATTTATCAGCAACATATTTTCATTTGTATTGATGTCTTCCCATTGTATTGCATTTGTTGAAATTAAAGGTGATTATGTTTCTGATGAATAATATTTAAATGAATTTAACTTACATTTGTTTTTATATATTCTCTAAGATGTAATTACTTTCTAAGCAGCTTAACATTTTTCTTTATTATTGATAATCATAATGTTTGTAAAGCACAAAATATTATTAACATTTTGAGTTGTTGGCAGTATTGTAATATTTGACAATTAGCAAATATAAAAAAAAGTCTTAAAATCATAAACTTTTTCTTGCTTGTGCTTGGTCATAAAAACAACATTAGTTTCATTGCCTATTAATTCTTGCATCAGATTTTGGTTATCTTGTTATTTGGGATTTGTCTACAATTTATAATGTAATGTGGTCCAAAATTAATCTGTATTTTATTCAATTCCTAGTTTCTTTGCAGATCATTTCTTACTTTCATATACAAAATTTTGCAGTTGATTTTTCATAATCAGTTTTGATCTAATCAGGAAATAGTTTTTTTCTAGTAGTAACTAAATAAAAATATTTAAAAATTTATCACATTGATATTTATATTGCTGAAAAGCTCTTGACCTTAAAAAAGGTCATAAAAAACATCACCAAATGACCAAACATCATAAAATATTTCTGATGTTTGGTCATTTGGCCAGATTTTGGTAACCAGGTCAAACTTAAAAACTTTTCACCTGATGATGAGAAAATAGGAAGGTTGTATTATGTCAACCTGTTGTATATTATGTTGTATATTATGCTGGATCTGGACAAACAACGAGAAACACACATATATAAAAATATAATCTTATATTTTTATTCTTTGTTGGTGACACTTGTGTGAAGCAGTCTGAGAGAGTTCATGCACTTAAAGAGGCTGTCGGGAGTCGGAATCCAGCAGGAGTTCTTTGTCTTCAGCTAAAAATTCTAGACTTTTTATAGTCTTAAAACTCCCACACATTTTTGCTTTTTCGGATTGTCGCTTTGTTGACTTACATACAGCCAGATGTATCTGTCAATCACACCCAGCAGTCAATTGCTTTTCAGGCCAGTTGTCACTTTTTTCATTGCACTTTGAAATCATTTATGGCCGGATATGTCTGTCAATCATCCTTGTCCTTTGTTGAACTCACCCATGGCTGGATGTACTTGTCAATTACCCCTGCAATTCAAGGTAATATATTTATTACAAGTCTTTCAAATGTGCAAAACCTGCCTGTAGTACCATAAAAATCAGCATTTGGAACCCTATTTCTTAGTTGGTCATAAATATCAATTACTAACATTGGTGGAAAAGATCATCGATATATATATATATATATACACACAAACAAACTATCCTGTCAATGTGCTGAAGCATCTCCCAAAATATTTATAGTCGGTAAACCCAGTGTTTTTGCATTATTATATTTTTGTTCTTATCACAACTCTGTTAATAAAGCTATTTAATCAAGATTTATAAATTAACTTATCATTTTTTATTGAGAAGTAATGCAAAATAACATACAGGGTTTAATATAGTGGGAATGATATTTTTACATGGTTATATTTGCAAAATTAAAGTTACATATTTACAAATAAAATTAACTAATTTTATTTCCATAATTTGTTACTATAAGAATGTTAATTTCTGATGCAATGTCTCAATTCAAAAAAGAAATTGTATCACAGAAGATAATACATCATTATATCTATTTAAAAGTTTAAATGCAAAATTATTTTTATAACTTAGAAGATAAAACCTTAATAGTTTAATATGGAAATTTTATGCATATAAAATTAAGAAATATGTTGCACTTTTAGTGAATATTCATTTTCCTTTACTCATATTTTTGTACCAGTACACTAATTTTCTAATGTAATTTTTTTAGATATTAATTTTATACAGTAGTGTTTACTTAGGAGCATTTATTCATTTTGATTTCTGTTATATGAATCCATTTAAAAAAATATTTTTAAATAATTATTAAAATTGCAAGCATTTTATAATATCAACTTTCTTCTGCATAATCTATTTATTTTCACTTGTTCTTTATTATTTCTGGATTTAGATCTGAAGATGTGACTATTACTTTGAAAAAGCAGGTGAAAAAACATAAAAATGAATTTGATAAATTTTGAGGGTTGATTGTAGAAAGATGTAGAATTCTGTACTTATTAGTATAGGAAATAACTACGTTTAGAGTAACAAAATCAAGTAGAACAGTTTGATACCAACAGGAAGCAACAAAACATTTCAACCAAACAATCGTTATCATCATCATCATCATAGGAAACCTAGGGCAAATGACAATGCAACCATTATATACAGGTCAGTGGAAAAACTGTTGAAGAACTTAGGATCAAAAAGACATTATGTTGCTTTGCTGTTTTCTTTTTTATTTAGTATTTTCATGAATAATTATATGAATACTTATAACAATGATTTTTCAATGACAAAACTATTATCTTTTTATACCCAAGTTCAACTGAGTATTTTGTTGAATTTTTATTATTTTTCTATCATATTTTAATGCTTAATTGTTTTTTAAATTAAATAATTTTGTCATACTAAAAATAATTGAAAATTTAGTTAACTATAAAAAAAATAAGAAAACTTCAAGTTTTATATTGGTCTCATATTTGTTTTGCATCTTATTCACTAGTAACTACTTTATTTGTTTTTCTGTTTTGAAAGCAAAGTAGGAATTTTCAGCACCTCTTATGACTTGAGTACCAATTTCCGTTCTATCAGGTTGTTTTTAAATGAATAGTTACTCCGTCAAATTATGTGGCAGTAGCTGTTAATGGGTTGACTCTTGCTAACTGATTATGTAGACTTATATTGTTTCAACAATTATTAAGTAAAAAATTGGTTGGAATGTTTTCTTTTTATAAATTGACAACTGCAATATATGATAAGTATCATGTTAGAAGAGAAAACTGGAGTTAGGACTGAAAAACAGTTATAGCATTATGATTATCATATTGTTCATCTTTAGTTACATTTCAAGGCCATGAAGAGAAAGTACTTTAGGTGTACATCTGCCACTTTTCTTAGAAATTAATTTCTAATTGCTATATTTAATGAACTCATATTAAAAAGTACTGGTTCCAGGAAATTGCAATAATGAAATGCATTGCCAGTAGGATGGATTAAGTTCTACAGTTGACCAATTCATACTAACAAAAAGTATGAATCATGAAATTTTCACTCCTAAGTCTGTATACAAATGTACACTGTGATGAAAAACCCTAGTTTATGCTTTACAGAAAGAAAGAAATTGTAGTTATTAAAAAGAAAGAAAATAATAGTGCAAATGATGTACCATAATTTTAAAATTCTCACAACTGGAATATAGAAATAGCTTTTGCAATAGATTTATTATTTTTGTACGTTCTTCTTCTACGTGCGGTGTTCCTTCAAGATGTTGAAAATCATGCCCCTCCATAATTTATTGTCCTTTGTAGCTCTTAATAAATTTTTTTTTTATCTCTCCTAAATTTTGCTTCATTTACTCAAGCTTGCTAGGTAAGTTATGCATTTTTCTCTTTTCTTGCTTTCAGTCTGTCCAAGTTTTTCAAGCCCCTTTTCCTCATTATATCTCCTACAAAATTTGATTTATCCAAACAATAATTAAACTTTCTTAGTAGTAATGATTTAAAATACCAGATATTATACATGTTTTCAGACCAATATTATCTTGGTATTAAATAGATATTAGAAATGTTTTATGATTTTAGAGAATTCCAAAGGTTTCAAATCAGGGTTTGAGAATGATAATTTTGCTCTTGATGAAGATAAGATTTTATTAAATTTTTATAAATTAAAAATTATTTTTTTACACCATATCTGGATTAGGAATTCTCATTCTTCATACTGGGATAGAAACACATTAATTTCTGAGGCAAAGAATTATAATTTGTTGTATTGGGTTGTCCTATGACATGTGATCAGTAGTTAACTTCTTGCCTGTCTCTTAGTTTACTATACACTTTATTTCTCTTCTACTTAACATATCTAATAGATACAATCTTATTCACCAATCCACTACATAATTATTGGCTACAGTACAATTTTTATGTACATATAGCAGTTATATGCATTATGAATTACTTATAAAGTATAAGTTAGATAGATCAACAGGTGGTCAACAATCTATATTACTGAAAATTGATCAGAAAAACTGCATTATTGATATTTCAATGATTCATTTGCTTTTCTTTAAATAAAGCATTTTGTAATGGAATATAAATAAATTCATTGTTTCATTTCCTCCTTCATATTTCTTCCCCTGAAATAGTTCAAATGATCCTTCGATTCTTTTTTTTTTTTTTTTGGCAACTAACATTATTACTGCATATTCATTTAATGAGAATCAGTGCATAAAACAGATTCTAAATTTAACATTTGAAGAATTAAAAATTTTAAAAATGCTTATTTAATTAAAGTTATGGTTGATTGCTAATGTTTTGATTTTCTCTATACATTTGACTTTCTTAATCAAATATATACACTGATAATATGAATAATGCATTTGTATGATAGAGTATATTTTAAAGAATCAGTTGTGTGATAGTAGAAATGTTTGTTCTTTCCTGAATATTACCCATATCTATTCTTGTAAAATCATTTCTTGTATACCTTTTTACCATGCCTTCTCTGTCCATGCCACTGTTTCAAAACTTTACTATTACTACTTGAATATTTTGAATGACATTAAAAATGGAAAAATTATTTTAAAATATCATAAAAAAATTTATCTATTTTTGTAATGTGCTTTCTGATTGATATATATTTTGCATTTATTTCATGATAACGTATTAACTAAACATATGTCATAATTAACAACCACATTAAAGGTTCTAACACTCCCTGCTAAAAGAAATGTAGGAAAAAAATAATATGTGAGTAATATTGAGAGTTAAAGAAGGTTTCAGATTGGTTAAAGCAGGGATGATTCCTCAGCTTAACTCCCATTTTACTTAAAAGAATCGATGCAAAGAAATTTATCAGATATCATATTTTTATAAATAATATATTATAGTTGCAATATTTTGTAGTTCTTGGAACTCTGAAAGATTGCATCTTAAGAAAATTAAGTACTTTGAATATATATAAAATAAAAATACTTCAACAATAATATTTATTCACTTAATGTATGCAATATTTTCCATCACAAACAAGTTTTTAGGTAAAAGTATTATGCAAAATAAAATATAAAATTTTCAAATTAAGTATTAAACAAAATTATAAAATTATTTAGCAGTAATGCCTAAGATTATCTACAATAAAATATTTGAATACATTCCAATAAAGTTCATTTGATATGAAGAAAATATAATTATTGTTTGTAACAGTAAAATTATAATAAAATTTAAAGTTATTATGAACAATACACATGACACCTAGTGTCATTAAAAAGAACTCTGTGTTCTTTATTATATTAAGTTGTTAAAATTTATAAAAAATATACCAAAACTGGGATAAAAAAAACTTGATTGGAGTAATACTTTTCTTCACAGTCAAGTGTTAGTTAATTACAATGGCTATCCGAGATATCTCATATTTTATATTTCATTTTCAGCAAATTTATTCTTATTTTATAGTTTTAATTTTATTATTAGTGTATAAAATAACTATATCACTTGATTTCTTCTTTTGTCCCACATCACAAAAATGTTAATTATTATTGCAGACAATATTAAAAATTAACAGTTATTTTTATCATTGTAGTATATAAAAAGAAGTGAAAAAGATTTTAAATGTTTCAGATAGTTTAATAATGGATATTTTTTATGTTTTAGAACAGTTCATTGCTTCATTTAATATTTAAGGGAATATTTTATAGAATAGAATATGGTAGTTAGTTTCAGTTAATCTTTTTTCTTGCCAATTAAAATATCTATATATTATTTAGACATTACAGTTTATACAAAATGGATTACAGCAGGTTAAAGTATATTAGACTTGGTCAAAGGATTGAGAATGGAACATTAGTGCTGTTAAAAAAAGCAGTACTATCGAATCCTTATTTGATATATTCAGACATAACATCTACAAAGAACTTTACATTAGGGAAGAAATTCTAAAGAAAATTGTAAAGGTCACACAAGTGTCTATTATTGCTATTTTACAGGAATGTACTTTCCTATGTAGCATATAAAAAAACTTTTATCATTATGCATTTAAGAACTTATACATTACAGAAAAAAATGAATAAAACTATTATAAAAAAATGAATTACAAAATTGAGTAATAAATTGTCTTTAGTAACATTACAGTGACAGTATAAACATTTTCCCCTGTATATTGTATGTTTCTCTATTTTAGCAGCAAATATTAAAAAAAATTGTTTGTCTCTGGTAGTTAAGGCTACATATCAGTTTATGAATTGTAAAGTGAAAATGTCAGTTTTTTTTTGTTAGAAAAAAGCATATCCTAT
Source organism: Ascarosepion bandense (assembly GCA_037127315.1). Lineage (NCBI taxonomy): Eukaryota > Metazoa > Mollusca > Cephalopoda > Sepiida > Sepiidae > Ascarosepion > Ascarosepion bandense. The sequence continues at coordinate 1,039,951 of JBBBDQ010000573.1, read as the reverse complement.
AAACTATCAAATTATTATTTTATTAAGACTTTGAATAGAGCAGTTTTAATTAAGGATTGTGAGAGTATTTAAAAATAAATAATTTTTTCTTTTTGTTTTGACTTCAAAGTAAATTGTCTAAAGTTTTGTCCAAAATAAATTTTCATATATATGCCAAATTGGCAATTATAATATGAAATGCTCATTAAATATAATTACTACTGTTAGCAATAATAATAAAACTATATTTTCACTCCATTTATTGTTATCTAATGTCAGTTAGATCTACAGGTTTATCCTCCTTGATTGTTTTTGACTTGGAACTTTGTATACAGCATCATTATTTTTCTTAAGTAAATTTGCAACTTCTTCATAAAAGCTACAAAAAAGCTGATTTATATGGAACTAGCAGTATAGCCCAGCATTTCTCGGGTGTAATGAAAGCTTTAAAACTAATCCATGGTCCTGGAGCTCAGACTCAGCCTAAAGAATATTTGTGTGAAGTTTAGTGAGAACTGGATAAAAATTGTGGATTTGTATAAAGAACATACAGACAGATAAACACACACACAAACATCTTGCCTTTTATATATATATATTATCGATTTTCTGCACTACTGTAAGAACTGCAACCTTGAAACTTCTGAATATCGTTTCTTATGTCTTTATCTATGAGTGTATCAAATTTGATTAAAATCGGACCACTCCTTCTATAAGCCGATTTTTTTCGATTATCAATTTTTTATATTTATCGAGGGTACCTCGACACAAAACCTAGCTCTAAGAACACTCGCAGATGCTTGTAGTACAACTGTGCAAATTTTTAAGAAAATCGGTTCAGCCATTTTGGAGTCTATAGGTAACGGATACACACACAGACACACACACACACATACACAAAGTTCCATTTATAAATAAGTTTAGATTAGATATGAATAAAACATGAAATCTGTTCACATTATTTACATTGAACATTGACATTTGTTTAATGTTTTTGTTTTTAATATATGATTTTATTATAACTAGAAGGTTTGAGGATGAAAATTTGGCATTTGAAATATTCAACTCGTACACAAAGAAAAAGAAGAAAGCATATAAGGTGTATATGTAAAACTTTTATACTCCAGAAATTGTCAAGATGTTATACAAAAATTGTTTTACTTCTTTTTTTTTTCCAGTTTCTTATGAAAAAAGTTTTTGTACAAGACTCAGGAAGACTCCTCTTACTACTTTAACTTGGACTGTTATCTCTTACTGCTACTCAGACTATTACACTGGCTGATTATTTGTCTTTTTATTTATATGTAGTGTACAAAATGCACTTTCATATTTAATTGAAAATAATTGGTTCTGTTTGAAAATGTGTTACTTGAAGGATATGAAATTTCACAATTAAAAGCTGACAATTTGAATATTAATAATTAGATATATTTTAAATGCTGTATAAATGATATATTTCTCCATAAACTACAAGTCAGTAGGGATCTTATATATTGTTCATGTTATCAAATTTTAATTGATATAGATTTTAAAAGTTTTTCACAAATACTTCATAGATATCATCTATTATTCATCATCTTGCACATCTGATTTTATTTACATTTCTCCTAAGTCATTTTTATTATATCCTTATTTATATCATCAATTTTCCTCCAAAATTTAAGCATTATTGTCTTTTTATTTTTGCCAATCTGATATTGTTTCAAAATTTGTATTTATCTTGTATTACTAACTTTACTCTTTCAGTCATTTCTTTATGCCTGCACTTTACATTATTTTCACAGTCAACATTTCTTTAGACATAAAAATATGTTTATGAAAAATTATGACAGTTGATATTCTGTTTCTACTAAGGTTTGCTATATTTATTTGGGTCATTTTCATTTTTGTATTATTTTATCCATTTATCTATTTCATTTGTTTGTTTATATTTTTTGGTAGATTATATTTTTCTTTGTGATGATGTTTCATTTTTACAAACTATTAAAACTTAAGCAGTATATCAGGTTGTGTAAACTTTAAAGCTCCTTCATTGTATTATGTATTAATTGTAACTCACTCTGGAACAAATTTTTCTTTATTTTGCATCTTCTCATTCTTTCAATTTCAATTTCATCAAGCCAGGACGTTCAGTTGTAGAATCATTAATTAGATTATTCTAACTGGAATTATCAGTTAGTCATTGGCTCAATTGCTTTGGTGTCAAATCTTAGTAATTTTTCCAGAAATTCCAAGATTATAAAAGTAGCTAATAAAAAGACTTCCATATAAGTAAAAGTATATGAAAATGAAATTGTTCTTGACAGTTTGCAATCAGTTTAGGTATGTATCTCTCAGAGGAATTATGTAATTTCTATAATAATAATAATAATAATAATAATATATTCCTCTACTATTTATCAATTACATTAGAAAAATAATTATGAAATCATTTTATAAAATGAGATTTTGATATTTTGTATGCTTATGTTGGCTCTTAAATGTATAAAAACACATTTGTTTCTTTTAATATGACATTTGGAGAGCAAATGATTCTTATTTAGCAGAATTTTAATTAAGATCATAACAGAGTTTAAAACCTGAACCATTTTTGTATTTCTTTCCAAACAGACTGTATAAAATAAAATGCATACAAGCAGTGATAGTAGTTTTAGTTCATGATAGTAACAGTGACAACAGCAGTAAGCAGTAATATTGTTATTGTTGCTATTGTTCCAGTTCTGACTGAAACAATTTCCAGTGTTACCCCTGTAAAACTGTAAAATACCCCAAGGAGGAAAAGCCTTCTATTTTCTTAGTTGTTAAAATATGTAAACCCTCTTTGTAGATATGAAAAATTTCTAATGTCTCTCATCAAAAACAGAGCATAAAATTGTGTGCATGTTCATGGCTTTGCATTTCCTATTTTGGCTGTTGTTCACAGCTAAAAATCAATAGTAGCAACCATTCCACAATCAGAGAAACTTTCCATATCCCCACTTTTATGTAAAATCAATAATCTATAATCATATGCTATAACAAAGCTTTTTTGTCCTCTTCTGTTTTAATTCTATGCAGCATTTTGTATTAGATATACTGATTACTTTTCATTGTATCATGAAGGAGAGATATATATTAGATTTATTTTCATTGCAAACATCCACAATTATGATACTGTTAAAAATGAGAGAGAGAGAGAGAAAGAGAGAGGTTAATATTTAAGTAGCATGCAATGGAAATATTCCAAATTAATTTAGCAAAGAATTTGTAATTGTTACTCCCTACTTTTATTAAAACACAAAAGGCAGTAGATGGATATGCACCTTAAACCATTTTTATTTGACAGCTGTATTTCATCCATTCTGGATTATTGGTGAACTTAAATCTACTTACTGAGAGAAGAACAGAAGTGAGAGCAAATGCTGAAACAGAAGAACCTGCATTTCCATATATAGACAAGAGAGCCCTGGCTAACGACTGCATATTCATGAGCTCAGCGCTAATTGGTGGATATTGCAGTTTGCAAACTCCTCTATTGTCACCTGCTCAATGTAGCACACAGTTTAGCATCCATTATTCATTGCTGTCAATAATAACACAGTTGATGAAAGCTAAATAACCACTGGCTTCTTCTAGATTGGCCGCTGCTGCCACACGGAACTATGCTGTCGATTATAAACATAGTGTTCTTGACTGCTGACAATCTCATGCAGATGACTGACTTGCACCACAGTACAAGCAGGACACAGCCATCTCTCTAGTATAACATTTTAGGCTTCATGTTTTTTATTTACTAGGCCTTTTATTGCTGTACCAATATCTACAGCCTTAGAGCTTATTTGAAAATTATGGGAAATAGAGTATCAAGGATTACTGATGCTATATCTAGGAGAAAGAGAAAAGGTAATATTGTTTTCACTCTGCTGCTGCAAAAGAAAAATATTACAGTCATAGGTATTCCTACATATATGATTGTATACATGCACACACACACTCACATACATATATATATATATGTATGTGTGTGTTTGATTTTATCAATATAGATGTGTGTGTGCGTGTGTGTGTGTATATATATATATATATATATATATATACACACACATAAATGCACTTATATGTTTGCACTTATACTCTTTTATGCATAGATATAAACATATATATAATCATGTATGGACATGTAATACCATGTGTCCTAATATAATTTTTAATATACATGTCTACATTTGAGTATATCTATCTATCTATCTATGCATAAATATATATATATATATATATATATATATATATATAAGAACACACAAACACTTGTGTGTATGTGTGAATGCATACACTGCATGTCACTATATATTCATCTTTTATATACTTACATTTCCTATTAATTTCCTCTACAACAGAATCAAATGTTTCATGTTGATATTAAAAGATATTTGGGTTTCATCATTTTTCCCAAGAAAATTTATAGAAATAATTCAGCTTTTCTAGCACTAAATCCTGTTTGAGTTTATGTTCTTCTCAACTTATTAACATTGTAATTGACATCTGCGAAAAAAAATGTTGAACTTCCACTTGTCTTGTGTCTTTCTTAGATGTTCTCTGCTCTTTTTTTATAAAAAAAATGTGAAATAATTGTCTTTTATGTTTTTCTTTTCAATATCTTATTTGCCTGCACTGCACAGTTCCAGTTGCTTTATTTAGCCTGTTCACTATTTCTTCCTTTTTCTATTTCATCGTTTTCAATTTTCTCACTTCTCAGTATTCTTTATTTCTGCAACAATTGCTTTCTAAATTCCATTCATATTTCATCATTTTTATTTATCTTTTTGGGAATCAGATATTTTTAGCAAAATTTATTTTAAAAGTAAAATTATTTACAGGATTCTTCCTTATATTTAATTGTATATCTTTTTGGCTTGAAATCTACTTTAAACCAAAAATGTTTAAAATTTCTTTCTTTCATTTGGTTAAAAGAGAAATTTCCTTTTTTCATTTGGTTAAAAGAGAAATGTTCATCATTTACATACACTCATATGAGTGTATGTAAATTACATAGTCCATTGCAATTGAGGTGTTTAGAATTTAATTTTCCATCATTCTAACAAATTATAACTGTTACTAATTACAATAGCTATCAAATTTGATCACGAAGAATTAGCTGTTTCATTATGTATTGATAGCATTTACTTTTTTCCTATTTTATTGTTTCCTTTCTTTTTTTTTTTTTGTTTTCACTCTTGATCTTAACCAACTAGCTTCTTTCTCTAGCCCAAGAATGGTCACTATGTACCACCTCCTCTATTTCTCTACACTAAACTACTTTGAGTGATTGGTCTTATGGTAAAAAATTGAACACTTTGTCTTCAAGGAGATCTTTTTATTGAAGCTATTACAAAAATGAAAACAAAAAATCTTCATATGTGAACTTAAGTCTAGACACAGTAGTAACAGCAGCATACTTATAGAGGCTTACTGTACTTACATTGATAGGTGAAAATCTGACTCCCAGGCTAGAAACTGAATGAAGCTTAACTGTCTACTATTTCTTTCTTGTTTATCCTTTTCTGTTTTTATTTTTACTTATAGTATTTTACATATAGATGAATGACTGATCTATATTTATGGTATGGATTTATACAGGAGATTGAACCAATGTCAACAGTATGAATATTAATGAAATCAGTGAGCACCACAGAAAAGGAGATGGCTAATAAATGGTATGAAATGTATGATAATGATCCATCATGCTCATGCTACTAAGAACTTTCTATATATGATCTCATTATTTAAAATGATTGAATTTAAATTAAAGTAATTTTGTAGACAACTGTTTTATGTGTTTGTTTTTTTATTATCTCTTTAATTCAGTTCAGATTAACTAACAGAACACTAACTTAATGCTCAAGGAGTTACACTTTTAGGTTTCATTGCAGTCTACTATTAGACATGATCACTCTGTAGTTAAATTTTAGAGCAACACATTTTCCTGCTGTTATGTTTGTTAAATATTCTTATATATTTGAATATACTCAGTTTAAACACTTATGATATGCTATCTTGAATTGTTTTTATCAGTTGATAAAAATCTTAATAAATAATTGAATATCTTTTTTTGTTCTTAATACATTTAGTATTTCACTCTTCTTACACTTGAGTATTTATTGTTACTTTTTTGATCTTTTGAAAATATAAAAATGTTGATTTATACATTTAATACTATAACATCAATGAAATAATTCCACACAAATATATAAACTGATAATTTAAAATATTCAGTAATTGACTTTATATATCAATTCAATATTATTGAAAACTCTTCTCTTTTTTTTCTACAGGTATGTATTCACGTTTATATTTATTATAAACTATAGTAGCTTTTTAAATTATAAAACTAATCAATGGTAAATTTACTTAAAGAAAGAAAAAAGTTATTGACCATTATTTTGTCATTGTGTTGTTCATTAATGATTCAGAAAGGTAATTTGGTATATTCCATTGAACTTTATTTTTGGTAGGCATCACTCAAAAGAGTAAAATTTAATAAAATTTTCTCTTTATAAAATCTTTTTCTGGGATGAGTTATTGCATTCAAGTAGATCACTGGACAATCTAAAATGATTAAAATTAATAGTTCCAAATTTTTCTAAACTTTAAACATTAATATTAATTTTTCTTTATCTCAAACATTATCAAAACAATTAGAATGAAATAAATATAATTGTTAACAAATGACTGTCTTTATTAATCAATATTCCTTTAACATAAAGGATTTTTAAAAAATCTATTTCCAATTGTGTTATAAAGTTTTTTATAAGGTTTATTGAAATTATAATAAAAATTAGCACAAATATATATTGGCACATTAAATTGTATATTAACATTTTAAAAATCAGTTAATAACTTTATTAACAGAATTGAAATAATCATTCACATTAATAAAATATTATCTAATTTAACAAAAATGCATTTGATTCTAAAGTTATGATGTATATAAACTCTGAATATAAAGGTTTAAAACTATACAGTGGGGAAAAAGTGAACTCTAATGTCTTCTTTTCATTTCAGAAAATAATACATTATTTTAAATAAGTGCTGTTGTGATGGATTTCATTATTAAGGAAAGTCATTTCCTTTTCAGATTTATTTGCAAGTGAGGCATTTTCATTTTTCCTTTATTTTTCTTCTATCGAAATATGCATTGCCTAGTTATCTATTAGCAAAATTTTTAGTTAATAAATAGAATTTGTAGAACTTTTTGCAAAAAATATGCATGTTAAATGAAACAATAAAAATATTTGATAAAATGACTTTTATACTGCTATGTTGAAATTTGTATGTGCATGTGTGTTTGAATATGTCAAATGAAAAGTAACAGGGTAATGAGTTTTTTTGCATATATCATCATGAATTGAGTAAAAACAGATATTGGTAGCTAAGCTAAACTAAGTAATTTAGTGACTGTGCACCGAAATGCATAAATAATTCTTGAGATCTTATGAAATCTTATCTTTGAGTCCATTGGAGATTATATTTTGCAAAGATCATTCCTCTGTAATCTTGGGGGACAAATCTGATCTCACCTGTCTCACAAATTTTTATGAGTTCTTAAAGTTTAATAAAAAAAATATATGCTTGTATTTTTTTTTTTAAATTGACTTCTTAGCTATTTCCTCTTAGCAGTGCTGGGTGCATCTGTTAAAAAAACTGAATAGAGAAATTTTAAATAATCATCTGTTCTCCAGAAATCAGGGAAAATTTAATCAAGCAGTTTTAATTTGTTGGATAATTACAGAACTGGAATGTGAAATATTCTTTTAAATGGTATATTTGTTATTTTCTTTTAGAAAATAATATTCATTAAAATTAATTTTGATTTGACTCTTTATTTATAAATTATTAATAAATTTGAATATATTTTTCAAGAACATAATTTACAGACTGTAAATTATGTTGTCAATATAAACCTTGTAAATTCCAAAATTCAGTCAGTTTTAGACAATATACAATAGACTTTCTCAACAGCTGACAGTTCTTTTTAAATATCTTTCAGGTACAACACACATTCAGAGGATTACTTTTGCCATTCTTTACTAGTCTACAGAATAGTTAATTCTAATGATAGTTTTTATAATGGTTGAATAAAAATTCTGTTGAAGTGACTGAATGATTATATATATTATCAGAATATGATTCATTTCCTTTGCTAGAATATCTTTATATTGGCTAAAATCAAATATTCATACTAAATCATATGGATTAAAACTCTTTGTTTAAAATGTATATTACTGAGAAATAAAATTTTTACTCCAATAATTATTGTGGTTTTATTTTACAAGTGAAAATTTGGGCTAGTTTTCCACATCTGTTGTAGGCTTTGTGGTGGTTAGTGAAGCTGATATAGAAGAGTCATGCTCTTCACATTGGCTGCTGGAGATTGTTCAGCAGCAATTTTTCTATGGTTTGATTCAGTGTGGTACGTTGCCCAATAGTTCTTGTGTTTTCATGTCACTCTTAGCTGCTTCTGTTTCTGACTGATGGTAATTGAATTGACAGATGACTAGGGTCTTTTTTCAAGAAGACCTTGTATTTTTCAGTGGATTCCCACTTCGGTCTTGGATAGTGACCAGTTCTCTGAATAGTTCTTTTTTGAATATAGCTTCAGCACTTGTGACTCAAGCTAAATCTAGAATGTCAATGTAGTGATGAAATTGCTTCAATGCATTTTTAGAATGGTGCAGTGGTATTATGTAAGTAAGTATACCTTGTGTTAATATACAACCCAGGATTCAGTACCATATAGAAAGGAGGGTAGCATAATGGCTTTGCAGGGATTAGTTTTTATGTCTTCAATGAGGTTCCTGTTGTTCCAGACATATTTATATAGTCTATCAAATGATTAGCATTTGTATTATGTTTCATATTTCTCTATCTAGTCTGGAATCAGAGAAGATGATGTTATTTAGGTAAGTGATGTTTGGACCAGTTTTGTTGAGTTAATGGAAACAGAAGGCACTTATTATATTATGGTGCCAATTAATGATGGATGGCTATCTTATAAAAAGTTAACCGCTATGCCAAAGAGTTCTGTGATCTTTGCAAAGCAGATTGTTACCTACTGGAAGACCACTTCTGACTGGGCAATCAGAACTGTCATCTATGAACAGGAGCACTGAGGCCTTAGTGAAAACCTAGAGATGCTCGAACTTGAAGAGATTGCTTGTTTTGTATATGTGGATGTACACATTAACTCTGCCCCTGAAACAAGATTGTCTTTCATGAAGATAATATTTAGCAATTTGAATTGCTAGTCATTTTAGTAGTATTCTGGAGATGATTTGGCCTACAACTGAAAGCTGTATGATACCCTAGTGATTTGAGCAGAATGATTTTTTTCAAGGGATTATGATGATTATATCCTTGAGAACCTGGGATCATTCACCCTGAACCTAGCACCTAGTACTTATATATGCATTAAATACTAATTACTCAAGACAACCTAGATAAACTGATGATTTTCTTGAAAATATTTCTTTGTCTTGAACATTTCAACATATTATTCTAATGAAATAGATCAGTATCCAAGAATATTTAGTCACCAAATATTTTGATTCATGTATTTTCATAAATTTATTTATAACATAATTTTCCAATTTCTTATATTCATTGTCATCTCTTTCAGGAAACAGATTATATTACAAGAATTAAGATCCATCAAATTCATTTTCAGCATTTATCTTTTATATTAGATATAACTGAATAACATGCATAATGTAACTGTCATTTACCTCTCATTGAATTAACTGATTTTCTTATTTATTAGATAAGTATTTGAATAATTTCTTTAAATAAATAAGTTACTATTTAAAATTGCAGAATCATCTTTTTGTTAAAACTTTAGGATTAAAAAGTAATATAAATTTACAACTCTTTTACAACAATTATATGCATTAAATTTACCTTTACTCTTTCATGCTTTGATTGTTGCTTTATTCTTTTTTCAGCTGAAATTTGATTTTAAAAAAGCTAAACTTTAAAATAATATCTTGAATCAGAAGCCAAATAGTTTCCAGCTTTACTTTTATACAATGAAGTGAATAAGTGATTAAAAAGCTGTCAAATTTTATTATTATTTTTATTTTTGAATTTTGAAAGTATCTTTTTGGAAAAAATTATATCAAGCTATGATTTGTCTACTGATTACTTATTTTATGTGCCTTTTGGTGTTACAAAAATATTTAAGAACAGCCATCTCATACATAACAAGTTCACAGCTATTTACATTTCAAAATAAGTTTACAAACTGAAAGGTGTTAAAACAGAAATTAATTTTTTTATAGTTTACATGATAGCATCAATATATAGAAAGTATAGATTTGAATCATCTTTATTATCATCGATATCACCACCACTACGACTAATGTTAATGCTCTGACTTTCATTTTGTATCTATCATAATATATTCGTAATGATGTATTTGCACTAACTTCCTCACAACAACTCCACTCATTAAAACTCTAACTTGAGTGGCTCTTGGACATTGTAATTAACTGTTTTAATTTAACTGGACTTTCTAATTATGTGAATTATAAAGTCTAGTTGAATTAAAATAGTTTCTATTTTATTCTTTTTTCAATTTACTGACTTTGGCAACACTTTATATACTGATTATAAAATTAAATCTAATTCATATTGGCATAATTTTTCTCAAGACAAGTATGTAACTAGTCTATCAGTTCTTAAATTTTTAGTTATAAACTATGTTTTATTAACCTAAAAGTTAATAAACAATTGCACAAAAGACTCTTTTTGAAAGAATCTACCTATTCTTTACCTTAAAACCTTTCTGTGGTTTTAATTTTATAGCTTACAAGATATTTTTATTTCAAAGTATGATGAATAATCACAATAATGTAACATAATAGTCTCATCATTTAAAATTTTGTAATGTAAAGCTTTCATTGCAAAATAAAATAAATTCATTACTGTGTAAAATAATGAATAAAATTTTAAAATAAAGCTATTTTGGGAAAAATTGATGACAGATTTATATAACAAAATGTTGCTGTTTTTGTTGATACTTATGAATTAAATATAAGTGAATATTTTGAAATTGAAGATATATCTATTATCTTCAGATATAAAAGGTATCAATTTTATACTGTCAAATATTTCTCTCTGCTCAGAAATTTTGCACTTTTTGTTTGTTTTACTTAAGACACTCATCATCATAGTATTATATGGAATTATCATATCTGTTAGAAATTCTTATGCATTTTTCTTATAAGATAATTTTAGCAATTTCTAAGGATAACATTTTAGAAGAAAACTGAAATAAAATTAAATCTTTAAGGAACAAACTAAATTGAATATTTTAATACATTAAGATCAGATAAAATCTGCATATATGCATAAAGGATAAAGATGTTTTATTTCACTGTTTTTTTTGTTTTTTGTTTTGTTGTTTTAAATAATTTTCCCAAATCAAAAACAAATTATTTGAATAATGAAAACAATTTAAGAGGATTCTCCTAATCTTTAATCTAATAAAAGTGGAGGCTTGAGAGGCCATTTTTTTGATGCTGTAAAATCAAATCTGCTATATTCCCAAGATTTTAGCCATCATGTTTCAAGTTAACAGATAGTAATTATATGCACATCTTGTCTTATATTTCATTTCTTTGTGCTAGATTTTTAAGATATTTTTAAATTGTTACAGTTTAATCTTAGCAAACCTGAACTGTCTCTCATATCAACTTTTATTAATGCTCTAAAAAAGAAAAAATATAACAATTTAGTACTTTTATAAAATAATTTTTATTAGAAATGGAAGGGTTATTTTATTCCAAACTTTGCATTTTCACTAGCAATATCAATGGTAGAAGTGAAAAAATATTTTTACTCTTCTACATTACTAAACTAATTTTTTTTCTTTGAATGAAATAAAATAGCATAACAAATTACCAATAGCATTTTATTACTATTTTTATTTCATCTTATTAGCATTACTTTTTATACTTTGGGCTGATATATTTCTATGGTTGAAGTGCTAAAGACAATGTCTATTAAAAACAGATTCTAAAATGTGGGGTGCAAGTTAGAAGCTACTTCCTTATTTCTGATTTTGTGCTATTTATTTATAGTACTGAAGTATTCTGTTGAATCTGAGTGTTTCATAAAAAGCAACAAAATTGAGATGATGTAAAACCAGTTATAAAATAATCATTTTAGTTGGAGCCCTTGGTTTGATTGGAAGTTTTGAGTAGACTAATTGAAGGGATCCCTGGTGGCCCATGCCTTAAAGAAATACAAAGAAGTACAGCTCACATCTTATGAAGGGCTATGTAAAATATGTATAATCATAGATTGTCTTTTTATTTTTATTTATTTTTCTCAATAGAAAATGTTATGATATCATTTCTGACCTTAGGTCTAAGGTTCAGACCCAGATGGAAATGTGTATGTAACAGAACTCAAAGGTAATAAATAATAATAATAATGGTGATTCATCTAAAAATGTCAAAAGCTTAGTTTCTAATAACTTTTAAATCAAATAATGACTTGAGACTAACTTGAAATAGATAATTGTTCTCTTGGACAGCCATTCTCTCATTTTCTTTTAGCAGAAGCTCACTCTGTTTAAAGTAATAATAATTTGCTTTTGATATAGCCTAGTAAGTAGAAACATTGCTAAATGGAATAAAAATCTTAATTTCTAGAAGAGAATATTTACATAAATTTTGAGAAAGGTAACTGATTTATACAGATTCATGGTAAATGACTGTATATAAAAAATTAATGTGAGAATTGACTGATTTCTGTTTATTGGTATATACCAAATTTGACTTATAGCCTATATCTTCTATTAATACCTTATTCTTGGTTGATAGAACATGGCAATTTTAAGTGTAAAATCAACATGTTACTAATAATGACTATTGTTTATTTAATGAAAGTTCACTTTTAAGTGTATACATTTTGTGGCTATAATTTGTTCTAGCCATCCAGCTATTATTGGTGGAAATTTTTTATAACTACTTAAAAGAATATGTGTACTGGTTGAGATTTTAAAAAATTTTCTAGTTATACAAGATCTCTTAAATATTTTTAAGAAGATTACAGATGAAGCTAATATGAACTGTTTGAAAGTTTGAAGGCAATATTTCTTTTCTCTGGAAAGCATAGATTTCCTTTATTTCATAAATTTTTAGTTTTGTAATTTATTCATAAATTTCTTTTCTGTGTGATATGGCAGTTTAACATTGGTTTTATTCAATGTATATATAATATGCTAACAATTTGGTAAAAAATTTCTTTTGATACAAAATATTTCATCTTTCAGTAAATATTTTCATTAGTAGAAATTTATAAAAGCTACTTGACCTATACATGTTAAAAAAACAAATTTACTAAATTTAAATTATTAATATAAAATATTTTAATATTTGAAAGATTTGATCAATATTTTCTTTTTTCATTTGTTTCATATTTTTATTAATTTTCTTTATGCACTCAACTTGGTTATATCTAACAAACTAGTCATTGCTAGTAGCTGACTATCAAAAATATGGTATTTATCTGTTGCGGAATTGACATGATCACTTTAAAGTATTTTGTTTTACATTATACAGTTCAGCTATTCAGACTGCCTTATTGGTCAATACTGTCAGTTTAGCAAACAAAATATCAAGTATCCAGTAGCCAATTTCTTCTCAGTGTTTCTCTTACTTTAATAGCAATTAGCAATGATGCAAAAATTGACACCGTTTTAAACTGGCTTGAATTGCTATTAACAAAATACAGTGATATTGATTCATATAGCTAGCATTAAAAAAAACCCTACTTGTCCAAATATGAAAGAGGCCAATTCTAACAGATGGAATGAACTTCAGTCAGTCAAAATCCCTTTGTGCTAAAATAGTAATGGATATTGGATGCACATTGTGGTGCAGTAGATATTGGCTTGGAATGAGAAATCAGGGGGCCGAGTTCGAATTAGAGTTGAATTCCCTGTGTTCACTTACACGCAAATATCCCTGGGAAAGGTATTGATCAGTCTCTTCTTTTCAGTTATGGGTTAAATAACAGGACAGACTGGGTTCTATAGCCTTGGCTGGCAATCAGTGTACCACAGAAAGTAATGGCAACCTACTGAGGGAAAATCTTCTGCTCAGTCAGTCATGTCTCTTTCGAGTCATGATTGCACAAGCATGTATCACGTATAGCACTTAACTGACTGACTGAATGAATAATGAAATTAACAAGAAAATGATTTCATTATTCCTGAGGATTTGTTATAATATTGATTAAATAATATCAATTAGAAATTTTATTTTAAAAAATTTCAATTTTCATAAATGTGTACATTTATTAATAATTACTTTCTATATAAATTATTATTTTAAAAAAATATTAATTATTAAAAACTCATAAAACAAATCTGTCACACCATGTATTAATATTAATTTTGAAATTGTAAAAAATAATACTTGTTTTCGAAACCTCCATGAAAATATGAACTTTATCTTTTAAACATAGAATATTGTTACTCATTCAATTTACTGTCTAAATAAAATTATTTTCAACTTTTCCATGCTATACTTCTACTGCACATAAAGTATTAATTTAATTTTAATCTTCATAATTCTCAGTTTATTTTTTCTTTAGTACATATAAATCAATGGAATTTAAATCTTTACTCAATAATTATTAATAAATATTTAGTCTAGGAAGAAAATGCATAAAAGTCTTGATTGTTTTGTTTATTTTAAAACCCATAAAATGTAGGTTTATGAATAATGATAATACACACACTGTTGAACAATCATGGTTTTTCCCTCATATAACTTTCTTATATAATCAAATATTTATAACTTGCATTGGTCAAAATTTATTGATCTGACATTTTTTAATTTGTTCCTTTAATATCCATCTGTACGTATAGCGGTGTTCCCTTTTAAATCAATTTGTAATAATTGTTTCACAGATAGATATTTCCCATATCTTGTAAAATTTATATAAAGTAATCATATTTTAATTTCTAAAACTGTTGCATTAAAATTTCAGTGTTGCATTGAAATATTGGCTGATGTCTTCCCATCATTATTTTACCAGGAGGATTTTGAACCATCTCATCACTTTGAACTGAAATCATATCTTCCAATAAACTAATGTCTTCTTCTACTTGAAATCTTTCTTATGTCAACATGGGAACTGTTATTTTGTTTTATAGAAATCTTTCCTGCTTTCACATCAAATCATTTTTTTTAAATCTATTGGAATAAACTTTTATTATCCACAACCTTTTCTGTGTACCACTAGGTTATCTTTAGTTCATGAAAGCCAGGAAAACTAAACCCCTTCAATATTCAATATATATATATATATATATATATATATATATATATATATATCATTCATTCAGTAATGAATTTGAACACTCCCTGCTCCTGGTGTATGTTTACATTGTGTATATAACATGCTAAAATCTGCCTTCCTCCACTGAACGCCCATAGCATAAAGGTAGAATGGTCAACTGATATCAAATTGGTTGTGTTTCAATCCTGGCTGGAAGCAGTTAGATGTCTAACCGCACTGATGAGCTGTGATACAGCAAAACAGGACTGTCTGCGAATGACATATATATATATATATTTCAATTGCCAGAAAAGTCTATGATATATACATCATTTGCTGCCTGTCCCTGTTTCTGCATATTGTATTCATATAAGTGTGTTATAAATATATACCTAACTTTATTGTTCCAGTTATTTATATTCTTTAGAATCTCATATTATTCTTTTATTTTCATTCCCTTTTATAAAAAAAAATGAAGCTCCATAAAACAGTCAACACATTGCTTCATTCTCTCATCTTTCTAGTAAATGTCATCAGTTATAATATTTCTGTTCATTTATAATTTCACTTATATTTAGAAACAGAAATTCAGAACTCAAATTGAATTTAAATTTTAAGATTAATATTTTAGTTTTATACTTTTGCTACTTAATATCTGTTTAGATATTTTTAGAATTATCCTGAAGTATAATTAATAAGATATATTTATGTTGAGTATAATTATGGCATTTATGAAACTGTCTTAATTGCATGAAACCCCCTTCTTTTTTTCTGTATATATCTTTTTTCTGTTGTATTTTTTGCATACATTAAGCTTACAGACATGCCAGGATCCAGGAATGAAAATTTGTAGTTCTGATTTGTTAAATTTTAGATGACATTAATGACAGGTTTTTAGATTACTGAACAAGTGTATTAGATGAAATGCAAAGACTGTAAGAATCTAAACAGTGGTAATAACAGTTAAGGAGATTTATGGTAAATATGAATAAATTACACATTACTGATTACAATGTAAAGGGATTTCAGTTTTATTTTACAGTATTTAATACTTTATAAAAACTGGGACAGAAGTAATTATCTTATTAATGTTAGAAATTTTATGTTTACTTGGCAGTTATTGTGTATGCGTTTGTTACAAGTCCTTCTGTTCATTCTTAGCAGTGTCATACCAGTCAGTAGAGAAAGACAGGAGACCACTTGGGGAGTACTGCAAACAACCTTCTCCAATCCTAAATATATTTCAGCTTTAAATCACTCATAAAGGATTAATAAGTCATAAAGACACAATCAATTCCTGTTGATTCAGTAATTGATCACATGACTACTGACTATTGGCAGTGGTTACAACACAGCTAAAGTCTGCCTCTTACAACTTGTAAGTTTATAATCATTCTTTATATTGTCCCTCTTATGTTTGGATCATTTTTTTGACTATTTGCCATGGGCTTTTATTTCTGAAAGCTTAAGCTTGTTCATTCTTTACATAAATGTTTTTCAATCTTTGAATTTATACTTACATGGAAGATGCTATACTATGATACCTATTCCCTTCTATTCTTTAATGTAAAAACAGTATTTAAGGTAATTCAGGCAACATATAAACTTGACCTGTCTTGAAATAACTGTTTTTTTTAAAGTTTACTTTTCAGGTTGTAGTTTTAATATAATATAGGTAAATTTACCAATTGTTAATTTAGTAAAATGTTGAATACTTTTTATACATAATGTCTCGAAAAAGCTAAACAAAAATAATTTTAAAGAACTCAAAAAATTGTAATAAACTTTCTATTATAAATAGGAAATATTCTATGAAAATAAATTTATTTGGTAGAATTTTCTTTTGTAACAACATCTGTTTAACATCTGAAGTTTCCATCTAATTTCACATATCTGGAAAAAGTTAGTAGCCTCATGTTTACTGTTGCATTTCAATTGGTAGTCACGACCTCTGATTTTACAATGTGCTACTTTTGAAAATTCTTCACAAAATTTGAAGAATATTAAATGAATTCCTTAGGTCAGCAATTAAAAATGTTCTGATAATTTAGTATACCTTATATTCTTTTAATATCAACCAGATTTTTTCTTAACCTATTGAATTTATAAGTCTAAGTTCCTGTATCTACACCAATCAAAAAGAATTATATTGCCTAACATGTAAACAGAATAAGGCTATTAATATAAACAAGTTTGTACTAACCATTTTTTATTACACAAGCAGTTCTGAAATACTGAAATTTAACCAAAATCTATAGAGGTAGTGAATTAGAAAGTGGTCAGGTCTCAGAGTTAAATTTTCAGTTCAAATTTTAGTAGCATAGTAAGAATATATTTTGTTTTTCAAATCTAAAAATGATTCATCATTGTTTAATTCTAATTTTTTGTCTTCATCCTATTCATCATATGAAAAGTAAGCAAGAAAAATGACTTTACCTAGCAACATAAAGGCAATCATGGTTTCTGATATGCCAGTACAAAAGGAACTATTGTCATATGGCTGTACTTCATTGCACCAGACATTTTTTTTTCATTTTAGCTTAGTTTTTGTTTGCTTCCATTTAGTTTTTCACAATTTTTTCTTTCCCTTTTGAACAATTTTGCTTTCTTTTCTAATTTAGTATGAATGATTATTGATTTCTTATATTTTCTTTGGTATATAATAAAAAGAAGAACCCAACCAAGAGGTAATTGTTTATTTATTAAACCTCAAATTTCTATCAGTTTATATATATATATATATATATATATATAATGTGGAAATTGTATGACAAAGTAAAAAAAAAGTTTATTTGTGATGCATTAATTGCCCCACCATAACAAGACTGACCACAATCTTGACATAAAAAATGCTACTCTGATCAAAGGATAAAATAATTCACTATAACATAAATGTCTAGAGTAGCATTTTTCAGTTGGGGTTCCCTGGAGTCTTAAGAACAAATAAGATAAACTAATGCACTTTTGACCTATTATTAAATTTTATATATGTATTATTACCAAACACACACAATATATTCTTGGTTATTGTAATGTTGTAATATATATATATATATATATATATATATATATATATATACACACATCTCATCTAACATATTATGTTATTAAAAAACATAACAATCATTGGGAATTGTTTTGTGATGTCTATACAGTGCCAGTGTATACACTTTTATGTAGTTACTTCTACTTATTCACTGATAAAACAACATAGCATGGTATTAAAAAACCTTAAACTTAATAAAAATAAAGTTTTATCATCAAAACGTTTGTTATTATTAAGAGAAGAGATCAAAGTATTTTTTAATTATTTTTTTTAATTTTTAATACTTTCTAATATGTTCAAAGATTTTGTTAAAAATCTATTTTTTTTTTATCAGTGAGTGACCTAATTTTTACAAGAGTTTACTATGGCAAACGTAATATTACACAACTCACTTTTTTACTGGTGAAAAATGCATTAATTTGGAAATTCTTGCAAAAATCAAATAATGGTCAAATTTTGATTAAATTTTCAGGACTTATTCACAAATGACTGCAGTTATTTTTGAAATCATTATTTTTATAAAATCTTGGTAAAAAAGATTTTTTCATATGTTACCCAACCTCCAATTTTTTAAAATTTCAACATTATATTGTTGCAGTTTTCAACATCTTACATGTGTAAGTAAGCCTTTTTTTATTTAACAAGTATCAAGAACAAAGACAGAAATCACCTTCTCTCAATTGAGAATGAAATCCATATGTCTATCTAAAGTTTGACTCCAAATTAAGTATTTGTATAAGAAAAGACAAGCACAGGTTTCACATTAGAGAAGCATGTTTCACTTTATCAAATGGCTCTGAGTCTGAAAGTAACATTTTCTAGCTTATTTATTGGTTCAAAGGACATTTTGCCTTGATTTACCTTATGTCTTTTCAACATTGCAAGTAAAGGATAAATAATACACTAATGCTTTAATTATCTGTTTTCATACTGTTTACACTTGTATTATAGATATAATTATTCTTTATGTTTGAGTTTAGAATTTTTTGAGTGAATGAAAATTCCATGATGAATATTATAAATGAAGAGTATGAATTTTATTTAACATTATCGAAAAATTTGACAAAGAAGTATTAATTTTTTCTTAAGATAGTTATTCAAAAATATATACTTTGATATCTACCACATGAACTACCATGAAAATAAAATGAGAAAAATATGATATATAATTTTGTTTTTGTGCAGGTGTTCCTTGAGACATGTAATTTATTTTAAGGATTATGCAAGGGCAAAACATTTGAGAAACACTGGTCTAGAGAGTGCCTTAATCACAAGGTCATCCATAGTAAATTTGCACCCTGGCTTTTACATTTCCCATTCTTGACAGATATTCTAATATCACAGTTTGGAATACCTACTTAAAAAAAAGTGATGGAAATAAAAAGAAAAAGAGTCTAAATGAATTTGGTTATATAAAAAAAGAAAATCTAAAATTTCCAGAATCTGTCATGTGCATGTGTAGTCATACCAACATAACAAATTTAGTCCAATAAAGTCCTAAAGGATAAAACACATCACAAGTAAACATTTTCTGTTTTGTCATACAATTTCTCCAATACTGCTTTTGATATTTAAAAGCATATATTGTTATCTCGTGTGTGTGTGTGTGCTATGACCAGCCACACCAGGAGAAAGTGACAACTGTGCATATCAGGGTGAGAGGTATATAAGCAAGTTAACTGCTTTTGAGTACTTCATTTTGATGTTTGTAAGCCACAGTTATGAGCAAAAAAATATTTGAATGATTTTGATAGAAATCAAATTATGACTAGAAAGTTAGATCAGACCATTTCTGAAATAGCATTTGAGAAGTGCTCACATTCAGTTATAGAGAGTACATATTGGCAATGATTTAAGGAGGGAAAAATCACAAACTACAAACATTGAGTGACCAAGACTTATTAATTTGAGCAGTGGAAATAGATTTTTGTCAAAAATAAGGTTTTGTGACACAAATTATATAAAACCTTAAGATGAAGGAAAGAATGCATCAAAATGCACAGTACATCCATCTTTGTTGCATATGGGACTATGTAGGCCACATCTCTGTCAGAAAGTATATTTATTCAATGGGTACATTGTCTTCAAAATTGAACTTTGTATATATAGAAGGTTGCTTGGTCAGGTAAGTCTCACTTTCTCCTCAATAAGGTGTATGATGGGTACATGAGCACTGTTATTGTACCAGCATGAGAAAAACAAACTGACAGACAATATAATTGTTTGTGCAAATCTCTGGAAAATACTCGGTCATATCATTCATATGAAAAATACTTTGTCACTTACCACTTCAGGTACATCTATTCATGATAACAGGTCTATACAGTGGCATCTTTCAGTAGGATAATGCACCTTGACACATTATATAAGCTTTATATGAATGCTTTCTGGAGCATGAAGATGAAACCATGGTTTTGTTCTGAACACCAAACTCCCCAGATCTGAATCCTATTGATAACTTATAGGATTAATTGAATTAAAAAGTTTTAAATGTCCATCACATAATTTAAGGCAATTAAAAAAAATACTGTTGAAATTCCGGCACCAGATCCTGAGGAAACAGTTAGGGATCATGTGCCTTGCTTGGTTGAGTAATAATTGTTTTGTGGGTATATGGCGGACCAACATTTTCTAAGGTAGGTAGTTATAATGTTTTAGATATTGCTGTGTATATATTTGGTTGGAACAAAAATTCATAGCATTTTTCAACAGATGGTATTTGAACATGTGATTTGATATCACACATGACTAAAATTTGTGTTATGCATACATATTCTTAAAGGGGATATTTCAACATCTTTCTATATGATTCATGAATGAATTATGAATTTTAAATATTTTATGTTAGAAGTAAAAATAGAAAATTATGAGACATATTCATCATTTGATACTCTTTTACTTCTGGAAAGGAAGGACTTTGTACAGCTAGAGAAATATATTATGTGCCATTTATGGAGATGGTACAATTGCTGAGAATGGGATTTGTAAGAGGATCAAGAGTAAAAATTTTGATCTGGAAGACCAAGAATGTTCTGGCAGGCCTGCAGTTATTGATGATGAGTAAATCAAAATGCTAATAAAAATAATCTAGGACACAGGTCTTCACAAAGGTACTCCAGCATTGTAAGGCATTTGAAAACACTTGGATATATGTGTTGCTATGATATATATCTCATGATTTATCAGAAAATAATTTAATGGACTACTTTTTTATTTGTGGTTTTCTTCTCAAATACAGCAAAAACAATCTACTTTTGAAAAGAATAGTCAAAAGTGATGAAAAATGAATTGTTTTCAACAATATAAAGTGAAACAGGTCCTGATTAAAATAGATTAGTCACCATTATCCACTTCAAAAGCTAGTTTGCATCTGAAGATGCTGTTGCTGGATATCAGTGGTATTGGAAAGAGGTATTTTACGAGTTCCTTGTACAAAATCAGATGTTGCATTCATACAAATATTGTTCTCAGTTGGACTGATTAAAGGCAGCAATCAACAAAATGTATTCAGAATTTGATCTTTTGAAAGGTGTCAACTTCAATTAGAACAATACCTGACCTTATGTCTCTTTGCCAATCCAGCAGAAATTTATACATCTTGACTGAGATGTTCAACTAAAACTGCTTTATACTTGATCTTGTACTTTTAGATCACCACTCAGAAAGATGCCAATTAATTGGAGAAAGAAATGTTGAAGCTACATGAATGGTAGCATCTTTTTTGTTGAATATATCTATATATGAATATTTAAATATTGTATTTGAAAATCACATAAAATCATTAACAAATTTTATTCTGACCCAGTGTATACATATATATTTATATATACTATCGCTCTTTCTCCACCTCAATATTGAGCACTTTATAATAAAAAACTTGCTTTTTATCAATAAAACTGTTAAAGAAGATAAACAACAACCAGTTGTAAGTATAATAAATAGGATATTTATTTGACCAAATGCTGTGTGCGACTGGTCTCTAAGAGAATATAATCCAGAATGTCCCTCGTGGCCTTCTCTTCTTCCTCATGTCATCCTGGCGGCCCCTCTCAGGTTCATGGGAAGACAATTGGTCTTCCAAACTTGTGCGATATACTGTGTTAAATGTTAACACTTCCCCTCTTTTCTTTCTTGTGCTGAGGATATATTTTTTTGTTTTGGTGAGAGCATCCTGTTGCTATTTGTTGGAAAAAAAAATAAAAGAAAAAGATTAACAAAATTATATGTCTGGAAACTCAGAAATTAAATAGAGGATCCTTTGGGTTCAGTTGTGAATCCAAAAATTTTGAAGGAAGGAACCCTCTTTTTAGTTAAGGCATCTGCAATTTGTTTTTCAGTAGGTATCCATGAGATATCTGCAATTTCTCTTCTGTCAACCATTTCTCTGAGGGTAGCCATCTCAATTCGAAGTCTTTTATCGAGAATTTGTGTAGTGGAATGCATTGCATCATACAAACAGGAATTGTCTGTTTTGCATGTTATTTTTATTTTGGTAGGATGGTCTTCCAGCTGCAACAAATCTAATCTTGATTTTCTGTAATATAAGCAGGCCTCAGTCAGATCAACCATGGCCAATGTTTCTGCACCAAGCTCTTAACAATGCTTTTTATCCGTTTGGATTTCCAGGCTATGGGCATGTATTGGTTTTTGTCACCTACCAAAAAATTTATATAGCTCCCTTGTGATCCACCATCAGTCAGGTTAGCAAAGGATGCATCACTAAATCTTATAATTTGCAGAAGATTAGGGTTACCTAGGTCTGGAATGTGAATTTGTGATTTCTCTTTTTTTACCTTTTTTACAGTTCGATTGATTTGTTTTATGCAGTCAACATTTTCTTGTTTAAGTATCAAACTTAGTGTGCTGACGTCAAAGCTGAGGTCGGGTCTTGTTTGGGTGGCCAGCCAATTAAGCTGGTCTATTAGCTGTCTAACCTTGGTGATCTCAGTTGGTGATATCTTTTCTTCCAGTCTTCTGCCATTCTGTAGGGGGATATGTCCAAGTTTCTTTACATATTCATCTTGCTCAATGTTTTTATCTGATTGTTTTATTTCTAGTCCAATGTATTGGAACTTAGTGACTTCTTCAGATTTGACTTTAAAGAGGGTACCAAGATTGCTAATGACTTGTTTCTCAAATGCCTCTGATCCAGCAAAACAGAAATCATCAACATGTGTAGCAATTATACCATATAGCTTGTTCTTAAACTGCCATGTGAAGATGGCTTGCTCATGCTTTGAAGATATGGCCCCTAGATTGATCAGTTCCTCCCTAAGTGTTAAGTACTAGGATCAAGAAGCATCTGTTAGACCATAAACACATTTGGATAATTTCCAGATGTAACCAGGAGGCACATTAGCTTCCTTAGGGGGAAGAAGAAAGATTGGACAATCTAACTGCTTGCTCTATAAAAATGCAGTTTTGATGTCCATGGACCTGCATATCCAGCCAAATGATGCCATGATTCCTAAGATCATTCGTAAACTTTCTTTGGAACATGTTGGGGAATCATTTCTAATACTGCTGGTGTTCTTATCTTGGAAGCTTTTTGCGACAAGTCTAGCCTTGGGAATTTGCTCACCATTGATTTCCTTGTTTGTGTAGACCCACCTTGTGTATATTTTTGGTTGGCCCTGGTCTAGCAATTGTGTGTAGACTTGATGTTCAGCCCAACTTTGGAGTTCTCTCTTCCTTGCTTGGTCAAGATTGTCATTTGAGGAGACTGTCATCACATCTACTTCATTAGTTGGGTCTTTGGCTTCATTGGTTGGGTTTTGGACTTTCATCAAATATTTATTTTTTCCAGTGGCTTTTCCAGCTCTACTGATCACATTTAATTTCCTCCATTCCTGGTCTTCATCATTTGTCAATTTGTATTTTATGATTTGGCCTGGTTTGGGTAGTTGAACAGATTTTATGGCCATTTTTGATGGTTTGTCACTGGTATCAGCTTGAGTCTGCTCAGAATGGTCATCTGTGTTACTCTCATTATATACTGGGACAAGCCCTTTTGTGACTTCATTATGCTGGTTCTGTGGCTTTGTTACTTCATTTCTGTCATAGTCTTCTGGAGCATTTTTGGGTGTTTTGGGATAGAAAATTAGGCATGAGAGATGAACTCTAACGTATGTGCCTCCATGTTTCACTAGCACTTGTTTGTGTTCCCAGCCAATGACAGCACCTGGACCAAGCCATCTATCGGATTCATTTCTCTTATATAGGACAAGATCACCATTTTTGTATGAATCTGGTATGCTAGTCCTAACCTGATAACAAAGGGCACATCTTAATTTTTCAGAGGCTTCAAACTCTATGAACCCTTTTCTTGCAGCATGCATAGCATTGAGGTTGTCTGCGATGATTTTGCTTGTACTGATACCTTCTAGTGCAGGAAGTTGATTATTCAAAAGGGAAGGCAGGTTAGGATTTCTTCCAAAAACCAGATGGTTAGGGCTGTAGTCATGTGAGTTGTGAAGTGTATTCTTTGTATTGACAGCCCATGATAGTGCAATTTCAAAATTGCACTTAGTATCTTCTAATGTTTTCTTGACCATTTCTCCCAGAACACCATTATGCCTTTCATTTAATCCATTGCTCCAAGGAGATTGGGTGGCAGTGGTGCTTACTATAATGTTCAAATTTTGGGCCATGTCCCGAAAAAATTGGTTGTCAAATTCCCTGACATTATCGGTAAGAAAAGCTCCGGGAGCACCAAAATATACAACCCAGTGTTTAAAAATGGCAGTAAGGATATCAGAGCTTTCCTTACTAGGTAGCCTGACACCAGCACTATATCTTTTAATGAGGTCACATAATTTTTTTGCACTAGGATGGCTAAATTGTTTATGTAGTTTGGTGGTGATTTTGAATTTTTTCGCCTTGCTCTTTTTATTAATATTATTTAAAAATAAAATATACCGTAACTTACCCTGGTCCAGTGGAGGTCTCAATATAGGGATATGGTAATGGCCTTACGTGGTGCAGAGTAATTTAATTTTCTTGCCAAACATCTCCGCTGTAGCATTATTAAAGTTAAGTTATGTCTAGGCCCTTTTCATTGCTGCCTTGCTTAATAAGAGAGGGATATCAGCTTCAACAATGTCAGTTATTATTTTTACATCTATTTTAGCAATGACACAGGGTAGAGTTACCTTTTTTAGTGATTTTAATTTCACTCCATCCCCAAATTTAAAGGTCTTTGTTCCTTTTTAGGTGAGAATATTTTTTTGTGTGTTTTTCAAGGAACAAATCGAGCCACTTCTTTCCGCATACTGTAGTAGTTGCCCCAGAATCCAATATGGTGGAATTAATTGTCTCTTTGAGTAAGGTATCGGGCTCATCGTGGTTTAGCAATACAAGGTTCGTGACTTTTTCACAAATTTCAACAATATTATCTGTATGGTAATAATCATTTTGGTGTTCATTTAATAATACCATATTCTCCGTGGTTCACCTATTATAATCATTGTTTGGCTTAGAGTAGGGGCAGCATAATGGAATTTGCATCCACAAATGTAGCAAATAGTGGTCTGACCGTTGAAGTTTTTTTTTTTTGAATATCAGGGGTTACTGCATGTAAAATTCCGTGGTCTCCTTCTTTTGATGTTGCCACTGCTAGAACTGCTACTACTGAACTTCTTAGAAGGGAAGAGAGGTCTATCGTTGACAAAATGCCGACCGAAAAGAACTTCATTTTCCTCTGATTGGTGATATTAGGTTTGGTCTATTTCTTTTTTGATAGAAATGTGTTGCAGTGAAGGCTTGGCAGAGGTTGAATTCCCATGCATAATTTTTTTTAACTGTTGTGCCATATTCGATGGAGTGAGATTTGGAATTGTTGCTCTAATTAATCTCTCAATTTTGGGACTCGTGTTGGCAGATTTTAGGGCACGATAGGCCAGAACAGGTTCAGCTAATATTATCTGGAATTCTCTGAATTTCACCACATGTCGGTTGAATTGGATTAGAGAGTCAGTAATGGAGGTGTTTGTGTCTCAGTGGTAATTTTCAAAGTTCTCGTAGCAAATGAATGCGGACTGATTTTTGTCTTCAAGGAATAGGGAATCTAGTTTTCCGAGGAGTAATTCCATTCCATTCTCAGAATTCACTGATGAAATTTCCATTTCCAGAACAGCAGCATGTGCTTGCCCTGCAAGGGACAAAAATACTGCCGGTGCTCGGCGTGCAGGCGGAATATTTGTCGCTAACTGCCATAACTGACTCTCCAGTTTCCATGAAGCGTAAAATTCCGGGTTTAAAAGCGATGGTTCAAACAGTTTAGAATTCATTCCATTGCTGTAGATGTTGGTCTCTGCTACCAATGTTAAAGAAGATAAACAACAACCAGTTGTAAGTATAATAAATAGGATATTTATTTGACCAAATGCTATGCGCGACTGGTCTCTAAGAGAATATAATCCAGAATTTCTCTCGTGGCCTTCTCCTCTTCCTCATATCCCCCTTGCAGCCCCTCTCAGGTTCATGGGAAGACAGTTGGTCTTCCAAACTTGTGGGATAGACTGTGTTAGATGTTAACAAAAACTACTCAAGAAACAACTATCTTGGCACTAAATATTATCACAACTCAACAAACAATATATATATATATACAGTACTGTGCAAAAGTATTAAGACAAGAACTATTTTATTTTTTATGAGGCATCAAAATAAGGTTTAAAATCACCCCCTGTCCTAACACATTTGCACACTACCGGTAGTGTGCAAAAGTATTAGGACAGGGGGTGATTTTCCTAAAAACCTCACTGAAATTCAAATACAGGGTGAAAAGCTAAGTAAATTGCTAATAAATATTGATTATTTAAAACTAGTTGTAAAATAAAATGTATTAAAAAGAAGTTATATTTGATTTTTCCTATTTTCTATTAAACAAGTTATTTTGAAACTACTCATTATTCTATTCTCATTGGGTATGACTGACTTTTTTTCTTATTCCTTTCTCTTGAATTAATATCTAATGTTACTTCACAAGACACACTTTGGGAACAAATACAAGCTGCTTGGTAGAAGATACCATTAGATACATTGAAGAAGCTTGTGATGTTAATGTCTGACAGAATGAAGGCTGTGATTAAAGCAAAAGGCTATTATACTAAATATTAAATTTATTTTGTAACAAGTATTTTTCTTGTTAAAGCATTTGTTGATTAAATCAAATAAAATTACTTTAATTAAATTGTTTCTTTTCTGTCAATATGCCTCATAAAAGATAAAATAGTTCTTGTCCTAATACTTTTGTACAGTACTATATATATATATATATATATATACAAGTTACTGCTGAAAAAGTTCTTGACTTTACCAAGAAACTCTTTTCTCCAAAACTTTGATTTTGGTCATTTAATCAGATTATGTGAAATGGGTTTGAGAAGGTTGATAACTTTTCAGTACTCATTACATATACACACACATACACCAGTGTTCAGTTGTAGATTAAATCTATCAGAAATAAATCTACACACTAAAAATAGTTGAAATAGAATATTTTCATTGGGTATTGATAATTCTTTAAATAATAGCAATAATGTGAATGATCACTGACATTATATGCTTTTTAAGTTATGCAAAATAAATTTGTTTTTAGATATTCTTTCATTACTATTTTGAGAAACTTTACATCTAAAAATGGTTAAGGAAAAATGGAAATGGAACTACAAGAAATTTAACCTTTCTTTTACTAATATTCATGGCAATCGTTCTAATTTTTGCAGTGTAGAATCTTTTCTCTTGAGACATTCTCTGGATATCTTTGCACCTTGCAAAACTAATTTTCATTCTTCAATCACTACTAATGAATTCTCTGTTCCAGGCTACTTTCCTCTTTTATCAAAAATATTCTCAGATATATATGCATGGCTTTGATGTTTATATCCAGGAAAATCTTCCAATTGCAAGGGAATTGTCTCCAGATGATTTATTCATTATTGTATTATGTTAACTATCTCTTTTTCGTTTATCACTCTCCTTCTTTGACATTATAAGAATGGCTCTCTCTCTCGCTACATTCATCTGTAAACATTTTTGTGTTTTGTGATTTTAATCATCATCATGTCAAGTGGCTTATGCATTCTAATGTTGCTGATTTTGTCCTTATTCAGGCTTGCAGATTTTCTGTTACTCAGTCTCTCAGTCAAATATCAAATTTCTCTACTAGTTTCCCTAATAAATCTGATCAACATTTTTCTTTACTTGATTTGTTCTTATTTCTTTTGTTAGCTCTTGTAGAACATCACAACTCTATCCTATTGGCAATTTGGATCACTCTGTAGTATCTGTTGATATTTCTTTGATGAGTCATCTTTTAAAAACAAACCTCCTATTTACAAGACTTCTTTTTATTATCACTGTACTGATTTGGATTCATTTTGTGACCATCTTCAAGACACCCCTTGAATTGATATTCTAACATTCCTATTGAGAGTTGTGCTACTGGGGTTTCTTTTTGGCTTAAAGCAAGCATTGATGCTTTTGTACCTTCTCAGAAATACCATGTGAAACCACAATCTTGTCTTTGATCACACCAGCCTTTTCAGTTGCTATATCCCACATGAATCATTTTTTTTGGTTTACACCAACATGTTAGTTTTGATCACAACAGATGCCTTTTTGTGCCTGCTCATAATTATTGTAAATGTGTCCTTTCCCACCACTGTAACATAGCTTTCTCTGCTAAATAGGTTTCCTGAGGCTAAGTCATTTTTGACTGGTAGAATGAGGCACTGTCATAACCTCTAACAAGTTTTGTTCTCTTGACTATTAGTGGTTTTGTAACAGTGTGTTAAATAAGAGTAAATTTTCTATCCCGCCTATTATCATGCAATTTGAGGTGTTAACATCATCTGCTGATAAAGCAGAATATTTTGCTAGTAAATTCTCTTCAAATTCTACTCTAAACTAATCTGGAATATTTTTGCCCGACTTTCTACTTAGAATTGTGCTTCTATTAATTGATATATATATATATGTATATATCTGCCCATGGTTTTTACTACCATCTTTAAACTGGATCTTCAAAAAGAATGTTTCTTAAGAAATATGCACCAGAACTAGTTCCTGTTCTCTCTAAACTCTACAATAAATGCCTTGCTGTATCTAGCTTTCTTGCTTGTTGGAAATCTTCTGTTGTTTCAGTATTTAAGAACTCATCAGCCTATTTGCCTTCAACCTCTTTTTGGCAAAGTACCAGAATTTCTATTCAACTTTGAATTGGTTCAGTACCCCACCTTTCCGGGTTTCTTCCAGATAAGCAACATAGCTTTCGCTTTTCTAGTTCAACTGCTGATATATTAATGATTATTGCTGAAAGAATCTATCAAGGTTTACATAAGTATAGTCAAGATCAAGCTGTTGCTTTGAATATTTCGAAGGCATATTACAGGCTTTGGCATACTGGTCTTTTTCACAAGTTGAAAGTTTATGGTATTTCTGGGTGAATTTTTCAACTGATTCATTCTATTTTATCAAATTGCAAAATGAAAGTTGTGTTGAATGGCCACTCTTCTAGATTGTTTTGCCTTAATGCAGTTGTTCCTCAGGATTCTATTGTTGGACCTCTATTATTCCTAATTTTTATCAATGACCTTCTTGATGTCATAGGTTCTCAACTAGGTATCTATACTGAGGATACAACTATTTACTTCTGTCTTAATAGATAGTCTGATCATTTTGATAAGGTCAAATTGGCAGCTGATCTCAAAAGTGACCTTTATAAAATAAAGCAAGAAATGGTTTGTTTATTTTAATGCCTCAAAAATGAGACTTCTCTTTTTAATTGTCTGAGAGAACTATTTTTGTCTTCCATCAGCATGACATTGAGTCATAATCCTAGAGGATAGTGACTCGTTGTGCCTTTTTAGACTATTTTTTCTGTTGACAGTAAGTGGAAAGATTATATTGAATCAATTGTTAGGTCTGCTGTGAGGAAAGTTGGTTCACTGCATCATGGTAGATAATTTTTCTTACTCAAATTTATCTTAGGTATTTATAAGTCTATCATTCATCTACGTTTTAAAGATTTTTGCCCCATCTGGTCTGGTGCTCCTGCTATATATATATATATATATATATATATATATATATATATATATTTGCTAAAATCCAGAAGAAGAATCATCAATGTTATTTGTCCTAATCTAGCATCTTGTCGTTAGTCACTTTCCCACAACTTTAACGTAGCTTTCCTGTGTATTTTCAATAAATACTTTCATGGTAATTGTTCTGATGAGTCCTCCCCAATAGTACCCAGCCTTTACGAGTTTAGGCACAGTACCAGATTGGTGGCAAGGTTTCATCATTTGACATTTGAAATAGGTAGAAGTAACTATAAGTTCTATGCTGGCAGTTTCTTCTTTTCTGTTTTGCTTGTGAAACTCTCAACCAAACTGGATTTTTGCTTCCCAGTTAATTTTATCTTCAAAAATTTAAATGCAATGTCAATTGCTATCTTCTGTCTTTTTAAATCTTTTGTTTTTTGTTCTCTTTCCTTAATAGTGTTTTTAGTCATATTTTATCACATTCAGTAGCCCCTTGCATCATAGTGGCACTCATGAATTACACACAATAAAAATCTGAAAAGATAAATTCTAAATAAATCTGTAAGATTTTATTTTTCATGTTTTTAAAGATTATTTTAGACTACAATAATTCACACAAGTTTGAAATAAAATATATTAGTGTTTTGTCACCTCAAAGTGAAAGTAATTGTTTTACAATGGATACAAAACAGTGTTTTAGGAGGTGCAGTAATTTTTAAAGTTTACACGTCTATAAAAAATGAAAGATAAGCAACTTGAAAAAAATTGAAAATTAAAGATGGAATGATCCAAACATAAAAATTAAAGCTGAATATTTGAAAATAAATAAGGATATTTGAACCCAAATAATTTGCTTGAATATTGACATTTTGATAAGTAAATACAATTTCAAAATAGTTGCTGGTACTTGTTAGGATATCCTTTACCTCATTAAGTTAAAATGAGCATATAAATACCAGAAATATAGAAATGTATTGCACAATAAATATTTTGAAATATTTCTTACAAAGAACAGGGTCACTATATTTTAGAGTTTTTGAAGTGAAGGAATGTTTGTTATTGTTATACATATGAATGATTATATAAAACATATGAACTTCAAAAATAAAGTTTATGCTTGCATTTAATGTGAAAAAAAAAATTCTTCAAATCCATTTGTTCTGAAAAATAAGCTAACAAAAACAAAAGTTTTAGCAAAAAAGTTTTAGGATTATAGTTTTTAACAAATAACTATTAATATTTGATTAAAAAAAGTGAAGGACAAAATGAAATACACCATCAGATGTAGTTTTCTCTCTCCAAGAAAATGTTTTCTTTAAATGGGTTTCAATAGTGGATTGTTGAATTGTATCTGCTGTTTAGCACTTATCAAATATTGTTGAATTATTGTTTTTTGAAACTACCAGAATTTAGATAACTGTATTTAAATTTTTATTGATGCTGCATAGTTTTGACATGATCAGTAGTCAACTTCCTGTCATCTGACTCCTGACTCTATACTTTCAATCAGTTAAATGCCATATGTGAAACATGCTTGAACGATCATGTCTTGAAAGAGACATGACTAACTGGGCAAAAGATTATCCCACAGTAGGTTGCCATTACTTTCTGTGGTAGACTGATTGCCAATCAAGGCTATAGAATCTAATCTGTCCTGCTATTTAATCCATAACTGGATGGAAGAGATGGATTAATACCTTTCCCAAGGGTATTTGCATGTAAGTGAATGCAAGGAATTCAACTGGCATTTGAACTCAGCTCCCTGATTTGATACCCATGGCACCACAATGCACACTTTATTTATCCTATAACTGACCTATGCAAATGGTAAAATACTATTTGCCAATCCCATGACACATCCTTGAACCTAAAAAATGTAATGCCTTTTTTTGTTTTTAAACTTCTTCTGAAACCTCTTTCCTTTTCTTCCCCTTGAGGTTTATGTCCTGTTCTTTTTAATGGATTAGGGTTAGCCTCATTTAGCCTTCTTCCATGTCTGAGTCACTCTCACTATCATTCATTTTCTATTACATTTTCTTGATCTGAAGAACTCATCCTTTCTTCTTTATCAAGATCTTCCTCTATCACAATATCTTGCTCTTCAATTCTAGGTCTTATTTGGTTAGAATGAGCCATTAATATTTTTCCTTTCTTTGATATAATGACATATTATGTTTCCTTTGCATGACAAAATTTCTCTGGACTTGCTACTTTGTCTTTTTTATTCCATATCTTTTCGTTTATTGAATAAAACATTAATGGAGGCCTTATCCTCCTATTAATGCAAATGGGTTTTGCAATCTGTCTACATGTGGAATAGTTATAGAATTAAGCAGTAATCTTCATAAATAACTGTCTATAGTATCTCTACTTGGAGGCAATGCCTTCAATCCCATTTTTACTAAAATCAAAAAACTCTTGTGACCAAAATATCACCATAATAAATCATGATATTTTTTATTCTCTGAGTATTTATTTTTTATTACTGTATATTTTCACTCTGTTCAGACTGGCCCAAGGTAGGAATCTGATAACAAATCTTGGCTCATCTGCTCTTAAATTAATAACAACATGGAGGCAGAGCAGGTTAAGAGTTGAGGAGACTAATTCATCAATTGGCCATGATATTGAATGTTTGGATGACTGGAGAGAGAGAAAGAAGCTATCTGTGATTCCAGTGTGTCATAGGCTGATAAAGAAGGCATTACATATCAACGTTTTAGGGATCCCATTTCTAGAAGTTATCACTCTTAATATTTGTTTTATTGTAATAATTTTTTTTAATTTTTAGTGATTTCAGACCATCCAGAGAAGTAGATGAATAAAATTAGAAATAGTCATTAATGTGTGCATGGTCCATATGTACACGAGGCTAGGGTCCATTTCTTTAGGCCATGAATGTATTCTCCTTTGTCAAAAGTTGTTTATTTCTGTATATTTTGGTCATTTATGTACATATCTTTCTATATTAGGATAATACTCTAGCCACCATGCCTTCAATTTTAATCTCCTCTGTTTAGCTCTGTTTCCCACAATAAATATTATCATGTACACTTTTTGAAATATCTTTTCTTACTGTTTTTGAAGGTACTATCACATCTTCATGATATATAATGCTGTTTTCCATCATTAATTTATGCCTCATTTCTTTATAAGTTCTTTCAGCTTTGGAACAATTACTCCACCTGTTTCTTCTTATTCTCTCAGCAATCTTGCTTAATATCAGGTCATGTAAAGTTTCTGATGTTAATCTTTGTAGAGATAAATCAATTTTAACCCAATGTAATATTTCTTCATTTGGAATATTGATTTATTTTCTTTTTGATCCTTATTAAATTGTAACCTTGACAGTGCATTGGGATTTGATATTGTATTTCCTTTTACATACTCAATGTCTAAATCATATCCCATTAATTTTATTTCTAACTTTAGAATCCTGGATTATGTAACTTTTGGTAACTCCTTTCTAGGGTTAAAAATAAACTCTAGAGCTTTATGATCAAATTTTAATAGGAACCTCTTACCTAATAAAAAATGTGGAATTCTGTTTGGGCTCCAGACAATGGCAAATGCCTCTTTTTCAATATTTCAATAATTTATTTTTGCTTGAAATGTATATTATTAGATAAACTTCTTGTGATAAAATTGCTGACAAAACTTCCTTAATTGCATCCGTAATTAAAGTAACCTTCTTTTAAGATCAAAAATTTTTACAATGGATTTTCTGAGAATCTTTTTAAAATCCTCAAATGTTAAGCTTTAACTTTGAGTTCATTTGAATTCACTATTCTTTTTCTTCAGTTCAGCTAATGGTTCTATTAAGTTGCTGTAATTTGGTAGGTATCTATTATAGAAATTCTCCAATCCTAAAAAGGATTTTACTTCTTCTTTATTAGTAAATATAGGTAGTGCTGAAATTTTTTTTATTAACTTTAGATCTGAAGAGGTCCATTTACTGCCACCTGGAGACACATGCTCTAAAATTCCTTCCTTTACCATTTTCTTTAATTTAGCAACTACTAAAGGTATAAGTGAATGAATAATTTATGGGATTCAAAATAGGAGTGGTTACTATTTTCATTTAATTGTATGCTTGTTTTATACCCTTTTAAGTACCCGTTTTTACTTTTTTTGACTTTACACTACTGATTAATCTCCACATATCCACCTTTAGAACAGCTGTTCCCACTAGTCCATGACTTTTTTTACATTCCACTACTCTAATGAGAATAATTTTCCCCCTAGAATGAAGGCTCTACTGAGTGATATGAACATAATTCTGTCTTTGGTTTCTGCTATCATTTATATACCCACAAGTTTTTAATTTTGAAAAAAAAAAAAAGTTTGATAATAGAGGGAGAAATTTGCTGTAATATGAATAGATTTTCAAGACTGAATTTATTTTTGAGAATGTTGTACATTAGAGTAAATCTTCATCAGTGAAGTTATTTTGCATTGCTTAAATATAAAAATAGAAATATACCATTTTTTCCTTTAAGTAATGTTATCATTTCTTAAAGGAAAAAATAGTATATTTCTATTTTTCTGTTATATTATATATTAAGTAATGTTATCATACCCTTGGGAAAGGTATTAATCTGTCTCTTCCTTCCAGTTATGGGTTAAATAGCAGGACAGATTGGGTTCTATAGCCTTGGCTGGCAACCAGTCTACTGCAGAAAGCAATGGCAACTTACTGCGGAATAATCTTCTGCCCAGTCAGTCATGTCTCTTTTGAGACATGATCGCCCAAGCGTGTTTCATGTATGGCACTTAACTGACTGAATGTTATCATGCAACAAAATGCATGTAGATTATTGATACAAACATGATGTTGCTATAGTGCATTTACTTTTGGATAAAGGAAGAAATAATTGATATCTAGAATCTTTGAGAAACACTTCAAAGAGTAATACACTCCTAATCAAAAATTTAAGACCACTTAAAAATCTTTAAAAAGAAATTTTTTTTTACAGATAGATTTTAAACTCCTACCACCTAAGGTTACCAATACTACAATCTAAAAGGTTATGGAAACAAAAAGCTACATTCCAAATATTTTATTTAGAAATTTACATTTTTATAAAATGAGGCAATTTACGCATGATCAAAATTATAAGACCAGGGGTATAAATTGTTAGATCTATGGTAATTCCAATGTTTTTAGTTCAGTTAGAGATTAGCAATCACTGCGTAAAGGTGTTACCATGCCTAAAGCAAGCAAACTTACCAAAGTTGAGCATTCTCGAATTCTCGAATTCCACAAGCAAGGTTTGTCACAGTGGGTGATCGCAGCTAAGGTAAATCACAGTAAAACTGTGATTTGCAACTTTCTAAAGAACAGTGAGAATTATGGAAAAGCAAAATCCTCTGGTAGGCCCCAAAAAATTTCTCCTGTATTGAGTAAGAGAATAAGACGGGTTGTTATGAAAGAGGGAGGACTTTCTTCTAGTCAAATTAAGGCAGTCACAGATGCTGATTGCAGTCCCATGACCATCAGACAACACTTACGACAAAAATGCATGGTAAATAAAAAGCGTAAACAAATTCCTTGGCTGCTTCCACGTCACAAGGTGGACCACTTAAAGTTTGGTTGTGAATACCAAACATGGGACGTTGAGAAGTGGAAGAAAGTCCTGTTTTCTGATGAGAAAAAATTCAATCTAGATGGTCCTGATGGCTTCCAATGATATTAGCATAACAAAAACATGCCTCCTGAAATTTTCTCCACACGTCATTGTGGTGGAGGGTCCCTAATGGTATGGGGTGCCTTTTCTTACAGAGGGACGATAGAGCTCCAGGTGGTGCAGGGTTGTCAAACAGTGGCTGGTTTTGTTAGCATGCTACAAAAAAGCATCATTGATGATGGAGGGCTATCATTTGTGTGTGGATGGATGGTTATTCCAACAGAATAATGCTGCAATCCATGCTGCAAGATGGACATTGACCTTTCTACAAGAAAATGGGATCCATCTTTTGGGACATCCTGCATGCTCACCAGACTTGAACCCAATTGAAAATGTTTGAGGATGGATGACAAGAGGTGTTTATCGAAATGGCAAACAATATTCAACAAAAAATTAACTTCGTGAAGCCATCTTCAGAAGCTGGAGCAACATCCCCCGCACCTTAATGGAAACACTTATTTCTAGCATGCCCAACAGAATTTTTGAAGTTATCAAAAGCAGTGGAGGTAGAACTCATTATTAAATTTGGTTGTTGAATGTTTTCATACACTTTTCATACAATTTCGTAGAATTTTTGTCTCTGGTCTTATAATTTTGATCATGTGTAAATTGCCTCATTTTATAAAAATGTAAATTTCTAAATAAAATGTTTGGAATATAGCCTTTTGTTTCCATAACATTTTAAATTGTAGTATTGGTAACCTTAAGTGGTAGGAGTTTAAAATCTATCCATAAAAAAAAACATTTCTTTTTAAAGATTTTTAAGTGGTCTTAAAATTTTGATCAGGAGTGTATATGTAAAGCAAACACTTATGCTTTAATGACTAAAATGACTAAAAAATATAAATCTTATTGAAAAACATTCAAATTACATTTTCTTAAATAATGAACATGAAATTTAAGTTATTATTTTTGTATTTATTTTAAAAAGTTTAATTTCTATAGAAAACAAAAACAATAAAGCACAGTTAATAATCTACTTGTTGAAATATACAGAATATGAAGTGCATACAAATGTTTCTATTGCCCTTTTTCACTTTGTAAAAATACAGGTTAAAACTTTCTGATTTTAAATAAAAGTGCTGAAACATTTGCACATATCTAAACAAAGATAGGAATAGTATTCATTAAAATATTTTAAAATAATTCATGAGATTTTAGTTAAACCTTACTCAGATATTAGCAAATTTTTTTGTTGTTTTCTTCTGTTAACCATTTC
This sequence comes from Ascarosepion bandense, assembly GCA_037127315.1. Taxonomy (NCBI): domain Eukaryota; kingdom Metazoa; phylum Mollusca; class Cephalopoda; order Sepiida; family Sepiidae; genus Ascarosepion; species Ascarosepion bandense. The sequence continues at coordinate 1,002,640 of JBBBDQ010000573.1, read as the reverse complement.
TGAATTGCTCAGGTCATTTTATTTCATTACTGATATAGCTTTTCTGTCTTTTCTGATAAATTTTTTATATCTCATTACTGATATTGCATTTTTGTCTTATTACTGTTACATCTTTTTATTTCATTTCTGATACATTTTTTTCATGACGACCAAATTATTTGAGCTTTTTTAATAATCGTAATAATAATCATTTTCTCTCTAAGATGGAACTAGATGGAGTTATAGGCAAACTCCAGTCATCGTTCAAGTCAAAATTAGATTCAAATGACAGCTATAAGATAGAATATTTCTAATTTACTATAATTACCAGTAGTTTACTATGATGACCAGATTCCTGAATAGCTTACTTGAAATATTTGATTTCACTGCAGTGCTGAAAACTAATCTATGTCTATAGTGTGATGATATATATAAAAATAGCGATTCTCTTCTTTCTTTTCATGTTAGTAGATAATTTTGTCTCTTTTAATCTAATATGTAAAACTCTATGTATAAATTCTATGTTTATTTTATGCTACAATGTTTTTCATGACGAGTAAAAATATGACAATATCATCCACAAGGTAAAAAGTTATTAAGAATGTCTAGTTTTATGTACATCCTTTTTAAAACAAGAAAGTACCTTTTTGTGACTAACAGTCAGTCAGTTAAGTTCTATACGTAATACATGCTTTGGGCAATCATGTCTTGAAAGAGACATGACTGACTGGGCAGAAGATTATTCCGCCATTGCTTTCTGTGGTAGACTGATTGCCAGCCAAGGCTATAGAACCCAATTTGTCCTATTATTTAACCCATAACTGGAGAGAAAAGACAGATTAATACCTTTCCTAACGGTATTTGTGCATCAGTGAATGTAAGGAATTCAACTGGAATTCGAACTCGGCACCTCAGTCTCTCATTCTGAGCCGATATCCACTGCACCAAAACACACATCCGACTAGCTGTAATCAAACCTATTAACTTCAATAATACTTTTGTAATTGTTATGAATTTTTACAAGGTGAAAAGAAATTTAATATTCAGATATTTGGATTTTCATTAAAAAAAAAGACAGAATAATACAATGAATACTAATAACTGAATAAAGAAAACTTTGCCATCTAAACTGATAGAAATAATTACAACAAACTACAAAAATATAACATAAATTTAAAATATTGGTCAAAGCTTAACTCACTTTGCTACACATAAAAAATGGGCAGGGAATCATTTTCTGATATTTTTCAGAACTTTATTGATATAACTTCATTAGAAGTAATTTTAGAGGGTGCCAGTTTTCATTTGAATGTATCATGCACCACACATACTACATTGTCTTTGTTTTGAAGATAACAAAAGAAATAGGCTTTACAGAAGAATACACAAAAGTTTTCATATTATAAAGAGAATATTAATATTAATGTGATCATATGAAAATTGAAACAACCAGAAAAGATTGGCCTGCAAATTTTCCAGATTACAATCTCAACCTTTCAAGACAAGTCTATGAATAAGTTAAGTTTGAAAAGAAGAGCTTAATTTTTGTATAAAGAATTTTTAGGATGAAATCCTGATTAAAATTTTAGAAGTTATTGTGCCCTCAAAGAAAAGCTGATGTATGATTTTTTTCACTCAAAAGGAAAGCCTTGTAATTATTATTTAGTATCCCTTTCAGATTTAATTAAAAAATGCTTAATTTATTTATATTTTTGGAATGTATAATTTTTAAAAATTTGTATATTTTATGTACATATGCACTGAGATTTTAAAAATCAATTTCTCTATCCTTTTTTAAAGTTTATAATGAAGTGAGTTGCACTCTGACCAATATTCAATATATACCAATTGGGTACATTCTAAATGGAATCCCTAAATCATCTTCAATTATTGCACTGTCAATTGCCAATTTCCATTGATTACAGCTTGTATTATTTCAACATTTTCAGGTGCTTTTCTATATTTAAAATTACTTTTAAAAGCTTCCTAGTCATATTTGAAGCATAAGTATCTACATTTAACAGCTTTTGACTCAATCCCTAAAACTTTCTTAATAATTCAAGTATTTTCTGTGGATGCATATTTACTCTGAATATAATAGTCACATAATACACAAACTCAGACTTATGTCTCACTGCCAACTAAATAACTCCAGAAGAGAGTATCTATTCACAAATGTATAATAAGGTACTCTCTGATTGGTTGGCAACAAGTTCTTGGGATATTCAAAATTTCTGGATACTTCCCAGAGAGACCTTGTGTACGTGGGGAGGGACTGCTAGTGTCAATTGCTTTGTAATGTAGAAAATTACACATACTGATTTTGTTCATATCTAAATGTTTAGACCAAATACGCCTTTTATATTTTGTATACATCATCTCAAAATATGTCCAAATTAAATAGTATGAAAAGAAAAATTGCTTTTGCATACTTAAACAGTTTTTTGACTGTTTTTAAAGTTTTTTTCATGAAGTGAAAGATCTATATAAGTACTGCAATTGATCATGTACTTTTTATAAAAATTTTAAAATATATTACAATAATTTAAATAACATTGCAAAAAATAGCATAAAGTTGTTTGAAAAAAAGACTTTTGTGTATTTGAAACAGATTTGAAACTGTTTCTATTGTCAATTTTTGTCATCCAAAGTTAATTATGACATATGATTGTTGTAAGTTGACAGAAAAATTTAAACTAAAAAGTTTTCAAAAATGAATTAACTCTTATATAATTAGAATACAAAAAACTTACTTAATTTAATTAATGAAAAATATATTGTATACAGTTGGTATCTATTACCTGATCAAATGAATGTTCTTTGAAAAATTATAGTAATAATATAATTTATATTTTAGTAAAGTAAATGTTAATGATAAAAGTTACATTTTATTTATAGCAATTGTGAGAAATAAGTTTGATTGAATACCTTCAGACAAAACAGAGTATTAAAACAAATACATTGATAATAGCATATATAGAAGCATTACATAAATGTTAAAACTGAATGATTGTCTACATATCTGTATTTGCTCATTTTTATTGTTATGGTTAGAGCTAAAAGTCACTTGTTGAGCAGTACACATGGTGTTCCTTTTATTTAATTTATAGCAATAAAATAATTGATAAATATTGCTGATTTATAGAAAGGTTTAATGCTTTTATTTTTCCTACTTTAAAGCAACAAATTTAATGATTTATCATGATTTCAGTAAATTTTTCCTGACATGAAAGTATATTTTCAAAATTAAAACATTATCATATAAATAAAATTCGAAAGTGGATATAACAATGTCGACCAGAATTCGAACATTGCTCGTTGATTTCTTGTTCCGAGCGTCTAACCACCCACACATTTACACTTGCATATTATACACTGAAATTAATATAGGATAGTCAATCGAATTGGAGTGATAATTTTTCATCAACTTTTGTTCAATAGAGTTACTCACAGAATGTAAAAATTTGCGCAAAGACCACAAATACCCACCTGCGTATTGTACATCGAAATTTATTTGGGACATTTGAACGATTTAGGATGTTTGTTGTTCATGAACTTTTGTTCACCAGAATTACTCATTCACACTCCACCCACGTCTATTGAACAGGTTAAGAGGCTCATCCCTTGTTCCCTGTTTAGGATGTGGTTTCCGGCTTTCTCTTTTCAAATCTTCTCACTTTGTTTTTTTTTTTCAATTGGAGTAGATAGATCTATTGCCCGGTTCACACTCCACCCATGTCTATTGAACAAGTTAAGAGGCTCATCCCTTGTTCCCTGTTTAGGATGTGGTTTCCGGCTTTCTCTTTTCCAATCTTTTCACTATTACGTAGCCCCCTGCACATCAGTGGCATTACCGCCTTGCTCGGGGTGATACGATTAAAAAAATAAAAAATAAATAAATAACTGGCAACATTTTAATATATAGATAATTATATATTAGAAGATGCTGAAAGGTCTTTTTCCTAACTCCATTCCTGAAGTCTGAGTGTTATTTTGTTTCTTTCAACTACAGTGACAATCTTTTATATTGTAAAGAGCTAATTTGCAGATTTCCTGTGTTCATTTTTTTTATTTGTTTCAGATTATTTACTCAATCATATCAACAGAAAGTATAGGATTTTTAAATGTTGAATTCATGGCTACTATGATGTTCTTGTTCCTGCAAAAATTAATTCCAAAGGAAAACTATGTATGATGCAAACAAGTAACAAGTGCCTATCATACTCAAGTGTAGGGAAGTATTGTACCAAATTTTAACAGAGAATTTGAACATAGTTTGTTAGTTGATGTCAACTCTTGAAATTGTTGGTCATATTCATGACCTGATTTTTACTGATTGATGAATCTCAACTGAAAGAGTTGCTGATATACTAAAAATAGCCAAAGAATGCAGTGAGCTTTTCATCCATGAGTAGATGTGTTTCCAATAGCTGTCAGCCAAGTGAGTGCTAAAATATTCAAATACCAACAGGAAATGATATCAAGTAGGCACCTCCAGTTTGCTTTTGAAGCATTTTTGACAAATTGGTGGTAATGTTTAAGAAAGAATTGCCACTGGTCATGTAAAAGGTTATACCACTTTGATCTGGAGAAAAAAGAACAGTCTATGCACTTTTGGCACTTGGGTTCTCCATAGTCAAATAGCTCCCAACTGGAATAAGAAAGGTATTTTTATTATGGACTAGAAAAGCCAATATGTTAATTCAGAATAATAATCTAACTTGCTATACCAATTAAAGAAAAATGGCAAAGAAAGCTACTGAAATTTTTTTTTTTTTGCAGTATAATGCTTACAGGGCTGGCTAGACAATGGGTATTTAAATAATTTGAGGTTTGAGAGTATAGATCATCCATCTTACAAGATCTTGCTCCACTTGACCGTTTTGTTTCCAAACTTTTTAACAATTCTGAAGTTATAGCAGCAGCAATAGCAGAGAAGCATTTTAATAACTGAACATCAAAATGTTTTTGGAAGATTTAAAGAATCTCACAAAACAATGTACCAAGTATGTTGAACTGCAGAGTGAATATATGGAATCACATGTACATTTCATGGTTGTATATCATTATCTTCAAGAAGTTTTCAGCATTCCTTCCTTGATATGAAGTTTGTAAACACATTATCACTGATACTTTTGTTTACCCCATTTGATACAGTAATCCAATCTCTTTCTTGACTTGTGACAGTTCAAATACAAGTAATTTTTTGCAATATATGTAACAAATATAATTACATTGATGAAACTAATACAAAAAATTATCAGAGATAACAATATTAATTTCACTTTAGTTGCACATTTCAACCAACTGAACAATAATATTGATAAAGTTAGATGCGTCCTTTTAGCATCTTTATTTACCTGCCAACAAAATTTTTGAAAATCTAAGTTAAAATTTGTTTTTAAAATAAATTCCCACATTCTTGGCTCAAACAGAGATTTAAACATACTCAGTGACTTTAATTCCCTCTAAAAGCTAACTAATCAAAAATAAATCTAATGTTTTAGTCTTTACTTTTAAATATTTATTGTCAGTTGTAGTATTTGACATCTGTAATAAACATCAATATTGTATCTGTAAATGCACAGAAAATATAGCACAAAAAAGGTGTCAGTATTAGAAAACCCCACACTCCTTATTGTGGTAGAATTAACAGTTAACTAGCCAAAATTTAATCAGTAAGATAAATCACTCACACACACACACACACGCATTCAGACACAGTAACAAACACAAAATTTGAAAGTCATCCCATACTCACTAGAGAACTCAAGTCTTTAACAATTCACCCCAAGCAAGGTTATAATGCCACTAAGATTCAACAGGCTAATGGGAGTGAAAGTGTGTGAGAAGACTTCAGAAGGAACTAGAAACCTTAAACAGAAAATAAGAGATAAACCTCTACTCATGTTCAAAAGATTGAGGAGGAGTATGAACTGGACAATAAGTGAACCTATCTACTCCTCGTCTGAAAAATAATACTAAAGAAAAAGGCATTAAAATGAAAGAGGCACCTCCTATTTTGGTTAAAACAATATAGACTAACTCATAAATAATACTGTATCTTCTAATCAAGTGCCACTTGTTATCTTATACACCTCTTCAATAATTATCAAAAAAGCTACAACAGATCTACACATGTACAATACAACTTATTTAAACATTTTTTTTTCAGAAAAAGAGCTCAACTTAAATTTACTTTTCATGCGAGGTTAGCTTTGATGCCTACACCAGATTTTTGTAGGAGGCGAGAGTAAACTGTGGTGTCATCGGCGTACAAACCTATTTGGGCTCTTATGGAATCAGGGAGATCATTAATGTATATTAGGAAGAGTGTAGGACCTAAGATGGAGCCTTGGGGGACACCTGCGTTTGTATGGTAGTTCTGGGAGGCATGTCCATTTAATACCACCTTCATTGTGCGGTTAGAGAGGAACGACTGGATTAGTTGAAACAAATGTCCAGTTATACCATAGCTCCGCAGTTTGCATAGAAGGCCAGCATGCCAAACTCTGTCAAACGCCTTAGATATATCCAATGCAACGGTTCGGGCTTCGCCATTCCTGTCAAGTGCCTGGTATATGTACTCGGTGATGGTCATTAGCATATCAGCAGTAGACCTGGTGAAGCGGAAACCATATTGCTTGTCCGAGAGGAGCCTGTGTGCTGTGAGATGCTGAACCACCTCAGCATTGATAATGGCTTCGAACACTTTGCCAAAGATCAGAAGAAGGCTGATAGGGTGGTAATTTGCAGGGTCAGAGGGTTCTCCAGTGTTTTTAAATATAGAAACTACAGAGGAAGATTTCCAACAGGCAGGAAAGCAGGAAGCAGATAGGCAGAGGTTGTAGAGCTTAGAAAGGACAGAGGAGAGTTCAGGGGCACATTTCTTTAAGACTATGGTTGGGATTCCGTCACCACCGTTTGCTTTGTGAGGGTCAAGTTTTAAGATTATCTTAGAGACAAGCGAAGGTGTAATGTGGACAACATTCAGTTGTGCCTCGGTTCTAGGTGAGAAGTCGGGTGTAAAAACTCCAGATGAGTCCTGACTCGAATTGTTAGAGAATCTGCAGGCAAAGCATTCAGCCTTATCTGGTGGGGAGGTGAGGCCCTCAAATTTGTTGATTAACGGGGGTATTGTGGACTTGCTCTTGTTAAGTACTCTTTTACAGAGTTGCCAAATTTAGAGCATGCTATACGTTGCTTCATTCTGGCAGCAAACAACATCTTAGTTTCGTTAAGTATCCTTTTACACTTATTACACTTATTATGAGCTGAAGTGAAATGGCGCCTGTTTTGGTCCGACGCGTAGTTACAATAGAATCAGAAGAAATGATTCCGGTGGGCAATGGCAGCTGAGCAAGCAGGTGAGAACCATGGAGATGAATGAGATTTAAGCTGGAATTTCCTAGCAGGGATGAAAGCATCGATGCCAGCCTTAACCCAGGAGGAGACCTCGGATGCACATTCTTCGATGGGAAGACTAAAAATGTTGTTCTAAGGGATGTCACAGAGGAAGTCTTGGAACGAATCCCAGTCTGCTCTTTGATAGCAGTAGGATATTCTACTTGTCTGGGTATCATGGTTCGGGCGGGAGTGGAGTGAAATATTGATGGACACTACAGTGTGGTCAGAGTTTTCGAGTGGGCAGAGTTGTCTGGTAGTGCAAGAGTCTGGGATGGAGGTGAAGCAGAGGTCTAGAAGTGAGTCCCTTCCATTAGGGTTGTCGGAGAAATGCGTGGGGAAGTCCACCACTTGCGTAAGGGATTGGGTGATTGAAAAATTCATGGTGTGGACACCAGCAGGGTTGGTGACAGTGTTCTTTAGCCACTTGGTGTGGTGGGTGTTAAAGTCACCAAACACGAATACATGGGCAGAGGGATGGGAAGAAATGGCCTTGTCGATATTGTCAGAAATGATGTCAAGTAAGGAACAGTCAGGGGAGGAAGGAGAGCGGTAGAGAAAGAAGAGATAGCTAATCGAACTGAGAAGTGAGAGGCGGAAGCACATGAAAAAATGATCTGGGGATTCAAAAGATGACACCCTAGCTAAGGGAAGGTGTTCGCTGACATAGACACCAAGCCCATGCATATGAACATTGGAGTCCTTCCTGAAGAGGGGAAGGTAGCCAGCAACGTAGAACTCAGATGAGGGGATAGAAGGGTTAAGATTAGTTTCACATAGAGCTAATATATCAGGTGAGTTATTATGGAGGAATGAATCTACGCTGAGGAAGTTGGTGTGGATGCCGCGTATGTTAGTGAAAGAGATGCAGACAAGTTTGGGCATTTTCAAATGAGCTGGTTTATGTTTGTATTATGTTTGCTTTTTTCCATAGTGATTCAGTTAAGGAGAGGTCTTAGAATAGAATCAGTCGGTCAATCGTTTGCAACTTGTGAAGGATGGAGACTGGCGCAGCCTACAACATAATGTGGCCTCGGGGTTGCCCACCGAACGTTCATGCAGGGACGCCCGTCCATGCGCGATATGGCACTACAAGAACCCCGGTATTATTCAACTGTTGATCAGAGCAGCCTCTCAAGACGCTACACAAGAGTTTGGGCTCCTAATTACCAGTCGGAAGCAGCAACCAAGAAACTGCCAACCCGGTACCCTCAGAATATAAACTATATATATACTCCATAACTGCAAAGAGCTTCCAGCTGAACTAACACTAAGACCGGAGAAGGGGGATGAACCGGATATAGACTCTATATATATACATATAACTAAATCTAAATCTAAACTTATTTATAAATGGAACTTTGTGTGTGTGTGTGTGTGTGTGTGTGTGTGTGTGTGTGTGTGTGTGTGTGTGTGTGCGTATCCATTACCTATAGACTCCAAAACGGCTGAACCAGTTTTCTTGAAAATTTACACGGTTGTACTATAAGTGTCTGTGAGTGTTCTTAGCTTGGTTTTGTGTCGAGATACTCTGGATAAATATTGAAAATCGATAAACGAAAAAATCAGGTTATAGAAGGAGTGGTCCGATTTTAATCAAATTTGATGCACTTATAGACAAAGACATAAGAAATGATATTCAGAAGTTTCAAGGTTGCAGTTCTTACAATAGTGCAGAAAATTGATAATATATATATATAAAAGGCAAGATATTTGTGTGTGTCTGTTTATCTGCCTGTATGTCTGTTTTTCAGCCCTTTTATTTGGGTTTGGCTCTAAGTAGGTATAATTGTAGTTCTTAGTCTCAGCCATGATACCATTTACTCAGAGGACTAAATTTAGCCTTCAAAATTCAGTTTATGATGAAAAAAACTTTTTTTATATCAATACCAGGAAATCAAAATTTGACTTTCATCCATTCATTTTTCTTTCAGTCTATGGTTTTGCTTTAACTGGAAACAACTATTGCTTTTTAGTCTTTCGTGCCAACATCCAAAGAGTTTGAGCTCCAGGACCATGGATTAGTTTTAAAGCTTTCATTACACCTGAGCAATGCTGGGCTATATTGTTAGAATATATATATATGGCAAATATAAAAGATTATTTTGAATGTCTTTGAATGGCATCATTTAAAAAAAATTATTTCACAAGTACAAATTCTACATTGTTGTGATGAAACTTGATTCTTGTTAAATGTCTGAATGCTTGATATTTATATTAACTGTGTAATTATAGAAATTAGATTTTAACAAATTAACCTCACTTTTATTTATTTGTTTTATTTATTTATTGATTTGCTTAATTTTTTATCTTTTATTTATGTTTATTTTTCATCTTTATGTATCTCATATTGTTTCAGTACAAATTTAATATGAACAAGAGATGAACTGAAATTACACTTTCAGTACATTTTTGAGTAAATTATAATCATCTCCTATTAAAACTTCATTTTCAGATCAAAATTGTGACCATGAATATTTTAGAAACATATAAGGGCATTCATTGTGCTGTAAAATTTGAGGTCCTATTTATGTTCATATATTCTTTTCTTTAAATCTTAAGATGTTTTACAGCATACCCTTATATATATATATATATATATATATATATATATTGTTACAACCCAAACCACACCACCATTTGAGACCACAACACATAAATGAAACAAGGAAATCATGATTTCATAAAACAAGGCCTCTCTGCTGATTGGTCAAACACGGGTGAGCTAAATGGAATTGCTTTAGTGATTGAACCTAAATGGTGACAGACAATAGAAAGTGAATATACAGTAATAATAACAGGCTTTATTTACAAAATACAGATGGTTTTAAAACAGATTAGGGGTTTTAAAATTTGAAAATCTGGACAAATCAAAACAATAAAAAAAAATATAATGTTTCAGAAAGAAATGACACGGGTGGAGGGGGGTATATCTTGTCATGAAGATATGGGTGGAAGAAGATCACTGACTAATTGGTGGTCTTTCAGGGTTCATGGTCGTGTTACTGTCCAGACAGTATCTGTCTAGATTATCAGGTTTTTACATGATCAGAAAGAAGGAAGCATGCTTTCTATAAGTCATATAATTTTTACCTCGCAAACACGCAAGCCGAAATCAAACCATCAATTGTCAATTTCGTTTTTTTCATATGTATTAACTCTGTATTTAGGATACTTTGAATATATAGTGCTTGTGTCTTTTCTTTTTCAATAAACTCAGGTGGGGATTTGTAACAAGATATATAGTTTTTATTATTGTTATAATAATAGTATGATGCAACTCAAAAGCTATCAAGTTTCAGTGCTCAATGCACCATCATCAGGCAGTGAAATGGGGTTCAGTTATGGGTTCATATAAACATTGATAAGGAAATTCAAAATAAAAAAAAAAATGCCACCATATTAGTTGAATGTAGTCTAGTGGAAGGTTATTATAACTTAGATTTATGGGTGTAGACCAACGAATATTGAGACATTAAAGTTGAACAATGTGGCAGGAGAAAGGAAGTGTCAATTGTGTCATTTTAAATAAGTTTTGAACGTATATGTAGCCAATATATTGTTTGAGATGCAACAAGATTGAAATTAAAACAATAAAATATTTGTCTTAAAGGGTATTAATATAAAAACACAATTTTAATGTAAAGAAATAGACATAAAGTAAAATTACTTGATTTTAGAGTTAACTGGTAGTGAAAGTAAGCATAAACAGCAATGTAACAGATAATTAAGCTTAGGTCTAAGGTATATATAATTAACTAAAAGGAATGGGATTATAAATTATAGCATATAGTAAACAGTTTGAGATAATATTAGATATATTTAAGAGTGTGAATAATCTTATGGTGGCAATAAGTAGCTATTTCATTATGTTGGTTTAATAAGTTAGTTTTCAGGAATTATTTGGATTTTTTCTTGTAAGCAAAGAAAACATTTTTCATGTAATGATTTACATGTTTTAATTTTTAGTAACATCTTCTATTTTACTGTTGGTGTTTTATTTGCATCTTTCAATTACCTATAATATTTGGAAAGTGAAGTTGAGTTACTATAGATTTTATTATTAAAGGATAGCTTATGCTAATACAGTCAGGACTTAAAAGTATTTTTAGTAGTTCCAATGTAATGTTTGATAAGAGTTGAATTTTCTGTAGTGGAAATGGTAGCTTGTTAGACTATAGAAGCTTTATGGTACCTATTTTACAGAGGACATTTGTTTGAGTTATGACAATTACAAGTATTAGCATTATTGTCGTTCATAATAGAGTGGTTTTGATTGTTGATTTTGTCATATTGTTTCAGGATTTTATTATGTTTTTTATTATCATTTCAAGATTATCAGCTGTAACTAAGTTTCAATGTATTCTTATTAAAAATTTTGCCAATGGGGTTATCAGTTTGGAAGTGTTTCTAAACCAATGACTAACATTGGTGCATAAAACCTGCTGTGATTGTTGGCTATAAATCCTACCACTGGGTTTTTATAAGTATGTATTTATGCAGCTTTAAACAAAATGTGAAGTTTATAAAAGGAAAATAAGCATCAGGATAGATACCTCAAATCAATTTACCTAAAAATAGAAAATACACAATAAAATTTAACAACAAATGGATAGAAACAGGAGTTAGTGCTTGTGACAGAAATCAGCTGAATGAATTATGAATGACATAGAGAAAAGCCCAATAAATACCAATACTAACATCTAAACAGAAGAAAATAAAGTTAACTTTGGGTTAAAGAGAAGTAATCATGGAGTGTAACTAATTGGATGAAAGTAATATTCAATGATGAATCAAATCTTCATTGGCCAAGGTAATGATGCTTGGATTTTTATTTAATGTTGAATTTTGTAAGATTTGATTGTACTGAAAATCTGAGCTTCACACACCTATACCTTTCCATGAGCCAATAGAAAAAGCATATACACTTAACAAAAAAAAAACATCTCCTTTCATAAGACAGTTGGTTCTTTAAATTTTACCATGTGCTGATGTTGGTGAAAACAAAATAAATACAACTTTATATTTATTGACCAATGAAGTGCAAAGAAAAAGTCTAAAGGTTGATCCATTTCTATTTTTCATAAACGTATAAATACGCATGATTTTTGTCTTTTTCTTCAGAGCGCCATATGTCATCTACCAGACACCAAGTACAGGCAACCTGCATCATCTTCTTACTCTCCCACTTTCTTTTTTATGCTACATTCATGGATTCTCCTTCTTCCTCATTTACTGTCAACAAAGAAAGAACATTACAGAGAGTCACAGGTTGTGAAACCGAATGTCTCATCTATGCGACATGCATTTTTCACACTGCACTAATTTATTCTCCCCTTTCCTTATTTACTTGTTGACAACAAAAAAGAAAGGGGAACAAAGACCTCATATCAGCTTTCATTTCACACTCAGGATGAACCTATTTCACTACTACAATTGTACACACTCATAATGTCACCAGATTTTCTTCACAAATTCATTTCATCTGAACTTAAGGAAATGGAAGTCTTAAAAACACATTCAAAAGAAAAAAACTTTATGCAAGACTTTCCAACACAATAAAAAATTGATGTTATTCTTCTCATTAAATAAATTTTCACTTATACAAATGAGACAGTTTTATCTTCTGATTCTTTTTAATGTGGTGGGCTTGGTTACGCTTAATACAAGGCTATTTTGCAAGCATAATGATGCTCTCTACATAATGGTGACCATGCATAGAACATGCAGCCAAACTTTCTGATCTCTACACTGGTACTATTCCAGTGAAACATATAAAGATGAAAACCTGAAGAAAACAAGCCAATTTATTTACTCATAATGTCAGGTAAAGGATTATCAGAAATGACTTATTACCGTAATATTTAATATACATTGAAATTTGGGCCACTTATTCATTGATAGTAACTAAATTTGGTAATAATGAAGACAATTTTGATGGTGATAGAATTTTAAGATTTTATTCTGTAAGTCAATGTTTCCACAATAAAATTTATATTAACCAATGTTTCTATGATTTCTAAGATATACTCCTATGATGAATATCATGTGAATTTCAGTGTGCGATATCTGTTTTTATTACAAATATTAACAATAACTTATTTCATAATTTATATCTTTATTTTTAGAGGTGTATGATCATTTTGGTTGTTATACTTGCAGTTTCTTGGCTGTTATACACCCACTCCCAACTTTCTCAGAATTTTTAACCAAAGTCTTTATCCAGTCCTTGGAGTTAAATTGGTTTTATTTCTGTTTTTATTATGTTATCTGATATCAATTACTTCTCCTCTTGTTTATTTCTTTTTGTATTACATGTCCATTTCTTCCACTGAACTTGGGTATATACTTTTTCCACTCTCACAACTACTAAGGAATCAGATATTATTTAGCCAACACTTTATTCTATATGCCTCTAGGATAATCCTGTGGTATAATTTTGAAGCCTCAACCTTAATGTCTGTATTTTGGTAGTGCAAGTTTTGAGTTTACTTTCTTTTTTAATCAGAAACTACCAGATTGTATACATGTCTATTGAGGAGTTTGTCAGTGTGTAACATGTGTGCTGATTCTTTCAGTCATCTTATCATCCAGTTTATTCTATATTATCTTGACTTCATTCCACAGAGCTTGATGATCAACTTTTTCCATTCATTCATGATCAGCCATATCTGATTTTAACATCTCTCCTCAGACTACAGCTATTCATTATTCCTCTATTTTTAATGGGCAACTGTTCTTGACATTGTATGCCTGGTTACAACTCTAATGAATAGAATATACACAGTTTTTGGTTATGGAAAGTATAACAGAATGTTGGAAATATAGATAAGCATGCTTGTCTAGATAGAAAACATATAATGGCATATTTCTTCAAGTGAGATTTTCTGAAACTTGAAGTTTCCTTATATTGTAAATAAATACATGTAATAGTATAGTGACTTACATTTATTTTTTTAATTTCAGCTATATAAAGGTCATTTTGGGTTGTAAGAAAGATATAACCTCAAAAAAGAAAAATGATGTTGTAAAGTTATTGAGTGATAGGAACGTAATGTTAAAAACTGTGAAAAAGTTGATCAATGATCACAGAATAGTCAAAAAAGAAATTGAAAATATTCACAAGATAATGACAATTACCTTTAAAAATATCACAAAGAATTAAAAATATTAAAAGGCAATAAGCAAGAAAAAGTAGATTGTTCCAAATTTGAAGAAACTGGTGATACAAATATAAGCACAGTCAAACGATGCATTATATAAAAAACATTAACTAAAGACATAAAAGCAACCAAACTACTGCTTTCAAGTAAACATCACAAAAAAAAAAAAATGTGTAAGATGTTGTACTTGAACATAATTAAAGAACACTGCCACTGTGATACATTCACATCCTTGGTTCTTTGTTGACTGAATGCTCACATACACACACCTATACATGTATCCCACACACAACAAGTACACTCTTATAGCTAGTTTCAATGTCTTTTGTTCTTTATTTTTCTCTGGACTCACAAGAGTCTACCAATATTGTTTGTGAGACAAATGCTCCAGGAGCCCATAAATATTTACTTTTAAGTGTCCACAACTTATCTTAAGTGTTAAACCTTGCAACAATATTCAAAGATGTACATGAAAGCTGATTTCTCACCACTTATTTTTAGTAGTGAATGTAGAGCAACATTGGTCATAACTAATGACTGGGCTAGAAGTTGAAATCTTAAATGAAATATTCTACCGATAGAACTTAAAATACAACAGCAGGTGGAATATAAGTTCTTGGACATTAAATTTTTGATTGTTACTGGTCAAAATCAAGAAGCTTTAGAAATAGTATCTTTATTCACATATTAAAATGCTCCTTCATATTCTGAAAATCTAAATATTGCCCATATTGACCAAAAAAGTTTCAAAGATATCACATTAATAAAATGATTTTCAGCCTGTTTATATATTAAACCAGTAGAAAACTTGTCCTCTACCATTAAAAGAGATGAATATGAGGATGGCAAATAATATTCATAAAACAGTTGCAAGTAATGTTAAAGATGACACAGTAGAAAAGTTAACAATCACTCTATGACTTATGAAATGCATAAAATGATGAGGCGCCTATAATGATTTTTTTTTAATCGTATCACCTCGAGCAAGGCAGTAACGCCACTGATGTGTAGGGGGCTATGTAATAGTGACAAGATTGGAAAACAGAAGGCTGAAAACCACATCCTAAACAGGGAACAAGGGATGAGCCTCTTAACCTGTTCAATAGACAAGGGTGGAGTGTGAACCGGGCGATAGATAGATCTATCTACTCCAATTAAGATCTGATTAGTAAAATAACAAAATAATTTTAGATATACATGTTTTTTAATATATCTGTTTTTTTTTTTTGTTTGTTTTTTTTTAGTCCTGTTACTCCCCAGAGTCATAGGGGCACCACAGTACTGCAGCAGAGCTGTAGTAGAAGTGGTGTCTCTTGTGCAAGGTAGCCTAATAGAGCCAAACCCTCTCCAGGCTGGTTTGAAAGTTTTCTTCTCCTAAACTGGTTGCCACTCAAGGCTATAGAACTCAGTCTGTCCTGCTATTTACCCAAAGGTGGGGGTAGAAGAGGTGAATTCATACTTTTCCCAAGGATATTAGCATGTAAGTGAATCTAATAAATTCAACTGGAATTCAAACTCATCTCTTCAGTTCTTTAATTTGAGCCACTATCTATTACTCTACTGTGCCTCCTCTATGTTACTTTTTTGTTTATGAATAAAAAATTATGTTGTACTTAGTCTATAAAATTAAACTCTATACACTCAAAACAAATTATTATTATTATCCTTAATAAAATAGGTATAGAAATTTGAATGATATATTGCTTATATAAGTCTGTGTATCATGAAAATGTTACCAACATTAGTTGGTTAATACCAATTTTATTGTAAAAACATTGACTTTCATGGCATTTAGTCATTCAGCAGAAATGTTATGCCTCACCTTTATACTTAGTCATGATTTAAATTTAGTCATCTTATTTTAGCATTAAAGATGTAGAGTGTGAGAGAAGAAAAAAAAACAATTCTTATTTTGATGGAAAAACCTAAAGATACTATTTTATTTAAATGCTAGAATAAAAAGCCAAACTTGTGAAGGATACTTTTTTACTTTATATTAGTTTTACTCATGTGTTTGCGTATGCTGTTGAATTTTTGCTTTATAAAAATGATCTCTTTTTATTTGGTGGCCACTGATTAAGACTAGGAATGAGTTATTGAGAAAAATTCACTTCCCTACTTTTATATCAATTTATTTTTCACTTACAAATTCTTTTTTTTTTATTGATACAGATTCTACAACATTATATAACTTCATAATTATTTATATCAAAATTTTTGACATCTCCATAAAGTTCTATAATCATTTAGCTTGGATGAAATAAAAGTAATTATTCCGATTGAACAAAAACTTTTCAAAAATCAAATTTTTATTTCTCCTGTCCTATGAAATCCCCTTTTAGTTTTTATCAATGTTTAAAAATTGATTAGTCTGTTAACTCTTAAATTTCTGAGATTGACTTTAATATTTTTACTTCTTATAAATGTTATTCAATTTAACCAAAAGTTATTCACTAATAGTTAAATTCATTAATAATATTAAAATTTTTATTACATTTATTTATATGTAATAAAAAATTATTTTTAATACTCTATATAGGTAATTAAAAATAATGTAAGAAAAATAAAGTTCTCCAGATTTAGAAAACCACTCATAGAACTTCTTTAAGCTCCTCAGATTTCTGTTGTGTTAAAAAGATATTTATATTGTGTACTTTTTAAAATATTGTTTTTAAAGAAAAGTCACAATCAAAACATTAAGATTTTCATAAATTTGATAAAGAACAAACTCACACAAATGATTGATTATACTAAATTTTAAAAAATATAGAGAACTTTGAATACAATTTTACTTTAAAAAATAATAAACTGAAATAATTTTTGGATTTTTATAGAAAAATAATGTTAAAATTAATTTTTCAATGTTCAATAAATATTTTTACCAAAATTTGTTGATGGTTTTTGGCAGTTTTGGTCTTTTGTTGTTATTTCAACCTTATCAGTTGAGTTTCTGAATTAATTTCATTAGTTAATTGTAATGTAGAGAAAAAATACATGTTCTTTTTACTTTTGAATTTTTGCTAAAACAATTGAGTGATAATTTTTAATAGACAGTGTTAATTAAAACTTACTGTGATTAAAGCAAATAGATTCTTGTTAGAGATAAAATGATCACCTCTTTTAAAATATTGCTTGTCATTTTCTCATTCTGTCAGTAACTTATTTAGTTTCATATGACAGTTTATTAAAAGAGATATTGTAATTGAATAAATTCATTCTTATTTAAAGGTGGAAATGGGTTGAATGCCTATTTGGAAATATGTTTCTGGAACCATATTTTTTTTACATTTTGTATTTCAAGAAGTATATCCTTAATTTTTTGGTAAAATATGAAATTTGAGGAAAATACTTGAAAAGTCTATCATTTCATATTATTGATTATTTTTTTTATTAGTACTATGACATGCATTGTATTTCTAAAAATAAATTTTGAAAATATTTTTATGAATCTGAAATTAATTTGAGCATATTTAATATTTTTGTTATTTTTGGTAACCTCAGCAGCTGTATTCCTCATTGCATAAAAATATTTACCTACAGAAAAATCCTTTTTATCACTGTTACTACTGCTACTAGTATTACTATTGCTTGTCAAGATATTAAAACTACTAAAAGTGTGAGTCATGATTCTGCCTGTCATAAAAATTTTATAAAAGTAATTTACTAAAATTAAATAAATCATTTTTTCATCTTTTGTTATTGAAAAAATAAAAACCAAAAAACACTCAATTCTTAATTCTCTTTCTCCTTCCAATCTCAAAGGATAGAAATTCAATCCTGTTTGTACAGAAATTCCAATGTAGCAGCAACATTCTTGGTGAATACTGTTACCAGTAACCTTCACCACTCAGCTGACAGACTGTTTAGTCCAAATATAATGACTGCTATGTAATATTCAGGCTTTGAAAAGTTTTAACCTGCTTTTATATCAACTTATTCACCAGTATAGTCTATGAAAATTAAATCTCTTTTGTTTTACTCATTTTCTTCTTTTATTTCCACAGTTTTGATTCCATCTTGGCTGATTTACTTATGCTTATTTCAAGTTGTTTTTAATTTTATATTAAGTAAAATCAGACAATATCCCACTTTTGCAAGTAATATATTTAGAAATATTTTATGCCCAGGGTTGAAAGATTTTTTTATCTCTTTATGTATTTTAAAATCTATTATTATATTTACAATTGGAATGTGCTACTTTTTTTAATGGGTGACTTTTTAAAAAATATAATTTTTTTCATTTTATTTGATACTACTGTTTCTGTTATTTACTTTGTTCAGCTTCTCTTTGAGATAAATGCTTTGAATTCTGCTTCTTTTTTATAATTAATATACATGACCTGTTATAGGCCCTCAATCTCAAAATTGGTTTCAGATGGATATATCTTGTTTTAGTTTTTCAAAATATATTTTGTTAAAAAAATCATAGTTTTATATTTTTATTATTTTAATTTTACTGTTTATTCTTTTAATCTTGTATAAAATCAAAATTTGATTTTTAGCATGTTAAATAAATATTTTTAATTATAGCATTAAGTTTCCAACTTAAAAAATATTATAACATTGGCGAATTATTTTTGTATAATTTTATAGTATGAAAAAATATAAAGTTATTATTAACCTTAAACTCTCTGTGTGTTTGTTTCTGTGTCCAAAATGAAAATTTAAAAATAGTGAAAATATGATTTAGATTTCACAAGTATACACTGATTGATTGCAGTGGGATTAGAGAGACTACTCTTGAATACTGATCCTAGTACTTCAAAAGATGTGAGTGACATTTCTGAGGCCAGTTGAGAGACCTACATAGATGAACCAAATGGCCTATCTAATTAAATATTAATCTTCTATATGCCTGCAAAACATTTTTCCCAAGCAGACAGGGACTTGACTATACCTCTAAAGGTTTTTTATGGGATCTGGTGCCAGAATGCTAACAAAAGAAAGGGTCTTTTAACTGCTGAAAGTTATGTGGCAGAATTTCTGCAGAGCAAATTTGTTAGTTCAAAATATCTTGTAAATGTTTAATGGGTTCTGAGTTTCTTTATTAGGGAATCTTAATAAGGTCTTCATCATGTTCCTAAAAAACATTCTCATGTAAATTGTGTCATTTAGTAGGGAACATTATACTGCCTCCACCAGATAATTGTTTCCTTATAGTGCATCTTGGTTCACTGCTTGCCCAGGATAAAAATGCACATGTACCCTTCTGTCCACATTATTCAAGAGAAACCATGAGTAATAAGACAAGACAACCTTCTTCCAGTTCTAATGTTCAAGTGTAGTATGTGTTGTGACACATTTATTTGTTTAACTTGATTAAAGATATTTGCAGTTTGTGTCATAGTAATCTTTATGCTGGTTTGTATTTGGAGAGAAAATCTGTTTACTTCTTTCACTGATAAGTTTTGCTGATCCAGTGTCTTATTGGCAGTTAGTGTTTTTTCCCCATTATGGACCACTGCCAATAATGACTCACCATAACTAGACATAAACACTTAGCAAGCAGTACTATTCTGGAAATACACTAACCTAATCATGCTAGTTTGGCTTTTATCAAAATAACTCAAATCTTTATCAAAATTACACAAATATTTTTCTTTCTCCTTACTGTAGTAACTAACACATAATGAAATACTCAAGGCCAGCTTACTTATTTATATAATCTGGTCTTGACATGCACAATTATGAGACAGTAGCTGTCATTCTTGTGACATGTGACTAGTCATAAAGTTTTAGTTCATGAGTATTTTCTTTTTGTTTTATTAATTGATAAACACAAAATGAAATTAAATTTGGTTTTATATATCCTGCATAAATTTAATGTGACATAGATTATAACTGAATTTACCCATTTTCTTTGTATAGAAATAAAATTAGATAAATTTTGTACAGAGTTAGTTTAATATTAGTAATTTTTTATTTGTTTTATTTTTTTAATTTAGATCACATATATAGTATATATATATTTTTATTTTAGATCACTTACTCTAGTTAAATTATTATATAAGACATCAAAATGTTATTCTTTATCGTGGCATCCTTGCATTTATATTAATCATTTACTTATTATTTGAATAATTTTACTTCCTAATGTTGACTAACATGTTGGCTTTATTTTTAATTTCAGAAACAGGCCAAGATCCTGTGGAAGAGTGTGCTGATTTGGAAGATAGGTTCTATAACAATGATTCATTCAAGGTAAGATTTATTTGTTCTTGATTAAATACTTCTCATAGATAACTGAAATCTGTTATTGAGGTAGCTGCTGCTATAATAAAGGTAAAAATAATCTATATAAAAAAAAGATAAAAGGAAAATAATTTATTGTCAATATGATATAAACCTAAAATCACAAATAAAAATTGTGAATATACAACAATGTATTTTTCTATTGATTTAGATGATCCCTGCTGGAGGATTTCTAATTTTTGGATGAGATTGTTACAATATATTTAATAATGATATGTAATTTTTGCAATTTATTAGATTCAAGTTATAAGATTAGATCTATTTTTCTTTATTCAGCAAATAATTTTTCAGTAAAGCCAAGTTTGAAACAATGCATCATAATATGCAAATAATTACTCAAGGATAACTAAAGAAATTCAAATTATAAATTTCTAGTTGAGGTAACTTCTGAGTCAGTTTTTCCTTTGAAAACATTTGGAAGATTTCATCCAGGAAAGACTTTTCTGTGTCAGATATTTGATAACCAAGAAAGAATAATGTTTTTTTTGTTTTTTTTTTTTATCTGAATTAAATGGCCTAAGTTCAGT
The DNA here is from genome assembly GCA_037127315.1 of Ascarosepion bandense. Classification (NCBI taxonomy): domain Eukaryota; kingdom Metazoa; phylum Mollusca; class Cephalopoda; order Sepiida; family Sepiidae; genus Ascarosepion; species Ascarosepion bandense. The sequence continues at coordinate 981,315 of JBBBDQ010000573.1, read as the reverse complement.
CTTGAAGATTGGAAAGTAGAAAGCCGGAAACCACATCCTAAACAGGGAACAACGGAGGAGCCTCTTAACGTCTATTGAACAGGTTAAGAGGCTCAACCCTTGTTCCCTGTTTAGGATGTGGTTTCCGGCTTTCTATTTTTCAATCTTTTCACTATTACGTAGCCCCCTGCACATCAGTGGCGTTACCGCCTTGCTCGGGGTGATACGATTAAAAAAAAAAAATTCTATACTCTAAAACCCTAGTACCAACTGTGGGAGGGACTACTTTCTAATAATATCTAAACTCACACTAAAATTAGAGAAATTTAAGAAATTCAGAGCAATGCCTAAACTCTAATATAACAGACTCCAGGATAGCAAACATTAAAACAGATATACACTGACAGATTTAAAAGTTGATAGCTTAGCCAGAAATTCTAAGTGGGGCACCTTAAAAGAAGCTCTAGTGACATCATCCCAGTGAAATAAAAGTGCATGACAGATGAAATTCTTAAGATAATGAAAAAGAGATAACAAACAATTCTAAAAATGGTACCGAATATAGAATATCAAATTTGGAAAACTAATGTAGACAGACAAAAATTTGATAGCTTAATGAAATTAATAGAAAAACTGAGAAACACAGTAGGTATGCATATAAGAAATAAAAGAACAAAAAATGAGCTCCTTGAAAAATGAATAAAATATAAAAAAAGAACACTTAACAGAGAAAGAAAAAATACTTCAAAAATTGTATGGATATTTACCTCTTCTCCCCACTAGGAAGTGGATGTGACACAAGATCAAGGCTTAATGTGGAGAGCCCGAACGTGTATGAGCGGACAAGGCACAAAAATTGGCCAGTAGCCACAACTGCTGGTTGCACTGGCCCCAGTGACGAGCACCACTTCACCCCTCTGGTGCAATGGGGTGGTGCAGCCTAGGAACTCTGTTTCCCAGTTCCGGGCGGCATCTCTCAGTATAACTTTTCTCAATTACACTTTTTCATACAATTACAGTTGTATCTCTGTCTGAGGACAGAAAAACAACTGAGCCACACTCCGTCTTCGAGGACAGAGACGTAACTGAGAAATGATTTGGATTACTACCCACCACAAAAAGTGGCAGGTAAGTATACTTCAAAGATTGTATGAATACATTGGATATTCTTCTATGATGAAAAGGGGGAAACAATACATAAAAACATGAAAGTACTTGAAATATAAAAATCTGCAGTAACATTGATACTGGTCAAGATGAACAAGAACAAAGCAGGAGGATCAATTTCAGGAGCAACAAAATTATTGAAATAACAAATGAAATATGACAGTGGTGACATACTAAAAGACCATTGTAGATCTATCTTCATAGTACTGCTTAAGAAGCTAGGTGCAAATAAATGCAAATTCCATTGAACAATCAGCTTAATGAGTCATACAATTGAGCTTATCATCTAATATTTGTTGAACAGAGTGCACAGCAAAATTAAACCAGGAATAATGCAAGAACTGTGTAGCTTTGTTAAAAACACTGTAACAAGAAATGCAAACTTGATGATCAGAATGAAATCAGATTAGGAGAAAAAAATGTACCCATGCTTCATAGACTAGGAAAAAAACATTTGATAAGGTACAATATAAATATCTATTTGAATTACTAGGAAAATTTTATTTATTTGGGAAAGATATTAGAATAATTTAGAAAATATACTGGGAACAAATCACCAGTATAGATATAGAAAAATAATTGAGCAAGTACACAAAAATAGAAAGTAGATGTGTCTTTTCATTGCATTTATTCAACCTTAAAGAACTAAAAGTCCTATCAGGACTTATTACTAGTGGACACAATCTTAACAATATAAGATATACAGATGACACTATGTAGATGACAGTTACAGAAATAAAACTACAGGAACTCTTAGACAATGTATTAAAGAAAGTAAGAAGGAAGTACTAACCATCAACTGTAAGAAAATAGTGTATTGTCATTAGCAAGCAGAACATTAAAGATGTGAGTTATGAAATGGAAATATCAGAATCAAGCAAGTACTTAAATGTAACTATCTTGCTCAAGAAACACCCCTGCTGCTGTAATTACAGTAGATGTGGAGCCCCGACAACCCTATGAAGTTATGGGATTTGCATTTACTCTATTTTTGTTCAGTTTTAAAAAGTAATAATAAACTAGAGTATCAATGGAAAATATGGTACTTGTAGTACTTGTTATAAGTTACTGATATGAAATTTTTATTGATTTATAATTCCCAGCAAGCACAACATAGATAAAAATATCCTATATATTTTTATGCCTTAGTTTAACGTTTTTATTCATTCAAGTACTGGTCTCTTAGTGTCTTGATATGCCATTTGTTCTGTCATATTTTTATTTGGATTTGTTAGATGAGATTAGTTTTTAAGGGAAGTGAATGATAAAAGTTTCTTTGAGATAACTGCAGTCAACATAATTCAAATGTCTGAAAGCCAAACAAAATAATACTATTGATATTCATGTTTATAAAGTCAATATCTCTTGAATATCTTTCCTCTTTTTTATAGTCTGTACACTGCAGTTTATCCTTCTATTTTTAATGTTGTTTATCTAAAATAATAGTATTTTTATATTTTATCTCTAATTTTATATATTATTGATAAAACATTTAGCTTTTGAAGAAATTATCATGAAATATTTAAGTTTCAAATGAAATATACTTTTAGAATTACTTATTTCGTAATTTTAAAATTATCATAGAAATTTTAGAAAATTGGTTAATGCTCTGAGGTATTGCATAAGTAAGGAAAATGTATTAATATTGATGCACCAAATTAGCTTATTACCTTCCCATTTCTCTGTGAACATTTAATCCTTTACATTCTTTCATCCCAGTCACAGTTTTGGAAGATGAGTTAAGGCAGCATTTTTTCCCTTAAATTTTCATAGTTCAAAAATGGATATATATATTCTGTCAGCATAATGTATTGTGTTTTATGCTGACTGCTTATTTTTTACCTAGTTTTGTTTCTTGAGCATCAATTTTTTTAAATTTCAGCATGGAGCTCAAGCAGATGTTAGCTCTTTTGTTGCAGAAACACAGATGGAAGCTCATGCCAGCGAAGATGTAAAGTAAGTCCATTATATGAATTTTTTATGGTTATACTTTGTTTATTTAAAAATTTATGAGTACATTAATTATATCTGCACAAAACACAAAAACTCAATGTATGAACATCCTTTGTATGTTCAAACTTGTTTATACCTGATTAATATGGGAACATTTTTCTAAAACTAATCATTATATTCAAGTAGCTTTTGAATTTTGAGAAACATATTTACTTCTCTTTATATTTTATCAAAATTCATGAAGTTGATGACTGGATGGAAACAACATTATTTTTCTACAGTAGGAATGTAAAAATGATAGACGCATTATTCATAAAATTATTTATCTAAAATGTATTTATTATATGTGTATTGTTTCATTTCAGAGTAATTCAGAATTTCTTTTTCTCTTTCTACTATAGTTTATTATTATTGAACAATTTTTCTTTGGTAGAAATTATATTTCTCACTGATTCCTTTTTTCAACAACACTTTTAGCATTTCATTGAGCCTACAGTTTTCTATAACCTGCTTATTATTCAATGCACAAACATACATGTACAAAAATAATTTTATTTCTTCCTAGTTGTAAAGTATAAATATGTATAGTACCTGTAATGAAAACATAAAAAACAATAGTTTAAGCTAATTATTCACCAAGTATTTGAAACTGAATGATTAAGTGTTTTAACACAGTCATCTATAATCATTTGTTATAAATATTCCTTATTTCTCAACAACAAAATTGTTTAGCATATATGCATATTGATACATTGTGTGTATATTGCAAAGATACATATATGTGTATATGTATCTTTCAGATTTTTAATTAATTTTTTTTTCCTTTATTGTGAATTTTTTAACTACTTCTGTGAGTTAAACTTTGTGCATTATGTTTATAAAAAACTCATGTTAAAATTTAAGCATTAGATCTTTTGAGAAATTACATTTTAATATGACCCACTCTATATACCTAAATAAAGTTATGTTAGGCAATAATTAAAATTCCTCTGTTCTTTATTATATTTCACTATTTGCTATTCTGCTAAGTTTTTTATGCTCTACTGTGTATAGAAACTTTTTTTATTCGTCATGAAAATAAATTAATATCCAAGAACCTAAAATATTACATATGATTCAAATTTATATCCTTTAGTATCTGAGTAAGAAAGAGGAATAATATCTGAATGATTAGTAATTTCATTCCTGGTACCATCCTAATGAATCCTATTATCAATATTATCCAGAAAAATAACTAATTTTAAGTAATCATAGAAATCTAGTGATTAGTTTTATAGAACAAGCAGAACTTCTTAATGTTAACTATATGATCTCAAATTTTATCTGAATTGACATTGTAGGAAGAATTATTACCATAAATTTATCATGAACATTTTTTAAAAGATCAAATTTTTATCACATTTGGATAGATCTGATAACCGAGGGATCTCTGATTTTTTTCTATGTGATATTTTGACGATGTTCATAACCATATGAATATGGTCATTATAATAATGAAATCAAATTTCAAACCAAAGGAAAAAAATATCATTTTTTTTATTGTTAAAAGAGTTGACTAACAGTACATAGTGATTGCAATAGAGAAAAGAAAACTGAAAAATTTGAGATTCCATCTGGAATTTCATTGACACAGTTAGCTTTATACTTGTAAAATTTATTAAATAACTTAGTAATTAAACAAACTGGAGTTGGTAGATTTTATGACCTATTTGGTAAATATTTTACTTAGCTTGGAAAAAAAAATGAACATTTACAACTTGGGTAAAATTTTGAATCAGACTTTCCAACAGCTTAAGTGTGTGTGTGTGGTGAGTGCATGTGTGTTATTTTATTATATTATTTATTAATTTCTGTCATTTACTGTATCCTGTTAGTGTAAATGCAACTCCTTTATGCATTCTATTTTAAATGTATTCATAGTAGCAATTCAATTGTATCAATATCGTGTTTAGTGATGTGTGACTATTGTTTCCTGAAATCAGTTCACATATCAGTGCCTACATTCAATCTCTGAATATACAATTATCATAACATATGGACAGCTTGACAAAATTTGTCACTTTTATGGTCTACTTACTATATTTTGTATTGTACATTTTGATATTGCTTAATTGTAGAACAAATCACTTTATTGGCTGGGTTGCTACTAAACAATGAAAAATCCAATCTAAAGCACAAGCAGACATTTTCTAATTCAGTTTTAAAATTTATATTACCCAAGTGTTATAAATTGCTGCTCTGTTTTAGTATTGAAATACTTTTTCAAAATCACTTATTTCTTTAGAATAGTTTCTATTTATCATTTAAGATTTTTTTTAAGTATAAGTTTTCAAATTATGAATACATCAGATTTTTGTCATGAAAAGCCAAATCATAAATTATTTTAAAATTTTAGATGCATACAGAAGTCTCCCTAAAAGGTTTATTTTTTTTTATTTATTAGAAATCTATTTTTCTACTGTGCACTCTATAGTTTTCAAAAAAGAATGTGCTGTGAACTTTTGCACATATTTAATACCTATTAAATAAACAACTTTGTAATTTAATTATAAATACAATTGAATGATATATTTCTTAAGAATATTATATGCTATACACTACAGTTCATGTGACTGTTTACAATGTTATTCTTACTATATAATATGCCAGGTATTTTTTTATCTGTAATGTCTGAAACCTTTTGTTGTACTAGATTTATTTTCCTTGTATTGGCAATGTCCAGTGGCATTGTTTTTATGACAATAGCAGACTGTCCCAAGATGTTTATGGAACTGGAAAGTAAAATGTCAATGAAAGAATGGAGTGCAACAATAACAATTGGGAAAAAATTAATTTAAAATATTATCATTTTTTTATACCATGTGCATTTAATTAAAGTGTCACATTCTGGATGGCATAACTCATTTTACATTTATTAAAAGATTCTGTGGTGGCACCATTTTACCAAGAACATTCAGGCTGATTTCAACCAGGCATTTTGAATTTAAGAATTTCTTAAAAAGAAAAAATTGGGAAAGAAAATAAGCTACAAACAAAATCTAAATAATTAATCATAATAAATTTGATTTAGATGGACCAACTGTGTCATTTAATTGCTTTGTTTATTCATTTAGAAAGTAGTACTATGTATCTTTCAATATTAAAAATTTTAGATACAATGTTGATCATATCCAAAATTTCAGATTTCAAATTTCTTAAAGAAGCAAAGATAATACATGTTTATACTCATTAACATGGAAATGGAATAGCACAATGTTTTAAAATATAAGTTTAAATAACTGGCTGACCTTACTTTTCCAAATTTATATTTAAAAAATCTACTAAGAAATAAAACATAAACTGATTTTTGATAGTCTAGAACAGATAGTGTTAACAATAAGTTGCTAATAGTAAATAAAAGATTTATGTTTCTCTTGCTTTAAAATTTAATAGATAATACAGCATTAGTTCAGATGGATATGTTCAGATATAAATATTTTTTATTTCATACATGACAGTGAGAACATTCTCATTTAGATTCTAATATTTTTATGCCATTTTTTGTTTTAATGTAATATAATATACGTAAACACCCTTTTTCCTCCAGTTATGGGTTAAATAACAGGACAGATTGGGTTCTATAGCCTTGGTCAGCAACCAGTCTACTGCCTGGCACCCTACTGTGGGATAATCTTCTACCCAGTCAGTCATGTCTCTTTTGAAATATGATTGCCCAAGCGTGTATCATGTATGGCACTTAACTGACTGACTGACTAATATGAACTAAAAACATGATTAAATTCTGACATGAAGTTTATTAATGCATTGAAAAGTGTATCACACAAACCATCAAACTTTTACTGGTAGATTTGATGCTTTATTAAATTCTGCTAGCCTCTTAGAATTGTTTGTAAAAGAGTTTACAAATTGATCTTCCAACAAAAATTTCTAAACTGTAAGGAAAATATTAATGATATAATAATTATAGAGATGCAAAACTTATTTCTCCATCCATTACCAGAATTACTTTTTTTTGGATGATATAAATCAATAAATATGATACGAAACTGATTTAAATGTGGTTTAAGCACAACCTCCAATATAATAAATATTTATGTAATAAATTTGGCAGTGTTTTCTCATTTGAATATAGTTGTCAGTGGTCACTGTAATTAGGTTTGTAAAATATGGCATTCTACAAGTGTATAAATCTTATTCTGCTAGATAGTACAGAATTTTTAAGTAACACTAATTGTTATGTAAAATCAGCTTAAAGTATGTTTCTTTTACTCAGTTTTCATTGCAGATGTGTAAAAAATCAGAATTTAGAGTATTTCCATTATATATAGAGATTATTGTTTGCTAATCATGTAAAGACTAAGATAGGTAATCTTTAATATTAAAGTGAATTTCAAATACATCATTTAGATATGTGTGCATAGATTTACACAACAACATATGTGCCATTCTTTTTCAATTATCTTTTGTTATCTTTAAGACATCTTAATTATTCCATCTTCTCAGAACTTAGCATCTTTCTATGTAATGAATTGGTCTAAGTGGTTTTTACAGGCTTCCAGTGAATTGAAGTTAAGAAAATCTTGTAAGGATTTAAATAAGTAGTAAATTGAAGATACATGGTCAGGTGAGTACAGCAGCTAGAGTAGGACATCCTAGCCAAGCTGTACCAACATTTTCTAGGCCTAAAAATGATGTGAGATCTGCTATTGTCCTGATGCAAGATTGGGTAGTCTCAAATGCTTTTTATTAACTGCTGCCTTTAATCAGTCCATTTTGAAAAAGTACTTATCTGAATTCAGTGTCTTATTTTACAGAAGGAGCTCATATTGTACAATGCCTTTGAATCCCAACATTACTTTCTTCTTATGCAAACTGGCTTTTTATTTGCCTCAGGAACTTTTTAACCCCACATTGGTGAACAAAATCCATTTTTTATTGCCTGTAGTCATTCTATTGTTTTTGTTGTTTTAGATAGAAATGCAATTCATTAATTTTTTTTTTATTAAATCATAGTGATTCAAATTAAGTCTTTTTAAATACTTTACAATGCTTGTATATGATATAGGAAATGTCTATGCAATGTCCCATGTTGTATGACCAAGATTATTTTTATTTTAATAAAACTTATAATCTGATCATTATTAATGACTGCAGGCCTACTGGAATTTTCTTTGCCTTCCAGATCAAAATTTCCACTTCTGAATACTAACAAACTATTTATGAACTGTATTTTCAGCTTTGGAGCCATCTTTATAAAGAGCGCACATCTTTTTGCTGTTTGTACAAAGATTTTTCTTTCCAGAAGTAAATGAGCATTAATGATTATGGTGCATCTCATTTTCTGCCATACAATAAAGGATTTGAAAAATTTACAATTTACACAAGAATCACATAGAAAGACACATTGCAATGTCACTTTTCAGAATATGTTATACATTTCAGTTACATATGAACTTTTGTTCAAAACTAATAGGAAGATTTATAAAGTAATTATTTTAGCAACCTCTCTTTTAAAGTCTATCTTTTAATATAAATATAACATTTTTAAAGAACAAAACTTACTTTTGTTTGCTTAATTTTTTTTTAGCTAAAGATAAACCTGCAAAGGTAGATATAGATAAATTAAACTCAGTTATAGGCGGATATACAATATTAAACAAAGAAGCTTTACTTCTCATAACTTTTGAGAGTTTGAAACAGGAGCATTAAGTAAGTAAATTTTATCAAAATCAGCATATTAAGACATACATTTAGTCATGTTTTGTGGTTGTGAATGCTAAATTTTCAAAAAATGTTTTATAGAATTTAATTTTTTTTCTATCCTTTTAAGATATTCAGAATCAATGAAGGAGATTGAAATGAAAATAAATATATTAGTTTAATATTTAGTGTGATCACCATTTACCTTTATAATCTCTCAGTTTTTAGTTCATAGCTTCAACATTTCTAAACAAACTTAGTTTTCCAATACTGTTCCAGAGAATTTAGATTTGCTTATATTTATTTGGGTTTAATACTACTTGTTGAAAACTAACTCTATCCAGGTTCACACATGTTAAGTAGTAGTTAATTTAAGTTTGGTCTTTAGATGGCAGATCCACAACACTCTTTGCTTTTTGTTTTTCAGATAAATTCTATACAGATTAGAAACACACCTCTGATCATTATCTTCTTGATATTAAAGATCATAGCAAATAAATTGAATTTTTAATCTGGATCTGGTTATACTTTTTATTCTCCATTATGTCAGTTAATAAAACAGATATCTCCAACACCCTGAGAAGAGAAGCAGCCACAAATGATAACATAACCTCTATTATACTTAATAAACAGCATTACATACTGTGAATAATATTACTTTCCTTTTCTTCCCCCTCAGCTACTGCCTTAATTATAAATAAACAGTTCAGATTTGGATTCATCTGTTCAAAGGATATTTTCAAATTGTCAGCAGTCCATCTTCTGTATTTGCTGACAAATTGGAGTCATTTAGTTTTGCATGTTCTGTTTAGGAAGATTTGTTTTTCTTATTACAACACTTCCAGATAATCCAGGCTTTGTTAGTATTTTCAAAACAACCTGAAAAATGTTTATGGTCTGGTTGCATAAAATTAATTTTTTCAGCAAACTTACAAGAATGTTTCTCTCATTCCATAAGCTTGGTAGCTGAAGATACTTTCTAGCTGATGAATTTAGTTTAGGATATTGCCCTGCTTTGCCTCTATTTTCAAATTTGCTTGTTCAAATGAGTCAATCCAGAATAAACTTTGCAGAACAGTTAACAGCATCTGTAATATTATTGTCCACCCAAACAGTATGATGAAATGCATGCATCCTTCTTTCCTTCCTAGATAATACTTTGTGTTTGGACATGTTCTTGTATTTCTTTATGTGAAATTTCAAGAAAAAAAAACTTGAATTAAATTTTTAAAATAGTAAACCTGATACTAGTATTTATAAAAAAAGTTATTTTGTCAGCCTTTGGAAAAGTAACTTTGACCAAAGATATAATGGAAATTGGTTCATATGTTTTAACAGTATATAAATCTATAGGGCTTACAAACCCACTACATTTAAGGTTGCAAGTACAGGCAAGAAACAGTTTGTTTTGTTCCACACCATCAATTCACTATTCTGCCATATTAGTTTATACATTAGACATTAATATCTTTTGAATAAAGTTCATATCATTGAATCATTGGGATTTATTTTTTTAAATGTACATAAAAATTAATTTTTACTCAGACTCTCATAAAATTGTAAATATAAGAATTAAAATTTCCAAAATGATTTTTTAGTGAGTATTAAGTGAAAGAGATAATCAGAATAAATAGAGTGAAAGGAACAATTAAGAATGCAACTAGTTTAGTTAAATAAGAATAGAGAAAACCAGCATATTCTTTTCATGTCAGCTTTGACTTTGTGTCATATTTCATTGAGAATTTTTGTAAAAGTATCAATAAAAATAAAAATTTAGAAGCAGCACTTTCGTTTTCTCCTTGATTGATTCTGAACATGATTTTAAAAGGACAGAAACATTTTTTTTTATTTCAGTTTGATTCTATAAAAAAATATTTTCTAGAAACTTTGCATTCAAAACCAAAAATATATTACCCAGTTATGTTGTTAGCAATGATATTTGCTTCTTTATTAAATGCTTTTGTTTTTAATTTTCATAAACAAGTGATTAGAAGCAAAGTATCTTTGTTCAAATATAATTAATATACAATATTGTATATACATTGAGTCAAAATGAATTCATTAAAACATTCTAGTTATTTTCTATGACCTTGATATGTAAAATATTGAATGATTGGAAATAAATGTCTTCTGTTACAGAATGAAAGTAAAGATTTCACTTGATCATTTATCACTAAAATTAAACAAAATTACTTTTCACTTGGAAGATTTATTTTACTTTTATTAATGCCTCAAATCACTATTATGTATGATATTGCATTTGAGGGTTTATTTCTGTGATAAAATTACTGATTAACATAATTATTTTAAACTCAGAAATGCCTTAGATTTATGAATAAAGTGTCATATTATAAGAAATTCTATTTTTATAGTTTTCATGGAATTATATAAAATCAAAAAAAGATTGTTCTTATTGGCACAATATATATTTTAGTTTAGATATTGTAATCAAAAAATGGTCATAGAATTGTGTCCATTTTAACGCTTGCATTTTTCACACTTCTTAAATTTTTAGCAATAATTTTATTCAAAACTGAACAAGAAATAAAAATACAACAAATTTATATTACTAAATCTTTGGAAATTATTTTTTTAAATATTATGTTTAAGAATTAAATGAAATATAAGGAAATTTGTTTAAATAGTTATCATTTTCTTTAGGACTTTCTACTCAAAATGTCTGCTTCTCTCTCAATTCAGTTTGCAAATAAGTCTGAAGTCATGCCAAAAACTGAGCACTGATCTATGAAAGTTGTACAATTATTCTTGTAATATTATCAGCATTTTGGCTCCACACCCAAGAGAAATGGTAATGCTGTAACTTAATAAGAACTACACTGTTATCTTCCTATCAGATTCAGGGTGGAGTTCAGATTCATGGTTTAGTAAAGGAGAAAAGGTCTAAAAAATATGTGCATGCTCACATGTACACACTAACATAACTACACTAGAATGATTATATCCTGAAATAAAGTACTCTGACATATGCTATTTTCTGTATGTATGTGAATGGCTCCCTTCAGACCTTGTTTACAGTAACTACTGGAGATAGTTTCTGTTGCTCCCACCATGAGTCATTCAAAAAGACTGGATTTGTTAAAAATACACATAGCTGAGTGAATATTATTAAATGTTTACATTTAAAAGTTGTATCTTTAAAAGTGATCATTGCTTCTTAATTAGTATCACTTATTATCGTCAAGTCCAAATTTGAATGTGATATAAGTATACAATGTGTTTCACCAAAATGTGTATATGATTTAATAACAGCTATTACTTGAAAGTTAAACACATTCATTCTAAAGAATAAATGTTATGATGGAGTTTAGAAAGAAAAGCATTAGATATTCAGGTTATTTCCCTTTCGTGGATATGTGGTTACCTCCCTTTTCATTGTTTTGGCCTGTATAAAAATGATGACTTTGTGTTTTCTCCTGTCTAACTGCTAGCATTAAGGTCCAACTTTTCACAAATGGTAGCAGTAGTGTAACAATAGGATTGTTTGGGAAAATTATGCAATAACTACAAGAAAAAAATCATTTACAGTCAGTGTGTAAATTTAAGAAGAGTATCAAATGTGCTGAATGGCTTCAAAATACCATTAGTGAAGTTATATTGGTAATGTACTAGTAAAACGAAATTATCTAAGAGCCATTTATAACTGCGTTGGTTTGATGGAGTAGTTCTAAAAGCTTTGAGCTCTTTTGAAGGTACATTAGAAATGGGGACTCAATATAAGATAGTACCTATTGTTGTTGATAATTGTAAAAAGAAATCATAGTTTGAGTAAAAATGATGTACTAACACAAATTATGCAAATTAATTAATTCAGATAGAGAAGAAATTAGAACGTTGAAAGATTACAAAATCAGCCTCAAATTAAAAGAAAATATTAACCCCTTATATTATGATTTGGTAGTTGCAAGACTATAAAAATTTTTTAGAGTATGTTTTACTTGGTGGTATTAAATGACCACATCAACTGATGTTTTATGAAAGTCCAGTGGAAATTTTATTTTGTATAGTGGATTATGTTCTCATGAATGCTGTACAGCTTAAATCAGAGAATGAAATCACAAATTGCATGAAAGGAGACCAATGCTTTTATTTAATACTTCAAATCCTACAGGGCATTTAATTAGTGGGATGTTAGAGCTTTAAACTTAGTCTTTTCTTTCAGAATTTCTGAAATGAGAAGTGATTATTTACATGTGACTATAGTCCTCATCTTTGTTATTGTTATCACAGTGTTTTTGTCATTGTACTTTTCAGGCTTTCTCAGGTGCATTTTGATCCAGGTAGTCTACAGGGAATTTGAACTGAACCCTTTATTTAATCTATGAGGATATATTTTTCTCATTCCACTGACAATGTCTAGCAATATCTCATTTAGTTCTTATTTTATTACTGCTCAGTTATTATTCAGCTCATTTCCACTGAGTCCAGGTACGCACTAATTGCCCCAGAGATTGAACTTGCATTTATTATATCACCAAATTCATGAACCTACACTTAAACTATTGTCACAATATTTTTTTCAAATACCCATTTCAATGTACAAAAACATTTCTGATGGTCCCAGTCAACCTGTACAATATGCAATGGAAGACAAAGAAGAATATTGGAGAGTTAGAACTTGGAAAGAATCAGTGTATACACTAAACTATGAGGACCACATGGATAAGCCTAGCACAAAAATAAATATGATATGGGAGCTGACAAAAGACAGCAAATCTTCATCATCAGTAGCAGCAGCTGTAACAAAGGAAAAGCTTTGTTGAGTGTAGTCATGCATAACAGTGGCAGCACTCATCAGCAGGTAGGTTAAGTTAAAGACTGCAAGTTCTCCACACAAAATCGTTCCATGGGATAATAGATGTGAAAAAACCATTCACTTTTGTATTCCCTTACTCCCATTAAATTAATAAATGCAAGAATGTTGGAAAAACTAAATAAAATATATATATATATAAGTTTCAGTCATATGAAAAGTAAAATCATGTGTTTAAATGTTACCTACTGAAAAGCACTACAAACTTTTATTCCAATCTAGTACCTTTTTGAATCACCCAATCTTCAAGTCTTCATTTCTGTTTAGTAAACAATTTTCCTCTCAAATTCCAGAGATTTGTGAATGATCATTATTCCAAATTTTTCTCTTCATCACAAAAACTAAAACCCTGTCATGTTTTATAATTAGCTGCAGGCAATTGAAATAAATTATTGGAAAAGCAATATTCAGATCTATACACATCTGCTGGAAATTGAGTAAATGAGCTTGTTGGGGGGCTATCAACAGTGTGTGCCATTAACCCCGCTTGGAATCAAAGTAATACGATCGAATCAAGGACAACGAAAACGAGGGTTTATAAGTTTAAGCTAAATTTTTATTTATAAAATCTGGCAAACGTATTTACAGAAAGTTTGTTGAGTTGACAGTGTCACTTGAAAGGATTGCTTGGTTCCAAGGCGGTAGAACAGTGGCTGGCAGAGTAGTGCAGAGGTGATGCTGGTTGTTAGAAGTTCTTCTTCAGTTGTTCCAGGAAGGACTGTTGCTGGAGACAGTTAGTTCTTAGAAGAACTGTCACATACATAACTGGCTAGTCCTAAAAAGGATTGTTGCACATGTACTCATTGAGAGAGTCCTAAAAAGGACTATTGCACCTGTAATCAGAGAGTCCTAAAAGGACTGTTGTACCTGTAATCAGTTAGCCCTTAGAAGGGCTGTTGTATATGTAGCTGGGACTACAGCTTCTGCTGGTGCCTGGTGCGCCTGCTGCTTCTGCCTGGTGCCTGTTGTGTCTGCTGCTTGGTGCGCCCACTGGTGTTGGTTGGTGCTTTGGTGCACCTGCTGCTTCTGCCTGGTGCTTGGTGTGTCTGTTGTTTGGTGTGCCCGCTGGTGCTGGTGGCTGCTGCTGCAGGGGTAGGTTAGTCCTGAAAAGGGCTATTGCATCTGTAGCTGAAGAGCCCTTAAAAGGACTTGTGCATATCAGAACGGAAAGCCCTTAAAAGAACTTGTGCATATCAGAACGGAAAGCCCTGAAAAGGACTATATCAATGTAATCAGAAAGTCCTAAAAAGGACTGTTGCATATGCAGTTAGAGAGCCCTGAAAAAGACGGTTGCTGATAGCGGCTGCTGCTGCTGGAGTTGGCAAGCTGGGTTGGGAGTGGCTGCTGCTTCTGGCTGCTACTGCTGGCTGTTGGCGGCTTCTGCTGGTTTCTGGAGACGGCTGCTGCTATGGTCAGCGACAAGGGTCGGCCAGGCACAGGTGGTAGGGGGAGCACGTCGCTCGACCCCCGGATCCCAGGGATATTTACTCTTCTCCCCCACTTGAGAGAGATGTGACACAAAGTCTTTTTTAATGTGGGGAACCTTAGTGCGTACGCCCAGGTACTAGTCAAAACATTACCTATCCACCATGGTGGATAGGTTCAAAACCGATCTAAACTGATCTTAATTGGTCATTCTGCACCCCAGCTGAACAGCCGGAGCCCAAGTGATATTTACTCTTCTCCCCCACTTGAGAGAGATGTGACACAAGGTCTTTTTTAATGTGGGGAACCTGAGCGCGTACACCCAGGTACTGGTCAAAACATTACCTATCCACCACGGTGGATAGCTTCAAAACCGGTCTAAACTGGTCTTAAACTGGTCTTATTTTGGTTATTTTGGACCCCAGCTGGAAGGCCGGGGGGCCAGGTGATTTGGTTGAAAAAACCGGCCATGTTTCTGTCAGTCGTGGTCAGCAACATTGCCCAGCTAGTAATATCTTTTGTTTGACTATTAAAATTCTCCTTCCACTTTTGAATGTACACATGGGTTTTGTTTGAACACCATGTGTACATAGATTAGTTTCAGGTCATTGTTTTTATGTACGAATGCTTGTGTGTGTTTATATTTCATTTTGTTGTTATTTTTCTGTGTTTTGACCTTTGGAAACACTGAGTCACCAGAAATTAATGGCTTCGCTCTGTTTTCCATTGTGACATGTTTAGACGTTTGAGTAGCCGGCAGTAACTTCCGGCCAGGTGTGATAAGCTCATCTGAAAAAAGAAAAAATAATAATGTGACAAAACTCCAATAGTCTCATCATTAGTACAGTTGGTTTTTTTGTTTTATATTAACTGGTTTAAGAAGTGACTTTCTTTTGTCATAATAACTCAAGTTTTCTTCATCACTTGAGTTTCAATAGGTAACATTTAAACACATAATTTTGCTTTTTATGTGACTGAAACTTAATATATATATATATATATATATATATAATTAGTTTTTCCAACATGTTTACATGTTTTCATTTCATGGGAGTAAGGGAATACAAAAATTGTCTGTATTGTTCATTTTCCCAAGAGCTTTTGGGGGGTTATTTTTAGTTGTTATTAAAGTCTAAAGAAGTGGGCAAACATACTTGGAAAAATAGACAACTTTATTATGTTTACTCATGAGCTGTTCCTAACAATTTTACTTTGTCTTTATTTTCAGGTGAAAATAAAGACAAAAATTGTCCAATATTTGGATATTTTTTTATAATGCTGGTACTAAGCTTTTGGCTCACATGAGCCATCTTTAGAGAGGTTACAGGGACGTTAACATAAAAACATCCACCATCAAAGATGATTTTATCGCATTGACATAATACATTGCTATGCAATGATAACAGTCACCAAATAGCAGACACAGTTTGTAAATTTGTAATGCGGTTCTATATGCAAATGTTGGACAATTTTTGTCTTTATTCTCATCTGAAATTAAAGCCAAAACATGATGTTTAGAATGGCTCATGATTAAACATAATAGACATTCATTGATATGTTTAACAGTATATGTTTAGAAAATTATCTGCTGCCTCGATACACTATATATATATATATATATATATATATATATATATATATATATATATTATGGATTGTGGATGTTAAAAATTTTTACATTAAAAGTTAAAATAGAAGAAAATAAGACACATTTTCATTATTGATTTTTTCTTATTTCCAGAAAAAATATGCTGTACAAACAGTAAAAAAGGTTTGTACCAATTATGGATATGGTGTCATAGTTCAGTGTATTGTTCATAAGTGGTTCACAAGTTTCTAAAGTGGAAATTTTGATCTGGAAAGTCAAAAAAGATTTTGGCTGGTAGTTATAGACGGTGACCAAACTGAAATGGATATATGAATTGCTGTTTGTCTATCTCATGATTGAACAGAAAAAATTATTGAACCATATTTTCATCTGGGATTTTCTGCTTAAACATAACAATTTTTTTCAAATAAAAAGGCAATAAAAAATCAGTTGTAGGGTGAAAAAGGTGCTGGAGAAAGTGAAATGAGTCACTGCTAACCACTCCAGCAGCTGGTTTGCATCTGAAGAAGGTGATGCTGGGTTTCTGGTGGGATTCAAAGGGCATTGTGTAATGAGATTCTTCTGTAAAATCAGATGTTGAATTCAGACAAATACTTTTTCCATCTGAATGGAATGAAATGCATCTGGAACTGGCCAATCAGAAGGGTTTTGTTTTCTATCAGGACAACACCAAGTTGCTGGCCTAGCAGAAATTGGTACATCTTGACTACTATACTAGCTATATTTACCTGATCTTACATCTTTGGATTATCATTTATTTCAGTCCCTACAAAATTCTCTTAATGGGAAGATCGCCACTTTTCTGGAAACTGAATCCCCTCAAAGTATATGATATCCCTTTAATAGTCCTGAAGCATGTGTTATCCCTGCAATAGCCCTTAAGAGTACTGAACTGACTTCTGTGCTCTCTAAACTATGCAATAAAGGCCTTGTGGATCCTTGCTATCCTAGCTGTTGAAAATCATCTTCTACAATTCCAGTTTTTAAGAGATCATGCAAACCATCTGATTCTTCCATTGGACTATTAGTCTTCTACCTCTTTTTGGCAAAATACTCAAATCTCTAAGTTCTTTGAGTTGGCTAATCATCTCACATCACAATATGGCTTTCACTTCTCTAGATCAACTGTTGATATATTAAAGAATCTGTCAAACTTTAGATAATAGTTAAATTTACTCTGGTTATCTCAGTTTTGGTTTACTGGTTTTCCTCACAAGTTGAAAAGTTATGGCATTTTGGAACAAATTTTTGAACTGATTCGGTCTTATCAAAACATGATATGAAAGTTTTCTTGAATGGCTACTTTTTTAGATCATTTTGCATTAATGCAGGTGTTCACCAGGCTTTGATCCTTGACCCTATCTTGTTCCTAATTTTCAACAACCTTCCTGCTGCCATTTGTTCTCAACTCATTATCTATGTTGATGATACAACTATTTACTCGTATCTTAATAGTAAGTATGATCAGTTTGATAAGGTCAAATTAGCAGCCAAACTAAAAAATGACCAACAATCTGTTGTTAACTGGGGCAAGGAATGACTTGTTTATTTTAATGTCTCTAAAACAAAACTGCTCTCTTTTAGTCATCTAAGAGAACCCTTTTTGCCTTCCATCAGCATGGCTGATGCTAATCTCCAGAAGAGTGACTCATTGCACCTTCTTGGACTAAAGTTTTCCACTGACATGAAATGGAAAGATTATATTGAATGAATTGCTAGATCTGTTTCTAGGAAAGTTGGTCAAACATGTCATGCTAGACAGTTTTTCTTACATATTTATAAATCTACCATTCATCCATGTCTGAATATTGCTGCTACATCTGGTCTGATGCTTCTGTTACATATTCAGAGATTCTTGATTAATATTCAAAGAAAAATCTGCAATGTCATTCATTCTAACCTGGTATCTCAGCTTCAGTCACTCTCCCCACTAACCATAATGTAGGTTCTCTGTGCCTTTTCTATAAATACTTTCATCGTAATTGTTCTGATGTACATTTCTTTATGATACTTAGACTTTATAATTTTAAACATAAGACTAGATTAACAGCAATATTTTATTTTACAGGAGAAATATCTAAGTTCTATTCTAACAGTTTCTTTTCTTGCACTTCTCACTTGTGAAACTCTCTTCTGGTCTCTTGCTTTCCAATCAAGTTTGATCTTCAAAAATTTAAATGCACTGTCAATTGTTAACTTCTGTCTTTTTAATTCCTGTGTTTTTTTTATTATTCTCTCTCTTTAATAGTGTTTTTTTTTCTCATATTCTTTCAAAATTGGTAACCTCTTGCATCTTAGTAGTGTTATTGCTTTAGTTGGGTTAAAATGTTTAAAAAAATATGAAAATATTGAAAAAAATTGTTTTGTATCTTGAAAGCAACTTAGTTTGACACTTTATAAGAAGATCTGATAAATTTAATGTCTAAAACAGTAAAACCTTAAAAGTTTGCTCATACTATGTTCACCAAATCTTAACTGGCTTCATAAAATATTCATGAAAACTCTTTAGGTTGAATAAAAGTTCGTTTTGAAAATTTAAGAATTTTTTTATTTTGTTTCATGCTTCTACATCAAAGCAATAAAACGAAACAACAGTTGGCAACAAGAATATAATGTGAATTAATCCACTATTAACTGAGCAGTTTTGTAAACTAGTTATAACGAATACTCATAACATAGTTTTTACATTGTTTTCTATTCTCCTTCATCTATTTCCTACTGGCAGAGTTGTTATTGCAATAAATATAATAATATATATTTGTTTCATCAGTTGAGTTTGTGCATGTATGTGTGTGTGAATCTAACCTATTTTCTTTTACTTATGTATGTCCTACATAGTTTACAAGTAAACGTTTTAGTTGAATTTATAGGTAACATTTCAGAGAATATTGATAAAAGAATTTTCACTTTCTAAAATATGGCATATAATACTTTTTATTTTACTCAGAGCTCCTACAGAAGAAAAAGTGACTGATAATGCTCAAAAGGAAATTACACCCAAGGCGATCCTAGATGAGGAAAATATTTCTGAAGCTGCTATAAAGATTCAAGCTGGGTATAAAGGATACAAAGTTCGAAAAGAAATAAAAGAACGCAAGGTGAGTTTGTAATGTAATGTCTAGATTAGGTTTTCTGATTAAAGTTAATAGAGAATTAATGTGTCTCAAAGCTTGCCTGAAATGTACTAAGTTTTATGCATATACTATATATTAGAATCTTCGGAATTTTTATGCTTGAAGTGACTATTTATATTCTAAAATAACAGTAGTATGAAAGTTTATTTTTTCAATCCTTGCAATATTAGATTTCTTGAAAGTTATATAATTTGAATAATATTCTGATTATTCATTATAACTTTTTGTGCTTTTGTTGTTATATTTTTGTAGTAAATAATTGTATTTCTTGCAAAAATTGCATTTGGTTTAAGGCTGAAAAACATGTTGCATATCAATTGAGTTGTACATATTTTTAACTATCCAGAATTAGTCTATTTTGACAAATATTTTCATTATTTAGATGAAAATTTTATCAATAAATGTACAAATATGTATTTTCTATAGTATTTTCTAGTTTAAATCACTCTTTTAGTTGTACAGTAGTTGATACTACTAACAGTGCTGACAATAAGAAATAAAAATATGTTTTATATTTACTTGTGTAGTCAGTCTTCAAGGGAAAATTGGCCACTCATGTGGCCATCAAATGTAACTTCATCCAGTGATATAACTAGTGAATAAATTAACTTTGAAGCAGCTATTAATAGAAATCCATGTTTCCCATGTAGTAATAACATTTTTCTCTTTACCAGATTTTGTACACCTCTCCCATTCCTATTGGATACAAATAACATAAATTTCATGAATAATACATTTGTGAAATTAGTGAAAGTTAAACCAAATTTTTTATTCCAACAGAATTATTGACTTTTCTTAAAATACTTATTTTGATGTGTATTTATGTTTTTCTCCAATTATTTAGAAATAATTAAAAACAATAGTTAAAATGAAAATCAATTTAAAAAAGATTTTAATTTGTATAACTATTTATATAACTTATTACAATTTTTGATTAATTCCACAATATCACTTCCTTAAGAAAAACTGAAGCATTTTGCAGGAAGTTTCATCTTAAATTTATTTCCATATATCTTGTTAAATGGTTTTCAGTCTGGCCATTTATATATCCTCATCTATATGCAGTCACTAGGTACTTAAGTGAAAAAATGCTTTTATGCAAATTTCTTATCAGCCATTTAAACATGGTCATGGTAATCTGCTGAATTTCATTTCATGCTTTAGTATAAGAAAGAAAGTTGATTTAAATAACTTCGAAAGCAATATGTCATTAGTGTCAGACAAGTGAGTTTATGTATTTAAGAAACTGATGTACTAGGATTTTCCTGCACAACCATATCTAGGTTATACAGTGAATGATCAGAAAAAGGAAAACCTCAGTGAGTGGTAATTCTGTGGACAGAAATTCCTTGTTAATGAAAAAGGTCAAATAAGAATGGCCAAATTGGTTAAAGCTGATAGAAAGACAACAGTAGCTCAAATAAACAATGTAGGTATGCAGAAGAGTATATCTGAATGCAGAACATGCTAAACTTGAAGCTGATGAATTACAGAAGCAGAAAACCATGTCAGGTGCTGATCATGTTAGATAAGAACAAGAAACTGAAGCTAAAATTTGTTAAGGATCACAAAAATTGTACTACAGAAGATTGGAAAAACATTTAAATTTCTGCTGTGACATTTGGATAGTAAAACCAGAATTAGGCATAAACATGAAAATATAAATCCATCCAGTCCTGTATCAATAGTTTAGGCTATTGGTGGTGATGTAATAGTATGAAGAATATTTTCTTTGCATACACTGGGATCCTTAGTACCAATAAAAGATTGTTCAAATACTGTTACTTACCATGTGCTTCAATTTATGAATACAATGTACCTGTCCTATGGTGGCCACTTCCAGCAAAGCACTGCACTATGTCACAAATCAAAAATAGTGGCAGCTTGATTCATAAAACAGAGCAGTAAGTTTTCTTTGTTCAATTGGCTTCCACAGTCACAGGATATCAATCTCTTTGGAATGTAGTGGAAAAGGAGATTTGAATCCTGGATGTGCTAACAACTAATCTTGAAAAATTGTAAGATTATAATAATAGCATGAACCCAAATTTCAAATGAGTGCCATCAGAACATTATCAAATCCATGTCCAGAAGAATTAAGGTGGTTCTAAACACTTAAGTGGGACCAACCCAGTCCTAGAAAAATATAGCTAAGAAAGTGACCAATGAGTGGTGTATGTAAGTAGTATGGCATATAGAAATGTTTTTTTAGATTTTGTAAACACATTAATATAATCAATATAGGTAGTTAAAAGACTAACACTGGTCTCTTGAAATAGAAAAATTGTCTTGAAAAGATATAGTTTAAATTCTGACATCAGTGCTGTGAATTATCAGAGGCAAACTTGTTTAATAATTTAATCAAGTATCAAAAGTGCTTGTTAGAAAAGTTTATTATAAAAATGTGATTATTTATGCTACTTTTTTTATTACAACTGGTGGCTTTTTAAAAACAAAACATAGTGCATTGTATTTATAATTTGGCTATTGTTTCTGTGGCTAGTTGGGCACCTGCTTAGGAAGTTGATATTAGTAATGTCACAGTTTTGGGGGAAAAATAGCACTAAAATCTTATACTAAGATTGATATGTTAATTTTAAATTGAACAAGTTAGTCATTTTAATAATTGATAGTGATCATGCATCTGCTACTTTATCCCAACATTGCTTTGGCCAGCTCACAACTAGTCAATTATTATATATACTTTTTATGCTAATATGATTATTTAATTTATTTTACTCTCTGCAATCCAAAATCAAAATATCCTCCTACTGTATTATGTTTTGTACTTGCTCATTTCCTTGAAAGACATTCTCAAGGGACCTAAGTTTTCTTTAAATGAATATATCAGTATTTATGTTAAACATTTCTTCTCTATCATGCCATTTACTCCATTGTATTATGTTTGTAAAAAAGTATTCTCTCATTTAGGAGATGAATTCTTGTGAATTAGGGATATTTAACCTGTTTTTTTTATAGATTTTTATTGGCTGTATATGTTGATATGTTTACAGTAAAAAGCACTGAATAAAAGAAAATTATTTTTCTGATTCTTCCATTATGTTCTTAATTTATAATACAAAATAAAGCTTCAAAATTAAACATTGGGTGAAAAAACTTGATCTGGTAAAAATTTAAGATTCTTAAAGTACTTTGTACATTCATTTACCAGTTTTTACCTGACAAACACTTTCAATATAGAAGAGACATTTTAATTTTGGAAAGATAGTCTTGCATATACAAATGCTTGAAATTTTTGAGTGATGACTAATGTGTATTTGATATCAAAATGTTCATTAGACTGTAGTTGCAACTTACAATCTTCAACAAAATGAATGTAACTATCCTGAGGAAAATTTTAAGATCATGATTAGAAAAAATTACGAACTTGAAGTATCATTTTCATCACTGATATTACTTTTACTCTTATTCATAAAAGAGGACTTATACCATCTGCAGCCTTACTTATGCATATCAATTTCTTTTCAAGGACATAACAGTTATTTCTGTTTTAATGCCATCACAACTCTATTCAAACACTTGGAATATTGATAGGTATTACATGTTGACATCATTTCACAGCTTTCATTTTCTATCCATTCATTTTATTCTTTTTACTTTTGTTCCATTTGATTTCATGAAAAAAATATATTTGAGTTCCTTTGAAGTTAGTCACTATCTGCTGTCAGGTCTCCTTACTTCTGTTGTAAATTTTCCAAGATTCCCAGTCATCTCTGGTGCTCATTATCTCATGATCAGGTTTTCTCTCAAATTTGACAATTCTATAGAGATTGTGCTTCTGTTTTTTTGTTTTTTTTTCTTGGAATTCATCTGCTCATTTCCTGAAATAAATAAATAAATGAAAAAATTATCTTTTATGTAGTATCTTTCTGCTTTTCTATTCTTATAATCTTTAACATTCTGAAATTGTTTAAATGAAGTAGTATAGATATATCGATATACTTGCTATAGTTTTGAGGTGATACTTTTTTAAAACAGAAAAAATTTAGAGAAATATTTTTCCTCATTAAGACTTGTCTGAAAATTTTGAGCTATTAATATCTCACCTGTAGGAATTATTTTAAGTGACTGTTAATCATATTTTTCTGTTTTTCTTAAATTTGTTGTGTAACTATTCAACTATATTGTATTTTCATGATAGAACAAGAATGTTAGCAAATTAAAATGCTTTATGCCCTACAAAATATCCATGATAAGATTATTATTTGCATAAAATAAAGTTTAAGCTGGTAAAAAATCTCCCATGTTGACCAAATATTTTTATTTCAGAAAATATATACAGATGTTTCAATGTTTTTTCAAGAGAAAATTAATATAAGAGAAAAATAGATTTCTTAGACCCAGAAAATCAAGTTGGAATTTTTATATTGTAACTGTTTTTGAATGTACTGTTTGACTTGATTATTTTGAATACTACAATAATCTATTTATGAATTTGAAAACATTAGTTTTATAATTTGTTTTAATTAGAGCAGCCTATAAAAGTGTAGGCTAGAACTCTCTTTTGCAGGTTTGCAAGTTAGAAATTTTTAGAATTTTTTCATTGTATATTTGCTCAAAAATAAATTAATGATTTTATATGCTAGTGATACTAATGCACTCTACAAATAATCACTGTTTATATTAACCTTTAGCATTCTACATTATTCATAAGTATTACTTCTCCTTCCATTATATATAGTGGCTCCTCAAATATAAACTGCAGTAACTTTGATCTCAATTTAAATCAAAGCTGTTTTTTTCTGTTACTATAGCAGGATGTGACAACACAATCATGAAATTTAAATATAGTTATTTGGCAATTGGAGTCAATTGCAATGACAGGACAAATGCTTTTCTTAGTGACTGAAGTTGCTTAAAGAGTGTTTAAGGTTAAAGTGAGATCTTAAATGGTTTTTCATAAAAAATATCTTGTCTTTCATAATGAAACAGACATTGCACTAAAAAAACAATGTCTACTACTGGAAAAAAAAAGGGAGCAGTAAATTTATATATCTGAATTTTAAACCACAAAAATATTTTGTTAGATTAATAATCAGTTTGGTTGATCCAAGGGTATTGTGACTTTCACAAAAAGCTTTTTAAGATTAGCATTTCAAATAATTTTTTAAAAAATTGTGAGTTATTTCTCAGTAAATGTACTATAGTCAAATTAAGATTTTTTGACTTGAAGGTAATATATATAGGGAATTATAATTCACAGTAACTAGGATGTCAGTAGCTGTCAGAAAATTGAAATATTTTGAATTACTGAGAATTGAATTTAGATAAGAAACAATATATTACAACTATTTTGAAGTAATTACTAAAATGTAAACTAAAGGAAATGTTACTCTTAAGAAATAAAAGTGAATGCTTTATTACTTTATACAGAAATGAAATGTTTTATTCTAACTCTTGTTACAATCATTTTGTCTGTGATCAAATTATTTTGCTTGACTAATTTAAGACTTTTCTCTCTATTTCTGTTTTACTTTTCTTTCTTTTTTATCTGGGCAGTTACACAGGCCCTTTTCCACACTTTTTATAGACATACTCAATTAAATAAAGTGGTTGCTGTTTTCCTCTTCTAATCTTGGATGATTATTCTGTTCAACAATTTCCTCTCACCACACTACTTATATAGGGTACAGTGGGAAAATTGTTGCCATTTTATATTTTTGATTTCGCATATGCACATTGTTTGTTTTTTATTTTGTCAACTGCATCATATAGTAGAGTCAGTTGGACACCTTCTGTGAGAAAAAGAGCACCATGACGCAATTCACACCACCAGAAATTCAGAATATTCAGTCAACATCATGGTGTTTGGAGTGATCACTAGTGATGGCAATATTATGCCTCCATTCATCTTCCTACAGGGCGTCAGACTCAACACGGGTGCTTACATTATGCCTTGAGGAAGTAGTGCTGCTCTGGGTGGCTGCTGGAAGACCCTATGTCTGGACTCTGCATCATGCTACACAAGCAAGAGAACCCAGTCATGGCTGTCAGATAATTTCTGCAACCACATCACCCCTTATATCTGGCAACCAAATGTCCCAGACTGCAAGCCCCTTGATTATTTGCATGCAGTTGCATGCAGTTAAGTGAGAGACCAACAAAACTTCTTATGACACCAAAAATGAACTGAAGACTGGGGTTATGGCAGCATTTGTCAATTTAAGCATATCCTCGGTATGATGATAAGCCACATCTGGGTCTTGGGTATAACGATAAACTGCATCTAGTAGCAAGGCCTCTGACTGAGAGGTTTAGAGGAGCATAGAACCACCTCTTTATTGTTGTTATTCTCAGATTCACCCTGACCCAGAGTGGTAGCATCTGTTAGGGTTCCAGCTATAGGCAAATAGTTAAACCAAAAACTGGGGCCAAAACACAATGAAAGTATGAAAACAGACTTTTATGGTAAAAATTCCAGGAATACTCTTTGGAGAAGAAAATATTACCAGCAATACCTTTGACTCTCAACAAAACCCAATTTACAAAAATATATCAATGAAATCTGATCAACAAACTGATTTCTTACAAACAACACATATTATATTCATACAAATCTATTGTAAAACTCTTGTCAACATTAAATAATCCATTAATGTTGATATACTGTAAAGACAAAACAAATCAAACCAAATCAAACCAATTGAAACAAGCAGACCATCCAGAAAAGCTGCAATAGATTCCAAAGTCATCTAGAGGTTCTGATGGAAGTGATGTTATTGAATAAATTTACTGTTTAGTATTTCAAGATATTTTTGTGTAATTTTGGTAAATATATCTTTTAAAATAAGATGTCAGTGTTATTATATGACAATTTATCTACAGCACCCTGTATTTTGGAGAATTTTTAAAATATTTGACATTGAAGTCTAAATGTGACACTATTGGAAAGGTGCTAGTATATTAAGAATAAACAAAAAACTAGAAGACCAAAAAACATTAATTTTCAATAGACTGACGTTATACTGATGACCAGACAAAGCAAAATAGAAAGAGAATAGTAATCAAATGTTTTCATCTGCCAGAGAAGTAAAACAAAGAGACCATCTAGTTTTGGTCAGAACTGAGATTAAGTAATGGCATATTAAGTGATGGAAATCTGATAAATAGATAATATTTTTACAATTATCAAGTGGTGGAGAGGAAGACTGACCTCTGGATGTGAATTTGGTTAATTTGTAAGGAATTAACTTTAAAAAGCAGACAGGTTTTCAAAAGAAAATCGGAAAAGAATGGTAATTAAATTTTTTGTCTGCCGAAATGCGATAATTTAAAATTTTATTTTGTCTAGGCCCTGGGGATAGGTTTGTTCAGGTGACTAAAGAGGAAAAGGCCCAGGTGAAATTTCAGGGAAGACAGATGATGTTTTACGCCCCTCTGGCATTGATAGTAAGAAGCACTCAAACAAAGCAGGAAGGAGATGAGTTTGATCAGATAACCAAAAGAAGGAGAAAGCCCAAGTAGAATTCCAAGGAGGAAGGAGGGGCTTCCCCCATATTTGGACATTTGCAGGAAAAGCCCTGATTGGTTGTTTAGAGAATGCTGGCATTCCCAGAGCACATCATGTTCCACTCTAGCTTTTGCACAGGGGTCCATAAAATAACAGAACACCGAGAGAAGAAAGACAGACCCTGTAGAAACAAGACTGAATGGAGAGAGGTGAACCACTGCTTCACCTGATCTGATGTGATTTGCTGCTCTGAAGAAAAGCCACTGACTTAAAACTTTGTTCCAGCATTCTCATTCAAAACCATTGCAACAAACACTATGTCTCAATAATCAATTTCCAAAGTTTCATTCTTAGTTTACATATAACTGGGAGGTGGTCACCTTTTCAGTCAGTACTTAGATAGATTTTTCAGTGAACAACTGCATTCCTGAATCTCTTGTAAATAGTTGTTATAATGAAATTTAAAATCAGAGTAACAGTAATAATTAAAAAAACAAATTCGTTAGGTAATGAGTTTCAAATAATTTTAAGTTTTATAAATCAAAGACAGGGATTGGTATGAGAACTTTATTTAAAGAACTAATTTGTATATGTAAGTTATTAATATATATAAAATATAAAGTAAAAAATCTGCTTCACAAGATATTCTTAGAAAACCAGATAAATTATTGTGGGGTTTTCTTTAAAGCATTTTGAAAATTGGATAATTTTGGCTGATATTTCTGAAAAAGTTATAAAAACAGGACCCAATCTTAGGTTATTATGTAACTGGTACATTTTGAAGTTTTTTAAAAATCCACATCAACCATTTTCATGTCTTCTAAAATTTCACATTTTATTTATGTTTTTAGATTTCTGTCATTCTTTTTTCTAATATTTCTGTTATCTTGTCATTTTTCATCTGTATTTTTATCAAGTTAAGGTAAGTAATATTTGTTTCAAAACAGATTAATTTTACTTAAAATAAACTAATATTCCTTAAATACAATTTCAGAAAAGTACATTTTATTTTTGGATGATTTTTTTATAAATAAATATTTAATAATACATTGTGATGAAAGATGAGTAAAAAAGGGTCGCTAACCAGCTATTTTAGCAACAAAAAAAAAGGAAAACTCTTTCTTGTCAGTTTAATTTAGTTTTTGAAATACAGCAAAGTATTTTGTTCATTGGAAATATTAAATTCAATTTAATAGCTTGAAATTAAAACTAGAGTAAAAGTTTCAAGAAAGATTATTCTTTTTAAAAATTCATTTTAAACCTTAGAATATTGCTTTTATTATTTTTTTTTTTTTTGTGGTACACTCACCTTAAAAAATTTCAGCAGGAAAGAACTTCTGTTTTTGATAAATTACTTATATTTCAATTACCAAAATAGTTAGGTACAACATTCAAAAGAAGACATAAACTCTAGATTTGACATTTTGTTTGTTTTATTTTCATACATTTCTCTTTCTTTTCTTAAAAAATTTTTATATAATATTTTTGAATCAGAATAACTCTTCTTCATTTACTTCTTTTGGCTAATCTTTTTTCTGTTAATCTATCCATACAAACACTGATTTAAAGTAAAATAACATGTAGAACATTTGTGCTTATTAAAAATTTCAACAATGATGATAATATTACTTTCAAAAAGTCAGTGAACAAAAACATATAAGTATTATTATTTTGTGTGTGTGTCTCTAGTAATAACAAAGATAACAATGTTAGTCCAAAATTTCTTACAAATATGTAGGAATTTGCTCTCAATATAACAGCTTTTATATTTTATTCTAAAATGGTATCAGCATGTGTGATAGTAAAAAAAAATCACATACAGTCTATTTATTTGTTTTGTAAGATTTCTTCATTTGAAAATAGTCAGAAATGGATTTTAAAAAATTGGTTTCTCTGAACTCAATAAGCTTAATTTCATGATCAAGATACTTTTAAAAAAATTAAGTTACAGAATTAAAGTGAATGTTTTATTATTTATATTATTTATGAAATTTGATCAGTAAATGTTATTTTAACATTCTATTATAATGATTTCCAATTTTTTACTTCATATCATAAAGCAGTAGTGTCAGTTAATGCCAATGTATTCTCATTTATTTAAAAAAATATCTGTTTGTTCATTCTTTCTTTAATATTCATGTAAGTTGTGCAATAATAAAAATTCAGCAGCAGTAATAATAAGAAATGCGTAGTCAACATTTATTTTCATATCTTCTCAAATTTCACATTTTATGTGCATGCATCATTTTTATCATTCATTTTTCTAATATTTCTATTGTCTGGGCACTTTTCATTTGTATTTTTACCAAATTAAAATAGAGAATCTTTTCATCTACCCTTTTCTTTGGCTGGTCTGGTGAGTTCTAGCTGCTGTTTCTGGATTTTAGCTCCCTATTTATATTATAGATGTAAAGTGAGGTATAAATAAATAGACTCATGGAGAAATTTGGCTAAAAGATATGAAAATTAGTGTTTCTTAAAAATTTTTATTTAGGTTTGTACATGCTTACTAATTTACTTGGCTAGTTGTAGTTTTGTCTAGGTTTAGCCTTACATATGTTTTACAAGTTGTGTAAACTTAAGTTTTCTGTATGAGGTAGAACATATTAATTTTTTAATGTAAGTAGTTGTAAAAATCTAATAAAACAACATTAAAATTAAGCTAAGCTAAGCCTGCTGCAATACACTGAGTCATCATGTTTGGATGGAATTGTACAAGAGGTACTACAACTAGATCATTTTAAAAAAAAAATTTTTTTCATATTACTGTACATTATGCACTCCAGATCATTAATATGAAATAGATGATTTTTTTTTTACTACATTTTTAAAAAAATATACTATGGAGATCCAGTTTGTTACATAAATTCAGTGTAAATTGAACCTGCCTATGAAGCCAAAGCAACATATACTCATGAGATTTCTTAAAATTTAAAAAATGACAAATTTATGAAATTTGCAATTTGCAGTTCATAATCCCTAGTGATTATATATATATATATATATATATATATATATATATATATAGGAGAGTTTTGTAATTTGCTTGAAGCATTGTGTATATAAGAGGTATGGGTAGGTTTTGAAGGTTATCACAATGCTTTTAGTAAAATAAAGGAAGGTAAAGAAGGTGTTGGGTATTACCTATTTATTATTCATTAATATTTTGAGATTAAAATCTCATCTTCAGAATGGTAGGAGAGCTTGATTTCATGTCTGCTTATGGAAATATTTTTTAAAAATGTTTGTTTTGAGCTTCAGTGCTGAGTATACAACATGTTTATATGAAAAATATAAAAGATAAAACCATGAACATCTTTGAAAATCTTTATGAATTTAACTAAAAAGCATTTATCAAACATGGATATCTTTAGAAATGCCATTAATTCTTCATTGCTAAAGTAATATATTCAGTAAACATATTTTGAGAGATTAGCATAATATATAATTTGACAGTATAATTAGAGAAGAAACAGTTGTAGTGTTTATTACTATGACAGTATAGATGGTAACAATAAAGATGATAATAGTCTGTATATAAATAGTGTAAATAATGATAACTCCTCAGCCCAGAAATTCAAACAAAAATTCATCGTTCTTGTTTTAAATTCTACAAAAATTGTAACTGAAATTTTTTCTAAAATATTTATTGAACCAAAGTATAAAAATGGAATTAAGTTGTTTATTATAAGGAGAATGCCATTGTTTTTCTATTGTTCTATTTTAACTATATTTATTTATTTTTTTCACTTTACTACAGATTTCTCTCAATAAAACTATTTTAAGTGGTTATTTGTAACTTATAATATTAAAGAAATAATCTCAATTAAATCTGTTTTTCAGAAAATTTTCCTGAACACTTTTTCTTTAATTTCCTTTTAAAAAGAGCTTCAAGTGAAATACAACTGTCATTTGAATGTGTAGTTAAGATTCATTTTGCATTTTATATTTTTCTTGTCAAGTGTTCTGAGTCATTCTAAGAGTCATTTATTGTATGCTTTACAAATTATCTTGTCCTTTATAAAAATGAAAAAGATTCAAAGTGCACACAAGAGAATTACAAGGAATTAAAAACAATTTTTATTCCTATTTTTCATTAGTTTTTTTCTTTCCTTCCCAACTATGTCAATCATGTTGAGAAGAAAACTAAAGTTGTAACATCTGAAAATAAAAAGCTGAAGAAAGGTGAAGAAATGAATTTGAACAAAGAAGATTTATAAAAGACTGATAAATTATAAATTAATATTTCATGTGGATAGTAGCTAATGCATTCTCTGAAACTTCCTTTCTCCATTCTTTTTGCTTTTAATTAATAAAAAGACCTTTAGTTGATAATTTTTAACTTGATGGAACAATATGATCATAATAATCCTTTACTCATCTCTTTGTATTGCTCTGACATTCAAAATTATGAACTACTGTCATGGTTAATGTATTTATATGTGCATACTCTATCCCTCCCTTTCTCTTATCTCTCTCTTTCTTTCACACACACACACACACACACACACACACACACACACACACACACACAATTTCAGAAACTTTTGCTTGAAGGTTTTTGACTCTTACTATTCTTTGCCCACATGAGGAATATTTTGTAACTTTATTCCTTTACTGCAATCAATTTGAAATCTTCAAATGGCAAGTACAAATGCTGCCAGGTCATTAATGCAACTGTTTAGGGATTAGCTACTTCAATAATTAAATGTGTAAAGTTTCTTATAGGAATATTTTATAGTTGATGAAATAATGGTGGCGAGAAAGAGAACATGCACAAAGTAACAGACCAATTGATTTTCAATGCAAGATAACAGGTTTTTAAAACAAAATTTACAAACGTAAAGTTAAAAACAAGTTTGTTAGAAGTAAATTACATACAGAGCAAAATGTCCACATATATGTTTGAGTGGGATTTACTGTGTTGGTGTGGTTTTTATTCTTTTGTCTATTATTAATTACAGCTGTGAAACATTTCTCTGTACATTTTATTACCTTGTAAAGACCTCTATAAGCTGGTTGTAAGGGATGTTTGGTTGCATTGTTTTTTACAAGCACAAAGTTGCAGTTTTTGAGAGTTTCTACCAGATATGTTACATAGATTATTGTTTAGTTCAGTGCTGTTTTCAGGTATTTCTTCAGAGTGATGAAAACATTCTACAGTACAGGGAATTATTTTCAGTCAGTGGATGAATCTATCAATACAGATGAAGGAATAGTAATATTTATGACAGGAAGAGAATGGTACAAAGATATCAATATGGACATGATTAAACCAAGTATCAAGAATAGGAAAAACTGAAATGTTGGAAATGATTTAGCATGTCTCACTACTTGGGCTTTTTGACATGTTCAATTCCTTATATCAGTGTTTATTCCAGGCCAGATATAATTTTTGCTAATTAACCTGCAGGTCACTTTTGTACATGGGCATGATATTGTGTGCAGAGTGTCAGATAGTTTTCTACAGTAAGTTTTCAAAATAAAAGGCCACAAGTGTCCTGTAGAAATATCACACCAAATGGAATGTTTCACTTTTGGAATATAAATTTCCTTAATTTATAATTAAGAGTTATTATTCTTTTATTTATATTTTAGATCTTTATCATCTTTTTGGGAAGTTGCAATAGCTTCAAAATTGGTGACTAGACTTATATTAATTGTAGAAATATTCCTGGAGAGTGTGTCTGCTAGAATATTTGCAGAGCCTTTGATATGTCAAATATCAGTTGTAAATTGGCTGATGAAATCAAGGTGCCTAAGTTCTTAAAGAGAATTGTTATCCAATTTTGCCTTGATTGCTCCAATTATGGTCTGTGAGCATGGGAAAAGACCTAGCTTCCAAGAAATGTCAAAAATGTCAGATACAGTACACTGCCATTAACTCTCATTCAAAAATTCTGTACCAAGTAGTGGTTTCTGATTACTTCTTTGACAAGAAAGACATGGGTAACCATTTGTCTGATTCATGTTGTTGCAAGACTGCTCCAGTAACAAAACTTGAAGCATCTACTTTCAAGTTAACTCTGCTTCATGGTTACAATAAGTCAAGTTGCTAACATTGAGTAAATTTTTCTTTACCAAATTAAATGCTGACAACTCTTCTTCAGAAAGTTTTATATCACAGTTCTTTTTCTTTTGTCCTTGATGAAAATCTGTCAATCGGGAACTATTTCTATCAAGTTGGAGATAGATTTCCTATAAAACTTCACCATGCCAAGGAATTGGTGTAAATTCTTTTTCAAGTTTTAGGAACTGGGAAACAGTGAATAACATTGATTCTTTCAGATAATGGTTTGATATCATTTTTATCAATCCTATGACCTAAAAAGTCAACTTTAAACAATCCAAATTTACCTTTAATTTGATTCACTACAGCATCATATTTCTGAAATCTTTCAAAAACCTCTTGTAAATGAGGTTTATGTTCTTCTGTTAAAAAGCTGGCAATAAGCACATCATCACTGTAGCAGAAAACTGAATCTAGTCATTGAATAACTTTATTCATAAATCTTTGAAAGGATCAAACTGTATTCTATAGTCCAAATAGTAAACGTAAAAATTCATAAAGCTCAAATGGCATTGTAATAGTTGTCTTCTTTATGTCAGAATCCTCTACAGGTATCTGATGGTAGGATCTAGTAAAGTTTTGAAAAGATTTTAGTTCCATGTAGTTGGCTGATAAAATCTTAAATATTAGCAGTTCTGGAAGAATAACCATGTTCAGTTTACAGTAATCACCACAAGATCTCCATGAGGATGACTTCTGTTTTGGCACCATGTGTAGAGATGAAGATCACTCATTTTTTGAAAGGCAAATTACTTCAAGTTTTGTGAAGTACTGGAATTCCTGTTTGGCATTCTAGAGTTTATCAGGAGCAAGTCAATGAGGTTGTAAGAGTACAGGTGGACCAGTTGTTTCAATGCAGTGTGTGATGTCATGTTTTCTCACAAGGGTGTTGAATTTTAGTTTGGTTATGTCTTGGTAATTGGACAGCGGACAATATTTCTGAAAATGCAGAATCTTCTTCTGCTGATGCAACTTTGGGACTAAGAAGTATTATAGACTTTAGGCAGTCAATAGATTTGATGTCAGTCTTTGTGTCAATCAGTTGTTGTCTTTTAATATCAATTAACAGGCCATAATGGTGCAAAAAGTCTGCACCCAAAATTGACATTGCCATGATGAAAGCCCATTGGTTCATGTCAGCCACGATTGGAAATTGTGCTGTAGTGATAATTTAAGTGTCATGCATTTGTTTGAATAATTGTACAATTTACCACTTCTAATGTGAGTTTTCCCAGGTTCTTTGTCTAACTGGTAAGCTAGGATTAGTGATATTTGTGTTCCACTATCAATCAGGAATATTGCTTTTGAATTTCTGTTGATTATGTGGAAGAGTCAGTTTGTATTTGAAATGGCAATGCATCCCTTCAACAAAGATTGTTGGCTTATTTGTTTTCTTGGTTCTTGTAATTGCAAGGAGTTGTGCATTTTATACTGCTGTCACCCAATCTCTTGTAGTAGCAACAGATATTGCTCCTTCCTTTTGATTTACTCTTGTATCACTGTCTGCTTCCCAATGAACTGCAATGCTGGTGTCTTTGAAATTGTTGAATTCTTTTAATCAACTCACTTATTTAACTTTACAATACTTTATTTTCCTCCTGAGTGATGTTGTAACTTAGAGTCTATGCACTTGCAAGTAGGTTTTCTTGGATCATGATTTCTATTAAGTTATCAACCATATTGCACAGTTTATTCATGGGCACATTGTCTCTTATTGCCATTAAGGATACATGCACCATTTGTGGCAGCTTTCCTATATGTGTGTAAAACACTATTATCCAACACTAGCTGTATAGCTCAGCATTGCTCGGGTATAATGAAAGCTTTAAAACTAATCCATGGTCCTGAAGCTCAGACTCTTTGGATGTTGGCACGAAAGCAATAGTTGTTTCCAGTTAAAGCGAAACTGTAGACTGAAAGAAAAATGAATGGATGTAAGTCAAATTTTGATTTCCTGGTATTGATATGAAATAAGTTTTTTTTCATTGTAAACTGAATTTTGAAGGCTAAATAAGTCCTCTGAGTAAATGGTATCATAGCTGAGACTAAGAACTACAATTATACCTACTTAGAGCCAAACCCGAAGCAAAAACTAAAATAAAAGGGTTGAAAAAATACAGACAGGCAGATAAACAGACACACACACACAAACATCTTGCCTTTTATATATATATATATATATATATATATATATATATATATTATCAATTTTATGCACTATTGTAAGAACTGCAACCTTGAAACTTCTGAACATCGTTTCTTATGTCTTTGTCTATGAGTGTATCAAATTTGATTAAAATCAGACCACTCCATCTATAACCCGATTTTTTTCGATTATCGATTTTCAATATTTATCGGGGGTATCTCGACACAAAACCTAGCTAAAAACACTCGCAGATGCTTATAGTACAACTGTGTAAATTTTCAAGAAAATCGGTTCAGTCGTTTCGGAGTCTATAGGTAACGGACACACACACACACACACAGACACACACAGACAAAGTTCCATTTATAAATAAGTTTAGATTTCATTAGATTTAGATATTGTCAGAGTCTGTAAATGATGCAGGAGTTGAGATGGTTTTCTATCTCTCAATGCTTCAGTTATTAAGAAACTTTACTCATGTGAAGTTTTAATACACTATTTTCCTTAAAGAAAAATAATGCATCATTTTTTTTTTGCATAAAAGCTTTTTTTGTCATGGTTACCAGCTTAGTGATTAGCTACTTTAATAATAAATGTGTAAAGTTTCTTACAGGGATATTTTACAGTACATAAAATAATGGTGGTGAGAAAGAGTACAGGCACAATATAACAGACCAATTGATTTGCAATGCAAGATAACAATTATTAAAAAATTTACAAAAGTAAAATTCCTTTTGTTAGAAATAAATTGCATACACAACGAATTGAATATGTTTGAATAAGACTTACTGTGTTGGAGTCTTTTTAGTGTGAAGCATTCATAGCTCTTTTAGCCTCAGCATGAAATGTTCATGTCACCAGCTTGAAAGAGGAAAACATGGAAATAAGAGAGTTACCTTAGGTTTCCTGTATTTTTATATTTGATAGCTGCTGCGGATATGATGTTTAATAGCTACTATTATTATGTTTAAAGGCTGCTACTGATAAGGGCACTACACTGTGAATTTGAATTCTTTAGTATGAGATGGTAAATCCATTGAGTAATATCTATTTTCAGATTAACTATATAATCCAAGCAAGTTTACAATTATAAGGCATTTCTTCAATACTTTCCACTTGTTCATTGCTTTGTTAGCCTTGGTTTAAGTTCAGAATATCCCATTAAACTAGTTTTTCATATTTTCTTTTACATCTTTATCTGTTCCTATTTTAGCTAAAGTATTAGTTTAGCAGTTTTCATCAATCTATGTTTGAGATTGATTTACCTTAATAATTTTTGTTTATATTGCATTCTACAATAAATATTTTACATGAAATTTGAGATGCAGTAATTCAATTTTATTTCCTATTACTTTTTTGTTATTTATTATTATCATTTGAGTGATATTTTCTTACATAAATTTAGCAAATGCTTTCTATTTTGCTAAAAGAAAGCTTAATGTTACAACTTTGTTAGTCTTTCATGTATCCAGATCTGCATATAATTTGAATATATTTTTTAGTCATTGATGTACAAGTTTCCTTTTCACATGAGTTAAGAGTTACTTGGCAAAATTTAATACTGACTTAATGTACTAATAAAGATTTCAATAATATAAATTATTCATTTATATTTTTGTCTTTAAATTATATCCCATTTCTCCTTACATTTTTTCAGAGAAACGATATTATACATATGAAAAATATCACATAAGTTTCCATTTTCTTTTAAATACTTGCCATGCAAATATATTAATTTTAGATATTTAAAAAATGCAATAATATTCCCTTAAAAATTTTAATTGTTTATCTTTGGTAAAAAACTAAAGTTAACAATATAAGGTATAATGCATTGTTACTTTTTGTCTCAAATACACATTTTATTTAAAGTTTATTACAGTACATTTTGCAACAAATTAAGAAATATTTTATGCACACAATTCAAAATATTTCATACTTCATTATTGTTTTTAAATATATTTTATAATTAATCATTCAACTATTGAATAAGCTTGTTTTTAATATAAAAAGAATACAGACAAAATTAGCACAGACAAACCATCAAACAATTGAGAAACTATACAAATTCCTTGAATTTTCAGACATAGTGGGTATATTCATTATTTAATAAAGAAAACATTATTAGTTCTTTTTAAAATGCATTTCATTTTGGGAATAAATAATAAAATGAAGAACCATTCTATTTTCATTTAGAATTAACCACTTGGCAATAAATACTAAAAATAGTATGAAATACATTTTCTTTTAAACTGGGTAGCCTAATAATTATGGCCGGTAGTGTACTTCTATATATCTTCTAAAACAAATTTTATCTTGTAATGATATTTTGCTTGAATGTATAATGCTTGTTATACAATTTATTTAATATTGTATTAATTTCAAAAAGAAAATTATTGCTACAAATTAAATGAATTAACAATAGAAATCTCTAGTGTTGTTACCAATGATAATAACATAAATAATTGTTTCTGTAATTAAGCTAGTAATTAAGGAAGATAATAACAAAAATTGCTTCTGTAATTATGGTAGTGTTTTTGATCTTGTTCATTGATATTGGATAAGCATGAATCAAATTTTAGTTCTCCAATATCATTTAATTACTGAGAGTTTGTCCAGTATGTATTTTAATCTATTTTTCTTTAGTTATACAACCTTTGACAAAAATTATGGAATCATGACACTAAAAGGTTAATTAATCTTGCTTTTTTAATTCATACCAAATAAACAAATCAGGAATGATACAAAACCATCTTTTTAATAGTTGAATGTTTTGGCTTCATGAAATACATGAAACAGATTATGTGCAGTTATTTTAACTGATGGGAAAATTTTTTTATACCAAATAGAAGAAAAATTAAAGAATCACTTAATATTGATGGGTAAGTTATAGAGTCAATAAAAAATTTCAATTACTATATTTTGGCTCCTTCTTGGGTGATTATGATAGCCTAAATTCTTTGAAACGTAGACTTCATTGATAAAAACAATATTCTTCATCAAGCCGATTTCAGCTTTCTTGAATTACAGTTGAGAGATCAGTTTTATAATTCAAATATAAATTTTCAGTTGGATTGGGATCAAAATTGTTTGCCAGCTATATCATTAAGTTGATATGACTTTTTCAGAGAAACATTTTAGTGCTCTTTGTTCTGTGGCAAGATGCTTTATCAATCACAAAAAATTAAAAATTTTTAATGAACAGATGAAATTATTTTTTTACAAAAATAAGTTTGTCCTGATTTAAATTTATGCAATTTACTTCAATGAGGTTAATACAAGTGCTGCAGTTAGAGTGGCTATACTTTTTAACAGTTGGTGTTGGATTTGTGGTGGGTAATTTGACACTGGTAAGTAGTTTTTGAGGGATTTTGGTGACTCTTGCTTTTGATTATTTTATATCCTTTGAGTGCTTTTTTCATTCTGGGTTCATGTTTCAATAGTGGAATGTTCTTGTAGATAATGTTGTATGTTTCTGTGTTTCTTGGGTTGAGTGTTAAGATATAGGATAGGATATTGGGTGTAATTGAAGATTTGGGTTTTTTTTTGTAATTCTTGAATATCCTTTGCTTTGCATGTCCTATTTCATTATCTACTAATAATGATGGACACTGTCTTTTAAGTAGAATTTCTTTTAATTCTTGGAGTCTTTTATTCCATGTTTCATAATTTGATACAATTGTGCAAATTCTTTTTGCTAGATTAAATGGAAAATGAATTTTCATGTGTTTTGGATGGCTTGAAGTGAATAACAGCTATTGTTGAGAATCTGTTGGCTTGTAGTTTCAGTTTTTATATTGTTTTTATGTTTAGAATGTCCTGGAATGGAAGCTGGTCTTAACTGTATTCCATTGTAAATTGGATATATTGATATTGTTAATTAAGGTTTTGAATTCATTGAGTTAATAAAAACAAAAAAAATGAAATAAATTTTTCAACTCCAGTAAAATGTGAAATAGATTATAGCATAGTCATGCAAACTTCTACCTCAATTTAACTTTTTGAAATTATAGAACTGTGAAACAGGTAACTCTAAATAAGTATTCTTAAAGACGCCTGTTGCATTTTCAACCTCTTTTTCATGTATAGGAAGCGACTGGAGTCTAAGCCAAGAAGGTAGTGTGAAATTTATTTATGTATTTATTTATATATATATAGTAATATTTTTATTACAAGTTTATAATAAAAACATAGTTTACTGCAACACAA
This sequence comes from Ascarosepion bandense, assembly GCA_037127315.1. Classification (NCBI taxonomy): domain Eukaryota; kingdom Metazoa; phylum Mollusca; class Cephalopoda; order Sepiida; family Sepiidae; genus Ascarosepion; species Ascarosepion bandense. Next base: position 941,624 of record JBBBDQ010000573.1, on the reverse strand, counting down.
GAGTAAAGTAAAATATTAGTTAAACAATAATTTGAGCAAGTTTTTCATGTCTGATTTTACTAGTTATTGCAACACTGCTCTTCATGAATGATTATTGTAAATTGTAGTAAACTTTTCTACTGAATATGAACAAACTGAAACTAAAAAAAATGGAAACAAATACCTTAATTCTTTCTTTACTTGTTTCTGTTGATATCTAAAATCTCACAGATGAATAGTGCTACAATACATTGATATAATTAAAAATTGAAAGGATATTGTCATTGAGTAAGAGGATTATAATTTATGTAAAATATAGATATTTGAATTTTAAACACCATTTTGTACACCTTATTGTCATCATAATGTAAAATGAAGATTTTTTATAAATTCATTTTTATAGATTTTTTATATTTGTTTAGCAGTTTTTGAAGTTTGAAAAATTCCTTTTTATTTAATATCATTGTAGAACATATTCTCATGTCAATTTAATTCTTCAATAATTTTTATCAATTTTACAGTTGGAAGACTATTGCATAGCTCATAGTGTTTTGCCATAATTCGTGAGATTGTCTTTAATACACCTATATAGGTATATCAACAAATCTAATACTAGAAAAACATTTATAATTCACAACAAATATTATCAATGCACTTAACCCAGATGGAATATTATCCAATCGAAATTTCAGATCAGAATACAGCTAATAACCATGTCGGACTGTGGATTGATTGCTCCAACCCTATGTGCGCTTCTAAAACCTTGAGAAAATTCCTATTTTATGCTTACATTATTCTTACTTGGTATATTTAAAATATGCTTTATATTTTAATTATGGTGTGTAATGAGGTAATATTGAAAAACATTTTTTTATAAGTTTCTATCAAACACACTTAAAATATTCAACTTATCTTTTTATAAATCTAAAGATATATATATATAGCAAATAATTATGAAAATGTACATTTCTGTAGTTAATGCTATTTTCATTTGTATATTGGATGAAAATTTAACACACTGCAAAAGCTATGTTATCCACTGTAACAGATAAAAGTGCTCCTTTTTTCTACTGATTTCTTATATATGTTGTGCTTTTACATTGAATCTGCTTATCTGAATTTAGTTCACAACAGAAAAATCTTTATTATTTGAATTTTAAAAAGAAAAAATTATATTTCTACTTTTTACTTTTTTCACTTTTATAATTTGCTATATTTTTGTATTATTATTAAATTTTGTTTAGAATCTGTTATGTATAAATAGATAATTTTTATTAATGTTTTATTATGGCAGCCTAAGTTGTAGTAGTTGTAACTGAATTTAATTGCAAGTATTCTTCTTGTGAGGTTTTCAATTAGTGTGTTTACAACAGGAAATGCATTTCATTTTATTTAATTGTTGTGGTTCAAAAGAAATTTTTATTTAAACAAAATTTAAAACACCAAACAAATTCCATTATTATAAACCTGGAGAAAAGTATCACAGTGTTTTGTGATTAATGCTGCTGCATTTTATACTATGATTACTTATTGGCAAAGTTTTGTCTGTCTGTAGAATATCCTGTTTATTGGAATTTAATTGTTCAACTTAATCATATTGGCAGCATCAGCCATGCAGTAATGATTATGAAATGCTTTAATGTACAAGTGTTGAACACTTAACACCACTAGAGTCATTGCCTAGCATAATCAGTTCTCTGACTGAGATACTGCAGCACACACACATATATAACTGAGAACTTCATGATGAAATGGAAGCTGAAACTGATTGTTTAATGCTGCCAATTCTCTTTTACTCCCACACAGCCTATTTTAGTTTTCTTGCTTTTCTTATTTTCAAGATAAATCAACTTGTTAATTATGTGTTGTTCATTCAGAAGCAGCTTTTGTGCATATTCATTTTTCCTTGCTCTATTTTTCTTATAGAATGTTGGTTAGATTGGATTCTATTTTGTTTATATGTATGTAAAAGGCAGCTTATAGATTGTTTAGTCAAATTAAATGAAGTAATTCTTAGTACTTTCTGATCCATATTATCATGATACCCATAAAAAAATAACAGGATTATTTATATATTGATTGGCACTTCTGCCTAGATTCAGGATATCTGAATGTTCTGTTTAGAGTCAGGGTGTTCCTTTCTGGTTCAGTGCCTAAAGTCAGTGTTGTATTTGTGCACTTCAATCTACGTCTAAAGTGTAGTACCTGTATGTAAAAAATGCAATACACACACACACACACACATTAATTTTCATGTCAGAAAATAAACACTTAAATAGAAAATATATTGTCTAAAGAGTCACTTATTATTTGACAAATATAGCAAGCAAGGTAGTCCTTGAGTTGACACCAGACTTGTGTAGGTTTTCTGTTTCCTATCTCTAGAGTCTTTATAATATTTAATTTAAACAGAAAAATATGTAGTGAGTAGATAATACATTTTTGATTTTCATATTCCTGTCTAACATTTTTTTCAGTATGATCCCATAATAGTATAACCATAAAATATCTTGAAAATGCTTTGTGATTTCAAGGAAATCTTTTGAGCAGAATAAGAATCAAGAATCTTTTAAGTACTGTGTTAATTTTTTTAACAAAAAGAATCAAAAAATGTTATTCAGAAAATAAATGTATCAGTAATTGCAGAATTTAACAGTAAGCATTGTTTAATTATTTAATTCCATGAACAGACTGTAGTGTGTGAAAATCCACCAGTAGAATTACATTTAAACTGTAATTGAAATAAAAAGTTTTTTTTTATTTGATAATAATAAACTATGTTTTTTTAATAATTTACATATTGATATTATTTCTATTGGAATTATTTTGAAATAGAATATATCATTTCTAATTATCAAATCTTTTTCCTGATATATATAGTAATAAATTATAGGTATCATGAAATTTATTAGTTCTTGACTGTTTGAGAATAAGGAACCTAGTCAGTTTTAAATTTTTTGCTTTTGTACAAGGTAAGGTCTGTGGTAATGAACATGAGTTCATCAGGATAATGATGTAGAACATTAGACTGTACATTTTAGTTCTAAACTGTACAACAGAATTGTGTGTGATAGTTAATTTCTTTTATGATATGATAGTCTCAGAGACTTGTAAAAATTGTTATATTTTTTAGATTTCTATTAAAAAAGCTAGTTGATATCTGTGATCAATTTTGTTTATGCACATTAGCTAGCTTTCCTTAATTTTGGTTCTTAAAGGTATAAAATAAATTCTGGCAAAGTTTCAACACTTAATATCTTTTTGAAAGCTTTATAAACAACTAGACCACCCATAATTCCTTTAAAAGCAGTTCATGATACAAAATGATGAGTTAACAGTATTATCAATTTTATTGTTAATTACACATATCTTAATTTGCATTTGCAATATAAATTATTGTAATAATTATTATTACTACATAATTGTTATTCTCACATTATACAAAATTACTTAATTCAAATGCAATAATAAATGGAAAAGTTTTCAAAATTTGTGGAACAATTTACAGCTTTACACTATTTTCTTAATTAAATTCAGCTGGAAATTCTATAATAGACATTAAATTATCAAACAACAAACTTTCAGAACAAAAAAAAAATTAACAGTACCAGAATGACATAGGCCCATCATTGTTTTGAGACTTATAACCTAGCTTTAATTTGAAACATACTTTAATGCAACATTGCCCTTCAGAAGAAAAAGTTTACTTTTTTAGAATGGATTTAGTCAGTTAAGTGCCATACGTGATTCACGCTTCGACGATCATGTCTCAAAAGAGACATGACTGACTGGGCAGAAGATTATCCCGCAGTAGGTTGCCATTGCTTTCTGCGGTAGACTGATTGCCAGCCAAGGCTATAGAACCCAATCTGTCCTATTATTTAACCCATAACTGGAAAGAAAAGACAGATTAATACCTTTCCCAAGGGTATTTGTATGTAAGTGAATGCAAGGAATTCAACTGGAATTTGAACTCGGCACCCCAATCTCTCATTTCGAGTTGATATCCAGCTGGTCATGTCAAGCTTTAAATCAGACTAACAAAGCAAACAAAATATGCTTTTATTTACTATAACAAACATTAAACTGACTTAGTAACCTGTAGCTGTAGGGTCAATCAGACTGGAAACAAAGGAATCTGACATGGCGATTTCAACCTCTGAGGAAAGCCTATAATTAGCTGAATGAACATGGATATAGCAGGTGCTTAAAACCCTCCCCACATTTGAGTATAGCAATCTTGTAATCCTGAAGGAATGAGGTGAATAGAATTTCCCTCTCATCATCTTCTCCATAGAATGCTCTGAGGTGGGTGGGGAGCATGGCTAATGAATAACAATAAATAAAATATAAGCACAAAAAAAAACAAGATTACACATTGATATAGAAAATCAATCAAAGGAAAAGTTTTTGAAATTCGTAGTAATAGAACCAATAGCAGACAAACTAATAATAAAGTAGTCACCTATTATAATAAAAACAAAAATCTTAGCATCTTGGATAACTCAAAAAACAGTTAAAAAACTAGAAATAATAGAAATCAAAGGAAAAAACAATGTTGAAACTCTACTAATGATGACCAAATTTCATGATATAAAGGTCAGGGTCTACCCATACCAATTTTTAAATTACTCTAAAGGCATGGTAAGGAGCACTGAGCTCTCACTGTATACACTAGAGGAAATTAAGGACAATAATTTTATCAACAAACAAAACATTACAGGCATAAAAAGAATATCTATTTAAAAAAAGATAGAATTATAGATACCAACACTTATATTATTACTTTTCATGCACCAGAATCACCACAGGAGATAAAAATTCAGTATACAGAAACATATACTCTAAAACCATCAAGATGCTTCAACTACCAAAATATGGACATGGTAAAAATAAATGTACAAGGAAGTTAGTAAGTAGAAAATGTTGGGAAAATGATCCTAACCACAGAGAAATCACATGCCAAAATAAAACTAAAGGCTCTAATTGTAAAAAAAACTCATAGAGCAACTTTCAGGGACAGTGAAACCTGGATAAAAGAAAAAGGTACATTAAATTTTTTTTAAAAATCCCTACTCAGAAGCAAGGAAAAGCATTGAGATAAACTCCAATGCACCATCATATGCAAAAATTACCCAAGCAGCATCAAGCTATACCTATGAACATCAAACATCAAACAGATTACATAAAACACAAGAACTAATATTTTTAATTCAAGAATTAAAAAACATATTGAAAACATTAAAACCAATTGTAAACTTAGAAACATTGAACCAAAAATATTCACAAACAATATAAATTCAATACAAAATTCACTGATAACAACCTCTCAACAACAAACTGACAGAACAAAAACCAATCAAACCTTAATACAATACAGAATCAAAATAAAACATGGAAGAAACAGAATTAAAAGCAAAGAAACAGGATGACAATTTATGTGATTATAAAAACAAAACAAAATGAAAAGAATTAAGACCATACAAATAATCAACAGCGAAAACACTCACAAACAAGAAAAACAGTATAGAAAGTATGGGATATATTAAAATAGATAACCAAAAATAAAGACATCCTTAAGATCCACTCACTAAAATAAAATAATTACCACTCACATGGATAAATGAAATACAAGCATCATACAATATAACTGTGGAGGTGTTAAACCAAACTATGAGGAAATCAAACAATTCTTTACAGATGACAATCAAAATATAGTATACTTGTGAGAGACCTTTTCCAAAGAAACTGACAGCATCTACTTTAAAGGATATGAAACTTATCACAAAATAAATGTATCAACAATAAAGAATAGGCCAAGTTTGGGTATTTCAATACTGGTAAAAAAACAACAATACCCACAAACTACAATTAAACATATATCTACAAACCATGCCAGTAAAAGATTCAATTCATTGAACAAGAATTGTGTTCAATTTATATTCCTGCAAAACACAGACTAAATAAGACTAAAATAAAAAGGCTAATTAGTCAACTTCCCACTCTCTTTCTATCAATGCAAAATTGTAATGCATGCAGCAAAATGTGGGGCTGTAGAAACCCCAATCAAACTGGTAAGAATAAAAAATATCTACTAGAATCATCTGATCTATGTATCCTTAATAACCAAATGCACACATATACAACCAGGTACCGGGTCAATATTAGCTATTAACTTAACCATATACTCCCTGTCAATTTTTATGGACTTTCAATGGAAAGTTTTTGATAACCAATTTGGTAATGACCATTTATTTTCCTAAATATAAGCAAGCCTAAGCCAAAAGGAATCCAAAATGGCAACTACACAAACCTAACTGGTTAAAATTCAGTGAACTTTGCTCATCCTAAATCAATATGGAAACTTTCAATGAACCAATAGTCTCCTTTACAAACATACTAACACAAATAGCAAGACAATACCTAAATCTTCTTTTAAACCACATACCAAATCAAAACCCTGGTTTACAGCAGAATGCAGAGAAGTACTTGAAACTAAAAAAAAATGCTGAAGATATTCTTACACAACTCAACTCCAATCAACTTGCACAACTACAAGCAAGCTTGAGCAAAAGTATGCTGTCTAATTAAAAAATGCAAAAAAAGAATCTTAGCAAAACTACATTACCAGACTAAACAACAAAACTCCAAAAAATAAAACATGGGATTTAATGAGCAAAATTAATAGAAGAACATCACAAACTGCAACAGTTCACTTAACCAAAACAAATGGAGATAAATTCACTGGAAAAAAAGAAATAACTAACCTAATAGCAACAGAATTTCAAAGAATCTAAACAAATCACTACACTCCTAAATTAAAAAAATATATAAACAATATGGAGCAAGAAAACTTACATTTACTTCAAACAATAAAGAAGAATACAATATTCACTTTACTATGGCAAAACTAAAAGACTCTATAAAAGTAAAACCTCTGTAACTGGTTCACTTGAAATTCATTAACAATTTTTAAGACATTACCAGAAAAGTATCTTTTAATACTTCTCAAGAACTTCAGTAATATATGATGTTCAGACAAATTTCCAAATTTGTGGCTTGGGTCTGTCATCATTCCAATTTCTAAACCTGACAAAGACCATTCTAACCCATCAAACTAATGACCCAGTATACTAACAAGTTGCATTTGCAAGACAATGGAGAGAATGGTAAATGTTAAATACCTGGAAAGAAACAATTTCTTATCTAGCTAACAAAGTGGATTCCAGAAAAACAAGGCATCAATAATTTACTTTTACAGCTAGAATCCTTTATTTGTGATGACTTTGTTCATGTTCATCATGTGATATTGATTTTCCTTGATATTGAAAAAGCCAATGATACCACATGAAAGTAGGGTATCCTAAAAGACATGCATAAGATGGGAATAAAAGGAAGAATAGCTATATCCATCCAAAACTTTCTATCAAACTAAACATTCAAAGTATGAAATGAAAACAGATCAGATACACAAGCAGGAGTACCTCAAGATAGCATTTCATCAGTTACATTATTTATTCTCAAAATAAATGGTATTAGTAAAACCATTAATAAAGGAGTTGAAAAATCCCTATATGTAGATGACCTCTCAATATCATTCTCATTACCAAACATGCCTTCCCTTGAAGGATATGTATAAATATGTTTAAACAAGATAGAAAAATAGACAAATGAAAAGGAATTCTGTTTTTCCTCAACAAAAACTGTGTGTATGCATTTCTGAAAAAAAAAACAAAAACAAAAAAAAAACAGCCTATCACCTCAATCCAGAATTAAAATGAAATGGACATTTAATTCTCATAGTCTAGCAAATCTAGGAATAATATTAGGTATCAAACTTAACTTCAAGGCACACATTGATTACCTTAAACAAAAATGCCAAAAGGCTTTGAAGCTTCTAAAAGTAATATCAAAAATGAATTAGGATGCCAACCAAAAAGTAATTTTCAGTCATACATCAAATCAAAATTAGACTATGGATGAATCATTTACAGTGCCACACGTAAATCCTATCTTAAAAAATTACAAACCATACAAATTCAAGGACTGAGATTAAATCTCAGAGCCTTCCGGATCTTACCCATGCAAGGTCTCTATATACAGCCGATGAACTACCTATATCACTGAGATGGGAAAATTCTCCCTCCAACATGTACTAAATCTAACAATCTAACACAAATAATTTAGCATACCAAAAAAAAACATATGAACTTCAAAATATCTAATTCTATAGAAATAAACTAACAGCCATCTCTTCACTTGGACTTCAAATTAATAAAGCACTAGAGCTAATAAACAAAGATTCTGATAAATAAGTTATCTCTATGGACAATCTCCAAATCTCAAATAGACCTAACATTGTTTTTTTTTCTTTCTTTGTATCAATCAACAAAAATATGTATAGAGAATTAAGAAACAAATATTGTGACTATAAACCATCCTAGACAGATGGATGAAAAACCCTAGATAGAATAGGTACAGAAGCCACAAACGCAAATTCATAAACAAATCAGGCTATCAAATAATGCATCCATCTACACAGCTGAACTACAAGCCATTAAAATGGCATTTAAAATGATAAAAAATTCAAAAGATAGGAAGTTTATAATGTTCTCAGATCTTAGATTCCCTATCTAGTTTAACAGCAATTAAAGAAAAGAACATAAATCACCCTTATATTAAAAAAATCCTAGAAACTTATCATCAGTTAATAAAGCACAAAGCAATGATATTAGTTTGAATTCCTAACCATATACACATCAAGGAAAATCATGAAGCTGACACACTGGCAAAAGAAGCAATGAAAATAACCAACATTAAACTCCCATATACAGATTACAAAAGCAAAATTACAAAACACATCAAAAGAAAATGACAGCAATTTGGGAAATAAACTATATAATGATCAGCTAACAATAAGAAAGGAAAATATAGAGTCATTGGCTGACTGTAGACATGACATAGTGTTCAACAGAATAAGAAAGAGACACATAGATTCCCATGTTCAAAGCAGAAACTACATCTTGGTAAACCCACTGCAATGAATTTCTCACCATCAAGCATATCTTGATAGAATGCAAGAAGAACAAAAAAATATGTAGCAATTACCAAATCTTAAAATACTCTTAAAAATGTGTCTACTGCCTAAATAATACGATATCTGGTGAAAATAAAATGCTTGCAACTTCTATAGAAAATAGAGCTTTGACTTTGAACCATACAACTTAGTTTTGAGATACTCCCAGACTATATAATTTGTGATATTTTGAAAACAATTTTAAAAAACCTCACAACCACTTGAAACATTTTGAAACATTTCTGAATAATATAAATGGAACTTTGTCTGTGTGTGTATGTGTGTGTGTCCGTTACCTATAGACTTCACAATGGCTGAACCGATTTTCTTGAAAATTTACACAGTTGTACTGTATACGTCTGCGAGTGTTCTTAGCTAGGTTTTGTGTTGAGGTACCCCCGATAAATATTGAAAATCGATAATCGAAAAAAATCGGGTTATAGAAGGAGTAGTCCGATTTTAATCAAATTTGAGACACAGTCATAAGAAACGATATTCAGAAGTTTCAAGGTTGCAGTTCTTACAATGGTGCAGAAAATTGATAATATATATATATATAAAAGGCAAGATGTTTGTGTGTGTGTCTGTTTATCTACCTGTATGTCTGTATTTTTTCAACCCTTTTATTTTAGTTTTTGCTTCGGGTTTGGCTCTAAGTAGATATAATTGTAGTTCTTAGTCTCAGCCATGATACCATTTATTCAGAGGACTTATTTAGCCTTCAAAATTCAGTTTATGGCGAAAAAAAACTTATTTGATATCGATACCAGGAAATGAAAATTTGACTTACATCCATTCATTTTTCTTTCAGTCTACAGTTTCGCTTTAACTGGAAACAACTATTGATTTTTTAGTCTTTCATGTCAATGTCCAAAGAGTCTGAGCTCCAGGACCATGGATTAGTTTTAAAGCTTTCATTACACCCGAGCAACGCCAGTCTATACTGCTAGTTTCTGAATAAAAAAAATCCAATTTCAGCCTTAAATGATTCAAAGGGGTTGATATGCTCATAAAACAAATAAAACATCACTCCAGTTATACAGATTATATTTTATGATGCACTCACATAGTATCTTCATCTGTCAAGTACTTGCCAAGTATCTAAGATATTTTTTGTAAAAAATTTGTAATATGGTATAGTGAATTGTATAAATATATATTGTGTCATGTATATTTAAATTTACTTAATAATGTTATTATAATGTATTATGCATGTTTATTACTTTTCACACACATAATAGTTGTAATATAATGTGCAAGTGTCTGTTTATATATGTGGATTGATATAAGAATGTTTATCAAAAATAAATACTGAATTTTCTATTAAAACTGCTGTAAAAACAGAAAAACAGCCCTAGCTCAAGAACTCCTTGTCTAATTTTAATTTGGCATTGCACTCAACAGAATTTGAAGGTACAATGTGATTCTAAATTGGTTGGGGTTTTGTTTAAGCTGTATCTTGAAAATACATACATACATACATACATACATACATACATACATACATACATACAAGATTAGAATTTTAGTATCTGTTATAACCTAATTGCTGCAGCGAGATGAACAACAAAAGCCAGGATTATAATTTAACAAAATTTAATATAAAGCAATGATAATATGGAGAAACATGTGTGTGGAAAGGTGTGTGCAGTGTATGTGATACAAGAATAAAAAACACTTAACTTTTGTCTTTAGTCAGAAATAAAAATATACACTTTTTTCTTTTTTTTTTAATATTTTACTTTTACATTTCTTTTAGCTCAGTTTTTTACTTTCTTTTTAAAGTTTCAGGATTCTGTTTCCAAATAATGTTCATTGCCCTTACATTTGGTGATTAATACACTTAGTAATTCACTGTTGTTTTTTGGTTTGTGACTATTTAGTCAATCAAGTTAATGTTCATATGTGGCATGAGATTAATGTTGATGAGTTGGATGCAATGTTCAATCTCTTCATTAATCAATCTCCTCATATATTAACCACATAAGAAGAAGTGTTTATCTGACAAGATCTGCTGTTCAACTGATTCTTAAGTATTTTCCCCACACAATGTTTCATACTGGGTCACATGACTCAACACATGTGTGATGAATTATTTTTAACCATCAATTGATACTGTTTCTAAGGATCATTGTCTGGCTTATGTTAATTTGACTGCTGATTATATACAGATAACTGTCACAGAGAAAAAAGAGTAATAGTTTATTGACAGTATGTCCTTTTAGTATGGTGAGGATTAAGAGTGAATCAGCTTGGAACGAGAAATCGGGGAGCCAAGTTCAAATTCCAGTTGAATTCATTGCATTCACTTATGCACAAATACCCTTGGGAAAGGTATTAATCCATCTATTCCTTCCAGTTATGGGTTAAATATCAGGACAGATTGGGTTCTATAGCCTTGGTCAGCAACCAGTCTACTGCAGAAAGCAATGGCAACCTACTGCGGGATAATCTTCTGCCCATTCAGTCATGTCTCTTTCGAGACATGATCACCCAAGCGTGGATCACGTATGGCACTTAACTGACTGACATGAGAATGTAACATATTATATAGATAAACCAAAATATATAGATAACTTTTATTTTGCACCCTTACTCTTTTTTCTTTCATATTTATATGCTAAATTCATTTTCTCACTTTTCTCTTTGTGTAAAATCATATTTAATTATTCTATTTTCATACTACTACACTGTATCAAGAAGTTCTTCAGTGTACCCATAATTTTCACTTATTTTTATATATAGAATATAATGATATGCCATTCATATCTTCACCTGTCAGTTCAGCTACTTGATGAGTGTACAAAACCATCTGTTGTGCTCTCCTTCATCAATGAATTCTTAAAATGAACTTGCAGCTGTCAAGCTTACTGAACAATGTTTATTAATGAAAATATACTTTGTCTGAATGGAACTGATTGAGAAATTTGCTCTAAAACAAAAATAACTAAACTGAACCAACCTTGTTAGCTGACAAAATAACTTCACAATAGTAGATGAATATATATATGTTTAGTATAATTTTCATACATCTCATATGTAAGCCTAACATTGTTCCCAATTAAAAAGAATTCTTTTGAAAACAACTTAGTCTTTGATACTACTTTGGTAATATTCTACTTAGCCACCTACTTGAAATACTACTAAGTTTAAAATAATATATTCTTAAAAAGCAATTTATTTCCAATCATTTTACCCCAAACAAGACGATAAAGCCACTAAGATTCAAGGTGTTTAATGAAAGTGAAAAATCTGAGAAAACATTGAGAAGAAAGATATTAAAAGACCAGTACTCAAGGAGACAGAAGAAAATGATTGATATTGCATGTAAATTTTTCAATTGTAGTTAATAGGAAAGCATGAAGCCAGATGAGAGTTCCACAAGCAAGAAGTATGAGAGAAGAAACCATCATCATAGAACCCACATTTACACTTTGCTATTCCAACAGTAAATCTGTCTTGTAAGATATAAAATATCAGTATTTTTTTATATTGAAGCTTAAAGAATATTAGATCATCAAAACACATTATTATACAAGAACCTAAATCTATAATAAAAATTGAAAACTCCAAATTTGAGGTTTTAAAATTATGGTAAGCCTAATTATAATCTATTCATATTGTGAGGTGACTTACAATATATAATTTTTTGTGGGGTATTATTTTGTAAAGTTTTTAAAATAAAATGGTGGGGGGAATAATAAATATATTTCTTTCATATGACACAGAATTACAAATAAATACTTTATAATTAAATACCTTTCTTTTTAAAATATCAGATTCAAGTTTATCACTTTGAAAATACTGTTATTTAAAAGGAATAGAATTATTAATTGATAGTCATTTAAGAAAAGAGTTCTTTACTGCTCTCATCTTCTCTATCACTAAATGCTGAACACTTTATAGAGAAAAGATTTTAAATGACAAATGTGGTTCTTTGAAAAATGTTGAGAAAGGAAGTTTTAAGGAAAATAGGAACTACAAAAAACTGATGTTAAAAATCAGAGACTGTTGAATTTTGGAAGCACGTAATGAGGAGAGAGCTTTGGAAATCTTACACCCACAGACCATATTAAAAGCAAGAGAAGAAGAAGAAGACAGCCAGTTCTGAAAAATTTTAGAAAATAGATTGCAGAACAATCACCACAAAGATAGAGGGAAGTAGTAGTAGTAATTCTATATAGTTTTTATTTTTTTCAAATAATTATTATTTCAAATTATTGAACAATGCTGTAATAATTCATAGACAAAATATCAATCACTTTGATTTGTACTCTTTATATAAGGCATATAATTCAGTTTTGGCTATTTAGTAGATTTTTTTGACTTTACAACTGTAGTTTTAAAGGGATTCTTATTGTTATAGAGCAGCTAACACCCCTCTAGCACTCTCAAGAATAGAATAGTATGTGGTCCAAGGTAGCTATAAAAATAAAGACTAATAGCAGTCGAAGATTTCAGAGTTTCATTGTTGATTACTATCGGACTGTGCTCTTTGCAACTCTAACAACTTAATCTCTCCACTCTTCTACTATTTGTTGTTCTATCTTCTAGTGCTTGTCTTATTTGTATTCATATCCCTTAGCATGGATATTGTGCTGTAGATACTCAACACACATCTTCTGGGTATTGTCCTGCCACCATTACAATACAACATTTACCTATTGATAAAGTAAGCAATAGTGTTTACCAATGTTACAAAATATATGGAGACACTTTATGAAATGGGTCATTCTTGGAATTTGCTGATAAAATTATTGAAGCTGTATCAATCACACTTAATACCAAGAAGAGACAGTTGAAATTTCTAGTGCCATTAATGAAGAAAGGGGTTTTTGAAAATTTGATATTTACAGGAGAGATGGGAGGAAAGAAAGATAGAGGAAAACAAGATATAACATATCCAGTGACTTTGAGTAAATAGATTAAGGTTTAGGAGAGATAACAAAAAGACAAAATTTATTAAAATTTGCAAAGGACAGAAAATTCTTGAGAATGATAATTGCTCATGTCCTGAAGTGATATGGCACATAGATAAAGAATATAAACTTACACAGGCTGAAATTTTAGTATCAATCAATGCAACCTCTAAAATAGAGCTAATATAAAAAGAAAAAAATGTATTTCATAACAAATGAATTTTGACATTCATCAAAGTTTTAATATTACACTCACCAAAAAAAATCTATCAAAAACTTTTCCATTAAATTTTCTTTGTTACAAGCTCATTAGTTAATTATATCATTGAAATCAATGTCTGTCTGTTTTTCTATGCTGAATATACTCTGATCAGAAAAATGGTCTTGGAACACTATTAATTACAAATCATTTTTTATCTTTTTAAGTCTGGAATATTATCTTTCACCACTACAATTAGGTATAACTGTAGAGTGTGTGTGTGTGTGTGTGTGTGTGTGTGGTCAACATGGTACATGGTTTGTTTGAAGTTACATAGTTGGTTTACTGTAGGAAAGAAATCTTAATGTTTTCACTATTATATTGAGGTATTCAGGAGTAAAAAAGGAAAAATAGAAAGAAAGCAAGTGAATCATTTCATTTTATACCATTGACTGCTATGCCACCTAGATGTTCTGGTAGACAAGGTGGGAAAATCCCCACAACACTCCACTACCAGATTGAGAAATCTGATTAGTCTAATTATGATGAGTACTGAGTAATTTTAGTTTCAGTTAATTTGCTTTAGTAACTCAATTGTTAAAGTTTTTATTCCCTCTGCTCTAGCCAGTTATTGAATTCACAACTCCTTTAGATCAAGTCACTTTTTGGATTACTTCAATACTTTTATCCACTGGACAGTGTGTCCTTGAGAAAATCAGTTGGTGGGTTTTAGAGATTTATAAACCTAATATCTCAGTATCATTTTTTTTAACAGAGCTCATATTACAATTTTTTGTTATTGTTGTTTTTGTCTATCTCTCTAGTATTATTGATTCCCATATGGTATTCATGTCTATGCTTGACCGACTTATGAGATTTTTGTGGCCTATCATATGTGTTGATTTTTTTAAGTTTATGTATTTTTCAGTGATGTTCTTTGTCTATTATTTCACCTTCATCTCACAGAGGGAGGTGATCTTTTTTCTCTTCATATATGGTCAATCATGTTTGGTTTTTCTATTTCTCCTCATGTTATGGCTTTACAGTATTCCTGCAGTCTTATCTCAAAAGGCGGCTCGTTTCTCCTCTGTATTTATTGCCACAGTTGAACAGGATTGTGTACACACAGTCCTTAATCATTTTCTCTTCTATGTATGATCTTACTCAAAAGAGATATCCTGATATGATATGGATCACAAATCTTTTATATTTTTTTAATAAGACTTGCATATAGGGTAGACAGACTGAGATTGTTTTCTGAGTGTTGTTACCCTCTTGTATCCTTCTATCCTAATTTTTTGGGGTTGCTGACATGTACCAGAATAGGTGTTATGTTGTAGGGTACTGCTTATACTGACCATTTCTTATTCATGTGTTTGTGGGTTGCTGCTTATGACTTTTGCTCAATGTTGCAGGCAGCAGATGATCCCTTTGCTTACACTGTATGAGTGGTGGAAGTTGAAGTTGAGGTATTGTATGATAAATGTTGGCTTGTTGCATACAGATATCTTGAACCCATGCTCTGTTTGAGATATTAGTATATTCAGGAATGCTAGTTTGTTGTTTTTTTCTCTCTTTATTGTGAACTGTAGCGATGGTCTTATTGAGTTCACATGGTCTAGTAGTAGCTAGAACTCTTCCTGGTGTGGCCAGAGTATGAAGGTTTCCTCTGTCTCAGTCATAGAGTTACCTTTTGTGATGTTTATTCTAAAGTGGTGGTTGAAGTAATCCAAAAAGTGACTTGACTCAAAGAGTTGTGACTTTAATACCTGACCACAGCAGAGGGAACAAAAACTTAGAGAGATGACACCACAATTTACTCTCGCCTCCTACAAAAATCTGGTAGGCATCAAAGCTAACCTCACAGCCGAGATTGAAAAAGACCTCCAATTCATATTGGACTGAGGTAAGAAATGGTTAATAAATTTTAATGCTTCTAAAACAAAGCTACTCTCAATTAACCATCATCGACAATCTCACCTACCTCCCATTAGCATGGACCAGGCTTGCCTTCCAGAGAGTAAAACACTACGCCTCCTTGGTCTCACACTTTCAGCGGACCTCAAATGGAATGACTATATCGAATCCATTGCTAAATCCGCTGCTATGAAAGTCGGTTCTCTGTGTAGGGCCTGGAAGTTTTTTCCGTTTAAATCTATCCTGCACATATATAAATCTACCATCTGCCCGTGCATTGAATACTGCTGCCATATCTGGTCGGGTGCCCCTGCTATTCTCCTCGGGCTTCTCGATAAGGTTCAGAGAAGGCTCTGTAATGTGATAGATACTGACTTGGCAGACCGCCTGCAGTCTCTCTCCCACCGGCATGACGTGGTTTCCCTGTGTCTCTTCTATAAGTACTTTCACGGCTTCTGCTCCGATGAACTTAGATCACTGGTGCCCCCTAAATACGAATTTGCATGAGATACTAGATTAGCAACTAGATCCCACCCTTTTACAGTGAAACCGATAAAATGCAACCGCAACTTCTACTCCAACAGTTTCTTTCCTCGCACTTCCTGACTGTGGAATTCCCTTCCACACGATTGCTTCCCCGACGGATACAATCTCCAGGAGTTTAAATGTAAGGTCAATAGACACCTCCTAACACACTAACCTGCTCCCATTCCTCCTGACATTCCCTATGTCTAACATTCATTCCTCCTGACATTCCCTATGTCTAACCACTCCTTCTCTTTACTTTCCCCTATGTAGCCCCATACGCAATAGTGGCAGTGGAATGCCTTGCTTGGGGTGAGATGATTAAAAAAAAAAAAGAAAAAAAGTTGAGTTACTAAAGGGAATTAACAGAAACTGAAATATACCAAAAAGTCATAGGACATGGAATTAGAAGAATCTACACCCATGGACTAAATAAAGGGTTCAGTTCAAAAATCCAACATATATCACCTGATAAAGGCTGGTGCATATGACTAAAACATCATGAATATGTCAATAAAGATGAGGACAACAGTCAAAACAAAGTAAATAGTGTAAATAGTTACAATACTTAATCTCAAAAATGTAGACAGATATTGAGTTTTCTGTCAATCAGGTAATTGCCATTGTTGCTTTTTGCCAGTTTAAGGAAAGATTTTGACTTTGTAGTTATTTATTCAACCATAATGAATTAGAATTGTTGTTTTTTTCTTTACAAGAAACAAATTTAACTTTTGTTTGTCATGAAAGTAAAAAAATCATAAGAATTCACTTTTTAAAATTTTTTCATTAATATTTTTCTATACAGCATTAACAGTTTTTTTTTTTAGATACCTTATGAAGTTATAGTCAACAACTTTTGGATATTTTTACATCAACGTTTCAACAGTTTTGATTTGGGTTTCTAGATTCTTTCACGTCTGCCAAAAATCTACAGTTGCCAATTACATCTTATAAACTTCCGTTCTCCTGTCAAAATGCAAGGACTGGAATAAATGACTTCAACCTAAATCTGTCTCTAGAAGAGAATTAATTCATTGTCACTGGAGCTGTTTTTTTTTTCTTTTTGAACTTTTCTTACTCTTTTGCTTATCCTTATATTTTTTTGTTTTGTTTATTTTTATGCTGCTTTTCAGCTAATACGGTGACCAAAGCCACTCAAAGTAGACAGTTACTGGATGATATTGTTTTATGGATATAAGAAGGAGAGATAAAAACTGCAGATTATTAGAATATTTAGGATAGATAACAGTTGACCCTGAACTTGAAGTTAAGATTATAGTGATCAAGGAAGCACACTCTTGTGAGTCTGTTCTGCAAAGCAGTGGCTCTTGGGAAGAAGCTGTCTGAATGGAACTTCTTTTTTGCCAATGGGATATGATGGAATATGAAGGGAATTTGGATGATTCAACTCTGTAAATCTGGCATTGTGGGTTTTAGCTGTAAAGGTCTGAACTGGTAGAACTAAAGAATATCACTCATCAAAATATTTTCCAATGAAATAGTGAATTATTGAGAGGCTTGCAATGTTTTATCTGTGGGAAAGAGATCATAAGGTGGTAAATAATTCCTCACCCACAAGGCTACATAGATGCATTTGAATTTTGTCATGGCTGAAAGGAGAGGGTTGGGCAGATCCAGTCCAGATGTGGCAGTATATCATCAGCTTTTTGGTCTGATCTGACATTTATGAAGATAGTGCATAGCATGTACTGTTAGGTAATTTCTGGAGTGGCATAAAGAGCTGGCCATTTTTCAGTGTCTTTAGTGATGGATCATATATATGAGTTTCACGTGAGGCCTGGAATGAATTGAGTCCCAATTGATGTTTAAAGCAAGGAATCTTTTTGTGCACTCATTCATCATGACTGGTAAGAGTTCAGTGTCAACTTGCTGATGATGAAAAGTGATTAGCTTTGTTTTTGAGGTGTTTTTAAAAGTTACAAGTCAGTTTTTCTGCCATTAAGCTGTTACAGCCAGGTCAGATGAGAGGTCACTGTTAGGCTCTTGTCATCTAGATTTTTGGAGTTGCATCCATAAACTGTGTTCTCATCTGCATAGATATCTATCAATGATCTGAGAATGTTCATATAAAGCAGAAATGGGCATGAACAAGGAGTGATCCTTGGAGTACACCTGCATTTATCTTATGAACTTCTGAGATGTGGCCATTGGCAATGACCTTCAAAGACTGACCTTTTTTAGTCAGTATCAGGGAGTTCAATTTTTGCTTATCAAATTTGAGTGTTTGATACAAATGTTCATATTAAAATTAGCAATTATGCTCAGTTAATTTTACAAACATTAAATGGCCTTTTTAACTTTGTGAAATTAACCTAACAATTGTGTCTAAATATGGCGCATGGAAGCAAATTCAAATTCTTGCATTTTCTTTTGAAGACTTCCTGCTTATTACCTAGTATCTCATTTTCATTTACATTAAAATGAATATAAAATGAACATCAATAATAGCTGCAGCAGCATTTGTGGCTGACAAATATTTCAGAATTTTTTTTATTCTGGAAACAGAAAAATTTTCAGTGCTGTCCATCATTTTGTGGAAGTCTAAAAAAATTTCTTCAAATCAGGTATGAATAAATTGTGGTATGTCTAGTTAAGAGAATATTCAATAACTGGAATGAATTTCACAAATTTGTTTCTTTCTGAAATTTTTTGTTGAATACTTTGATATTTTCCAGTCTACATTATCTTATTATCTTACAGTTGTTCTTTGTGACTGAAATTGATTTTCAGTTAAGCAAACTAATACATAACTGATATGGCATTTCAGTTTACAAAAATTACAGAAGTGTTCAACTGCTTCATTATACCATGAAACATATCTAACAATAAGAGTAAGTTGATCAACATGAGAAACAAGGCTTTGAATGAATTGATACACTAAAATATCTATCCAGAATAATCTCACTCAGTATTGTATCTTGAACATTATTAGCCATTAGTTGTATAACCTCTTCACAAATAGTTTTGGACAAGTAAGATGGTTAATCAGATTCTTTATTTCCATATGTAAACAGGACAGAAGTGATCAAATTCATCAATTAATCTCAGCAATCCAAGAAAATTTCCACTGTTTGGTGAGCTGAATGTTTCATCATCTTCTCTAAAAGCCAAACTGCATTCTGTCAAAAGAGAAATAACAAAAATGACTCTCACTGAAATAATCTTACTTTGCTTTAATTTACTTTTCAATATTTGATATGAGCATTTGTCTATGATTTCTTATTAGATATATTAACATTAAGTTCATATAATTGTTTGAGTTTTTGTGGGTTTATCAAGAGGAGCATGATGCCAGTTTTCAAATCCACTAGAGACAAAAGACATAGTTGAAATTACTTGATGAGAGGAAATTTTATACCCAAAACAATGCACTAGCCAATCTTATTGATATTTCCCCATTGTCTTTGGTTAAATTGAATAGATTCTTGTTTTTTAGTAGATTTACTTTGAATTTTTGAATGGTCCTGGTCAGTATTTACATTTCATTTAATCTTTATCAACTCAGAATAATTCTTTGTTATTCAATATAGTCTATATACTCACGTCATCAAGGTCTCTGAAACCCAAACTAGCATGAGTAGCTGCTATTTCAATATCTTCTCTATAATGAATTTGAACTGTTTCTTTTTCTTCTGGACCTTCTTTTACTTCTTTATATCAATATTTTGTCACATCATTGATTTTTTTTCTCAGAAGTTTCTTTACTTTTCATAGAAGTTACTAAAAATGACCCTTGACATTCTTGTAAGGCTTTACTCTCTATAAAAACTGATTGCCCTCCAAGACTGTTCAATATAGTCTAATTGGTCACTTGTATCTGACTGCTGTACAAAGCCATATGATATGATTGGCTTTCAGTGTGTTAATATTTTCTTCTCTTCTTTTCATTGCTTCATTTATTAGCTCCACTTTTATATTGTTTACCTATTTTTGCTAAAACATGTCTGTTTTAAAGAAAAAAATATTTAAATATTTATTATTGGTAGCAAGTATTTATTATAAGATAATTACACTACCTTGCACTTAAAATATGGGAAATATCTATTAGATATATGAAATTAATATAATAATGATCCCATTGATATATATCAAGCATTAATCAATCAACCAAAATTGAGGAATAAACTGGAAACAGTAACTTATTAAAAGAAATATAGAATAGACAAAATATTAATTCTAAATATGCATACAAAATTATTTATCTTAAGATGTTTTATTTAAGAATGGAATGTCAAAACACTTTTGTCACTATTACACATATATATGCTATTTCATGTTTGTACATTAATTTATGTCTTTGTTCCCTCTTGGTTTAATGTTATTATGGGTGCTGAACTCACTATAAAGCCCTGGATTACATTCCACTTAGCCCATATGTATATTCAGTATTATTTTCTCTTGTTTTGCTTTTAACAGAAAGAGAACAGTATAGTTAGCAAGATAAGAAAATGATCCTGAGGCTCTCTCTTCTAATAAATCAAAGGATTACAGATAAACAACATATAAGTCTCTCTCTCTCTCTATCTCTTGCACACACACACACAAAAACAAAAAAAGCAAGCAGAATTATATATTCATCCATTCTTTGTTGGTTGGTGCACACTAGCCTGTTTTTTATGTTATTACAAATAAAAGTAACATGTTC
Organism: Ascarosepion bandense; assembly: GCA_037127315.1. Lineage (NCBI taxonomy): Eukaryota > Metazoa > Mollusca > Cephalopoda > Sepiida > Sepiidae > Ascarosepion > Ascarosepion bandense. Next base: position 920,343 of record JBBBDQ010000573.1, on the reverse strand, counting down.
TAACATATTTACCTTGCTTTGATAAATAGATGACCTTGTTAACAATCCGAGGTTGTTGTCCAATCCTGATAGAAAAGACAGTTGAAAGTTATTCTTAGAGAGACTGCATGGAGAGTGAATATGGCTAATGCTATCAGCAGTCAGAACTTTTTCTTTGCATATTTATCATTTTTTATGTACTTGTTTTACTCTCATTCAGAGGGCCTCAGAATAGAGATGATTCTTTTTTTAGATAAATGTCCTGGATTCTGGCACATGAGTGTTAACTCACTCTCCTCTTTACTTTCTTTTGTACTACTGTAGTAAAAACATCAAGATTATTTTTAACTTTAAGATTTGTTCGTCATCACTTTTATAGACTTTTTTTGACATCTTTTCATTTTAAGGATGAACATCACAGATGAATACAAACAAAAATACCTAAAAATTTGGCTTTTTGCTAATTCAGTAGTGATTGCTTACTAGCATTTCACTTTGCATATATTTTTTGTTTTGTTGTTTTCCTAATGAAAAAAGATCACAAGTAAACATGGAAATAAAATTAGTTACTCTTCCTTGTTTATCAATTAAACATTAACAACAAAAATGTTTTACAGAGTTATTGTTATTTCTATGTGTGTATGCATTTTTAATTATAGACATTTATTGATGATCACTTTGCCCAACTTATTTTCTTCATTACTTCTAGATAGATAATTCACTATAGTAAAAGTTTGACTGAAAATCCATTTTAATTTAATTTTATCTTAAATTTCATATATTGCTAGATGTTGGTGATAACATGATTATAATAATTGATATTAAGGGAGTATACTGCATAGTTAGACCTTAATTAATGAAGAATTTTCGGAAATTTAAAAAAATATTTAAATCTTCAGTATTCTTGAAAGATATTATTAAGCTTAATTATAGAATTTACTATATCATTCTTTATTTCTTGTGCTATAACAAAATATTCCAGGAAAGTATTATGAATATAAATGATTAGGCAGGATTGTAGATATATAGATAATATTATAAAAAAATAAATAACATTATTGTATTAATTAATATCTTTTACTTAATCTGTTTTATGAAATTTTATTTATTCTGATTAGTACTGAAAAGTAAATCTTTAATTTAAGTCTGATAAATAACTTTTTGAACATTTTTCAAAGAATGCCAAAAGTAAAATGACTTAAATTGACATAGTTCCCACTTAAATTAGCACTAAAAGATTTAAAATTTCAGACAATGTAATTTAGTATGTATTCATTATTTATTAAAAGATTATAATTTTTAGTACATTATTATGAACAATTAATACATTGTATTTACTAAATTATTTATCCATTGGCATGAATAATTGTATTTTATTTATAATTTAACAACATTTTTTTCTGAAAAAAAGAACATACTTTTGAATTTGTAGAAAAAATATTTTGAATCATATGTTTACTTTGTTTATTTTTAACTAATGTTTTGCATAGGTGATTATCCCCTATTAATTATCATTAAAAGAATTTTAACAACAACAATAATAACAAATGGTCTTATATATATATATATATATATATATATATATATATATATATATATATATTCTTCTCATATTTCTTGAGTGATTTCTATTATTTATCATTTAAACAAATTATGATGATAGTCAGAATAAGATATTCATTTGTTGACAAACTCTTTACACTGATATCCAGTATAAAATATATATGTGTGTGCATGTATATATATTTAAACTTTAAATTTTAGTTACTTTTAACATAATTCTTGTACTTGAAATCTAACTTTACATTAATATTTCTTAGATTTCAACTCTTTGGTTAACCTTCAGAGAAATTTTAATAATTTAATATTTTGTATCAGTCCAGAAGGGGTCTAGAGTGTTATTTGGCAACCTCCTTAGAAATGATGTCTCAATAAAAGTGCTCAGCCTCTTGTACTGTGAACAGATTAATAGGAATAGATAGGTTCACCTATCATCTAGCCAATACTTCTTCCATGTTTATTGAATAAGAGTAGAGGTTTATCTTTGTTTTTTGTTTAGGATATGATTTCCTGGTTCTTTTCTTCCATGGCATTAATGATTTAGCTTCTTTGGTGATCTGACTGGTCAGTAGCTGTGACTTGCATCAATAGGTGTCCTTAGATGTACTCTGGGTGGGCAACTCTGAAGCCATATTATGCTTTAGCCTTAGCCACCTTCTGGCCAGATTGTATTGCCATAGATGAAAGAATATGATAATTATTTTGGCCATTTTTCCCTTAAAACATAATTTTCTTATGACAGTTACAAGTAAAAGAAATATGAGTAATCCAGTAAACAAAGAAAAATTACATACATCCTTCAACCTTTCCTTCTCCAAGATTTGTGGTATTCATACCAATTTCTGCTTTTAGAATCTTTTCTCTTGAAACTTCTCCAAATATCTGAGCACTTTGTGAAGCTAATTTAAATTCTCTCACTACCAATGAATTCTCTGATACATATTCATAGCTTTGGTATTTACATCTGAGAAATCTTCCAATGGCAAGTAAATTGTCTCTTGAATCCTCTGATATTTTTTTCATATGCTTGGACTTTCTTTATTTACACTATCACACCTGGCCAGAAGTTACTGCCGGCTACTCAAATGTCTAAAAGCATCACCATGGAAAACAGAGCAAAGCCATTAATTTCCGGTGACTCAGCATTTCCAAAAGTCAAAACACAAAAAAACAAAATGAAACATAAACATACACAAGCACTTGTACCTAAAAACAATGACCTGAAACTAATCTATGTACACATGGCGTTCCAATAAAACTCATGTGTACAATCAAAGATGGAAGGTAAATTTTCATAGACAAACAACAGACATTATTAACTAGGCAGTATTGCTGACCACGGCTGACAGAAACATGGCTGATTTTTTCCACCAAATCAACTGGGCTCCGGCCTTCAGGATGGAGTCCAAAATAAGACCAGTTTCAGACCAGTTTAGATCAGTTTTGAACCTATCACTGTGGTGGATAAGTAATATTTGACCACGACCTGGGCGTACACGCTCATGTTCCTCACATTAAAAAAGATCTTGTGTCACATCTCTCTCAAGTCGGGGAAAAGAGTAAATATCAGTGGGCTCTGGGGTCGAGTGATGTGCACCCCCACCACCTGCGCCTGGCTGACCCTTGTTGCTGACCATAGCAACAGCCGCACCACCAGCAGCCAAGTTTGTCAATTCCAGCAGCAGCAGCTGCCACCAGCAACAGTCCTTGTTAGAATTTTCTGATTACATATGCACCAGTCCTTTTAAGGGCTACATATGCAATAGTCCTTTTAAGGACTAACCGACTCCATTAGTAGCTGCCTGTAGGAGTGCCAGGCACCAGCAGGTGCACCAAGCACCAGGCACCAGCAGAAGCTGCAGTCCTGGCTACATATGCAACAATCCTTTTAAGGGCTAGCTGATTATATGTGCAACAGTCCTTTTTAGAACTAGCTGGTTACGTATGCAACAATTCTTCTAAGAACTAACTGTTTATATATGCTACAGTCCTTCTAAGGACTAACCATCTCCAGCAGCAGCCACCAGCAACAGTCCTTTCTGGAACTACCAACCTCAAGCAACCGAACAAACAGGCTACCTCTGCACTGCCCTACCAGCTGCTGGTCTACCGCCCTGAAACCAGGTGATCCTTTTGATTGGCACTGCCCAACTTAACAATCATTCTGTACATACGTTTGCCAGATTTTGTAAATAAAATATGGCTTGAATTTATAAATCCTCGTCTTCGTTGTCCTTGATTCAGTCATATTACTTTAACTCCTTGTGGGGTTAACGGCACCTGCTTTGACGACCCCGCTACAACACTCTGTTAACTATCTCTTTTTACTTTATTACTCCTCTTCTTATCAGGACTGTAACATATTAGGCAAAATATCTGAGAGTGTAGAAATGACTCTCTCTACATTCATCGGTGAACATTTTTGTGTTTGGTGAGTTTAATGTTCATATCAAGTGGCTTAATCATTCTAATGCTACAAATGTTCCAATATTCAAACTTTCAATTTATCTGTTGCTCAAACTCTCAATCAAATAGTGGATTTCCCTATTTGTTTCCCCAATAATTCTGATCAACAAGTTTCTTTACTTTATTTGTTCTTTACCTCCTTTTCTAGATCTTGTCAATCATCACAACTCTGTCCACTTCACAGTTCAGATCACACTGTTGTATCTGTTGATATTTATTTTGAGCTGTCTATTTGTTATAGTGGAACATTCTGCCATCCCCGAGAATAGAATGCTCTAGATTATAAAGGGCAGTGACAAGCGGTACTAGAGAGGCAAAGGCATTCTCTATTTGATAGTTTATTCCACTCCTACTCGTTGATTGCTTGTCTGTATCTTATTGTTAATTGTACAGTAGTACAATGAATCCATTATATCGTATTCCTGTGTCGAGTACCATTCTTCCACTAATCTTTACACTGATATTCCTTTCCGGGATATATCACTATTAGATGAAAACCTCCTATTTGCAAGACTTCTTTCTGTTACCAGTGTACTGATTGGAATTTATTACATGACTTTCTTTGAGATGCTTAGTGGTGTGGGGGTGATATTTTTTAACCTTTCTATTGTGAATTGTTCAAATGAGGCTACTTCTTGAGTTAAAGTCAGCATTGATGCTTTTGTACCCACTCAAAAACCAAAATCTCCTCCTTGGTTCATACCTGCATGTTCAGCTGCTATAGCCCACAGGAATAATATTTTTGAATTTTTTCTTATGCAAGCATGATAGTTCTGATCACAACAAACACCTCTCTGTGTCTGTTCATAATAAGTGTAAACATATCCTCAAAGAGGCTAAGTCTTTATTTGCTGATAAAATGAAGTACTATATATCATCTGACAGGTTTGGTTCTGATGATTACTGGTGGCTCTGTGATAGTGAATCAAATAAGAGTAAGTCTTCTATCTCTCTTTTCTTCACTCAATTTGAGGTGTTAACATTTTCTGCTGATAAAGCAGAATGTTTTGCTCATAAATTCTCTTCCAATTCTACTCTTGACTCAATTGTATTCTTGCATGACTTTTCACTTAGAACTGAATCGCTAAAACTCTGACCAAAGTCCCTGTTATCATCTTTAAACTAGATCCTCACAAAGTATATACACCTTGATGGTATCCTAGCAATAGTCCTTAAGAAATGTGCTCCTTAATTGACTCCTGTTCTCTCTAAAGTCTAGAATAAAATGCCTTACTGCTTCTTGCTCTCCTGTAGTTCCAGTCATTAAATGCAATATCAGTTGTTATATTCTATTTTTTAATTCTTTTTATTTTATTGTTTTCTGTCCTTAATAACATTTTCTTTTTCTCATATTCTCTCATCTTAGTGGCTTTATTGCCTTGTTTGTGGTGAAATTATTCAAATGATAAAAAATTGTCAAAGATGATAAATACAACTATAGATTTTATGTATATGCCAACTATCAAGAGAATGAGATGTTACTCTTTCATAATATTTTTAAACTTGAGTTTTAAGTACACTCTAGATTTTTCATGACTGCAAACATTTTATGCTTGTCTTCAGTAAGTGTTAAAAATATACACCGGGATTCTGAAAATGCTTTTGGTCCAGCCCACTTCCAAAAATGGGAATTCTTTGTTCATTGAAATACTGATTTTGGAAAGTGGGTCAGATTGAGATATTATAAATGAATTTTATACGTTTTTTATGACATTGTATAAGTTGAAAAAGATAACTTATTTTAAAGAATCTATCACTTTATAAAGCAGATCTAATTGTAATGTAGGTAATAAATTTATTGAAATTAGAGGAAGTAATCTTTATTAAAAAATTAACATTATTTCACTTCAGGGAATGAACATAAATACAAGGCTTACCATTTGTCCCTGGTTTGGACCAAAATTGTCTCTGTTTAAGAAGTGACCTAAACTATCAGTAATTTATTTTCATCATCTTTAAAGCTTAAGTAGTATTCAATTATAAAGACACTTTATTACATAAGAAAACTAAATATTGGAAACTATCTTGGTTTAAAAGTTGGAAATTATAGTGAGTCTAATACTCTTTCTGTACATATGTGTGACATAATAAAATGGTTGCTTCATTAATTCTCTTTTATAAATTGGAGAAAGGAATATTAAAAGACAAAGTGCATTACTAATATTTAGAAATGTATTGTTTTAGATCAGATTTCATGCAGACTTAAATTTTGCACTAAGTGGTTTTGTAAGTATTAAGGATTTTAAAAGTGTCTTTTTATTTTTACTGTTGGTATAATGACATAAAAGATTAAGTACCCAAATAATTTAAATTTAGATATTTTATATAATGAAAAGAAGAATATCTTTTAAAATCAAAATTAAATAAGGTTTTAAGTCTAATAAAATATAATTTAATTCTTACCTGAAAATCATTAATATACAATACTTGAAAAACTTTACAAATGCTGTCCAAATGAATTTTTAATATTCTTGTTTGAATAAAATTTTCTGCAATTTTTTAGATACAATGTCAATAAATATTCTACTTTATGTTTTATTCTTTTGTATTAATCCTGTTAAGTCAAAATGTTTTGAAATTAAATTGGTTTGTTTTTTCTTTGGTAATACATTCTTTGGCATTACATTCATTTCTAGTACTTAAATGCAAAGCTGTTAGCAATATTTGATATGCCATAGTCACCTGCCATAAAGAGACATGGTACTTGAAGATCACACACACACACACACATACATACATACACACATAAGCTACAATGTTTTACTATAAATTTTATTCGAATAAATGATTTCAGTAATGAAAACATTTTATTTATTGTATTCTTGTTATGTGATACACTGTTTTTTCTTAAAACAGTAAATTTAACATCTCAAGGTAAATTATACTTGCAAGATAATGATCTGAAATAAACTAATAGGCTGAGTAGGATAGAGCATGCACGTTCCTGTTCAGTAAATGACTAAATAAGCAGTAGAATTTAAGTATCACCTGACAATTTATGGATTATAGCCATTTTTTGAATGAACTTGATTGTACAAACTGTGGCTCTGTTTGAAAGCAGCCGTTATTTTGAAATATGTAAAACTTTATTTAATTAGAGTCTTTTTTATATAACTATTAGGATGTGCATTGTGTTGCAATGGATATTGGCTCGGAACAAGAAATCAGAGAGCCAGGTTTGAATTCCTGTTGAATTCATTGCATTTACTTACATGCAAATACTCTATTGCTTCTCCTCTCAGCTAGGGATTAAATAGAAGGACAGATTGGGTTCTATAGCCTTGGTTGGCAATCAGTCTACCATAGAAAGTAATGACATTCTACTGTGGAGAAATCTTCCACCCAAGTGTGTAATGACACCTAACTGATTGACTGATATAACTACTGAAATCTCTTTATTCAGCTTAAATGATGATTGAAATTTATTTATTAGTTGACTGAGAAGCAGCTATAAACATAAAATTTTTTAAATTTCTTAAACAAGGTGTTTTAAAGATGCCTAGATACTATTGGTAGAGATGAAACTTTAGATTGTCATTCTTATTAGATAATAATTGTTGACACAATAACATATTTTCTAACAAAAAAACAGGAAATTCAATTTTCTTAAAATACAAAGCACTTCTTTATAAAATTACTTATGCCTATATTTTAATATACTATCAACCAAGTGTTGGTATAGTTTATTTATTAAAAAGGAGGGATAAAAATATCAATTATTTACTTACATTCTCCTATGAATCTAAATGAAAATTCCTGTTACTATCAATATCCAGTAACAGCTACTAATCACAATGCATTTTTTATCTCAAAATAACAAAGGTCAGAAGATCCAGGTATTTGTTTACTTGAAATTGAATATCATAAAATGGGCATATCAAACATTGCTAATAGCTCTACCCTTAAATGTTAGAAATGTGTGTATAAAGAGAAATACAGACTGGCTCTTATTATTTGTTCCTAAAGCTTAAAATTTGTACATAATATAAAGATGCACAGAGCTGATGTCATTGCTGATTTTATTAGTCACTGAGCATATTAAATGTTAAGAAATTGAAGCATTTACTAAAATAAGCATTGGAGTAGTGAATATTTAGTTTTATAACTAATAAAAATCATTGTCTTATTCTGTATGTGCAAAGGTCATTTTATACTAAATTCCTCTAAATTTGAGTTTGTTCTTTTTTTTGCTGGTATCCTCATTATCCCTGGCCTTATTTATCATTGCTAGTTGTAGAAGTGTCAAATAAAGACCCAAGTGTATCTTGTTACAGTGTATTAGTAGCAAGTCTTAGGAATATTAATGCAATAGCATTCTTGGTAAAAACTTTATTATTTTAGATAAGGATAACATTTTGTTTAAAAATAAAATGATGCAAACTATTAACCTTTATTTTTTCACCTATATAGGAAATGATTTTTTTAAAAATATAATTTTCTCTTTCAAAATATAAATTGAAATAAACTATTGTTGTCTTTTTTACACTATTTTTTCTATATTTTTTATCTTTATCAGACACAAGCCATTTATATAATTCTTTACAATAGTCACATAGTGAATCTTAATGTTTATTGAAAGTACTTTGAAGTACAAAATATGAAGCATGATTCATTACTTTTTAGAGTATGAGATAAGAGACATAAACTTAAAATTAATGTTTCTGGCTTGTAATCTTTAAAAATTTACTCTAAATTTTATATAGCTTAAAAAATGAATTTCCATTCTTTCTACTTCAAATAAAACTCTTTGATATAATAAAATAACAATAAAAAATTGTCAAAGAAAAGCAACAAAAATGGAAAAACTAATTTAAATGTAAACAAGCAGAATATAAATGCTAAAGTCTCATTTCAACCAATGACAAATTGTGTCAAAGGATTTAAGCCATTCTTTTCACAGCCATCAGTAATTAGATAATGTCAATCATATCTTAAGATTTTGCACCTCTTGTGTAGAATGGCTTCTGCCACTTCCTAAACCAATTAGTTGGTTAATGGCAACATGTTTTCTTGATGTATTAGCTATAAATAATGCTGGTTTTTATTTGAACATGTTTTATTCTCAAAAATTACTGCTTAATTATAGTGAATGAAGTTTTCATGATACTCTATAAGTTTCTTTAAAAGTATAAAAGTTAAAATTAAATAAGAATGTATTTTATTAATTAGTTTATTTAATTATTAACAAGCAATTTTGAAAAAGTTTGCTATGGTAGTTTTGTATTGACTGGAAATTTTTCAAATAGAAATTAGTATTTTGATGTATCTAAGGTTAAGTTTTAGTTGAAATATGTTGTTGATTCTACATGGAAATAATGGAGTATTATTGGTTTGCATATTATAGTCAAATCAAAAATTATTTACTTCTTTTTTGCCACTGAAAAAATTGAGACACTAAAAGAAAGGCAATTTAGTAATGCTACTGGAAGAAGAATTTTTTATTTTGCTATAAGTGAAAACAGGTTATATCATAGGCTTTGTTTATTGATTAAAATAAAATCCATTTGATTAATTTTGTTTGTTTTATGGCATATCAACCTCAATGGGTTATATAATGCTGACAAGATTTTTACAATGTAAATAGAATATGTATTTTTTGTAAGAAATCAGTTTGTAGATCAAGTAAAGAGGGTTTTTGTTGAGTGTTTGGTTTCATTGATGCATTTTTTCAGATATACAGTTTATAAATGGATTGATTTTATTGGTTTGATTTGGTTTATTTTGTTTTACGTCATATCAACCTCAATGGATTATTCAATGTCAAGATTTTTTTTGATTGGTTTGTATGAATAGAATATGTATTCTTTGTAAGAAATCAGTTTGCAGATCAGACTTCATTGACATATTTTTATGAAGAGGATTTTTATTAAGAGTTAAATGTATTGCTGTTAATATTTTTTTATTTTAAAAATATATTGCTGGTCATATTTTTTATTCTTAAATGTATTACTGTATTTTTTTTTTCAAAAATGTATTGCTCATATCTTTACTATGAGAATCTATTTCTAGGGTTTTATGGTGTATTGACCCCAGTTAGAGGGTTAACTATTTAATCATATGTGGGACCCTAACTTGTGCTACCACCCTGGGTCATGGTAGACCTGGGAACCATAGCAGTTAAGAGGTGTTTCAACACTCCTCCCAATCTCCCAATCAGATGCCTTGCTACTGGATGCACTTCATACCCAGGATCCAGATGTAATTTATCGTCATACCCAGGATGCCTCATTTGGGTGGGAGATTTACTCTTCTATATAAGTGCAATCAGCATATTATGAAATAGCTGATGATGGGGTATAAAATACATTTGATTGCAATGATATGATAAAATAGTTTAGAATATAGGCCGCCTATATACACTGCTCAAAAAAATTAGAGGAACACTTTGAAAATACATCAGATCTAAACAGAGGAAAAATGATCTTGAATATTTTTCTTGATAATAAGTAGGTGATGTATTAGTAACAAAATGATGCCATATAATTTGATAGAAATGAAAATGATCACCTTATAGAGGGGGGAAATCAAAGACACCTCAAAAATAAAAGTGAAAAATTGATGCAACAGACTGGTTCATTTTGCCAAGATGTCATTTAAAAACTCAAAATGATTCTCAGTAGTTTGTGTGCCCCCCACGTGCTTGTACACATGCCTGGCAAGGTCAAAGCATGCTTCTAATGTGATGATGGATGGTGTCCTGAGGGATCTCCTCCCACATCTGAACCAGGGCATCACTGAGCTCCTGGACAGTCTGAGGGGCAAACTGGTAGTACCGGACGGGCCTAAACAAAATGTCCCAGAGGTGTTTTATTGGATTTAGGTCAGGTGAATGTTGGGGCCAGTCAATGGTATCAATTCCTTCATCCTCCAGAAACTGCCTGTATGCTTTAGCCACATGAGATCGGACTTTGTCGTGGACCAGAAGGAACTCAGGTTGCACTGCACCAGCGTAGGTTCTGACAATTAATCCAAAGGTTTAATCCCAATACCTAATAGCAGTCAGTGTGCCATTATCTAACCTGTAGAGGTCTGTGTGTCCATCCAGAGATATGCCTCCTCAGACCATCACTAACCCACCACCAAACCGGTCATGCTAAATGATGTTGCAGGCAGCATAATGTTCTCCACGGCATCTCCAGACCCTTTCACGTCTATCACATGTGCTCAGATTGAACCTGCTCTCATCAGTGAAGAGCACAGGGTGCCAGTGGCATAGTTGCCAATTCTGGTGATCTATAGCAAATGCCAGTTGCAATCTATGGTGCTGGGCAGTGAGCACAGGGCCCCCTACAGGACGTCAGGCCACTCTCATGGAGCCTGTTTCTGATTGTTTGGTCAGAAACATTAACACCAGTTGCCTACTGGAGTTCATTTTGTAGGGATCTGTCCAGTTCTCCTGGAATAACTACCTGTCTCCTGGAATCTTCTCCATGCTCTTGAGACAGTGCTGGGAGACACAGCAAACCTTCTTGCAACAGCATGTATTGATGTACCATCCTGGAGGAGTTGCACTACTTGTGAAACCTCTGTAGTGTCCAGGTATCGCCCCAAGCTATCAACAGAGATGTTTATCCAAGACAAATGAAAAACTATAGCAGTAGAAAGTCAGTAAAAAATCAGCCAAAAGAGATGAGAAGGGAAAATAAGTATCAGTGGCCTCAACCATTCATGTTTTGACAGTGTCTCATTGTTGCCCCTCTGAAGCACTTGTTGATCTCATTAACAACAAAGCAGCTGAAACTGATTAACAACCCCTTCTGCTACTTAACTGACCAGATCAGTATCCCAAAAGTTTGACTGATAGAATGCTATACTCTGATTAAAAAGCATTCCTCTAATTTTTTTGAGCTGTGTATATATATATATATAGGTGTGTGGTGTATTTCTAACTTTGAAATACACCAAACACAAAAAAGAATATTTATTTAGCAAAAAATAAATATTTGGAATAAAATTTACTTCTTAATAAATTTGATAACAAATTAATTTGTAACATACCTCAGAAAAATAATTTAGATAAAAGTATTGTGTTTTTTGTTCTTTTAATCATTACATCGTACACAACTCCAAATAAAAAAAACATTGAAAAATGGCAGCAAAATCAATGGCCATAAGAAACAAGCTGATGAGTCATCAATCAAACTGCGCATGCATGAAAACTGGTGTAACAGGATCTTACATGTTATATGAATTTGTACAGAGTGAGGTAAGTCCCATCCCACAGGCATTTTATCACATGCTCCCTTGTTGGTTTCATAATCCACCATCCAAGCTGGGCGTCTTTGCTCATGTTGTTACCTTTGTACTGGTTCTTCTTTGGGGACCTCAACAACCTCTTCATCTTATGACAAGTAAACTTTATCTAGTACATGATGTGGCACTCTGTTAACTGACACTTTGTTCTTAGGTAATACCTCAGTTACTGTTCCTCTTCCCAAGTGAGTTGTATAGCAAGTATTGGGAGATTTCACCCACAACTCCTCACCCACTTTGATTTTCACTTGCCTCTGTTCCACTCTTTCTGTTATGGCCAGTGGATGTCGCCATTCATACATGAAAACAGATTGATGCTGCACTTTTGTCTTGGCCAGTCTTAGGCACCATGTTATACCAAAAGACTACTTCTTGGGGTGAGATTTGGCATCTTGCTGCCATGGTTTTTATAACTTGATGGTGCCTCTCTATGATTCCATTGCCACTCAGGCGGTACACCGATCTAAAGTATTGTCTAACACCCCACTTCTCACACAGCTCTCTAAAGACTTCTGAACAGAAGGACACACCATTATCCATTAGGATCTCTTCTACTGGCCCCCTCTCCATGAATACCTCCTCAACAATTCTTTCTATCTCTTTTGCTGTTTCTGTTCTAATTTTTACGCTATATTGCTACTCTCCCAGGACCACAGTCAATCATAGTTAAATATGGTTCATAGTGATAATACATGATATTGATAACTAGGCGCCTTCTGTTACATGCAACTCCTCTTTTTTGTGCCTGGACAGCAAAGAGTCAATGGATTGGTACTCTCTACAATACTCCACCACCTCCTGAACATCTTCCATTGTGATGTTGGATTCACTTTCCTACAAAGTTCTTTCCTTCCCAAAATGATGCATATTATGCAGGTCTTTCAGATCTTTTACTACACAGCACACCAGAGCCATATCTTTCTTCTGTAACCAGGCCTTCTTCACTCTGGTCAGTGTGTCCACCTTGTTTTTCTGTTATGGAACTAATGTGATGGTTATTTTTAGTCTGAATTCTCTGATCAAGTCTCCAAGTGCCCCAAGTCGATGCTTGATCAGCTTCTCAGCTGCCCCTTTTGTCTTGATTCTTTTTTCTCCCAACATTTCTGATTTAATCCACAATGCTACTGTGGCCAAGTCTGTTCTAATTTCCACTGCTTGTAGCCCCCATTTCAAAGCCAGGTTGATGCCTTTCATCATGGCATCAAGTTCCACAACATTGATGTGGGTGCTATCATTCTTTTTCCATAGCCAAGCAGCATCTTCAGCAGTTACTCCTCCTATTTCTAACAATGTCCCTTGTGCCAGGCTGTTAGCGTTGCTCTATATTACCCCTTCCTAGCTCCTTATGTGCCATTCTCCTTTTACAGGGTCCACTTTTTTTCACTTCTGCAATAACTTCTTGTCTCATACACAGCACTTCTTAGTCAATTTCATCCTCCATACTGGTCTGCCTTTTAATAAAACTGCATGCAGTTCGCAGCTATCCAACTGTGGAGTAATGTCCAATCAACTTCCCGCACAACGAAAAAAGTTCTCACTTGGTCAGGCCATCCTTGACTTCAGGAATCTTGTTTCCTCTTTGAAACATCAACTTTCCTGCCTTATTAAGCTGTAACTTCAATCCCAGAGCCATTCAATTTTCCAACAACTTTGACGGTTTAGCCGTCAGTCCATACATTTTGACATGGTCTCTCATCCTTTCTGCAGTCACCTCTGTCTCATTCACTAGTACATCATCAATATAAGAGCAGGTGGCTCTTTTCACCACTTCCTCTTTGGTCAACACAGTTTTAAGCACTGCTGTCAATTTGGTGCAGAATTCAGTCCAAATCCTAATCTAGTCAAGCATTAAATCTGACTTTTATATTCAACCAATTTGATATCACCATAGTTTCTTGTCCACATGAATGTGAAGATAGGCCAACTTTAAATCCACAATCTCGCTCTATTCTCCTCCACTCCCTCATGACTTTTTCACGTATATCGATTCCATCTTTGGTGTAGCAAGACACATACTTGTTCAATTTTTGAAAGTCCAATACTGGACTGACTTTCTTCTTGGTAGGTTGAACCACTGCTATGAGTTGCAGAATTCCTTCAACTTTCTCTTTCCATAGTATTAAAATTCCTTTGTTGTTCCACCTCTCAACTTCCTTCTCAAACTGCGGTCTTATTTCTTTTCTTAGTGTGCTTTCATAGCAGCCAACCCAATTTGTCTGCACAGGCGATCCCGCAGTCCATTGCCACTCTACTGTCCACTTGTCACCATCAAAATGGGCTCAGAAGTCCTCATCCTCAATCTTACAAGGCATAGGTTTTGTTGGCTGGATGGCATTTTTACTGTTCACACTTCTTGCCATTCTAGTTACAAACTGATTGCCAGACTTCACCTGGCCCTTAGCAATTGTAGCTGGCCTATAACATCTAGGTCCAGTATCACATCAATTCCCGCGACGCGTTTATCCAACACAGTTACTCAGAGTCACAGTGGTATATTCCTCACCACAATCTTGGCATTGGTCTTTCCACAACACTTCACCTCTCTACCATCTACTGCTCTAATATTGCTGGCTCCATTCCCAAAGTTGACGACCTTTGTTGTGATGAGCATAGTCATACAACTGGTATCGACAAGGGCTCTAGCTCTCTTCCCATTGACAATGACCACTATCTGTGGCCATAAACTCTCACACTCCTTTTCAGAATTAAAGGGGTGATAATAGCACCACTTAACTCATTTCCCTGAGGTGAAGGGCAATTTCTACTAATGTGCCCAATCTGGCCACACCAGAAACAGATAATGTTTGGCCTTGGTTCTCTACAATCTCTCATCATATGGGGCACCTGATATCGGAAGTATTTTTCAATGAATTTGCAGCTTTGTTTCTCACTGTCTGCTCCTCTTCACTGGGCTTGTTTCTGGTAGAGGCTGAAAATGCCCCAGTTTACTGGGATGTTTCACCAGCACTCTGGCATGCCTCAAAATTTCCTCTACCTCTATCATTTTGATCTTGGTCAATTGTTGCAGTTCCATTGAGATGCAGTCAAGAAAACCACTCATGAAAGTCATGTTAACAGTCTTCTCAAGGCTTCATCCCGTATATCTGGCCAATCCTGTTAGTTGCCTTAATTCTGCTGCATACATGTCCACTGATTCTCCGGTCCAAGTAACTCTTCTCAGCTTGTTATAGGCCTTAAAAGCATACTTTGAAAATGCTGTCTTTAATCTTTTTTCAATGCTCTCAACATCAGTCTGGTTTTCTCTCCCATTTCCAGATCAACTGCTAGTGCATTCCCCTCCAAATACATCAGGATCAATGTTGCGACATCATCAATCTTTTGCAGCTTCGCAACCAGCTTCAACTTATTAAGTCACGTGACCACATTGCCTTCACCTGTAAACGGTCTCAGGATGTCACTGCTTAACTTCACTCATTTGCCCATTTTCTCCATCTGCCAAAATAGCTTGTGGTTTTGGTTTTGGTTCTTTTAATTGTCACATCTCAATACTGTACATACACAACTCCAAATAAAAAAAAACGTTGAAAAACGGCTGCAAAATCAATGGCCATGATAAACAAACTGATGAGTTACCAATCAAACTGCGCATGCATGAAAACCAGTGTAACAGGATCTGACATGCTACATGAATTTGTACAGATTGAGGTAAGTCCCTTCCAACAGGCATTTTATCACAAATATAAATCAACAAATTAGTGATTTAATATGTGCCTCATATTGTTTGTATAACTCTCATCAGTATTATTAGGATTTTATAAATTAATTATATATAATCTTATATCACACTTATATTTCTCATAAAATGATTATAAATAATGGCCAAAAACTTGTTCATGTTAAATGTTCGATAAATTTATTTTAAAGATATTTTTGGAAGCTCAAACAAAAAATATCTTTGGAAAAACAAAATTAATTCTTAAAAATTAAAATAAAAGCTGGGAAAATATTAATGTTTTAAGAAAGTGAATCATATTTTTCTTTGCAAAAGTTAAAAATCAGGTCTATCTATATCTATTGGTCGATTTTGGTATCTAGTCAGCTCCCTTATTTTTGTATTTACATCCTGATAAACATTGATATCTACATCAAACAAAAAATTTGGTTTTGGTTCTTTTAATTGTCACATCTCAAAACTGTACATACACAACTCCAAATAAAAAAAAACGTTGAAAAACGGCTGAAAAATCAATGGCCATGAGAAAGAATTTATAAATTTACTCATTTGAAGTTTCAGCAGCTTGTTTCAGAACAAGTAATCAAGCATTAAAGATAGTTTCAATGAATTGTCAAGAAGAGAAAATGTTCATATTAAATCATCAGACACAAATAATATTCCAAAATGCTTAAAACAAATTTAGATATATTTTAAGGTACTTAGCTTAGGAGTTGAATAGCACTCCTTGAAATTCCTCAGCTCTCATTAGAGGTTGATAATGAATCAGCATATAATTTGACACCAACATTATTCAGAAACATGGGACTCTACCTTTCTTTCTCTTTTCTTGCTTGATTCAACTTTCTTTGTCTATTTATATTAAAAAGTGATTTGACATCAGCTTGTTACCTTTTTTTTCACTTTGTAAGCCATTCCCATTTTCATTGGTTTAAGGAAATTTTTACATAGGCTTGCTAAACTTTGCCTTGGTCTTTTCTTCAGCCCTAATCCAATCCCATTTTTTGTTGCAAAAAATGTATTTCACACATGCTCATGAATTTGAATACAGTGAAGAAAAGAGTTATTTTTATTTCATATTCACCACATCCTTAGATTATTTTCCTCATAAATTTATTTCTATTGAATTCAATTATATTAATTTTATATTCTTTCTATTTGGCAACAAAAATTATATTTTGCATGACTCAAAGAAAGTTTATATGCATTTGAGAAGGAAAGACTTTTGTTAGTGTTTTCTGTAATGGAAACAAAATGTCATAGTTATCTAATTATTGAGTATGAATAGAGTTATAAGTATTTGATGGTTAATTAAATAAAGCTCAGGAAAGGTGTGCATTTATAGATAATATTTATATCATTGTGTTAAACTCTTGTCTTCAAAAATATACAATAGCTTTGAATGTTTATAAAAAATGAAGAAATAAAAGCAAAAGAAACACTAACACTGTCCAGATGGATAAAAATACTATAAAACAAAAACCAACAAAATTTATTAATATAAGGTTTTCTTTTAGAATTATCACAGTAATTGTCAGCTGCTAAGCCATGACAGTGCAGAGATAAGGAAAATGAGTTAATGTAATAAGCCAACATAAAATTTTCAAAACAAACTTCTTAGTAAAAGGATAACAGAAGATAACTAATACAATACAAAAAGCAAAAAAAATAATCTTTCATTTTAGAGCATCAAATGGACATTAGCTGAAAGTAGCAGAATTTTATAGAAAAAATTTTATACATTGAAAACTGACCAAAAACAAAAAGTAAACTGTGTGGAAACATAATTATTTCTTGTGTTTGGGTTATTGATGAATACAACTTCTGAGAAGGAGAAAATGAAGCTTTCTAGGATAACACTGAATAAAGAGATTATAAAACAAAAAGTATTTGAAAACTTTGACTTCTTTTGTAATAGATGGTAAAAATAACTTTTAAACTTTTGTTAGCTATGCAGTAGTGTGCAGAAGTGGGTGCAGAGAATGCAATGACCAAAGGCATCCATATTGGGAGGGCATCCAATCAAAGAGTGAAATAAAGTGTTTATTTCAGGTTTCATCTGTTTTTACATATTTAAAATGTATTCCTTTTCTCATTTCTCAGTATTAGACACTATACCCACCACCTCTTACTTGAGTCTTAGAGGCATACAATCAAAATGTTGACTCTGGACATCACCAAATATCAGCATGTCACTGTATCTATGTGACTATTTGAAGGATAATCTAATAATTCTAATATTTGAAAAATTGATTCTTTTATTTCACAGATTAGAAATTGTTTTTATTTAACTACTTAAACTGATTCCTCATCTTGTTATCTTTTGTGTTTTATTATTCAAATTTCATTTCATGATAATTTCAATGTCTAAAATGTTTGAGGTTATTTTGCAGATTGTCTTTTAACAAGAAGACTGTATTTAATTTCTTTCATCTATAATGCTAATATTCTTATATTGAGAGTTGGTGAAAATAAAACTGAAATAGTTATATTCAGTAAAATTCAATATAATTTGAAAAAAATTAAATTCTGTACAAACTTAATGAGCAGCCGAAAATGCAAGAAACATATAATTCCTTTAGTATACACACACACACGTATATATATATATATATATATATAGGTGGTAATCTCTCTTTTATGCAGGTTTTATTAAAAATGACAGACAAGGTATTATAGCTAAGTTTTTATGTAATTTTTCTGTGACCATATGATTTTTTTCTTTTGAGAACATAAATTATATAAAAATTGCCCAAATGTTTTGTTTATCAGAGTGTTTTCAGCTATACTTTTAGCCATTATTGATAGTGGATTTTATTTTACATGTAACAGAATGGATGTAATATTGTATATGTTTGTAGAGTAGTGTGTATGTTTTATGTTCCAAACACAGTAAGCACATTGTTAGCATGTTTGTATTTGATATTATTGAGTGTTGGTTTTTTCTTTTTTTGTTAATAATGCCTCCATTATTTTTAACCTTTTTTTGCATATGAATGATACTATTGTTGTAGCCTTGTTAGGGGTCAGAAATAAAGACACAAAGACGGAATAAACGAATATATTAAGAATATTACATGCATATACAACATTAGAAGATCACTAGTGTAACTGTATTTGGTCTAGCTGTCAGTGCTAACTGCTAGAATAGCCTTAATATTTACTATTGCACCCACCATACAATGGATGTGAAACAAGGTTAGTTTTTTAGGTGGATTTATCGGCAGTACCACAGAAAAATTCTCAAACCCCCTTGGCATTTCCCCTTTTGGAAATGCCTCAGGTCCCAGGCAACAAACTCTGCCTCCTCTCGAGGGAGAGGTAAAGCCTGGTGGGATGGCCCCCTGGAGTTTGGCATCCCACAGTATAATTTTTCTTAGCTGCATGTCTGCCTTTGGACAGATATATAACCAAGCTGCACTCTGCCTGAGGACACAGATGCAACTGAGAGGTGATTTGAATTCCAGCCTCAACTTCAGTTTCAATGAATATAATGAATTTCTATGTTTCAAGATTTCTACCTCATCATCAGGCAATGTTAGGTCATAGCTGTGAAAATGATTTTCATTTAAATATAAGAAACAATACGTTATTTATAGATATGGAAAGACATAAAAATTTATGTGTGTGTTCAATTTAACTAATCAAAATAGAAATTCACTTTAAATTTGAAAAAAATGTTTATATTTTAGGGAATACATGATTTTTTCTTTCAATCTTAACGAGCAAAGTGTCAACCTAATTTTAAAACCCCTGTCTAGACCTTATTTCCATTGATGTATCCATTATTGTTACAAAATTTTTTTCAGCTTTTTATCCCAACATTTTCTAAAAGAAAAAAGGAAAAAGAAAAGAAATGAAAAACGAAAGAAAACATTTTATATTTTTGATCTAACTTAGAGACTTTTAAGTAAATATACTATTTTTATTTTGATTCAGAATGCATTTTATTCTAATTTTTCAAAACTTTTAATTTATAAATAACATTTTTTATTTTTTAATATCCATTTATTAAACAATTTTTTAAAATTCATTTTATTCTTTTTATATAAAATCTTTTTTATTATTATTATATTCTAATACCATTCTTAATATCATAATACAATCTTTTTAAATATCTATTTAATTATTACAAAAAATTTAAATATCAATTTAATTATTTTAATATCTATTTAATTATTTTTTTTAAACAAATTATTGGATATATGCAAGTTAATAAACATAAAGTTTTTTAACCATATTCTAAGGTGAACATTTTGCAATGTTTACATATGACTTTTATTTCATGATGTTTATTTAATAAATTTTTATTCTTAAGAAATTTAATAATATATAGTTTTTCATATAAACACAAAGGATATGGCTCGTTTAAAGATTTACATATTCTAGCTTTTTTTTAAATTTTCCATTTTAATGTGTGTATTTTATTTGTTTTTTTTTAAATACCAATAATATTTTGATAGGGATGCTCTATTTCTGTACTTATTATTATTAAATGAAGACGTGTTAATAAAATCGTTTTTTCAGAGAGTTCTTAGTACTACCTACATAAATCTTTACATTACTAGAGTTTTCCACTGAAGAAATTTTACATTGATGGACAAATAATTTCCAAAGGACAATCTATAGAGTTTCTACAGTTACATTTATTATTGTTCAAATTGTTAATTTCAGTTATTTGATTATTTTTATTTTCAGTTATGTTTAAATTTTTGTTTAAAATATTATTATGATTTTTTATAATTTTTTTCTTGATTATTTATACAATTATAACTTACTTTAAGAGTATTTTTATTGAAAATCTTACTTAATGGATTATTATTTAGAAAGTGTTTCTTAATCAAAGTGAGGATTTTTTTCCCAATTTACTACTAATCACTTGATTGAAAGACGGTGTATACTAAATAACATTTATATTCCTATTTTTGGGGGGGGGGGTGATTTTCTCTTTTACATATTCAATATTTGGGCTTTTATATCCACTATTTTTTAAGGCAGTATTATAAAAATTACTATGCTTATTAAACAATTCTTCATTTGCTGAATTTCTACTAATTCTATATTCTATGGATGAAGGTACATGTTTGATAATAGATGGAGGATGGTTAGATTTTGAGTGGAAATATAAAGGATTTGTATTTGGTTTTTTATATGGTTGGTATATATACTTTTCTAAATCAAAAGTTACATTTAGGAAATCTACTTTTTTATACTTGCATTAATAATTACTTTTAAATTAAACTTTTTAAATTCTCTATATATTGTCTTTCTAATTTTATCTTTTCTTTTCCATGCTTTCTTTTTGGTTTTAAAAAATGTTGGGATATGGAGAAAGCTGAAAGAAAAAATTTTGTAACAATAATGGATACATCCTTGTTTCTTATATTTAAATGAAAATTATTTTCACAACTATGATCTAACATTGCCTGATGATGAGGTAGAAATCTTGAAACATAGAAATTTCCATGTCACAATGTATTTTTAATTAAAAACAAATTTAATTATATGATTATATTATGCTGTACAATATTTATTTGTATTGAGCACTTAAAAAAAAAAGTAAATGCCAGAGAACTCGGAATTGTAAAATTGTTGGTTCTCTGGAGATATATATATATATATATATAACCAAACATATTCTCATCACTGAAAAAAATCTGTAGTGATTAGTTATATACTAAATTTAGTTTGACTTGTGTTAGATTTTGTAGTGTCTACTATAGCATACTGGTTAACAAATCATTCTTATCGACTAAATCATTAGTGTAATGAGTTTAGTCACCAATCTTCACATAGTAAATAATCATAATCTTATATTCTGCAAATTGTTCTTCCTCTGTTATTTTCTTTTAAATGTTCTGACTCTTTCATGAGTGACATTTCCTTCTTTTAGAAGATTACATGTAATAGTTTGGGTTAAATTTTTATCACTAGAATAAATTGCCATAAAATAGTTTTGATTCCATTATGTCTTTTTAAAATTTAAAAAATGTTTTTGAAAATATCAGGCTCTTTAATTTGTATTGGGTGAAGTGTTAAATAAAATTCAATTGAAATGTACAGGTGAAAATGGCTCCAAGTTATAAAGGTTAAATTTGATATGAAGACTAACATTAAAAAGGGCCTGTCACATGAGAAGACTGTGAAGGTTATTAGAAAGAGTTAAACATTTTAAAAGCGTTTTGGAGCATTAGATTCATAAAAGTAATGGTAGAATAAAGCAGTGCACTAGTATTCTGTGTTTAGGGGCTTTGAATACTACTGAAATATACTTTGTACTCAATGAACAATTTTATTTATTTTCTTAATCTGAAAGGAACACTTTGAAAATTCCTCACTGAGTATATGTAAAAATTTAGTATATCAAGAGTCCTGTTTAGTCAACTTCAAAATAGGCAGTATGTTGGTGTACTAAAATTCAATGGTTTCACCCATATATACTTTTATGTATATAAATAACATACTTTACAAACATGCACCTCTGTCAAAAACAGTATAATAATACTTTTACATATATAAATAGCTCATGTGTATATGTATTTGTACATATGTAAGTATATACTGTAACAACATTAAAGATATAATATATTGGTTTAAAATTGAAAGTATTTTGTCTTATTTAATTTATAGTTAATATATATTTATATTATATGATGATATTGCTGAACAACAGAAGAGTAAATGACAAAATAAGAAAAATGCTTTTTAAACTCTTCAAGGGCCTTAATTTTGAAATAGAGGTCAAAATTAATAAGAAAGTTGTATAATATTTGGATGTGTAATTTAATCTACAAACTGGCATTGTCTGACCATATATGAAAACCCAATATAAAATTGAGGTATGTGAACACTGAATCTAATCATCCTGCTAATATATTCAAACACATCCCTAAAGGAAAAGAATACAGATTGTCTAGAAATTCCTCTTATAAAACAATTTTCAATGAAAGAAAAAGATTACAAAAAAATCTTTGAAAGAAAATGGTCATAAAAATAAATTGGAATATGAACCTTAAATAAATAAGCAAATTAATTCAAGGGAATAAAATACTATTTGGCTTAACGTACCTTTTAATTTAGAAGTAAAATCCAAAATAGAGAAAATGTTTTTTTGAATTGCTTAATAAACACTTCCCTAAAATCTCTGAATTACACAAGAAATAGAAATACAGTTAAATTAACTTACAGCTGTACTTGCAATTTAGAAAATTACATAGAGACAACATACCAAAAGGTTACAAAAAAGATATTGTTAATGAAAAATGTAACTGCAGAGATAAAGGGAAACAGGGTTTATAAAACTGAAGAAGTTATTTACAAAGCTGAAGTTCAAATTATAAATGGACAGAGCAAAATATTCATAGAATGTACTGGAGGCAATTTTAAAAAATGATGGTATAATCATGAGTAAACATTCAAGCTACAAAGCCTTAAAAATTGTACCAACTTAGCCAACTATGTCTTGAAATTAAAAGAAAAAATGTCAAAGATCCTTATGTAACCTGAAGTATATTAAGAAAGACAGACAGACCCTACAATGGTAGCAATATCTGCAGATTGCTCCAAGAAGAAAAACTGGCTATAGTATAATTTCCAGAATAAGAAAGGTTGCTAAATGAAAGATTCAAAATAATGTCCATATATAGAAAATACATTTGGGCATGTACAAACTCAGATGAAATTGTGTACAATATTATTTAGCTGGTTTTGACTAGCTCCTCCCTTATTTTTAAACTTCCTGTTATGCATTCAAAAAAGTATTGAATAATCAGTTAAAAGGTTAAAAATCTGGGAAATTAATTTTAATATTGGTTATTAGCAATATGAAAAATATTAATTTCTCAAAATGTTAATAAGACTGAAAATGTTAATTTAAAAAAGTAATATGCTAACTCTTTCTCATTATAAAAGTAATATGCTAACTCTTTCTCATTATTAGAAACATATAATTAATGATACAAATTTCAAATGAGGAAGCTTTTTATAGAGATTGATTTCTTTCTGATCTTAAAACAAAATATGCTGTTATATGTATTATCATTTTTGTGATCATTGATTTCTTACATTTACAGTGCAAATTTCCAAATAAGTGAGCACAAACAATCAATATACCAGTAGAATATATTTATTCATCTTACGCATGCAGCATGTAGTAATCCTTTTTTCCTGGGTCCCCACTTTCTGCTTACCTCATTCCTTCTCACTGAAGAGCACTCAAGGGGCTTAACTTGTGGCTTAACATTTTTCCCTATTTTTTTCTTTTCTTTTTTTTAGTACAGAATAATATTCAGAAAAAGAATATTGAAGAATGTAGATTCATTAAACAGTACACTCCTTGGCCTCTGATATAAGACCAAGAATTTTAAATGATGTTACTCCCCTTTTAGTTAAGGAGTTGCATTTTGTTGATCAGTTGGTATCCAAGAGAACTCTACGATGCCAGCACATGTAGTCGAATATGGATCTCCGGGCAACAAATGTAACTGCTAAATGAATTGTGCTATTTGGATCACATGACTATAAATGTTTAGTATATAAAGCACTCAGACAGAAATCTGAGAGTGTTCTGTGTTGTGCATCATGGCAGAGATTGTTTCTGAGTGAAATACTTGAGAGAATCTTTTCAAGAGCATTATTATGTATTATTCAAAAGAGTCATTTAGTATGTTGATTTTATGCAAAGATAACAAAATATTTTAACTTGTTAATAGCGAGTTACCAGAAATTCCCTTCAGAATAATGTTATAAAAAACTAACATTATAAAAGTTTGTTTTATACATTCTACATTTATTTTGTTTTAATAGTGAACTCAATGAGCTAACATCATAGTTTAGATCAGGCCTGGTTTGAGTGGCCAGCTAGATCAGTTGGCTAAACATTTATCTGATTTCAGTGATTTCTGTTATAAATAGTGCATCTTTCAAGTTTCTATCTGTATTTACTAGAATGTCTTTTAATTTTTTTATATAATTATTCTGTCTTAGTTTAATATTTTTATCCTCTATATTTATATCTCGTCCTATGTATTGAAATTTGGCAATTTCTTCAGATTTGACTGTAAATACCTGACAAAGTCTGTTAATGACTTGGGTCTGAAAAAGTCTCTGATCTTTCAAGGTAAAAATCATCAATATAAGCAGTTATTATCCAGAATACTATGTGAATATTTCCTGATCATACTTAGAAGCTATTGCTTCTAACTTCATTAATTCTCCCCTGAGTGTCAGATACCAGGATCTTGAAGCATCAGTCAGGCCATGTACACATTTTGAAAGTTTTTCACAGATAACCAGGAGCCACATTAGCCTCTTTAGAAGAATTTAAATAACCTCTCAGTCCAATTGCTTGCTCTGCAGAAATACATTTTTTTATATCCATTGATTTGCACATCCAATGCTATACACAAACTCTCTTTGGAGCATGTGGGAGAATCATTTCTTATTTCAACTCTGTCCTGAAAGCCTGTTGCAACAAGTCTAGCTTTACAGATTTGCTTGCCATTGGAACTTTTATTTGTATAAATCCACCTAGCAGAAATTTTGGATCGACTCTGTGTGTACACTTTGTTTTTAACCCAACTTTCTAGTTTGTTCTTTCTTACCTGTTCCAGGCCATTATTTGAGAAGGAAATCATTATATTTTCCTCATCGCAAGATTTGTTTTTATCTTCAGTTTATGCAACCCCATTTGCTTGCCATTCATCAAACTCTTGTTCTTGCCTGTGGCTTTACCTGCTCTACTTGTGACATTCAGTTTTCTCCATTCTGAATCAATGTCATTGCCAAGCTTGCATTCAGTGGTTTGTCCTGGTTTAGGAAGTTCGATCTTTCTGGGAATGAGGTTTTGCTTGGATGGTCAATCACGTTTCTTTATATGTATGTTGCCCAGTCTCATCATTTAGGGTTTCTAATTCATCTATATCATTCACTTCGGAAACTAATACTTCTGAAATTTTATCAGACATTTCATGTAAAGTGTTAGGTTCAATCTTGTCATCCTCAGGAAAACCATGATATGTCTCAGGGTAGGACACTAAATGGGATGGATGAACTCTTACATATGTGTCACCATGTTTGACAAGCACCTGCTTATGCTCCCACCCAATCACAGTCTTTGGACCAAGCCACCTACCACTAAGATTTTTTTTATAAAGAACTGTGTCACCATTTTTACATGACTGAGCTTGACCTGCTTTAACTTGGTGACAAAGTGCATATCTTAATTTTTTGGAAGATTGACATGCTATGAATTGTTTCCTGGCAGAGGGCATGGCATTGAGATAATTTGAAACTGCTTCACTTGTGGAGGTACCTTCCAATGCAGGGAGTTTATCATTCAGAAAGAAGGGCAGGTTGAGATTCCTATCAAAAACAAGTTGATTGGGATTAAACCCCTGAACACTTTGAAGTGTATTTTTGGCACATAGCCCATGCTAGTGCTATTCCAAAGCTGCAATTTGTATCTTCTAGGGTCTTTTTTTACTATTTCTTCCAATATCTCATTATGTCATTTGTTTAACTCATTACTCCATGGACTTTTTGCAGCAATGGTATGGACAGCAGTATTTAGATTTTATGCCATGTCCCAAAATGATTGGCTATTAAATTCCCTGTCATTATCAGATAGATCCTGGAGTCCCAAGTAGGCTATCTATTGGTTAAATATGGCATTAATGATATCAGAACTTTTTTACTAGTAATTCTAATTTCTACACTGTATCTAGTACCATGATCAATCAGATGTAATACTTTGTTGCCATTAATTTCTTTGATATCCATAGCAACACTTTCATTAAAATATGATCCTAGTGTGAACCCAATCATAGGTCTGAGTTCAGTCTTTTTGTATTGAATGCATATTTCACAGGAATTTGAAAGTGCTTGCAAAATTTTTATAAATTCAGGATCCCTTATTCCTGCATTTCTGATTAAATCACATAACTTTTTAATACTAGGATGATTAAATTGCCTATGTAATTTTGATGCAATTTTCATTTTTTCTGCTTTGTTTTTAGAGGAAATTACTTTAATGAAATGTATATGTCTGAACTTACCTTTGTCCAGTAGAGATTTAGTAATAGGGGTGTAGTAATGTCCAGATGAAGTGCATTTTAATGGAATCCTATTTTGAAATATAGTAATGTTGTCATTCTCAAAGTTGAGACAAGTTCTGGTTCTTTTCGTAGCGTCTTTGCTCAGTAGTAGTGAAATGTCATAGTCCACAACAACAGTGATGACACTAACTTCGATGCTTGAAATGACACATGGTAGATTAGCTTTGTTGAGCGATTTCAGCTTGTCTCCAGCGCTGAATTTAAAGGTTCTCACACCTTTTTGGACGATTATTTTTTTTTTTGTTTATCCGTTAATATTTCAAGAAAACATTCATACCATTTTTTCCCCACAAACTGCACCAGAAGCACCACCATCCAGAACAGCAGAACCAATTGTTTCAACCAAAAGGGTGTTACCATTTTAATAATGTTTTTGCTTACCTGTAAGTAATACGTTAGCCAGGGAAAAATAACTCTCCTTTCACCATCCTCATGTTTTTCCCTCGTATCATCTATGTAAGGACAGTTGTAAGTCCAGTGAAACTTACAGCCACACTCGAAGCATGCAGTGGTGTTACCTCTAGGTCCTAGCGAATTTAATTTGTTTTTGTCAGTGGAGTGTGTTTTGTTATTGTTTCTGTGTCCTTTTCTGCCTTGGTTTTCTTTTCCTCACTGACTCATAAAACAAGAAGTATATCAGTGAAAACAATGACCATAATATACCTCACTAGGGTCCAACTGGTTATTTTCAGCATAGCCAACAACATCTGCTTCATTCTTCACCATGGTGGGTGGAGTGTTGAGGGAATAAGCATCAGAAGACTGTGCATAATTTTCCTTAACTGTCCAGACATGGCAAACAGTGAAAACTTGCTAACAGTAGTCTTGACTGACCTTTCATTCTCTGGGGTAAGATTAGCACTCTTTAATGCCCTAAAGGTAAGTACCGGTTCCAGAAGGAGAATTTTGAAGTCTTTTAAATTGGCAACATGTTAGCCAAAGGTGATAAGGAAGTCTTCTATTGTTGTGTCAGGTTGTCTCTGATATGATTCAAATGTCTCATAGGCTGTGAAAGCAGACTGGTTTATGTCGTCTAAAAAGAATGTGTCGAGTTTTCATACAGCTTTTCCATCCCATCCTTGGAATTAAGAGTTATGACATCTAATTCCAAAACAGCCTCTCTGGCTTTTCCTTCCAAGAAAAAAAATACTATGGAAGCACATCTTGTTTTTTCAAGTAGAATAGCTAGTTCCCAAACTTGCATTTTCTTCAGGTGTGGTATTTGTTTTCATGTAAGATAGGTGGGAAAATGTATCTAGAAGCCATTATTACAATATTTAGTTTCACTTTGCCACCAATATAAATTTCCAAATAAGTGAACACAAACAATCTCTATACCAGGGAGAATATATTTATTTGTCTCAAATGTGCAGCATGCAATAATCTCTTTTTCATGGGTTTTCACTTCTGGCTTACCTTGTCTCTTCTTGCTGAAGGGTGCTCAAGGGTCTTAACTGGTGACTTAATATATAGTTTATCCTTTCAAAGGTCGTTTTGTGTCTATTTGATTGATTTTTGAATGAAATTGAGAATATAACTGTCTTAAACTGATAAAATACATGCTAATTATGTATAAACTAGTTTAATCATGCTGTCATTATTTGAGAATTTTCGCAATTACAATTATCAATAATAAAATATCAAGTATGTTGTGCTATTTTTTAATCACTTCACCTCAAGCAAGACAATAAATCCAGTAAGATGCAAGGGGTTACTGAATTTTAGAGAATATAAGAACAAAAAAACAATACAAGAAAAGTAAGATGAAAGATAACAGTTGATATTACATTTCAATTTTTGAAGATCAAAGTTGACTGGAAACCAAGAAACTGGAAGAGAATGCAATAGAAGAAACTATTAGCATAGAATTATGTTTACATCTAGCCAGTTCAACTATAAAATCATGAAAGCTTGTTGCCAACATAACACTGTGTTTAAATTCATAAATTTTAGGTACTATAAAGGAATGTTCATTGGGACAATATCATAAAATTATTTATAGAAAAGACACAGGGTTAGTTACATTACAGCAGTGGGAATGTGACTGAAGCCAAGATGTCAGGTCAAGACCAATAACATTGAGGATTCTTCTTTGTATTTTATTAAGAATCACTCAATAGTTGGTAGGATCACTTAACCAGATGTGGCAGCAATATTCAAAATAATGCCAAATCATAGACTTATAAATATGTAAAATAGATTCTGTCTAGCACAACACAATGAACCAACTTTCATAGCAGCAGACCTGGAAATTGATTCAATATAATCTTTCCACTTCATGTCAGTGAAAAACGTATGAGAAGGTACAATGAATCACTCTCCTGAAGGTTAGCATCAGCTATGCTGATGGAAGGCAAAAAGTGATCTCTTAGAGAATTAAAAGAGTGCAGTTTCACTTTGGAGGCATTTAAATTAACAAGCCATTCCTTGCCACTGTTAACAATAGACTGTAGTTCATTTTTGAGTTCAGCTGCCAATTTGAGTTCATTCAACTGATCAGACTTGCTATTAAGACAGAAGTAAATAGTTGTTTCATCAGTACAGATACTAGGTTGAGCATTTATGACATCAGGAAAGTCATTGATGAAAATTAAGAACAATGTAGGCTCAAGAATTGACCCCTGGGAACACCTCCATTAATGGATCTAGAGAAGTGGCCATTCAACACAACTTTCATTCACAATTTGATATTAAAAAAACTGAATTAATTTAAAAAATCATTTAGATATACTACAACCTTTTAACTTGTGAAAAAAACTAGTATGTCAAACACTGCCAAATGTCTTCAAGATATCCAAATCAAAAACCTGAGCTTCACCATCCTCATCTAAAGCTTAATAGACTCTTTCATCATTAATTGTTATATCAGCAGTGACACAGAAAGCAAAAGCCATATTGCTTATCTGAAAGAAGACCCCGTGAGCTGAGATGCTTAATCAATTCAGATTTAATTAGAGCCTATAGTACTTTGCCAAAAAGAGTTAGAATAATCAGATGGTTCGATTGTTCTTAAAGACTGGAATGACAAAAGAAGATTTCCAGCAAGCAGAAAAGCAGGAAGCAGTAAAGCATTTATTATAGAGTTCTGAGAGAACAGAGGCCATTTCAGGAGCACATTTTTATGACTGTTGCAAGGGTACCATCAAATACACAGACTTTGTGAGAATCCAGTTTAGAGATGATAGTAGGAATCATGGACAGAGTTTCTATGAGGACAATAGTTTGAATAATGTAAATACTGTAATATGTACATATTCCATAAAGGAAAACCATTATTTTAAATAAAATCAATTTTTAGTATGTACATATATTTAAGTAAATTTACTTTAAAAGCTTATCTATCTACAAAGTCACTTGCACTTTATGAGTTCCTTTAGCATAATATTTCTAGTATAAACATATGACATTTCTACTACATTGCCAGAAGAGTCCACTCTATAGAGATGATCAAATTATCTATATGTAGTGAACTCTTTTGATGAAGTAGAAAAGTATTGAATACACTCACTCACACACTGCATTTTATATATGTGGATATTTTTAGAAATAGAATAAACTTGTTTCAACATGTTTACACTTAATTCTTAAGCAACTTTTATCATTTTTATTATATCCCCTTCTATTTTTCATGATTTTTCAAATCAACTGTCAGTGGGTATTTTCTGCTATTAAGCTCATTAAAGAAAAGACAAATCAGTTGTCCATCAGGTGATTAATAAATATAAAGAATTTTTCTTTAGAAGTACATTAAATGTTCTTGGCAAATCAGCATTTCAGTTGCTGAAAACATTATCAAAACTAGACAATTAGAATTATTGAAAGTAACAACTAAATTAAAAAATGAAAAATAACTTTTTTTTATTCATTTGGAAATGATATCAAATGTATTCATATCATTAAGTATAATTAAAAAATGCTAACTTGCTTTTATATAAATTTGCTCAAGAATTAAAATTAAATATGACATTTATTTGTCAAAATTTCCAAAAAGAAAAGGTATGATAAGAATAAAACTTATGTTTGTGTTTTTATAAATGGAAAAAAAAACATTTTTAACAAAATTGAGTCTGTAAGTTATAAATCCTTCCTTTGTAGTTTGAATATCTCTGCAAAAGACATTATCATGTCAACAGACTGTATGAACCATAAGCCACAGCAGAGAGAGTGAAACTTCTGTGGGTAGACCCATCAACTTTCAAAGGTTAAGTTTTATCAGCATACTTTAGAAATTAGAATAAGTGCTTGTTCTCTTTTTCTCATTCACTACTTCTGGATATTTCAAGAATTTTTTTTTTTGCATGCTTTCTATTCTCTTGTTACATGGAAATATTATATCACTATAAAGACCTTTTTTAATGCTTCTTATTTCCAATTCGTAAGTGAGAATAAAAACTTTTATGCATTCAAGGTTATTCTGTGTTAGGCTAAAAATAACTCTTAACAGTTAATCTGAATATAAATGAATGTTGATAAATTTAATGTACATTTTACTGTAATAACTTTATAATAAATAAATGAACTAACTTTAAAAAATTTGTGCAGAAGATTGGTATGTTAACTTTTAAAATACAGTTCTTTTGAGTTAGATTTGTTTATAAAATAGAAAAAATATAGTTGATCTTGCAATTTAATCTGAGAATATTTTCAGTTATTTTATGTTTGTTTTTATGAGATAGACTTTGCATTTATTAAATTATAACATATTATCAGGACTTTTTCATAAATAAATGATAAACATCATAATTGTATTTTCTTTCTGGATGTTCTTTTCCTCATTTTTTAATTTTGCCTATATGTATGGTTTCAGTTTACATTTTTTATATTTTTTCAGAATTAAGCACAAATTTCATATAATTAACCTCTAGGATTATAAAAAATTGTTCACACTTTTTTCTTATATAAATATTTCTTATATATAAAAAATGGGGATTTATACTCTATACCATCCAGAATTAATCTTTAATTCTTTTCTTATCATTAATTTCTTCTGTTCACTTCATTCTTTATTTCTCTAGTTTTTTTTTACAGCCATCTATTACACTTCTAACTCTATGATATGATAATGTGTACTGCAAGTGTTATAATGCTTATCTCTACATGATATGATTGATGTATTTACACTTCAACTAACATTCACACAATACCATAAAATACCTGATTGCCCACAGTCACTACATACAGCATAATCAGTGATTGATCTGTTGTCGCTAGTATGCATGTCACACTTTAGTGACTGGCTCTCTCATCAGTTCCAGTTCAAGGAAGTGATAGATCTGTTGTCGCTAGACTGCTATTATGATCTTTGTTGATTGTCATTGCTTGCCAGGCACAAAGTTGAAAACAGATAAACATTGGATTGTATTTTCCAGAATAAAATTTTCTTTGAACTTATGTTTTGCCAATTACTTGTCAATTTATATATCCTCAGATTATTATTTTATAGCATATATCCAGTATTGTTTATCTATTCTAAAGTGCATTATACTATTTTTCAAGTATCTAAAATTAAATGTAATATAATAGTTATATTCTTCTTGAAGGTTTTTGTTATTGAACTCTATCATCTTGTTAAGTGATGTTAACAAGTGTTGATAAGGATTATTGAAATGACATGTACATAAGTAAGACTAAAGAAATAATATGCATTATGGCTGACTACAATATGAACTTAAGTATAATTCATCAAAAGGAAATTATATCTTCAAGATTTCACTGTCAGATTTTATTATGCCATGTTTTTATAAGAAAATTTGTATTAACCAACCAATGTAAAATTTTCAGGATATACCTTATAAATATATGAGCAATATATCATGCAAGTTTTAACTTATAATATCTAACCTTATTAAAGATAACTTGTTTTAGGAATCTAAGTTTTTATTAAGTAAAGTGAAATATGAATTTTTATTTATAAATAATACCAAAAAGTATAACCCATAGAAACATGTTTGATAACAATATTTTATATATTAGAATAAATCATTATTCTATTATTTTACCCATTAATATGGGCTTTTTGATATTCTATATTCTTCACGAGTCTTTCAATTATTGATGTTGTTAACTGTTTTTAATCTAAAATTATTGAAGCAGTTTTATTGCTTTCCAGAGATCTTCTTTGCTTGAATATTATTTTCCATTTTCATATACATCTTTTAGGATGATGATGAAAACAAGTTTTATGTTGGTTTAATATCTTAAAAGGAAGGTTAGATTTTATTCTATTAATTTGGTGTTTTTGAAATCTTTTTTTTTAATTTTTTTCATAAGGTCAACAATAGCCAAGTTTGCAAAATGGGAAGGAGCATGCTCTTATATGAAAAATGTTTTGTCTAAGAACTTAGAATAATTCTCTGCATTTATTCTGATACCATCATCAACTTCAAAGGTGCCTATAATCTTACTGCTTAAAATACTAGCCCCAAACATTATTCCACTTCCTTATTGTTGTTTTCTAAGTCTTACTAGTTGAATATTTCCACAACGGACACAATCTCTATGTAGCTCAGTCATCAGGCTCATCTAATATAGCTCCATGTTTATTACTAAATATTTCTGTTGAGAAATCAGTCTTCATGTACTTTTTGTCCAACTTACATATTTCTATTTGTGATATTTTTTTTTTTTAGTGATTTCATCCCAAGCAAAGTGATAAAACCACTAACATACAAGAGGTTACTGAGAAGGAAAGAAAATGTGAAAATGTTAGTGATCTGATGGACAATAAAAGAACATGATTCAAAAATACAGAAAATGTTGATTGATGTTGTATTTAAAGTTTTGAAGATTATAGTTAGCAGGAGAGCAAGAATCCAAAAGAGTAGAGCTTAGAGTTACATCTAGTTATTTCAACAGTAAAATTATGAAACCTAGCTACTAATCTATAACTACACATAAATTCATAAGTTCAAGATAAAAAAGAACAATTGCCATAAAATATTTATAGAAAAGGCACAGGAAAGCTACATTATGTTAGTGAGAAAGTAGCTGAAGCCAAGATGCCAGGACAAGACTGTTAACATTGCAGATTCTTTTTTGAATTTTATCAAGAATCTTGAGATATATAGGAGAAGCATCAAATTAGATATGGCAGCAATATTCTATGCAGGGATGAATGGCAGACTTATAAATGACGAGAAAAATTGTCTGGCATTACACAGTGAACCAACTTTCCTAGTAGAAGACTTAGCAAATGATTCAATATAATCATTCCACATCATTTTAGTGGAAAATGAGAAAGCAGATTGAGTTGCTCACCTGGAGGTTGACATATGCCATGTAGATAGAGAGCAAAATAGTTCTCAATTTTATTTTGGATACATTAAAATTTACAAGTCATTTATTTATCCAATTAACAGCTGAGTGATATTACTTTAAAATGGTAAAATAATTTTCATATGATACTGATGTACCTGAACAAAAAATTAATAAAACAATGAATGGAATACATTATAGTACAAAGCAGATAAGATTTTAACCAAAAACTGCCAATTTTCTGCAATAAATAAGGAGAAATGCCATGAATTTAAATTTGAGAAAGCATATATGATTTTCTTTGGTACTACTTTTATCTGGATTTATGAAATGAACATCAATATTTAATGTAGCTATACCAATATTGATATAAAAAGCACTGGAACAGTTAACAAAGTGACACCTTCAAAAGGTCCTAATGTATATTAGTAATGTCTACCTCAATTTTTACACTTGTCTGTTTTTAAGAGCAGAGATTTTGAAAGATGATGTATGAATTTGCTACTACCCTATTGGTCATGAAAGAAATTGTTATTACTGTGTGTCATAATGCTTTAGCTTATTTGCAAGACAGTACTTCTCTCAAACCAGCAATAATTTTACACTTTAGTTCTGAAAGATCTTTAATATAAAAATATTACACCTTGCTCTTTATTTTAAAGAAAGTAGTTGGCACCATATTGCCCACATCTTGTAGACCTTTGAAATTCAGTCAGCAAATTAATGTGCATCTGAAATAAGCACTTTAATATAAAGATGTTATAGTGTTTAATGACAATAAAGCATAGCTTTGTTAATTGATTTTTCATTTTAATTCATATTGTAGTTTAAAATGTAATCTCTTTTTTGTTTAATTGTTTTTCCAATACCCTGAACATTAGATATTGCACTATATGTTCTAATCAATTAACTACTTTAAAATCTATTTTGGCAAAATTAAAGTTTACTTTGGGATTTAGTTTGATGTTTTAGTTTGATGAATCAAAGCTTAATTTAGTAAATTCAAAGTTGAAAAGGTGCAGTAGTTTATGCTTAGAAATAGTAAACTGTTTATTTAGGAAATAAGTATTTTATTCAGAAAAGTACAATATCATTGAAAATGAGGACAAAACTGGAAGCAGCGGAAATGTGGTTCTACAAAAGGGTGCTGCGGATATCGTGGACTGAGTATGCAAGCAACGATGAGGTGTTGGAAAGAATGGCAACAAAAAGGAAATTAATACTGAGCAACAGGAAGAGACAACTGAAGATCCTGGGACATGCAATGAGGAAGGAGAGCTCGGAGAACCTGATACTGACTGGTCAGATAGAAGAAAAGAGAGACAGAGGAAGGCAGCGGATAACATATTTGCAGGGCCTGATCAGGTGGATGATGAAACAGGGGTTGCCAAGAGCAACAGGAGCAAACATACTAAGAGCCACAAAGGATAGGAAGACGTGGAGAACCATGATCGCCTACGTCCTGAAGAGACAGGGCACATAGAAGAAGAAGAAGAAATGATAAAATATGGTCCTAAATAGTCAGGCCCTACTAGTTTATTCTAATTATAGTTGCTATAAAAAGAAATAAAATGAAATACCAGTTAAAAATAAATAATTGATAATGCTCTATTTAAAAAATATCATGATATTACTGACAACTGCAGTTTTATAACTGGACTATGCCTTCAAACATCTGTATTGATCTTTCAAGATAAACTTTTACAAGAGCCTTATTCATAAATTTGAATTTTTTAAAAATCTTTTTGAGGCAACTCTCTTCCAGTTTCTTGCTTCACTACCACCTAAATCTTCAATGATTTAAATGCAATGTCTTTCACTCCCAGTAACCTCTTGAACCTTAGTGGCATTCTTACCTTGCTTGATTTGAAATGATTAAAAAAGAAACTAAAAGAACCTCTTGAACATCAGAGAAATTATTCCGAACATTAATCTGCAATGTCATGCCCTACTATTAAAAATTATGGTAGCTCAAGTAGAGAGAATTTAAAGGGTTTTTAATAGACATATTAAGCTTATCATATATCAGTATCACTATCTTATAGAATAAGTATAAAAAATTCTAAAAATCTTACTTTGATACACATGCATATATACACATTAATATGATTATTATACATGTGCGGTACAAAAGGAAAAATCTGTTATCTAACTTGCATTTCTTTGTAGTTAACTGTATTGCTCTTATTTTTGTATAATCACATTACAAACTATTTATATTCTTTAGTTACTTTGATTTCAGTATATCACAAGTGACTGTTTTTACAAGGGAGTGATGAAAGACTTTAACTTAACCAAGAAATTTGGTCAGATTTTGGGAAGTAGGTTGGGCCTTATAGTGTAGGTGAATTACTATCAGTAATGTACTAATATTTTTAAGAAAATACTCATCTAATTATCATATTGTTATAGTGGAACATCCTGCCATCCCCCAGGAATAGAATGCTCTACCTGATAAAAGACAGTAACAAGCGGTACGAAGAAGGAAGGTCTTAGGCGAAGGCATTCACTATTCGGTAGTCTATTCCGCTCCAACCCGTTGCTTGCCTATATGTGTATTATTGTTAATTGTACCTTAGTACAATAAATCTGTTATACCTTATTCCTGGTGTAGAGTACCATTCTTCAACTGATCTATTTACACTGTATTCCTTTTCGGGATATATCAGTTTGGCAACAAAGATGACTGTCGCCTGATACCAGTTTGGTGAACTAGGAAAACTACCACCAGATATCAATTAGCAACAGAAAAAAGTGAATGCACATGGAAAAATTCAATTGTCAAATAAGGATTAGGACTCCTAAGAAAATACAACCAACATTTTTTTTTTTTGGCCAAATCTTTAACTGTATGGTTGAATTTTTATTTTTCCATATACTTATTTTTGTTGTGTATGGAACATGGAGCAATTAGCAGAATTTACAAAGACGCTAGGCATAGCAGTTCAACAACTAATACAACAACAGCAAAGTCAACAAAAACAACAAACAGATCTTCAACAACAAATTATAAAACAACAAGATGTTTTGCAAAAAATATAATTAAAGCAAGGCAAACCAAAGGAAGGTTTCAGAATTTTCTCTGTGGAGGATATATTAAACTCTCTTTCAGAATTTTTGTACAAACCTGAGGAAGGAATAACTTTTCCTGCGTACTTTAAAAGGTACGAAACAATTTTTTCAAAAAGGTGCAAATCATGGACCGATGAGGAAAAAATTATGCTTTTGTTACAAAAAATTAGTGCTCAGGAAAATACAAAATACACAAACCTCATTTTGCCAAAGAAACCAGAAGAGATTTTTTTTGATGAAACTGTTGAAATATTATCGAAAGTGTTTGGCAAACGGGACAGTTTGTTTCATACATGGTATAAATGCTAAAATATCGTGAAAAAAGAGGACGAAGATTTTGTTTTGTATGCTGGGAAAGTTAACTCCCAGTGTGAATGTTTCAAAATTTAAGAAATCAAGGA
This sequence comes from Ascarosepion bandense, assembly GCA_037127315.1. Classification (NCBI taxonomy): domain Eukaryota; kingdom Metazoa; phylum Mollusca; class Cephalopoda; order Sepiida; family Sepiidae; genus Ascarosepion; species Ascarosepion bandense. The sequence goes on along the minus strand of JBBBDQ010000573.1, from coordinate 882,550 downwards.
AGATATGTTCAAATGCCTAATTTTTGTGCAAGGTTTAATGGCGCCTAAGGACAAGGAAGTTTGTTCGAAGATTTTAGCAATGTTGGAGCATGATACGGACATAACTTTGCAGAAGTATCGAAGGAATACCAGAAGTTGATTAATATTAAGTGGGATAATTTATGTATTGAAGAGAAGAGTATTGCCTGAATACATAAAGTAAAACAATGTGCCTACAAAGAAGAAAAACCATACTGCAAATCATGTGGCAACACTAATCATGCTACAAGTAAGTGCTATTTCAGAAATAAAGTATGTTTTGAATGTGCGCAAAAGGGGCACAAGGTAGTAATGTGTAGAAAGAAAAATTATCGAAAGCCTAATAGGATGAATACGGTTTTATCTGAAAAAGTTATGAAGGATTTTGGTACAAGAAAGTACGTAGACATTAAATTAAATGGTCAAAATATCACTTGTTTACTAGATACCGGGAGTGACATTTCCACATTTGACAAAAATACCTGGAGAAAAATGGGCCGACCAGAGTTGCAGAACACTAAGAAAAATGCGAGAGGCATTTCAGGTAACAAGTTGAAATTCAAGGGTGAATTTTTTGCAAAGGTAGCATTCAATGGCAAAATCCACAAAACTAAAGTCTATGTGATTTCAGGAAAAAATGCAAATTTATTTGGCATTGATTTAATTGTATTATTTAATTTATGGGAGAAACCCATGAATATGTTTTGTAGGAAAATGAATGCATCGAATATAGGAAAGTCTAAATAGACAGAAAAATTTATGAAAGATTTGAAGAATGAATTTACTGAAGTCTTTGCAGATGAACTTGGTTGTTGTATGCAGACAGAAGTGAAATTTGAGCTAAAAGATAACATAAAACCAGTATTCAAACCAAAAAGAAAAGTTCCCTTTACAGCGTTAGAGACAACAGATAAAGAGTTACAGAGATTGGAGGAGAGCGAAGTAATTAAGACGGTAGATTACTCTGAGTGGGCATTACCTACAGTCTACGTAAAACAGAGAAATAATAAAATAAGAGTTTGTGCAGATTTCTCAACCGGACCGAATGAATGTTTAAAGGATCACATGTATCCACTCCCCACACCAGATGAGATATTTTCAAGGTTGAATGGGGACAAAATCTTTTCGAAAATCAATTTGTCAGAAGCTTTTCTACAAGTCAAGGTCGAAAAGGAATGTTCTAAATATTTAACCATCAACACTCATAGAGGATTGTATAGGTTGAAACGTTTACCATTCGGTTTGAAGGTAGCACCAAGTGTATTTCAGCAAATTATGGAGACAATGTTGTCGGACCTAGATTATGCAATGGCATACTTGGATGACATATTAATAAAAAGTGAAAATGTGGAAGTGCATAAAATTCATGACTGTGAAATTTCAAAAGAATTAAGAATTATGGATTCAAGGTAGGACTTGAAAAGTGCGAATTCTGTATGAATAAAATCGAATATTTGGGCCAAATAATTGATCATAAGGGAAGGAAACCTAACCCAAACAGAACTGAAGTGATAAAAAATATGCCTACTCCGGATAACGTGACTAAGTTACAATCATTACTACAATCTATATATTCCTAATATGCATGATTTAAGAGCACCATTAAACAAATTATTAGAAAAAAATAAAAAGTGGTGTTGGACAAGGGAATGTGATGAAGCATTTAAAAAAATTAAAATGTGCTTATTATCAGATTTAGCTTTAGTGCACTTTGATCCAAATAAAAGATTAATTGTAGCATCAGATGTGAGTGAATATGGTATAGGAGCTGTACTTTTACATAAATTTGAGGGTGGTGTATCAAAACCTATCGCTCATGCCTTGAGAGCATTGCTTCCAGCGGAAAAAATTATAGTCAAATAGAGAAGGAAGCACTAGCTATAGTTTATGCTGTAAAGAAATTTCACAGATTCATTTATGGGAGATTGTTCGTGCTACAAACTGGCCATAAACCATTGTTGTTGATTTTTGGGTCGAAAAAAGGAGTACCTACTCATTCTGCAAACAGGTTGCAAATTGTTTCATATGTATTTAATATATACATATCATGCTTATTTTTCTTACAGTAATTAAAGTATTAAGTTCATTTTACTGATTTATAATAAATTTTATGACTTATTGAAAGAAATCTTTCATCATATTCTGATGAAGATTTTTGTTTAAAAACATTCTTCATGCACCTTCTTACTTGAAAATTTCACTTATTAAATTTGCTTGTATTTCTATAAGTTCATTTCAATAACTCTAGCATTTTCATTGTTTTTTTTTTATGTTGCTTCTTCTCAACTACTTTCTTTTTCCTACTAATAAACTTATTTAAAATAGGATAAGCAACAAGAATGTGTGTTGTGGTGCAGTGGATATCAGCTGGGAATGAGAAACTGAAGAGACAAGTTCAAATTCCAGTTGAATTCATTGTATTCACTTATGTGCAAACACACTTGGGAACGGTATTAATCTGTATCTTCTCCCTCCAGCCTATGGGTTAAATAGCAGGACAGATTGGGTTCTATAGCCTTGGTTGGCAACCAGTCTACCACAGAAAGTAATGGCAACCTACTACGAGAAAATCTTCTGATCAGTCAGTCATGTCTCTTTCAAGCATGTATCACATATGGCACTTAACTGACTGAAACAATTACAGATAAAAAGGAACAGTTGAAATATCTTGGAATATCAGATAGTTGAAAATGAAGCAGGAGTTATCAGACTATCGAGAATAAAAACATTAAAATCACATACATATGCATAATATATTCAATTTTACATAAGCTACAAAATTAAATTTACATTAACAAAATAAATAATATGATGATTAATCTGTATCTCTCTAGCTTTCTTGCATGTATATTCTTACAAAAATGTGTAACAAATATCCTTATAATTTACAAGATAGAAAAATTCCAATCATCCCAACCATAAATTCATATCTTTCAGACAACAAATATTAGAAATGCTTTTCTGGATATTACTATTTGTAAAAACTTAATCTAGTAAGGAATTATTATAGAAAATTAACATTTGTTTTGAAGTAAAATGTCATAACTGTTAAAGAAAGAGAGACCTGTTAGCTTTATTTTAGAAATTTATTTCAAATAATATAGACCCATATTTCCTTTGTTTTAATTTTTTTTTTTTTAGAAATAAATGTATTAATAAAATAAGTCAACAAAGGAAATATATAAATTAAAAGAATCACATATTTGGTATTGGAAATTTTCAGCAAATGCAATTTATTAGTTATAATACTAACAGCTGATATTAATTTTTATTTTAATAGACGATCTTATTTATTTTACCTTCATAATGTATTTATTTTATTGTTGCTTGATAAATAAAATTAAGTTATATTTTAGAATAATAAAATGATATACTGGAAACTTTTAATTTTTTTAATCAGAGAGAAAAATATATCAATAAAAAACAAATGACAAAAACAAAAATTTAGAATTTTATACTTAAAATTGAAAATAACATTAAAAAAAGGCTGGTTAAAGCAGTATATTAGATTGAACAGGCTTTTTAGTGTTGATGTAAGTGAAAATATAGACAATTAGTCTATGTCTTTATAATAAGTCTGATTGGTTCAATCAATTGCTATGTCTGAAGATAGGAAAGTTGTTTCACTTTGTTGTACTGGACATTTTTTCTTGCTAGAATTTATATTACATATTTATAAAAGTCTACCATTCAACCTTGCTTTGAAAATTGCTACCACATCTTATTTAGGGTTCCTACTATTTAGAAATTCTTGATAAGACTATACAAATGTTATTAGTAATGGATCTGGCATCTCAGCTTCAGCCACTTTCCCATCACTGTAACATAGCTCACCTATGTCTTTTCTATAAATACTTTATGGTAATTATTCTGATGAGCTTTATGAATCTAAGTGCAATACTAGATTGGTGGCAGAGTTTTGTCATTTTACAGTTGAATTGGCTAGATGTGGCTATAATTCTATGCTAACAGTTTTGTCTGTTGCACTTCTCACTTGTGAAACTCTCTTCCAACTTCTTGCTTCCCAGTCAAGTTTGATTTTCAAAAATTTAAATGCAATGTCAATTATTATTTTCTGTCTTCTTAATTTTAGTTCTTTTATTGTACCCTCTCAATAATAGTGTGTTTTTTTCATATCCTCTAGCACTCAGTAACCACTTGTATTTTACTGGCTTTATTGCTTTGATTGGGGTGAAATGATTAAAAATGCCATTACACAAGTTCATAATTTGCTTCTGATTGTTATTTTTGTCTTGACATGTTATGATTGTAGGTAACAAAATAATCTAACTGAAATTTCCACAGCAAGCTTCATGTCATAGGAATTCACATCCTACTATCTTTATTAGTATACACCATATACTTATATTCTTACAAAAATGTGTAACAAATATCCTTATAATTTACAAGATAGAAAAATTCCAATCATCCCAACCATAAATTCATATCTTTCAGACAACAAATATTAGAAATGCTTTTCTGGATATTACTATTTGTAAAAACTTAATCTAGTAAGGAATTATTATAGAAAATTAACATTTGTTTTGAAGTAAAATGTCATAACTGTTAAAGAAAGAGAGACCTGTTAGCTTTATTTTAGAAATTTATTTCAAATAATATAGACCCATATTTCCTTTGTTTTAATTTTTTTTTTTTTAGAAATAAATGTATTAATAAAATAAGTCAACAAAGGAAATATATAAATTAAAAGAATCACATATTTGGTATTGGAAATTTTCAGCAAATGCAATTTATTAGTTTCAATTGCTCTTTGATCATTTCTTTATTTGTGACAAATGCATGGTTTTCTTCTACATAAATTTTTCTTACTCTTAAATAATAATAATCTCTATTTGAGCATTCATTTTAGCTGTTTTTTATCTTAGGCAAAAATAAAATATCTGCTTTGACTTTATTTTTCATATTTTGTCTACAATAAAATCTCGATAGAAAATAATAACAACAATAATACTCTTTCTTTGTAATATCTCTTTATTTATCTTGAAGTTGTATCAATCTTATAATATAATGTATAATTTCTTTTCATTCTTGCCTTAAACATTTTTAAAGTTATGATTAGAAGCATTGTTATTCATAAATTACATAATAAATGGCTAAAGCTAATTTTTTTTCTGTTTCTTTGAAAAGTAATTTTGAATACTTTTACTCAAATTTAAAGTTAGCTCCTTTTTTTTACAGTTGAATTAAGCAAAAAGATAGCAGAGATTACTCCTAATATTGCTGGGAAATTTTTTCATCCTAAAATATGCTATCTCATACTGAAATACTGCAAATAAATACATTGAGGTTGCCTTCCCAAACTTTTCCACTTAAAATACTTGGTATTTGATAATGCAGTTTCATAACTAAGGAACTCCAAGGTCATTCATATTTAATCTATTAAATTGCTTTTTCTACACATCAGTTGTCATGACTAGTACTCAGCCATGTAATGAAGTGACTCATTGCTATTTCTAAAACTCTCTTACACCTGGCTGTACATATTCAGCACATTTTTTGATTCTAGCTCATATCATTCAGATTTAATTATGACTCAAGTTGGGTTTTCTGCAATATGCTTTATTTTCTATTATGTCAATGCAACTATCTCTTCTAAGTAAATGGTGGTGTTAGCTTTTAATATTTTCAGTTTTGTTTTTGTAAACATTAAATTAATTCCAGTTATATTGTTTAAATTCATGAGCATTTTAAGCAATAGTTTAGCGTATCAAATATAGCATATGAAATAGACAAGTTAAAGATTTTATGCATAAAGTTTGACAAATATTTTAAGCTTGAATATCATATGCTAGTCAGTGCATTTATATGATTTTTGAAATTAAAAACTTTTCAACAAGTTTATGTTTATGAGTTTATTATAGTTGAATAAGATACATTGTTTTCAATACGTTTTAATAAATAAATTATTATAGTCATTACTTTGTACTTTTAATAACAAAAGAAATTGAATGTTCTCATAATAAAAAGTAATGTGCTTTCAAAGTGATTATATTAAGATGTGCAAGATTTCTCAGTATTATCTTTTGTACAGTGTTAGAAAACCTTAGAAGTATCTTTGAAACTTACTCAACTTTTTCTTGCTTGTGCAATCAGTCAACTAAGTTATACATCATTTACAAGACTTAGGAAAAATTCAGCAGTTAAGAAAATAGTTCTGCATGAAATTTTGAAAAGGAGCATTGATCAGCATTTAAAAATTTGTTTTTTTCTTGCTCAACAGAAAAAAGTCATTTTTGTACTAGATAGTGACTGTCCTGTGAAATTAATTTATTCTGAGTATTTCAGATGAAGAAAACTCAGAACAGTTTTCGACAATCTACTAAAGAAAAAAATTCTACCCTGAGTTTAGTTGGATTTAAAAAGTATATATTTCTTTATTAGCAGTTTCTTGAACCTAGATAAACTGTTAATATGCAAAGCTACTATGAGTTCATTCTGATGATATAAAAGAGAAAAGACTTTTCTCTGAGCAAGAAATTTGGCCTATGATTTTGCTAACATTGTTCATTCTCAAGTTGAAAATGAACCATAGCTAGGCTTACATATATCTTGGTTTGGCTGGAATAGTCCCACTGATATGAACAGTCAATATTTTTTGTGTATAAGCCCTTAAATTAAATGGATATTTTGTTCTAAAAACACTTTTATTATAAAAAAAAACTAACCTTATATTAAAAATTGAAAATTGTCTTAGTTTGAGTATTAAAAATTATTGTAAGTCTAGCTATAGCAAACAATAATAGAGATAAGATTGAAAGTTTTATATGCAGCATATTCTAAAGCTATCATCTTTCACACTATCACTTTTTTCAATCCATGCAACATTTATTGTGTGGTCAGTAATTCCAACAATTTTCAGATATTGAAAAAAAATCATCAAATCAAAGCCATAATTGCTAATTTAAGATGGAATATGCAGTTTACTTGAAAGGTTGTGCAAGGTTAAAGTAGACTGGGAAAATACTTGCATGATAGAATAATAATGTTATAAATATATATGAAAAACTATTTGCAAAAACTGTTAGATATTTTGCTATTAACCTATTATAAAAATATATAAAGATCAAAATATTATCTTTATCCTTAAATATTTAAACTCATTTTAATGTTGAAAATAATGCATTAAAAGCTATTGAATATTCTGTATTTTATTAGGGTGTATCAAATTCTGTATTTGATCTCAACTAATTTCCCTTTGAATACAAATTCTTATAACTTTGAATCAGTTTTTAGCTGATATTTAATATTTTTCATTTTAATCTTTCACTTTCTATACATAAAAGTATATCCTAAAAACCATCATTTTTTCATGATTGCAGCAGTGTTATTCAAATTTATTGTTTTCTTAAATATTTGAAGACTTGCATTACTATAAAAAATGTTTTCCATCTACTGATAGCATATAATTATTTATCAATGTTTTATTTAAAAATGATAAAAGAAACAAAATAATAAATTAGTTATGTGTGGCATCAGAGAGAATTTCAGTTTTTTATTCACTTCTTAAAGTTAGATAAATATCCCATTTTTTGTATTGACAGGCATTAAATATTTATCATGATTACACTTGCTGTGATCTCAGATGTTTTCCATTTATTTAATGGCTTAGAGTATATTTCAGAGTGAAGTAATCTGTACACACAATATTGATGACAACATGCTGTTCTATAAAAATTATATGACAGGAATTATAAGACTAAACCACATCACAAAATTAGCATTCTGATATCTGGTCATTGAAATACTGATTTTGAGAAGTAATTAGAAGTAATTAGAGCTTAGAAATTTTCAGCATCCCTTTGTACATTCTTGCAATTCTGAAATAAGCTGTTGTATTATTATTATTTTAAAATATCTACTATAAAGCTATATGAGGTTTTCTAGATTTTGAGAATGAGCTATCTTGGTTGATACTACTCTCAATATTTATAGCCTACTGCAAAGAATATTAAATCAAATCAGTTAATATATTTTGTTAACAGGAAATAATAATATACATTATGAAATTGTGTTTGAATTTTGTGTATGGTTTAAGGTTTATTATCAAGATATCAAGATTGTTGTATAATGAATTAGACTTGTCAATTACCAACCTTTGATAAGCTTTTGCCTTGGTGAGTTGAAAAGAAACCTTGACTGCTTCCCCAAATGTACATAAAGGCTTGTAACAATTTCCTTTACCACAGACAGTGTGGTGAATTCCATTACAGAATTCAACTATTACCCTGACGCAAGGATAACATTTGAAGCATTGATGAATTTGACACTGCAAATAAATATTTAATAAAATTGTGTTAATTGTCCAGATTAGAAAAAAAGGTAAGAAAATAGGTTGTTATAGAACATGAAATATATTGTAATTATGTTTTGTCAAACTTTGAAATTTAAACATGGAAAGAACTGTATCCAGTTCTTAAAAGATTTTAAGAGAAAAAGCTCCTCTCTATCATACAAGGTAGCAGTGTTTGAGATTAACTAAAAATGTAATAGATAATTTTTTTGATTGATGCAGGCACTGTAAACTGGGAATGTGAAAGATTCTAGTTAGGAGACTTAACAGAAGACCAGTTTAAGTGTTTTATTTTTTACACAAGGTCTGGAACCACCCAGAGACACAGAAATAGAAACAGGAATTTTTACCAAAGCATCAATAGGACCAAGCCATAAGCTGATAGTCAGTTCCAGAAGAATGTCAGAGATTATTAGATTTAAAATGTAACACTGCACAAATAGAGGAGAATAAAATGCCATTAAATATAAGAGTTATACATAAAAAACAAGTATTACAAGTAAAATATTGAGAATAATAGATTACCTAATCCTTGTTATGTATACCACTGCAAGGTGTGGTGGTATACAATAAAAACTATCTCTTTTTTAAAGACCAAAGATATTTTTAACTGTGAAAAACTGGACATAGACAAAGTTACTGCAAAGCAAAAATTAAAAATACAAGAGCAGTAAAAGCAACTTGAAAATTTGTCTCTGAACAGAAAATTTATCCAAGTAAACATGAACAAAATTCTTCTAAAACTTTAACTAGAGACAAGTTCAAAAATTAATATATCAGAAGATGGAAATATAAAATAGGCATGCTTAAAATTTAAAAAAATAAATATGTGAAACATGTGGTGCTTCTAGAGCAGAACATTATCTAAAAAGAAAAATTAAATGCTATGTTTCTTTTACAGAAAAAAAACCTCTCAAAAACAAATTGTAAAAGGAAACACATTAGATATGTTGTGGGGAGGATTTAGTTACAAATATTCATCTCATGGGACGAATCAATCAATTCCATTTGTAAGCCAGTAAAATTCTCTCACTCCAACAAAACTGAGTTACATGTGAAAAGAATTCAAACATAAATATGAGAATTTTTTAATTTATTTTTTCAAAAGGACTTGGTGAATGTAATAAAGCAAAAGCTTTGATATTTGTAAAAGAAAACTGAACTCAATATTTAAACCAAAAAGATCTGTTCAGTTTTTATCAACTTTTATGCTAATGAAATTGTTTACCTAAAATAACAATGTTTGTTCCCACCATATATCAGTATATTTGATTTGGGTGTATATTGGCTTGTGTAATGATTAAAAGATAAAGCACAAAGTGTTGAAAAATACAAAATAAATCTTTATATACACAATATAATAATACTGAAGTTTTAAGAGCTCATGTGTAAAAGTCCTGGTGCATAAGAAAGAGAAAAACTCTGAGAGAGAGAGTGAGGGAGTATATATATATATATATATATATGTGTGTGTGTGTGTGTGTGTGTGTGTCCAAATGTAGTAGTTGCTGCTTGACTAAGTGGTGATGAAAGGTATGTTTGTTTTCACTGTAGCAAGAGCAGTTTAGCTGTGTAAGGTTGCCAGCTAGTTATACAAATTTTGTATTTCATCTTTGGGTATATTATGATGACTACTGAATGGACAAAATTTATTTATTCACTATGATTTTGGTTGATTTTTCATTTGTTTATATACACATTTATAGATCTGCTTTAAAAAGTGCTGCTCTGGTTCTCATTGGCGTGCAGCCTTATGTTCCAGTTGTGAATGCTTACTGATTGGTTAGTCCAACTTTGATTTTGTTTGCCTGGCAACTTTTATTCTCTATCTATTTCTAGAGATGGTGAAATAGTGGTCTTTTTGGTATTATTTATTCTTATTTATTTATTTCTCTATCACCACGATTATAGTTTGGTGAAGTTATCAACCAAACTAGGCATAGATCAGATCCAGAAAGATTAAAAACCATAAAAAATATACCACTTCAAACAAACATTTCCACATTACAATCATTGAGAATGAGAATGAGAATTCTAATGAGAAGTTACATATGTCAGCCAAGAATGAACAATGATATTTGTCAAATCATGCAAAAACTGTGCAATAGAGAATAAATTGTCACCTATTAAAAATTTAACCATTGTTTACAACAAATAACATAAGGTCTAGAATATTTCTGAAACAATTTATCTAAATTTAACATCTCAAAATATTTACAACTATTATGTACATGATAAAAACCAAAAATACCTATAACAATAATAATTATTAAGCAGATTGAAAAAGGGTGATGGAAAAGTAACTCCCTATTTGATATATGGGTGGTCAGCCAGAAGTCCTGACTTAACATCTTGTGACTTCTTTCTTTGGGGTTGGTTAAAGGAACAAGTCTAGTATACCAAACCAAGATTTTGAAAGAACTTGAAGGGTGAATACAAGAAGTTATGTTTTCTATACCACAAGAGTTCCGGGTGAAATTAGTTTACACAATTCCTTGGCAGCTCAAGGAGCTGGTAGCAAAATCTGATGCCCACATCAAATTTTAAATAAGACTTCATGCTAAACACTTTCCTCCCATATCCATTTCTTGTAAAAATTATAGTTAATAAATAAATTGTATAGGCAATAAATAAGTTATAAGTATTTTACAATGGGTAGTTACTTTTTAATCACCCTTTATAAAGTAAATTCATAACTGCTCCTCCCAATAGAGTGGGTAAACTTGCAGAAATTTAAGGAAATGTATCAATGAACACAAAAAGGATCTTATACACAACAATTTATCAAATACATTATTCATACATAGAACAAATTCAACCACAACTTTGTTCTAAAGAATACCACACTTATTGAAAGAGAAAGTTACTTTTTAATTTTAACCTCATCAAGATTAAGGTCAACTGTTATCTTTCGTATATATCTTTTACTTTCTCCTCTTATGCCCTTACAACTATTACATTCAATAATTTCTTCTTTAAGTGTTCTGTATTGAGTGTAATTTAGTTTCTCTTGTAAAAATGGTTACTTCAGTGTTTTAATGTTTCTACAGATGAAGTTCTCATTAAAAAGTCAAAGAAATCCATTGATTACTGTGACAGTATCTTTACATCTGTAATGTGTGTTTTGAAAAATCCTCCTGTAGAATTTTTTATAATTGAACTATTGAAATATTCAAAACTACATTTCCTAGACTAAAGAATTTCTCATTTAATAGATATTTTTAAAAAAAATTATTATAACTGTTTTGAAAATGTAAAGTTCTTGCTTGCAATTAATGCTGTACTTATATCTTAATGTGAGTATAACTGACCATTATGAATCTTTATTGATAGGAATATTATTTTTAGTAAAATTTGATCTTATTGTACTTTGATCATATAAATGGTAAGTTAATCTACAACCATGTGGTTATATAGCCAACATGAGAGAATTTTGTTTGGAGTTGCATTCTTCTATTAGACATAAGAGTTGATATATGATGTCAGTTTTGTATAGTGTTTTTCTGTTTTTGTTTTTTGGGGGGTTTTTTAGGACTGATGTTATTGCTCATGAGATTAAGTGTTTTTATTTAATTGGAATAATAATCCACAGAACAATCAAAGTAAAATGTTTAATGCAGTAAATTTATTTGTCTATACTTCTGAGATGAGATAGTATTTACACTATTCACGTTGTTCAAACTATTGTCCTCATCTTTACTGCCATGTTTACAATGTGCTGATGCCCTCAAGGACACATGACCCAGTGGATAAAACTACTACACTGAGAAAGGAATCTCATAATACTTCTTGAGATGTGTAGAAAGCTCTCTAGATGAGTTTTAGTGTTTAGATTTTTTCTAATTTCAGTAGCTTTGGAGATTTTGTACCTTTCTATTAATACTATTTCAGTTTGTTTGTCATTCAAAGTTGAGTTTCTTGATAAATTACCATAAAATAATTCAAGAGAAAAATTATTACATGTCTTTACATTCAGACTAAGAGTGTAATTTTTAAATACTCACAACATTTTGGCTAGTATATCCTCCAGCCTTTTTCTGGTGTTTTTATATTTAATGTTCTTGGAATTTTGAACAAAAGCCTTCATTCAGTCCATAGGGGTTGAGTGTTCTTATTCTACCATCCATGTTTAGGGAATCTCTTGTATCAGTTAATATTCCCCAGTCTATTTTGCCTTTTGTATCACTTGTTCATTTCTTTAACTGAGTATGTTTATTTTTCACAATGGACACATGGCCTAGTGGGTTAAGGCATTGGTTAAAACATATATGCTTCTCTGGAAGTTGTGAGATTACTTCCTAGGTTGGGTAGTGTGGAAAATTCTTACTTATATTCTAGTTCAGTGAAAGAAACAGACAAGTGACACAAAAATCAAATTTAGTTGAAGGTTTGGTTCAAAATTCCAAAGTGGTTAACAAGTATAATAGACACCTGAAAAAGTATTAAGGGCACAAATACTGAAATATTTTCAGTAGTTCTTATCTTCTTGGTGCAACATAAGAAACTAGGTGCAAATGAATGCAAGCTCATTTTAATGTGTTATGTAACCAAGCTAATAATCTAAATTCTGATGAATATATCATAAAGTAAAATTAGACCAGAAATAGGACAGGAACAATGCAGCTTTATGAAAGATAGTGGAACAAAAAATTCCATATTTATCAGCAGGATGATATCAGAGAGAGCAATACAAATGTAGAATCTACAGAATGAATGTTTTGTAGATTACACAAAAGCATTTGATAAAGTACTGTACAAAAATCTGTTTGAACTATTAGAAAACAGTGAGCTATTTGGGAAGGATATTAGAATAATCAAAAATGTGTCTATATTTTTGAGATGAGGTAGTATTTACACTACACTATTCGAACTATTGTTCTCATCTTTGTTGCCATTTGTACAACGTTTGGCCATTGTGTGCTCCGGCCTTTTTAGGTGCTAGGAATTTTGAACCAAACCCTATATTACAATCACTGAAATATATCATTCTCATTCTTTGTGCAAAGTCTCTTTTATTAGCCATGAGTTATCTCCCTCTAACCAAACTCTCTAAGTTATGTTCACTACTTCTGTAGCCTTAAGGACACATGGCCCAGTGGATATAGATGTTGGTTAGTCCCAGTGACTTGACCCAAAAAGTTATGAGTTCAATACCATGTTACAGCAGTGGTGAACAAGTAACCTAGAGAATCTGGTTAGAAGGAGATAACTCATTACTACCAAAAGAGGCTTTGCTCAAGGAATGAGAATGATATATCCCAGTGATCATAATAAAAGGTTTGGTTTGAAATTCCTAGCACCTGAAAAAGGCTGTAACGTACAATGGCTGAAACGTTGTACAAATGGCAACAAAGATGAGGACAATAGTCCGAATAATGTAAATAGTGTAAAACCAGAATTTATACCACCTGCATACAGACAGAAAATGAGTTGAGTAGATACACAAAAATTGAAAAAGGATGTAAGATGAAGATGTGTCTTCTTACTAACTTTATTCAACATCTACAGTAAGGCTATTCTAAAGGAGCTAGAAACCTTACCAGGATGTATTATCAGTGGGCACAATTTTAACAATATGATACAAAATCAGTCTTTGTTGATAGCAGATACAGAAGGAAAAATGCAGGGCCTCTTAGACAAAGTAGTAAAGGAAAGCAAGAAGAAAGGATTAACCATTAACTGTATGAAGATAATGTATGGTTGTCAATCAGAGAAAAAGCTCAAGATGTGAAACTAGAAATTAGTGATGTTGACCTCAGGAAAGTACAAATCTAGGAAGTGTTTTAACAGAGGATGGAAAATGAAACACCAAAATCCAAACATGCACTGGAATAGCAAAAATGCCTTTCAAAAGCTAAGTAAAGTACTGAGAAAGAGAAAGTTTTTATTAGAAACAAAGAAATATGTGCTGAATGCTGAATTGCTATGTAATATCAATCCACTTGTATGGAAGTGAATTCTGGATAATTTCCTCACAAGCAAATAGAAAACTGGAGGCAACAGAAATGTGATTATACAGAATGATGCTAAGAATACCATGGATGGTGCATGTAAAAAATGAAGAAGTCTTAAGGAAAATGGACACTTATACTCAACATCAGAAAGAGACATCTGAAATTTCTTAGATATAATGAAGAAAAAAGGCTTCGAGAATTTGATTCTCACAAGATATAGCAAATGTAAAAGGGGCAGGGGAAGGCAGAAGGCCACCTACTTGATGGGCTTGTGCAAATGGATGGTGAAACAGTGGGTGAGAGGCTTGGCAAAGAGACAAACATTGCTGAGGGCCAAAAGGAATAGGAGATGCACATTGTAGCAAACCACCCTCATTCCCTCCATATGCCATTAGTGAGATGTAAGTTCCACTTGAGAAGCTTCTTGCCATGAACTGCTGTGGAACTAACACCCAAGAGAATGTTTTGCTGATCACTACAATCTTAACCTGTTGAATCCTAAGGTTAACCTTTATCTTTTCCACATATCTGCATAAATTGTGCCTAATACTCTATAACCCTCTACCTTGACTGGCTCTCTGACCTTGTACAGAGTGAACATCACTTAAAAAAACATACTGAAGAAAGACGACACATAGAAGAAAAACCAAGGTGAGCATACTAGTTCAAACGTAAAGGCATTTAATCATCATAATTCCTCAGCTTATAAAATTTAAACATAATTGAGAGAAAAGAAAATTTCTTTCTTTTTATTTTACTTATTCTTACTTTAATTCTTTGATTTTATTTTTTTAATTTTTGATCCTCTTGCCTGCTATATTAACAATATTTTGTATCACTTTATTTGTTACCTTTATATTAATGTAGTGATGTAATATTTATTATTTATGTTTATTTCTTATATCAACCTGAAGATTAAATATCTTTATATTTCAGTATATATTGACTATATACTGTGAAATATGATAGTCGTGATTTTTTCATTGTGATATTTTATGTTTAGTTTCTATTCACAGCACAGTAAGTTTAAATTTTAATGAAGAAATAATAAATAATATCCCAAAAAACAAGATTTTTAATAAATTAGAAAAAAAAAAAATAGAATTCTCAAGTATGTATGCTATTTTAAAACTTTTGTTGTTTAATTATCTAATTTCAATTTAACTAAAGTGTTTGGGGACATATTAAAAGAAAAGTAAATGAAAAATTTCTTATTTATCAGATTCATTGAACAATATATTGTTCTCTTGATCTTTCATCTTTCAGGCAATTTCATAATTCTTGTTCTCTTAAAATACATCAAAGAACTGCTCTAAGTGTCTTTTGAAATTATTTTTTCATTAAGAGAATTTTGTAAGACTAGAATCAATGCTAATTCAAAATTTCAATATTTGGTGAATACAAGAGAAGAGTGAAACCATCCTAGCTAAACTGTAACAAACTTTGTCTAATCAAGAAAATCTATGACTACATGTTCTGCCCTTTCTCTCAAATAATTTTAGGTGCTTTTCATCAATTGTTGCCTTTGTATGTTTTATAGAATGAATGCAACTGTGGTATGTTTATTCACTGTTAAATAATACATGGTGTATACTTCACAGCCACCTGTACTGTATGGATAGTTTATTGATCAAGGCCAAAGAAAGAATCTTGTTTACCTAATCTTACATAATGTGCGATCCCATATTCAACAAATGTTATTTTAAAATAACAAATGATACTTGATATTACTTTCTCAGCCAGTTAGTGTCTCAAGAAAAATATCAAATTATATAGAGAATTATTCCAGCGTAAGTTCATTGTTTTTTGTTTTTTTGTTTTCTAAAGAAACTGAATCAAATTTTTGTTAATAAACAATATTTGTGGGTGCTGAAAAGTTCTCAGTACAACCAAGAACCCCTTCAAAAAGAAATTTGGTTAGATTTTTGGAAAGGGATCAGATTGAGTACTTTTTATTGCCTTCTCATGTATATATTTACAAGCAAATGAAAAAATATTGTCATGGATGGAACATTAATATAAAGAATGGAGATTACAAAAAAGATAAAATTCTGTTGCATTAAATATTTGGAATATTAGAAAATACTTTACAAATTACATTTGTTAATATTCTTTCCCCTTGTCTGTAAATTTTTGGGCCTGTTTAATAACTATTTTAATTCTTTTCAGTTTTGGATATCCTTATTTATTAAAATAATTTTAAAATATTTTTCTTTCAAAAAATCATTTTTTTAATGTCTCCTTTTGGCAATTTTTTATTCTTAATATTAGCATCTGATAAATTATGATTTTATTTTTTGTTGTTTCTCTTTCAGTAACTTTTTTTTATTTGTTTATCTTTCTATTATAATAATAATTTCTATTTTTATAATAACATAATAATTATATTTTTTTATTAAAAAATAATTCAGAGATGGAAGTTTGTAACTTACTTAGAATTTATACTACTTACATTGTTCGGACTGTTGTCCTCATCTTTTTGACCATTGTACATTTTGGCCTTCATCAGGTGTTTGTAATTTCAAATCGAACCCTTTATTTCATCCACTGGGGTAGATAGTTCTAATTCCACCTACTGTACTTCTTCCGAATATCTCAATATCTCCTTTTTAATTGAACTCTTCAAGTTTTTGTTCACATCTGCTATTGCTAGGTATTGAAATCACAATTCTTTAGGTCAAGTAACTGGATTCAGTCAATGCTTCTCAAGGATCCATGGCCCAGTGAATAAAAGCATTGCTTGATTCCAGTGACTTTATGCTGTGGAATCTCCTCTGCTGTATGTATTCCAAGTCATCAGAAATAATTTGATCTAAAGCTCTTTTAAGAACAGAATTCTCTAGTTTAATTTTTCTAGGCTATGGTGACTCGCTAGAGAGTGTTAGTGAAGATAAATATGTTGTGGAGCTGAGTATAGGAGTGGGTCTTCATGCTGCAAAGTTTTGTATGTGTGAAAATTGCAAAGACAATGAAGAGATGAAGGTGAAGTTTGAGTTTCAATGTCACTTTTATTGTGATAAAATCAACAAGCAAACAGTATCTGTTCAAAAGAAGAGGGAGGAGTATGAACCCTATTATCCCCCGGTTCATACTCCTCCCTCTTCTTTTAAACAGGAGCAGAGGCTCATTTCTTGTTTCCTGTTTAGAGAGGGGTTCCTGGTTTCTTTCCCTCTCACCAAGTCTTAATAGTAGTGCTGTCACAAGTTTTATGTAATTTGTGTCAATGGTGGCAACATCTCTTCATTCTGAGGTTACCAAGTTGGCAGTTTCCTGGTTGCTGGTTTCAACTGGTAGTTAGGATCCTAAACTCTTGAGAAGCTGCTCTGATCAACAGTTGAATGATATCGGGGTTTTTTGTAGTACCATGTCACAAATGAATGGGTGTCCCTGGAAACGCCTCCAGTAGGCAGCTCTGAGGCCACATTATGCTGCAGTCTGTACCAGTTTCCTTCCTACTCATGTTACATTTGATGACTGACTGATACTACTTCTCTAGACTTCTTCTTACCAAAAAATCTCTAATTATGACATCACACAAACTAAGAATTAAAACTAAACCATCTTAACAAAAACCCCCTAAACCTGTTAACATCTTTTTCTCAAACATCCATGGTATCCATGCTAACTTTTGCAGCGTTGAATCCTTGCTCCAAGTAAACCCACCTGACATCTTAGCCCTCTGTGAAACTAACCTTGACTCCTCTATTCATTTCTCTGATTTTATATCCCCGGTTACCTTCCTCTCTTTAGGAAGGACTCCAATGTCTATATGCATGGAATTGGTATTTATGTCAGTGAACATCTCTCTAGCTAGGGGGGATTTCTTTTGAATCTCAAGATCATTCCTACATGTGTCTCTGTCTAAGTTTGGTTAGCTATCTTTTCTTTCTTTACCACTCCCTTCCATCTCCTGACTGCTTGGTACTTGACAGCATCTCAAACAATATAGATAAGGCCTTTTCCTCTCATCTGTTTGCTCATATATTTGTATTTGGAGACTTTAATGCCCACCACACCAAGTGGCTGGTAGACTCTGTCACAGATCTTACTGGTGTTCATACCAGGCACTTTTCAATCACTCAATCCCTTATGCAAGTGGTGAATTTCCCTACACATTTCTCTAATAACCCTAATGGACCTGACTCACTGCTAGATCTCTGTTTCACTTCTATCTCTGACTCTTGCCATGTCATGCAGCTTTGCTCTCTTGGAAAGTCTGATCACACTGTGAATTCTGTTAAAATCTCCTTCCACTTCCTTTCTCTACAGGAACCTCCAACCAGCAGAATATCTTACTGCTACAAAAGAGCAAACTGGGAGTCATTCCATGATTTCCTGTGTGACATCCCTTGGAACAAAGTTTTTAGTCTTCTCATTGAAGACTGTGCATCTAAGGACTCCTCTTGAGTTAAAACTGACATCAATGCTTTCATCCCAGCAAGGAAATTACAACTTAAACCCCATTCATTCCCCTGGTTTTTTCCTGCTTACTCAGCCGCTTTTGCCCACAGGAATCACTTCTTCTGGCTTTATCAAAGCCACACATCTGACCATAATAGGCACCTTTTTGCCTCCACTTATAATGATTACAAAAGTTTCCTAAATGATGCTAAGCTGTTGTTTGCTGACAGAATGAAGCAATGTATAGCATCTCACAAGTTTGGCTCCAAAGACTACTGGCAGCTCTGTAAAAATCTGTTAAACAACAGCAAGCTCTCAATCCCCCCTTTAATCAATAAATTTGAGACCCTCACATCTTCAGCAGTCAAGGCTGAGTGCTTTGCTCACAGATTCTCCACCAACTCAACATTTGATTTGTCTGGGGTATCCACACCTGACCTCCTATCTAGAACTGAGGCTCAACTGAGTGATGTTCATATTACCCCCTTGCTGGTCTCTAACATAATTTCAAAGCTTGACCACCATAAGGTGAGTGAAGGTGACAGGATCCCAATCATTGTCCTGAAGAAATGTGCCCCTGAACTCTCCTCTGTCCCTTCAAAATTCTGCAACTACTCCCTGTCTGCTTTTGCTTTCCTGCTTGCTGGAAGTTCTCCTCTGTGGTTTCTGTATTTAATAACTCTGAAGAACCCTCAGACCCCTCTAATTATCACCCTATCAGCCTCCTACCAATTTTTGGCAAAATGTTCAATGCTTAAGGAGTTCAGCATCTCAATGTTTAAGTGGTTCAGGATCTCACAGCCTCTTTTCTGACAAACAGTATGGTTTCTGCTTAACCAAGTCTACTGCTGATATACTAATGGCTATCCTAGAGTATATATACCAGGCTCTTGATAAGAACAGCAAAGCTTGAGATGTTGCCATAGATATCTTCAAAGCATCTGACAGAGTCTGGCATGCTGGCCTTCTACATAAGCTACAGGGCTATGGTATAACTGGACATTTCTTCCTTTCAAATTGCATAATGAAGGTAGTATTAAAAAGGCATTCTTCCAGATACTATCATATGAATGCGAGTGTCCCTCAAGGCTCTATTCTGGGCCCTATGTATTTTCTGATTTTCATCAACAATCTCCCTGGTATAATCATATCCCAAGTAGGCATTTACACTGACGGCACCACCATTTACTCCCACCTCCATAATAAATCTGCTGATGCTGACAAACCAAACCTCATTGCTGATCTTGAAAAGAACCTCCAATCTGTGATGGACTGCATTACGAAGAAATGACTCATAAATTTTAATGCTTCCAAAATGAAGCTGCTATCCTTTAACCACCATAGGCAATCGCTTCTACTCTCATCCGCATAAATCATGCTAGTCTTCCTGAAAGCAAAACAATGTACTTCCTCAACATAACACTCTCAGTCGACCTCTAGTGAAATGACTACATTGAATCCATAGCTAAATATGCTGCTCGGAAGGTCAATTTAAAGTAGTGACTCCAGATGTGAATGCTCAGGTTACTGGTCAAAGATTACCCAGCCACTGCTTACACAGCAACTGGGTACAAAGCTTGTCAAATCTACCCAACTGCCACCAAGTATGAATGCTGCAGGCAGCCAGCAAGTAGGAAGTGAATATCTGAGAACAGATTCTACACTTGAGATTTACTCTACCCCCCACACTGGAGCAAGTTGTGATACAAGGTCAGTTTTTAACTTGGTGAACTGAGCACATACACTCTGGCCATTGGTCAAAGATTACCCAGCTTACGCGGTAACTGGGTACAAAGCTGGTCAAAAGCTGGTCTTAGCTGGTCATTGCTTCCCTGCCGGCAAGTTGGAAGTGAGCATCTGAAAACAGATACTACACCTGATATTTGCCCTACTCCCCCACTGGAGCAAGTTGTGACACAAGGTGAGTTTTTATGTGGGAAACCTGAGCACTTATGCTCAGGCCATTGGTCAAAGATTACCCAGACCTCGCTGATGCAGTAACTGGGTACAAAGCTGGTCTTAGCTGATCAAAGCTGGTCAAAAGCTAGTCTTAGCTGGTCATTGCTTCCAGGTGGCGAGAACAGATACTACACTTTTGATTTACCCTACTCCCCTACTGGAGTGAATTGTGACACAAGGTCAGTTTTTAACGTGGGGAACCTGAGCGTATATGCTCAGGCCATTGGTCAAAGATTACCCAGCCCCCCACTTATGCGGTAACTGGGTATACTTTGATCCTGCCTGCCAACCTAAGGAGGAAAACATCAGTGAAAATGACACTAATAATAAGGGTTCAGTAATCTCCTGGCTGCTGATTTTTGCATGTGAGCTCAAGGTCACTCTTTTGTTAAAAGAAAAAATCATGACAATCAGGAGCTGTAGGCTGCAACAAATATGAGGGACAGTTTGGTAAAATTCTAGGGATTGCATCTACATGAAGAATTGGTTTCTTAAGGCTAACAATAGTTGTGTTACCAGTTTTCTTACCAAATGCTGATGTCTTCAGGTTGAAAATGCAGTTCACATGCTTAAAAAAAATGAGTTAAAAAGCAATTACCTTCTATTTTCAAACGCTTGTCAAAATTTAAGATATCAAAAAAAACAAAAAAACTACAATAACATGAGGGAAAGTTCCAGATGTATTGGGGCAAAAATTTGATTTAAAAAATACTGTGCAAATTTTTATCAAAACTTTCATTAGATTGATAAAATAATGAGTTCTGTAGGTTTTCAAAAATTCAGTGACAAAATTCAAAACCATTTAGAAATACTAAATACATTAGCAAAATCATATGTAAACTTAAGCAAATTTTAAGTTTACATATGCATGTTTGTGGTCTTTTTTATAGAAATATTTTTTCACAAATAAAAAATTCAAACATTTGTTTTTAAATATTTGTTAGAAATTATTATAAAAATTTTTTAATTGTATAGAGAATTTTATTAAAAAAAAGATGAGTTTAAATTTTATTCACAGAATTCAATAAATCTTTTAACAATGGAAGCCACCTCATTACTTTGTTTCAATATATCATGAATTATAAAGTCATGAAGTGAATTTAATCATTAAGTTTTAATGCCTTTTAAGAATAATATAAAAGAAATTACTTTGCTATTTTTGACTGGTGCAAAATTTTCTCCTTCTGGAGATGAAAATACATTCACTTTTAGTCCCTTTTTATAATTTCTTTTGCATTTTGGGACAACACAACTAAATGGAAATCTTTTTGTAAAATATTTCAGTGAAAAATTTTACAAGACAAATAAAAAATCAAACCAAGTCAAAAAAGCAGTAGTATTTCTCTGAGTTTATACTACATACAGTGATATCATCAAATAAACCTTCCCCCTCGAACAGGCTTTCTATCTTGGTGGTGTTGCCTGTAGACAGGTATCAAGAGTGCATGGCTCAATATCTTTCCAGTGAGCTTCTTATCCCTTGTGAAACTGACACCATATTAATTTGCTGGGTTTTTCTAAGATAGTGTCCTACATGATTTTAGGCTACCTATCCCATGACTTCTGGTCTGTTAATGTATATTGGTTTAGATATCTTATCAGCAACTAATATAGACTTATATCTAAGTTTAATCAGATTGGACTTCTTCAATGAATAATTTGAAACTTTTATAGGAAACAATGATTATTTCCAATACAGTTCATTTTGCATTTCTTTTTTACACATCTTGTAAATTATATATTTCCTGTTTTTATTTGTTATTAACTGTTTTTGTACTTGTACATTTTTATGAACAAACTCTAGGAACCTGTTTTATGTCTGCTTGAATTTATAGAAGAAAATGGTTAAAATTTTTAAGCTAATTCCATAATACTTGTTTTAAGCTTAGTGAAGATTGCTCAAATTGACTTTGTATCAATTAATCCTTGAATGGATTATTTTCATTATAAACATTTTATATAATATTCTTTTCAGAACATCAAACTTTTCTAAAATAACATTTGATTTTGAACTAAGCTAAAATATTTTGGGCATTTTTTAACATTTTAGAGCAAGAATGATCCTATAAAGAATTTCTTAGAGTAACAGTGTTACAATCTTCAATTGCTAATGAGGATTTTAGCTCTATAAATCATGTGCGTATGTGTAACACTATTCTACCTCTAGGAATAAAATCTGTTAAATTATGACTGTTCCACATATTAAGAGTGTTATGTAGTTTCTGTACATTTATAGAAACAATTGAGTAAAAGAAAATAAAACATATGTCCATTTCTAAAATTAAATATTGGATATAAAATATTCAAGAGAAAATTTCCATGTGATTTTTCTCATAATGCCTGATCACTCACAAAAATAATTATATAATAATATTATAATTTTAATTACATTTTTCTGTATCATTTTGACTTTTCATGTTTTTATTGAAATTTTATAAAATTTGTGTATACCTTTTGTTGATGCATTGTTAACAGCCGTAGTATTCTGTTCAGTATTTATTTCTGTTGTTACATTTTAAACATATATAAGTGTGTGCATGTGTATGTATATATATATATATATATTGATGTTTAGATGAAAACAAATGCAGCCACTAAGATACAAGCTGGTTTTCGAGGCCATCTAACTCGAAAAAAGCTCAAGACAATGAAGGTAAAATAATTTTTTGGTGTACCCCATGCTAAGTGGCTTTTCCCTTATTAAATGCCATTTTTGCTTGGCTATAATGATTTTGTATGTGTGTGTGTGTGCATACGTGCATGCACATATACCACTTAACCTCCACATGTTCTTACTAAAGACATGCTGCAAACAGCTGCTTACTTAGTGTGTGTTCACTTTAGAATGACTCTTTTTTAGCAAAATAATTCTTTTACAACTATTTAGATATGTTTCCAGTAGGATTACCACATATTCTATCATCCATTTTAAAATTTCTATCTTCTCGATCTGGCTCTTCCCTGCGTGCGTTTTGGTATATTTTCACAAAAAATATTTTTTTAAGCTGAAAAATTATTATTAAAAGATATCACAATTCAGCTTTTTTAATTAACTGATACCACTCAACACTAATGCCTTTTCCTGCTTGCTGGTGTATCCATATGCATTCACAGTAAATATTAACATCGTTATTTTATCATGCTTTTAACATCTTAGATTTTGCATGGTGTTGTAGATATTTCATATCATTTAAAGTTTGCTGCTGATAAGTTTTAAAAACAGATCATCACCTGCTTATTTGCTTTACTCAAGTTTTCTGAAAATCTTGTCAGTTAACAATTTTCCTAACAATATTTAAAAATCCTTTTGTAGCAAAATTCTTTACATCACATAAAAGAGGTAAAATGTATTATCAAGTGAGAATTGAAATGACAAGGGGAAATGTTTTGTTTTAAAGTGTGAATAATTTAGTCCTTTGACCTTTTTCAGGCTACATAATTTGATTCAGAAAGTGTACCAGATAAAGAGTCATTGCACAAAAAGTAAGAGATTGTAAATTACATCAGAAATATAATTCTTGGCTACATGAAATATTTATAAATCACTGATTTTAACACAATAACAATTATAGAAATAGAATGTTTATTTGTGCAAACAAGTTGTATTAAAATACCAATGAAACTAAAAATTTTAAAATCATAATCCAGATCATATTAAAATAGTAGTACTCTTCCATCATCATCATTATCTATTTTTAAGAAAAAAAGTTAAATAATTGCAAAGGTCAAAATTCAAATAAAATAATCTGATAGAATGAAACTTAGGTTGTTATAATAATTCCATTAAAAGTACTGTCTTCTGTGTTTTATAATAAAGACAAAAGGAAAGTAGAGAAATTTCCAGTAATAAATAGTGACATCAAAAAAATAAGATAAATAAAATATTAAGAAATTAAATTAAAAAAGAAGCAAATTTTTGTGATGTTCAATATTCATATTTGCTAGTCCCTCACAATGACTACTCACAAATTCCATCTTCCTTATAATTACTCAGATTTATAACTCAGTTGTAAAGATTGAAGAGTTTCGGTTAGTTTCACAGAAACTTACTAGCTCTCTGTGAAACTAACCTCAATTTTTCACTCTCTACTACAGAATTTTCCGTTCATGACTATCTTACTCTCTATCAAAAGGACCTTCTGTGTGAGCTTGATGTTTATCTTGTTCATGAAAATCTCCCAGTAGCAAAGAATGGTAATAACAGTAGAACAGTGAGAGGCTGAAGGTATTGAATTTTACAAGCCAACTCTTCCCCCATTGAGCTATGCAAGCAAGGCCAGAGGAGAGATCAGCTGTTTGATTCTGGTCATCTATATGTTGTGATGGGGGATTAGTACTCAATAGCATTCTTGTAAATTGGGCATACAGCTGACACCTCATTTGAGAAACATTTCTCATTTAGGAAGCAGTCAACAATTTTGTCAAAATTGGGGATAGCTCTGAGCTAATGTTCTTAAGAAAAACTACAGAAATTTTATCTGAAGCAGTAACATTTATACAGTCAAATCATTTTATGTCTGGAAACTTCCTGAAATATGGAAAAGTTTGTGTTCTGTGAGAGGGGATAAGTTAGATAGATGATGACCCTTATCATCTAGCATGAAGTTAGAAGTAAAGTTTATTGCAAAGATTTTTGCCTCATCTGATGCAAATGGATAACTTTGGGTCTATTTATGATAGAAAGCACTTGCGATTTGACTCTGCTGAGAATCTTATTTGTAAATTTCTATAATTCATAGGATCCAAGTTTCTTGTCTTCGACTTTAGCATGAACAACTTGTGTATAGCTGGTTGCAAAATTTTATAAAACATTCTTGCACTGATTGTGAACAGTTCTGAAAGCAGTAAGTGTTCTGCTGCATTACTCCTGATAGAGATGGCAATAAAGTTTAGTAATGTAATTAGGACTGGTTATTCAGCCTTTGTTGATACTTTTTGTGAAATATGAAACTTTCCATGCCTGAAAGGGCCTATTCTGAAATGGCTGAAAGCTGTTTTGGTGGCTCTATTCCTGAAAAATGCTGAGAGAAGTGCTTCAGCAATATTTTGTGTATTTACAGATTGTCCTGTGGAATGAAATATCAGAAAAAAAATCTTTGGTTTGGCATCAAATTGCCCAAGGGTAATAACACAACAGAACATTTGTCAGGAGAGGAGGTGAGAAAGATGTTTAGGAGGTTAACATTATGTTAACCTCCTAAACATCTTTCACACCTCCTCTCCTGCCCATTTATATCAAAAACATAAGTAGGCTTATTCACAATCCTTGTTTATTATAGAGTTAGATTATGTCCTCTGTTACTTTCATATTTTTAGACTCTGAATAATTAACAATATGATATAATGTTTTGATAACATGAACCAAAATATACAACTATATATCTCAGATATTTAAAATTTTATCTTATTGGTGTAATTTTATTAGTTTTGGCAATAATTAAACTGTTACTTCAATAGGTCATTTTTTTCAAATAAAAGTAATAAAATAAAAGAGATATATTCCTTGCAATATGTCCTCTATCTATATCACATGTATTGTGATTCATAAGTCTCTATTTTAAATCCTTATATAGTTTTTCATATTATATAATATGGCTACAGCTTAAAAGAAACTTAATCATATTACCTATTTGAGAATATTCCATTATTCCAAGATATTCTCAGTAATATTACTTAAAATATGAGACAAAAAGGACACATTTAAATTATCAGTTTAGATCAGTTTTGGCCTGTATAGTTTACTACAGGAGTTGATGTTTAGTAAACTATTTAAACATAGTTAATATTTTTCATTCAAGCTTCATAAGAAGCAATCTTATTTTAATTGCTATTTTATTTCATTTTCATTATCTTTTATAAATATTTTACTTCCTCAGCATAAAACAATAAAATAAAGATATATATATACTTATATATTTTATGCATAAAATATTGACATTTATCCATTTTAGTAGAGATATTTTATTAGTCATAAATTATTATTTCTCCTTTTTGCAATATGATATTAAAATATAGTCAGTTTTTACTCATCTATACCTATTATGAAACTCCTCTACAATCATTCCAAGATTGTATACTCATTCAAAGAAAGTAGTGTTCATGAGGATATATGAAATGTGATTTTTTTATCATTTGTAAAAAGTTTTTCTTATGCCTAAAAAGACCTGATTTCATTAAAGAAAGGATATATACACAAAAAATTATAAGGTTATTTAACCCTGAGAAATGGTTTAAAAGCCTCATACTAATGTAATATAACCATTCCAAGCTTCTTTTCGGATTTCTGAACTATAAAACTTTCATCATTTTTTTCACTTTCTCATTTTTCAAAGACTGCATTAAAAAATTGATATAAAATAAGCAAATAAACACCATTTCAGATTTGACATTTAATAAAGGCATAATTGGCAGTTTTTCAATTTACAATAAAAATGCAAGAAAGCTGCCAACTACTTAACTATGTTCATAATCCAGGATCACTGTTATATCAAACTTTGAGAAAGGCTATATTATTAATCAATCCAAAGGTTGACTGACCCAACATCAAAATAGTATTGAAACTTTAGAAAGTGAAAATGTAGTATCTCATTTTGAACTAAAAAAAATTGTCTTTGTAGTAGGAAAGAAGAAATTGAAAAAATTTCTATTGCAAGGTGGCAGATATAGCAGAGCATGTCAAAATTAACTCAAGAATAGTAAGAGTATTATATGAGTTATTAAAGAATATCCAAAAGAAAGCCACTCAGCCATTGAACACCAGGAAAGAAAACAATTGGTAATTGAGATCGTGAATAAGCCCTTGAAATTTTAGCACAGTCAAAATTTCAGATTAGCCTTCATCTGTTCACTTTTCAAACAATAGATGAATATACATCTGGAGAGTGGATAACCAAGAATTTTATTTGAATCATTTTTCATTTACTGTCAAAAAAGGTAGATTTTTTTTTTTTTTTTGTTAGGGAAGCAATTTTGAGCACTGTAATCTTCAATCTTTTTGGATTTATAAGAAAGTAAATGAATGCGATACTTACTTTTAATAGTGTCCAGTATGTATGATTAAACATGAATTTTAACAGCATTGTTTACTGCTGTAGGACTATTTATAGGTTTTATTTTATACATTTGAACCCTCTTCTAGTGTTACTTTCAAGTAATTTTTGGGGAAGTAATTTAAAATGTTCATCAGCTATGTTCTGTTTTCTTTTATACATGTCTTATATATAGTATAATCCTGACTGATTTATGGAACTGTAATTCCAGTTCAGTATGTGTTGACCATGATTGACCCGTATATTCTTTTTTATTCTTGTGTGCAATCAGTTTAAATCTCTGCTTCCACAATGAGGCTCTTCTCCAATATGACTTTGCACAAAAGCAAGACAAAGCTCAAGGCTCATCCACTACTTGACTATACCTTCATTCATACACTTAACCCTCCTCTAAATTAGAAATGGTAGGAGGTAATGTCATGGTAGCAATGAGAGTACCTAACATTTTTCCCTTTTTAGCAAAGTACTCTGCCTTTAATTATCCAACACATTTTCCCCAATATTTATTCTTTGATAATTATTTGAACAAAAACAGCACCTCTTTCATACCATACAGAAAAAGGCTCTAGAAAGGTCTTAAATGAAGTTATCTATTTCCATATCCATTCTCATATCAGTTTCCTGGATTTTTTTTTTATATAATAATTTCACCTCAAGCAAGGCAGTACTGCCACTGGTGCACAGGTGGTTACATAACAGGATCTTGACGAGAAAGAGGAACAGGTCATGGGGGTATCAGAGAATGGGTAAGAGAAGGATAGGAACACTGATGTGATAAGAGCTGCATGAAAGTAGAGTGAAAAGGGAGAAAAACAAATTCGGTGTTTGGTAGAGTAAAAACTTATATATTTGCTAATGTCAATACCAGAAAATTAATTTGGATAATAAAATATTCCTGAATGGTTTAGATCAGGGTTTTTCAAACTGGTGTGTTGTGACACTTTATTATAATTAATTACCCATTCTTTCTTTAATTATCAAGTAAATTGTACTTAAATTATTTATTTTTATATACATTTTAAATTATATATTTGTCTAGCTAACAAAACTTAAATTATATATTTGTCTAGCTAACAAAAAGCAAATAATAATCTAGAATTATATTCAATTTCCAAACTTTTGCATTGGAAAAAAACGCTTTTAAAAATACATAACAAATGTATTTTTAAAAGTGTTTTTGCCAATGCAAAAGTTTGGAAATTGAATATAATTCTAGATTATTATTTGCTTTTGTCATTCCTCTATATACAGTTTTTTTTTTTTTTGAGGGAGGGGGCTCTTAAATTACAGCTAAATAACATTTTATTGTAAAATTTACATAGTTGTATTTCTAGTACTAGTCTAGGAATTCATGCACTTATATCATTACCATCATCACTTTGATTTTTAAAATAGATAAATCCCAAATCGCAACATATTTGTAGTGAATTGATATTATTTGTTTCCAGAATATTTATTTCAAATTATAAATGTTACTGTTTTCTCCTGCTAAATCTTCATAACAATCTTTAATGCCTGTTGCTTTTTTTGTTATACTTTTGTTTAGTATTTATTTCAAATTTAACAAAATTACATACAGAGTTCATTTAGTTTTAGTTTATTTAAAATAAATTGTTCTCTGTAGTGAGATATGCAAAATGGACTTAACCCTATTTTGCATAAAGTCAAACAACTACAAATAAATCATTGATCAGTTGACACAAGGACAAATAAAAGAGCTGAATGAAACAATAATACAGTATATACATAAGTTATGAGAAGATTCCAGATTTTGCAAGTTTGTAAAACTTGCCATGGGAGAAATTACCATAGAAAACAAATTATTGCAGTTGAGATTAATGGAAGGTATGTTTGATACTTCATATAAATACAAAATTTCAGAACAATTACAATTGAATAAACTATCCTGAGATGCTTGTGTAGAGTTTCTGTAACAATTAGAATTAATTGATAAATTCAATACATCTCGGAGCAATGCTGAATCACACAGCATATCAAAATACCTTATATGATGCAAGTACTGAAATAAAGAGCATGAATAAATGTCCAGAACAAATATGCAGGAATTGTGAAAAGAAAGATCATTTCTAGTCTGTTTGCAAATATAAAAAAAAAATAAAAGTTGGAAAATTTAAACTCCTCCTCAGGAAAATACAGATGCATATGTGATACAAGGTCCTAAAGAGAAAAGTTCCAGAGAAAAAATTAAATGGTGTAACTTTTCCTATGCAAGTAGATACTGGGAGTGACATCACCCAAATCCTAATAAATTTCAAGGAATTAATGGGCAAATCTAAATTAAAGAAATGTTATGTGAAACTAAGACAGATCGATGACTCTTTCATTAAAATGTTTCGAGAGAACTTTTGAGACCAACAGTCAGTCAGTCAAGTGCCATACGTGATACACGCTTGAGCAATCATGTCTTGAAAGAGACATGACTGACTGGGCAGAAAATTATGCCATAGTAGGTTGCCATTGCTTTCTGTGGTAGACTGGTTGCCAGCCAAGGCTATAGAACTCAATCTGTCCTGTTATTTAACCCTGGAAGGAATAGACTGGAAGGAATAGACTGATTAATACCTTTCCCAAGGGTATTTGTGCGTAAGTGAATGCAAGGAATTCAACTGGAACGATTTCTCGTTCCAAGTTGATATCAACTGTACCACAATGCACACCCTGAGAACAACAACTGCTCTGAAATTACTCCCATTACATGAAAAAATCATGCACTCATGAAAATAGACATCTGAAAAGTTGATACAGCAAAATTAATAAATAGTGTGAAGTCAGAAAGAACTGACACAAGTATGTTAAAAGAGTAAAATTTGAGCATTCAATTAAAGAAAATAATCACCCCTCTTACTTTGAATCTTGCAGACTATCCATTCACATTTTACCTCTGGTACTTGCAAGACTAAAAACAATGTCGGTGCAAAGAACTTTAGAGTATGCTCTCCCTGGTGGTAATAATTGAGTCTCCAGTGTTGTCTTATGAAAATTGGATAGAGATTTAAGTATATATAGGGATTACAAAATAGGTAAACCACAAAATATGCTCCAATTCATTCCTTAGGTAGAAAGTTTCTGCTGAAATCTGACCATAAACTTTTACTATTTATTTTTAACCCTGGAAAGTGTTACCTAAAGTCACATTTTCTAGAATTTTAAGATGGGTCATTTATGAAAAAGATGGGCCATTTATATTTTTTTCATTGCATTTGACTTGGACATTGAATATGTGAAAAGAAAAATTATTCTACATGCTAATGCTTTATCAAGATTAAAATTCAAGAACGAATGATTAGAAAGATATAACAATTCAGAAGATAAAATATTGTACTTGATTGAAATTGATGTCTTACCCCTAAATCGCTTTACATTTGAAATCTTACAGAATGCTGTATTTAGCAAAATTGAATAAAAAGAAACAAATAGAGTGATTGTTGTGGCAGAGGGACCCTATTAAGAGATAAGGTACAAGTTAACTATAGTCAAGGGTCTTATATGCAATAGAGATATTTTAATACCACCAAAGAGATTAAAAAAAGACATAATAAAAAATGCACATGATGATGTGCATTGTGGAATAACAGCAACACAGAGACAATTCAAATTAGAAGTGAGATGGCTTAGGTATTTGCATTATTTATGAAAATGCCTCAAATGTATGGAAATAAAAAACTTTAGGTTAACCAAGATATACTCAATGCCTAAAGAAAAAAGGATCATGTGCATGTTAAAGGCATAGGACTATTTTTGGTCAACTAATGGTAAAGCAAATATTACAAGTAATATTTTCCAGAAATCAAGTGCCAAAAATGTTAATTTTTGACAATGCACCAGAATTTTGTTTTGAAAATTTGTGTTTGTGTTTAAAACAAATTGGATGCCTCCCTAATAAAACACCACCATACTATCCTCAATCAAATGAAATTGCTGAAAGAATGGCATAGATGGTGAAAATGGGGTTGAAGGCATTTTCCCCATCCAGACACAATATATATAGCTACATACTTGCCTAAACTATTCCTAAGTTATAAAAATATTCCCCATTCAGGTAGAGTGCAAAGTCCCTCTGCATTGATAAGAAGACAAATAAGATTTCTTATACCAATATCCTATTCAACAAATAAAACAATGTTGGAAAAAAGGACAGCGAATCAAATCCTGAAAAATCAAACTTGATTGTACAAAAAGGACATAATACAGCTATAATAACAACAAATGAATAGAATTTACTGACTCACTTTGACCAAATGAGAATTAGAATTGACAATGAAGAATTCAAGATGGAAGGATAAAAAATGAGGAGGAACGTGACAGGGAGGAAAGGATGAGTGCTTCTGATGGTGAAAGTGAACACTGTAGGAAAAAAAAATGGAGGATAGTTCACACACATCTGACATGGAGTCAGAAGTTCCAAATGAAGATGAGTTCAGACCTAGATTCCCAATAAAATGAAGCATACACAGAGAGAGAGAGAGAGAGAGAGAGAGAGAGAGATCTCAAACTATAGTTAGGAGAAGTCAAAGATCAACAAAGGATATAAAACCTTCATTTTTGAGAGGTGCACTGAGACACACAAGATGGACATACCCTATTTTGCATAAAGTCAAATGACTACAAATAAGTCAGTTGTCAGTTGTCATGGGGTCAATTACTTCTATGTTACAGACTAGAAGACAACACAACATTCTCAAACTGACAAGGAAGATATTTTGTAAATATAAAAAGTTATTTCACAGGAAAATTTTATAAAAATCACATGATTAAATTATTAAAATTAAAATGCTTATTAACTTATTCATAATTAGTTTCATGTAATTATATCTTTCAAGATTTTTAAAGAGAAAATAGGATAATTTAGATATTAATAAATCACATTTTTCATCTCTTTCTGTCAGTAACTATTTTCCATACTTTTCTTTTTCTCTTCCTTTCCTTTGTCTTCTCTTCTATTTCTGTAACTTTCATCTGTCTGGATATTTTCCTACATTTCATTTCTACAGTTATTTTTCCTTCTTCTTCATAGATTTTAATTCAGCCTAGTTAAACCATCCGCATATGTAGTTTGTAGATTAAGCATGGCCTGTTATTTTATAACTCTGATTGTCTAAGTTTGAAATTAATATATAAAGTAACTTTCTGGCTAAACTTTATTTTTATCTTGTATATTGAAGTAATGAAAAGTTAATGCATGACAAAATAATTAGTCATATATTGTTTACATATTTTGATACAATTATCAAATTTTATAAAGATTCATGATTTAACTTTATTTTGCAATTTGCAAAGAAAATTTAAAAAATAAAAGGTTTCATATACATTGCAGTATATATTATGGTAATGGTTGACATCACAAATAAATACTGATTATTATTATTATATCAATACTTAATCCAATTTATTTAAATGATAATCATCTATTTAAAAAGTAAAAGCTCTTAAGTAAACTACAAGTAAAGATAAATACAAAGTGATATACATCTATTCTTATTCAAGTATGTTTTTATAAGGAATTAGAACTTGTTTGTCCTTATTATCAGGAAGGGGATGATCAAGCAAGTCATTCTCAGCCGTTGCACCATCAACATGAACAGATGCACCGTAACCAACAACATATCCATCACATTCACAATATGCCTAATCTCAGCACTCACCAGCTACTGAATCCTCGAGATGAGAACAATAAAAAGAGCCGTGGCACTGATATACACAGGGCAGCCACAAAGATCCAGGCTCAGTTCCGTGGGTTTCAGGCTCGTCAGCAAATGAAAGTAATGATAGTTAAGGCTAAGGCTGAGAAAGCCCTTCCCTCTGTTGATCCTGAAGATCCTCGAGTGCATGAAGCTGCCACCAAAATTCAAGCTATGATTCGAGGCCGCAAAGCTCGCAAGGAAATCAAAGTTCTGAGGCTACAGAACAAACATGGCCATGGCAGACATCATGGATATGGACAGGCTCACCACACTAAATCTTCAAAGTCACGTAACAAGGACATAAGCAGGGTAGGCAGGCATGAACCTGAGTTATGATACTTTGGCTTTGCTGTTCTCTGCCATAAACTTACCCAAATAGAAAACTTTTTGTTGTAGAATTATTTTAAATTTATCCCATTGCTGGGGTATATGTCTTTTCTTTTTGTACCTCTTCTGCTTCTAAATTTATTTTATTGTTCTTTCTTTTTTCTTCTATTATGATCTTTTGAGTGGCTTCTATCCCAATGTGAATGAATTTGCCTTCTCTACTTGCTAGAGTAACAATGAAAAATGTGTGGATTTTACCATTTAAAAAATATTAATTTATATTTTCTTCAATTTGTTTTGGTTTTTAATAGTTCTAATTTTTGTATAGACATTTCTCTTCACTTTTTTATGTATATTATTTGCTTTTTCATTGAAGTGATTGAGTAAAGTAGATGTTTTGTGGGGAAAAGTGCAAATACATACCTACATATACATCTCCAAAAATATGAACTTTTACAACTTTTAGTTGCTTCCAGGCCATTTTTCTAAGACATTTTTGGCCTTGTTTGCAAGAAGGAGAAATGTGTTTATTTCTACTTGTGTTACTGCCCTGAATTATTGTTTCTTGCTATTCTTATAATTGTTCATGAAAAACAACATCACGTTAAATGACTTACTGGTTGTTTCTTTGTAATCTAAATAAAAGTTTATGCTTTAAATGTGAAAACGTCACTAACCTACAATTAAACAATATTATCTTTTTAATCCGGTGAGATGAATAAAAAATGCCCTTGTATTTACTAATAATTTTTATCATACATACCTGTGATACTAATAAATGAAAACTCTCTAAATTTGGAAATCCATTTAAATTACTCACAAAATAAAGAAATTTAAAATCTCGTGTTTGGATTACTGTTGTCACTATATTAATAAAAAAGGTGAAAAACCTTTTGAGTTACTAAATATTAATCCTATTTTGCCACTTTATCAATATTCAAACACTATCATATTGCCAAAAGTTATTTTAATATTTACCATTATATAGTTGTTAAAGTAACCTTATGAATCAAAAAACACATTATCAAAGTTTTAAGATACAAGTAGTAAATAATTATAAGTGTCTTCTGGTATCATAAAAAAAGGCAACTTAATAAAATAGTTTTGGTAACATAATCAAAATTATATGACTCCCTCTTTAATATTTTATTATATCTTCCACCATTATTTTAATTTCGTCATTTGAAGTGATTAGATGTTTTTAAAAGACTAATACTGTCAATAAAATTGTCATAATATACTACTGTATGAATCTAATATAGACCAATTATTCTTTATTATGTTCTTTTTTTCTAAGGCATATTACAGAAAGGAATAAATATTTAAACTATATTATTTTTTAGATTTTTGTGAAGTAATCATATGAACGTTTACAAATTTATGGAATAGAGGAAACCAGGGCTGCTTACTACATACATGGAATGTAGTAAGCAGCCCTATTACTATTGAATGGCCTGCTTTAATTTTTTTTTCACCACTTGATGGTATAATTATTAGCCATGATTGTTTAATCAGAAAAGTTGCCACTATTTTTCTTTTGAGTCACATATGTTGTAAGCATCAAAGGTTTTGCATGAAAAAAGTGTTTTCACTTCGGTAAGTAATTTATTCAATTTGGCAAAAATATTCTTAGTACATACTATCATGTGCCATTCTTAGTAGTTAAGATTATATTTACGAGATATGGCAATGAAGATATATATTTATATCTAATATAATTATTTGCTACATTTTAAATTTCTTCTGTCAGAACTTTTGCTTCAAATACTGTGGTGAACTTGGAGGTTAAATTTAAAACTTCAAGTTTACCATAAAGAATTGTCTTATAGAACAATAGCTTAGTGGATTAAAGTGTTGGTTTGAGAATTTGGTGATATAGTAATTATGACTCCAATCCCTAGGCCAGGCAGTGTGTACTTGTAATCAGAGGAAATGGTTGAGTAATAACAGTAATAAAAATAAGAAATAGATGAGATATCCCTAGATATAGACAATAAAACAAGTCAGTCTATCCACATAGCTTAAGGGCTCAGTTCAAAATTCTCTGTAGGTTACCCAGATCAATATAGCCCTGATGGAGGTTGGAGAGCACAACACTGTGATAACAACAACAAAGATGAAGATAATAGTCCAAATGTAAATAGAGTAAATAATGATAACTCTTTGTCCCAAAAATTCAGACAGAAACTGTACCTATTTTGAAAAAGAACCAGTGATGGATTTTTATATCATTGACAAGAATATGGCAGATTTCATTTTTTAGTTTGAAATATCTTTCTAGTAATAAAAAAATCATATATTTACTGATGTTGATTAACAACTTTATTGATTTCTGCATAATAATCAAAATTTGCATATTTTTGTCAAAATTTGCAAGAAGTTAAAGGGTTTTATAGAAAAAGAATTCTAAGCATCTCAGATAATTCCAAAAATGGGACAGGCTTGCCTCCCAGAGAGTAAAATACTATGCCTCCTTGGCCTTACACTTTCAGCGGACCTCAAATGGAATGACTATATTGAATCCATTGCCAAATCTGCCGCTATGAAAGTTGGCTCTCTGTGCAGGGCCCGGAAGTTTTCCCACCTGAATCTATTCTGCACATATACAAATCTACTATCCACCCGTGTATTGAATATTGCTGCCATATCTGGTCGGGTGCCCCTGCTGCTCTCCTTGGGCTTCTTGACAAAATACAAAGGCGGATCTGTAACGTGGTTGATACTGACTTGGCAGACTGGCTGCAACCACTCTCTCACCAGCATGATGTGGCTTCACTGTGCCTCTTCTACAAGTACTTTCATGGCTTCTGCTCCGATGAACTTAGAGCACTGGTGCCGCCTAAGCACGAATTTACACGAGATACTAGATTAGCAACTAGGTCCCACCCTTTTACAGTTAAGCAGATAAGATGTAACCGTAAATTCTACTCCAACAGCTTCTTTTCTCGTGCTTCCCGCCTGTGGAACTCCCTTCCATAAGTCTGCTTTCCCGACAGCTACAATCTCCAGGTGTTTAAATGTAGGGTCAATAGACACCTCCTATCACACTAACTCCCAATTATTCTCAGAACACTCTCATCTACCCAAACCTCATTCTTGGTATCCTTACCCGCCTATCACCCACCCTCTGGCATTTCCTATATTTAACCATTCTCGGTATCCCTACCCAACTATCACCCACCCTCTGACATTTCCTATATTTAATCATCCTTTCTCCACTCAATGTAGCCCCCTGTGCAGTAGTGGCAGTGACATGCCTTGCTCGGGGCGAAACGCTTATAAAAAAAAAAAAACAGTTACAAAACTAAAAATAATATTTTACTGAAAGAAGTCAAAGAAAAGCATGATGCTGAAACTCTACTAAGGATGACCAAATTTCATGATATAAAGGTAAGAGTTTACCTGCACCAATTTTTAAATTGCTCCAAAGGTGTGGTGAAAAGCACAGAACTTTCACTGTGTATACTGGAGGAAATTTAAAAGAATAATTCTATCAAAAGCAAAACCTTACAGGCATAAAAAGAATATGCATTAAAAAATGATAGTATTATAGATACCAACACTTATACCATTACTTTTGATGCATCAGAACCACCACAGGAAATAAAAATTGGATATACAGTTTCCAAATGAGAAACATATATTCCAAACCATTAGTATACTTCAACTGCCAAAGATATAGACATGGTAAGAATAAATGTACAAGAAAGTTGGTATATTATAAATATGGGGAGAATTATCCTAACCACATACAGATCACATGCCTAACTGAAAAAAATGCCCTAATTGTAAAAAAATCATATGGCAACTTCCAGTGACTGTGAAACCTGGAAAAAAGAAAAAGATACATTAAAAATAAACACACCAAAAAAAATCCCTTTACTCAGAAGCAAGGGAAAGCATCAAAACAAATTCCAATATGCCATCATATGCAAAAATTACCCAAAGTTACACCTATGAAAATTCAATATCAAACAAATTACATGAAACACAAGAACTAACATTTTTAATTCAAGA
This sequence comes from Ascarosepion bandense, assembly GCA_037127315.1. NCBI lineage: Eukaryota > Metazoa > Mollusca > Cephalopoda > Sepiida > Sepiidae > Ascarosepion > Ascarosepion bandense. The sequence goes on along the minus strand of JBBBDQ010000573.1, from coordinate 844,812 downwards.
ATTTAAAAAAAAAACACATTGAAAAACATTAAAACCAATTGTAAACTTGGAAACAGCCAATTAGCCACATTGTAAATTCAATACAAAATTCAGTGACAACAATTCTCAATGAACCAGAACCAATAGTCTTCTTTATAAACATACTAACACAATAGCAAGACAAACAATTCCCAAATCTTCCTTTAAAATACAAATCAGAACCTTGGTTTACAGCAGAATAAAGAGAAGCAGTTAAAACTAGGAAAAAATGCTAAAGATATTCTTACGCAACCCAACCCCAATCAACCTAAAAAATTATAAGTAAGCTCAAGCAAAAGGCTGTTGTATAATTAACAAACCTGAAAGAAAACTATACCCTGACTAAACAACAAAACCACAATAAATAAAAAATGAGAAATAATAAGTAAAATTAATGGCGAAACATCACAAACTGCAACAGTTTACTTAAACAAAAAAAAATGGAGATAAATGCATTGTAAAAAAGAAATAGCTAACCTAATGACAATAGAATTTCAAAGAAACTACCCAACAAATACTTCTAAATTTAAAAAATATAAAAACATTATTGAACAAAAAAAAACTTAGATTCATTTCAAACAATAAAGAAAAATACAATATTCTCTTTACTATGGTAGAACTAAAGGACTCCATAAACAAAAGTAAAACCTTTGCAACTTGTCCATTTGAAATTTGTTGCCAATTTTTAAAACATTGCCTGAAGAGTCTCTTGTAATACTTCCCCAGATCTTCAATGATATATGGTGTTCAAACAATTGTGACTTGGTTCTGTCATGGTTCCAATTCCTAAACCCAGCAAATTTCCAACTCATTGCACTAACAAGTTGTATTTGCAAGATGATGGGGAGAATGGTAAATGCTTGACTAATATGGTATTTGGAAAGGGACAATCTCTTTTCTAGCTATAAAAGTGGATTCTGGAAAAACCATGAAATCAATTCTCAACTTAGATTGCTAGAATTCTTTATTTGTGATATTTCAAAATCATCCTGTAGTATCAATATTATTTGATCTTGCAAAAGCCTATGATACACATAAAAATATGGTATCCTAAGTCATACACAAGATGGAAATAAAAGGAAGAACAGATATATTCATCCAAAACTTCCTATCAAAGTACAAAATGGAAACACAACATCAGGCACACACAAGTTGGAGTATCTCAAGGCAGCTTTTTATCAGTTACATTAGTTATTCTCAAAAGCAAATAGTATTTATAAAACCATTAATACAGGAACTGAAAAATCCCTATATGTAGATGATCTTTCAATATCATACTCATTACAAAACATGCCTTCCCTTGAAAAATATGTACAAAAATATGTTTAAACAAGATAGAAAAGTGGACAAATGAAAATGGATTCTATTTGTATGTATTTCTGCAAAAAAAACAGCGTACCACCTTGAACAAGAATTAAAATTAAACTAAAGGGACTCCAACAAATAAAATATCTAGGAATCATCCTAGATAGTAAACTTAACTTCAAGGTGCACATTGATTACCTTAAACAAAAATGCCAAAAAGCTTTGAAGCTTCTAAAAATAATATAAAAAACTGAATTAGTTAGCCGACCAAAAAAGTAATCTTCAGAATATATAGGTCACACATCAGATCCAATTAGACTTTGGATGCATTAATTACAGAGTGACATATCAATTCTAACTTAAAAACAACAAATCATACAAAATTAAGGACTGAGATTAAGTCTCAGAGCTTTCCGGATCTCACCTATGCAAAGTTTCTATACACAGTCAATGAACTACCTATATCTGTAAGATGGGAAAACTATCCCTCCAATATGCACTAAAACTAAATCCAATCCAAATAACTTAGCATACCAAAAAAATATGAACTTCAATATATCTAGTTCTATAGAAATAAACCAACAGCCATCCTTTCACTTGGACTTAAAATTAATGAAGCACTAGAACAAATAAAAAAGATCCTGATGATGTAACAATAGTCAGAATAAATAAATTATCTCTATGGACAATCTCCAAAACTCACATAGACCTAACATTGGCACAACAAAAAGAAACAATCAACAAAAGAATGTACAGGGAATGAAGAGACAAATATTTTGACTATAAACCATTTTACACAGATGGATAAAAAATCTTAGATAAAATAAGTGCAGCAGTTACAAACAGACAAATTCATGAACAAATCAGGCTGTCAAAAAATAGATCCATCTATACAGCTGAACTACAAGCCATTAAAAGAAAGTCTAGAAACTTGTCATCATTTAATAAAGCTCAGAATAATAATATTGGCTTGGATTCTTAACCATATACACATCAAGGGGAATCATGAAGTTGACACACTGGCAAAAGAGGCAACAAAAATGATAATGACCAACATCAAACTCCTATACACAGATTATAAAAACGAAATTACACAATACATTAAAAGAAGATGACAAGTCATTTAGAACATATTCCTAAACAATAAACTGTATGAACATCAGTCGACAATAAGAAGAATATAGAGCCATTGGCTGACTGTAGACATGACATAGTGCTCAACAGAATAAAAATTGGAGACACTTACTTGACTCGCAGATTTACATGCTCAAGGCAGAAACTACATCTCACTGTCAAGCATATCTTGATAGGATGCAAGACGCGCAAAAATACATAGCAACTATTACCAAATACCAAATCTTAACATGCTCTTCAAAAATGTACTTAGTGCCCAAATAAAAGGATATTTGAACAAAACAAAATACTTTTAACTTCTATAAAAAATAGAGTTTTGCAACTTAAATTTTAAAATATACCTGAATAAAAAATCCAGTTTCAGCATTAAATGTCCTGCCATATGCTGGTAAAACTAATAAACAGTCAATTAATCCACTCATATAGCTTTTTGCATTTCCAGTAAGATTGTCATTATATTCCTAAAATTTCACTTTTTATTTAAATTCATTTTCTATTAGTTAATACTACTTTCTGGTTTAAGGTTTTATATTTTCAATGATAACAATATACCCATTACATTTGTACCTACTAGTAAGATAACTAACTTGCCCTGCCTCACTGGTGCTGTAGGTTGGTATAGTTTTTCTTAAAGTCTAAATGATAATATAATAACCCATGTTTCAGATTGAAATGACCTATCCATAGTAACTTTTATCCATATTTCAATAGAATTTATAGCTATCTTGTAAAATGTTTTGACTATGATCTTCAGTGATTAGTCCTTGTCTGGATTAATTTTTGCATGATTTCACCCAAAAGGATGAACTTGAATTTTGTATTTCAGGTAATCAATGAAATTATCATTATTTTTCAGCATTGAGAATGAATTTAGCATACATTGCTCAGGTAAATTCTAGCTATTCACTGTACAAATAAAAGCAGTCTGCTTTCTTTCAATAGAAATTCTACTCTTTAATAAAATTTCAAATTAAGTATCTCTTTATAGTTTCTTTGTAAAATTCTGAAGGGTTACATGGAGAATATTTTTTACAACATAAAAGTATTATTAGCTAAATCATTGCTTAGATTAATATAGTTTACAAAACTATATTAAACTATTAGTTTGTAAGCTTTTTTCTGTTATATCAGTTTTTAGCATGAAAAATAAAGCTAAGATAAAAGATATTAATTTTATAGTACAGTGAAAAATCTTTCTTTACTCTGGTTATAAACAAAATGAAGTGATTATTTTCATAAATTCATTAAAAATTTACTGATTTCAGTGTTAATTTCAAAATCTTAAACCACCTAAAATTGTTTTAAGTTGAAAAATGAAATTGCTATATTTTAATAAGATGTCTCAATAAATCACTATGAGAAATTTAATATTTGTCTATACTTCTGAGATGAGATAGTATTTACATTATTTACGTTGTTCAGACTGCTGTCCTCATCTTTATTGCTATGTTTATGATATTTCAGCCATTGTATGCTCCTGCCTTTTTCAGGTACTAGGAATTTTGAACTGAACCCTTTTATTTTGATCACTGTGGTATATCATTCTCATTCCATGCACAATGCCACTTCCAGTAGCCATGTATTTAACTGTTTGGGATGCTAGAGAAAATCATTAGCATCAAAGATTGTAAAATGAGCTATGGTAAAAAAAGGTTACTGTGACATTAGGTTTATAAGTCCCAGAAATTCATACACTAATGTTCTCAAGGACACATGGACCAGAGGATATAGGCATTGGTTAGTTCCAGTGACTAGACCCAACGAGTTGTGAGTTCAATACCAGGTTGCAGCAGTGATGAACAAATAACTTAGAAGATTGAGTTAAATAACTACTTTGCTACTGGAAGTGGCATTGCTCATGGAATGAAAATGATATACTCCAGTGATCAAAATAAAGGGTTCATTTTGAAATTCCTAGTACCTGAATAAGTCTGAAGTGTACAACAGCCAAAATGTTGTAAACATGGCAATAAAGATGAGGACAACAGTCTGAACAATGTAAATAATGAGAAATTTAATAATTTTATTTTTAATAGAACATACTAACAGAAAATTAATGTTACAATACTAGCTTTTAAATTAAGCCTGTTTAGGTCAGAAAAGGATAGAAAAGATACAAATTAGTATAAAGCCAGTGTCCTTTGCTTAGTAACTGAGCAAGATATGTTATAATTATGTTTTGGTTTCTATCCAATAATGTTGGTCAGATACATCTCTCATATATTGCTTCAGTCAGTCAGTTAAGTGCCATATGTGATGCATGCTTGGGCGATCATGTCTCAAAAGAGACATGACTGACTGGACAGAAGATTTTCTCACAGTAGGTTGCCTTTACTTTCTGCAATAGATTGGTTGCCAGTCAAGACTATAAAACTCAATCTGTCCTGTTATTTAACCCATTACTAGAGGGAAGAGATGGATTAATACCTTTACCAAGGATATTTGTGTGTAAGTGAATAGAAGGAATTCAAATGGAATTTGAACTTGGCTCTCTGATTTCTCATTCCAAGCCAATATCCACTGCACCACAATGCACATTGCTTACATAAGGCAAAATATGTCTGTATAAAATGGTATAATTTATATGTTGCTCATCTCCAATAGATAAGTGCAAAAAACATTATAAATTATAACAATAATCTGACTTCTTCATAAAAGTTTATGCTGTAATTTAAATATCTTCTTTTCAGTTTTAATTATTCTTTTAATTTCAAGAGATATTCGACTAAATTGACTGCTAATTTTTGTATCCAAACAATAACTTTGATTGATGTCTGTAAACAAAAAACTTAAACCTTATAATCAAATATTCTAGCTTAATTGAATCTGACTTTGGGGTGAAATCAGCATTGGATTTATAATGAATCGGTGACTCAGAATCAACTGTGGGCCTTTTCTGATTAGTCAGAAAAGATGGTTTATGACCTTGGTATTTTTGGATGGTATTCCAGAAGTATGTGCACAAAACCTGATGAAATGAAAGTCTTTTTTGTTATCTCAAAGCTGGTTAAAATTGGTTCTTACTTAACTCTTATATATGTAAAAAAAATCTAATTTGATTTATTATTACAATGTAGATGTGGTTTAGACAACAGACTAACTACATTTGTAGAATTGTTAATGATGCACACACCCCAAAGTTAAATAACTGAATTTGAGTATTCAAGAAAATGCAAATGTCTATTTTACATACATCATTTACGAACTACAAATATTTTTAGTGTTATATATCACTTGTGTTTGGTATATACTGCTGAAACACAATCACCTTGACAGTAACAACCAACACAAACAATGTATATATAAAAATATCAACTTATTCTGTTTATTCTCTTCAGTGACAGTTGTGTGTAGAGAATAGTCCAAGGAAAGTGCACATACAAGGGAGAGATAGGCTGTAGTTGTCTTTTTTGCATTCTCTTTGAGTCCTCTGGCATCATCTTCTTTTCAACCTGAAAAAACCTGGTCTTATATATAAGTCTAGGTCTATCGAGCTTCACCTAATTATGTCATCTCCTGGCAGGCACACCATTTATTGCATTTGGCCAGTTGTATTTTGACATCTTCCATTGTTTCATTTTTTTACAACTTTGATACGACTGATGGAACACCTGTTTATTTGCCATTGTTTCTGAACACCAAAACCATATTTTTGTTAGTTTACTAAAATATAATTCATTCCTTTCTTCATTGTTTTATATTTCTAGCATTGAACATTGTTTTTGCATTATTTCACATCTGAAAGAAATAATTTAATGTAAATTATATTCTGTCTTTGACACAATACACTTTTTATTTTTCTGCATTCCAGTTTCTCCATTTCCAGTTTCAATCATTCTTTAATTTTTTCTGGCCTTTGACAAAAATAATATTTAATGTAAATTATATTCTATGGATCACAGACTGCATTTTTTCTTTCATTGTTTTATATTTCATGACCTTGAAAACTGATGTCTTTGACACAATATGCTTTTTATTTTTCTGTATTCCAGTTTTGATTGAAATTATCACCTGTTTTCTTTTTTGCCTTTGACAGAAATAATATTTATCTATGGTCAGTTATATTCTGTTGGTCCCCAGAATATGTAACACTAATATGAATGAAAGAAAGAAAAAGATTTATAGAAATTAGGCTCACAACTATATCATGTTAAAACAACACTTTTTGTATGATCACTGCAGTTAAGAAAAGTTAAGAGTCTTGATATTGATTCTGAGTGCTAGGAAACATTGAATTGACAGAATATTTATCTGTGTATAGGAAAATAGCAAACAGTGGCTGTTAGGCATTCAAGTAAAAGAGAGTTGATCATACAGTCTTGAAACAGGCTTTTAGAAAGCAGGAAATGACTTCAATTTCAGCTAATCTTCAATCTGATGCACCACCTGTGGAAGGATCTTCTTATACAAAGCATGAAGTACTAGCCATCTAAAATCTCATGTAGTGTATGTTGGCAGCCATCCACAATGACTACAAGAATTTTATATCACTTTTGTGAGAAATTATATAATTCATCAACAGGTCTGAAGAGATACATGAAAATGCATAAGAACCAGATTAACTGTAAGACTATACATGTCCTTCATCTGTCATATATACATAAAAGCTTGCAGAAATGAAATGAGCCTTTTGAAACACATGTTCCTTGCCACTCAACCCAAAATTGAAGAGATGACATTCTTCTATCAAGAAGTGGCAATCCCTATATATGTATGAATGTTTTCTGCTTAAATATAATCTATCTATCTATCTATCTATCTATCTATCTATCTATCTATCTATCTATCTATCTATCTATCTATCTATCTAAATGTGAATGTATTCATATAGCAGTTCTTATACCTATTGCTTCAATAATAGTAATACCTTATGATATCACCAATTGTTGATTTACTGTCATAATTTAAGATTGTCAGGTCCTTGAAAATACTGTTTCTGTTCAATCTTTAAGCCTCTTAATGTGTCTCTTTTTTTAGATTCGTGCTTTTATTTCTTTATATCAAGTTCAATTTTCTCCAAGTATGCTGGGGTGGGGGGATAAAACTTGACATCCCACTTCAATAAGGAAAATATTTATTCTCATTTCCAGCTTACATTCATGAGCTCAGTCAGTAGTCAGAGTGCTGAGTTAAGGCAAGATGATGTTCTAAATTTACTGTTATTTGCCAAACTTCATGATTATCAAAGAGTAATAATTTTTTAAAAAAAGTATCAATTCACCCCAAGCAATGCAATAATGTCAGTGAGACACAATGGCTACTGGGAGTGAAAAAGAATGAATAAACTTTAGAAGGAACTGGAAACCCAAACAGAAAACAAGGGTTAAACCTCTACTTCTGTTCAAAGACTGTAGAGGTGTGTGGACTGAACAAAGATGAACCTATCTACTTCTATTAAACCTATTATTAAAAGCTGGTAATATTTCTTCCTTTACAAAATATAAATTTATTGGTGGAGTAATCACATCTTTACTACCATTTTTGTATCATTGTAGCCTTGACAAAGATCTCCAACATCAGATTTTGCTTTCATGTATAGCTACTTACAGAATATTCAAAACCAAGTTTTTTAACAGTTGGATCTTTTGCATTCCACAATCTGAGGTCAAGTAGTGTTGGTAGAATGTCATCACCTGCCTTTCTTAGAAAATTAACTATCTTTGTGTTTATCTATTTGCTGTCATACAGTTTGTGTGTATACACATAAATATTTCTTTTATATTATATATATTTTTACAAGTATATCTATATAAAGTAAATATTTATGTATATATGCACATTAAAATATTATTCTTAATAGTTTTAAAATACTGATTTGTATAAAGAAAGAGAAAATGCACTTTTTATCATTCATTTTTCAAAAAAATATTATTAACAAAAAAGTTTAGAAAATTAAGTATATAAAGTGCCAGCTATTTTGAATGTAGGTAGAGTTGGTAAGGCTTGGACTGTTATGATTGGCAGGTTGGTTGACTGAGGTTACGACGGTGATGACAAAATAGGCCTGGAGTGTGACAATGAAGCCATGGATCAGGTTGCTTTATAGTGGGTTGACCAAGATCACAGTGGTGACAATGAGAGAAGCCTGAAGTGGATTAGTGAAGCCATGAATCTGAATTTGCCAATACAGAGGGTGCAAACAAAATGTTTTTTTTGGACATGTTATCGGTATTTGGAGGAAGTTGGGTTTCAAGTTGACTGAAATCCCAGTGGTGATGTCATGAGCCTCTACTATCAACAGTTGGCCTGTTGGCCACATTCTGTAGCTGTCATTCTTTTAAGCTAATTTAGTGTCTCCCAGACTAATCTTATTTTCTTTTGCAGCAGCATTCATGATTGGCTTCTTTTATATTATATTTTAGATTTTTGTGGGTTGGATGTAATGCTTGAAGCCCCTTCACAGAACACAACTTTTTCAGGGGGCTGCTTTCTTAGCACTCATATCTGGACAGCATATACAGTGAATCAGAAAGAGATCTAATTTGCAGTGGAGTATAATACATAATATCTGTGCATAGGTTGTTTTTTTTGTTTTTCTTAAATATATTATTTAATGTGAATTTATAACATGTGATTGAAAAATATGTTGTTTTTTTAAATAAAATAAGTTTTGGAATTAGTTCTCAACTCCCAAACTTACCACAGTATATAATTTTTTTACTGACATTGTTATGCTTTTTTAATAATACAACTAAAACAACTTTTTATAGGAACAAAGAATTATCTAAATAACCATGATGCAAATTTAGTGCATGTTTAGTATTTTGAAATACTTTTTATGCATGTTTACTAACAGCCTGTTGCATGGTTTGTTTTCTCCTTAAATGTCCAGAATGAATGTTCAGAAGAGGAAAATACTACAGGTACTATAGAAGATGCTGAAGGCACAAAAGATGCTGAAGGCACTAAAACTACTGAAGAGGCCACAAATGCTGAAAGCACCAGAGATACTGAAGAGGCTAAAAATGTAGAAGATACTGGAGATGCAGCAGATAATACAAAAGCACAAGAAATACCGGATGAAGAGGTTATAGATATTGACCTCAATGACCCAGAAATGGCATTTGCTGCTAGCAAGATCCAGGCAAGTTTTAGAGGTCATAAAACCAGGAAAGATCTGCTTAGTAAGGTAATAATACTATACTTATTCTTATCCAATTCATTCTTTTTTTTCTTCTGTTCTCATTTTTACTTTGTATACTCTTTTTTTTTGTAGGCTTTTACATATCTTCTTTAATATCATCTGTTGAAACACACTTTTTGAAAAAAAATATACATATCATTATTAAAATCACTTAAAAAAAATATCGCTTTTCTTCCAAATAATTTTTTAATCATTAGCATAAAGCATTGAATAATAAAATCTAAACTTTTACTTCTGCAAACATTTTATTAAAGACATGACAGTATGAGGTTGTTAAGAAAAATCACACTTTAATTACCATGAAATGTTTCAGAAAAAAACAAGGAAAATTGACAGAGAATTCAGTATAAATTCAGTAAGTTTGAAACTTATGATGTCAATAAAAATCTGCATTTTTTTTTAATTACATTATTATATTACAAAACATGTTAAACACAACAAAGATGAATGTGCACATATTAAAGATTAAAGATTCCTCAGAACTTTAAACACTTGTTTCAGCATTAAATGAACCATAAGGAGTTAATATGCCATTAAACAAACAAATCAAATCAAAACTTGTCAATATTAGGGGGTTTAATTTTGTAAGAGATAAATATGAATTAATGAAATTGATTTAGACCAAAACAAAAATTTAGAATAAAACTTTACAAATTCAAATGACCAGATTGATCCACTCAGATAAGAGTTACATTTTGTTGTATATTGAAAAGCATAAATAAAATAAAAATATAATTAATATATATTTTAATTATGTCTAGAATAACCTGTTTTCCTTCCTCAAGTTTAATATTTAGCATAATTTTATTATAAACCATGTTACACCTGAGAACAAAGCTTAACAAAATATTGGTGTTTCAAAAACAAATAAATATAAGGCTATTAAGATAACATGTCAACAGTTTTGTTATAATGACTCAGCAGCAGAAAGTAGACAGTCATACTTACAGGATATTTCCAATTTATTTATGTCCTTGACCTAGACATTTTATTCTTACATACTTTGAATATATTTCAGATATTCTTTTCATGGTTCACTTGTTCTTTGCTAATAAAATCTCCTTTTGGAGGATTCAGTACGTTTTTGACACTTGTTCAAACACAAAATAAACAAACCAATCTTGTTTAATTTTCATAGACAGTTTCTCTTTTAAAATTTGCACACTTTAATCAAAGATTACCAGTTAAAAACAGGAAAGCCTAGTATTTTGATTGAAAATATCACCTCAGTTTCAAAACAAAAATCATACTTTCTGTTATATCTGTTTTATTTTTTTTATTCTGTATAAAGGAAGTAAAAAAAAGATAAAGACCTTACTTTCAAATAACAACAATATTACATTTATATTTTGAGATTACTAATTTTATGTAAATATTTAGATATTTTGTATATTAGTCAAGTATTCTATTAAAAATGGGATAGCATAAAAATATTCAGGTAATTTTTGAATTTTTAAAAATTTGTGTAACATGTTTTTACTTTTATATTTATTATTCTATGATTACTGTTTAACTTTTGTGCAATTTTCAACAATTTGTGTTCTTCTCAGTCAATAACTATATCTTGTTTCTCTTTTGAAATTAGATCTTTCTTATAATCCATGACAGCCTTTATATATCTGATATAAAATAAATATCAATAACTATACCATCTATAATTATACCACAATATATATTTATTTTTAATATAATTAAAAACCTTCAAGTTGCATAATAAAACATCACAATACAAAATAAATTATTGTGTGCAGTTCCTTTGAAAAGTACCTGTAAAACATAATACAGGTTGACCTATGCTTTGTGAATGAAATTGAGTAGACAGAATTATTCATTGATGGTTGTGCTAGCATGAAGTCACAAGTCATCATACCAGATGGTGCACTTTCTCCAACAAACTGTAACTAGGACCCACCCAGAATAGTTGCAGTATAAACTATAGGTAGGCTCTGTGAGTGTTGAACAAATAAAATGTACCTGAGTAGGTATCTGCAACAGGGATGGTGCTAGCTGACCTCACAGACAGATCTATATGGATACCAATGACCAGTCATTATAATGTGAACTTAAATTACTATTAGTGGTTTGCAAAGGAATCATGTTTTTAATAGTACAACAATAGAATTGAAGTTTATACTCTCATCAAATTTACTTTTGATATGTTCTAGTATTCAGTTTATAACCCTACATCTTATTACATTTTCACCATTTAACATTAACATCAAAATGTTTTTATTTTATTGTTTCGGAAGTAGAAAGGTGATTGATTTTTCTGCATTTATATACAGAAGAAATCAGGAGGCTAAAATATAGTCATTTCAAAATTTAATAACGTCTTTAGTTAACAAATATGTGGGTGTGTGTGTGTGAGAGAGAGAAAAAGAGTGAGACTGAATATGTAATTAAAATTAATAGTTGTTATTAGATTATTAAAAGTAATGCAAATAAATTCAACCCCATAATTTTTCAAATGATTACGTATGAAATATATAGATGTTCTTGAACTTTTGACATAAAAAAAGGTCAGTTTTTCTGTTAATATTCACTAGATAACATGACTTGAATCAGCTGAAGGAGCCATCTTCTTGTGTCTTTTGGTATGAACAGACTGAGATTGTCTGTTCTATGAAAAGAAAATAATCAGTGGAATGCATGTTTGGTTGTTCAACGTGAATACTACATAGGCATCAGTGGGGAAGGAAAGAAAAAGATAGCTTATTTTTCTATCTTTTGTAATCAGTTGTTGTCATCTGATCTGTGAATAACTTAGAGTTTCTTTATAAAGCAAACCAGTTTATGGCTTAATTGTCTCCTCCTCATCTCCTAAGCTCTGTCTACAGAGATCAGCTGTAGCAAGAGAATCTAGGCAAAATAAGGGTGATTTACTTCTACCTTTCTGTGAAATACTAAACAAACATTTTTGCAGCAAAATACTTTCTGTAAAGACACCATCTTTCACAATTTTAATGAAGTAACTCAGAGTATTTTACAGATTAGTATCCTTAGCCTTTGTTTTAGTTCCAGTGTCTTACCTGGGGTACTTCATTCAATGATCATATACTTGCATACAATATTATATATGTGTTAATTTAAAAAGAAAATAATAAATTTGTTTACATTCACAATGCTATCATCAACTGCCAGTATCTCTTGTATTTTAATAGAAGTTCTTCTTGAATGTTTAACTGACTGTTGATGACATTTTTGCATGTTCTAACATGACCACATACTAAGAATTATTAAGTAGCATTCTCTTTTCAGCCTTTGTATAGAAATAATCAATAAAATCTAATTGCAGAAGTCAAATATGACTTGTAGGCAACAAATATAAATGTGTATTTGAACCTGATTCATTGCAAATTATTTACTTCATTTCCTGCCATTATTTATACAAAAGTAAACTTTTAAACTGCTCTAACATTAAATAGCATTAATTTTTTGGGGTTATCACAAAAATAACCACTAAGCTAAGTAGAGAATAGAAGTAATCATTTCTTATACTAATGAATAGTATTGATAATCATAATAAGAACAAAACAAAAATAAGTGTGTAAAAGTATAAAGCTGTTATTTCAGTGAATGTAATTCAGTATCTTATTTTATAAGTACAGAGGAGTAAAGCATTGATATTCATTCTCATGAACTGTCATATCCAATAAGAATATAAACTTAGTAATCATCATCATCCTATTTTTGTTTTCTATGTATCGACCCACTCTCTCACACATCTACACCCACATATATACCTGTATATGTATAAATAAGTAATATTTGATCAACTAATAAGAAAATAATTTTGATTTTGTTAACATTTCAATGTTTATTCATATCAGTCTAACATCGATATGGCTGGCAAAGATAAAAATAAATGAAAACTGGTTTGTTTTTACTGTCTAAATTTTAATTTCTTCAACATGAAAACAATATACATATTGTTATCAAATAGTGAATTTCTAAAAAGTCTTAATAAAAATAATCATAATTTGTTTCTCGAACTCGGAGCTGTTATTATTTCTGTATATATTTAAGCATATTCCCATTCATCATTTTACAAGAACAAGGAAAATAACAACATAAATCATTTTTCTCAAATTCAAATAAAATTCATAAGGTTTTCCATCTGAACATAAATTTATAGATAGTAGGCTAATATCAGTCAGTCAGTTAAGTGCCATATGTGATACACGCTTGGGTGATCATGTCTCGAAAAAGATATGACTGACTGGGCAGAAGATTATCCCACAGTAGGTTGCCATTACTTTCTGCAGTAGACTGGTTGCCAGCTGAGGTTATAGAACTCAATCTATCTGTTATTTATCCCATAACTGGAGGGAAGAGATGGATTGATATCTTTCCCAAGGATATTTGTGCATAAGTGAATGCAAGTAATTCAACTGGAATTTGAACTCAGCTCCCTGATTTCTCATTCCAAGCCAATATACATTGCACCACAATGCATATATAATGCTAATATAATCTACTCTAAAAGTTAAAATGGAATATCCTTCTGCCTCTAATAAATCTAAATTAGTATTTACCAACTACTTCTTTAATTTTGTTCTCTTCATTTGAACTCAGTTATTGAAAACTTCACATACAAACTATAGCTATTATAATTACAGCTTGAATTTCTGTGAGATATAAAATTCTTCTCTTACCCTCCATATCATATTTCCTATACCATATTTTATTAAAGAAATTAACCCATTTCTTTGCATTCTTATTTCTTACAATCTGTTTTAAGTATAATAGTTGATCTTCAGAATTCCTGAAATGGCTTACTGCTTTAACTTATTTTAATTAGCTTTATATTATTTTTCTATGAAAGTTTTGACAAAATTGATAGAATAAAATTGAAATTGAAAATAAAACAGGAGAAAAAAAATTAACTATAGTGAAACTGATACAGAATGATAAAGTCATAAGTGAATAAAAAGAAATAGATTTATAATCATTGAATATATTAAATTTTTAGAATACGGTTTTCTTGTGTGTTATATGATATTGTAGAATGAAGCAAATCCTTCCAATGATTAAAAATATTGATAAATTAATCAATAAAAATTAACAGTTAAGAGTTGAGAAATTATCTGCAAAATATGATTGTTTATAGATTTAACAAGTTGGCCATGAGGATAGACAATTTTATTGCTCTGATTTGAAATCAAGACTTCTTTTAAGTAGGATTAAGTCAATAAATCTCACCTGCTCAATATCTGAGATTGAATAATATACTTTATTACCTTTATGGTAATTTGCTATTGAGTGATGGCTAGTTAGTTAGACTTGTAAAGTCATTGTTAGTATATTCCGTTTTTTACTCAACAGTGCTATTTTGTTTTTTAGACTAAGTTTTTAATAAAATGTTACTTTATTGCATTTGTTTCGGTGTTATAATCACAAAGCTTAATAGCAATGTTAGATTTTCTGTGTAGACTTTTTTTTTATAATCATTTCATCTCAAGCAAGGCAGAGCTGCCACTGCTACACAGGGGATTACAGTGAGAGAAAAGAAAAAAAGAAAGAAGGTACAGGGGATGTTGAAGAAAGGATTAGAGAAAGATGGGAATCAAAGAGATAGAAGATGCCAACTAATGTTGCATTTAAACTTTTAGAGATTGTAGCTATCAGGGAAGCAAGCAAAAAGAAGAAATTTCCGCAAATGGGAAGTGTGAGAAAAGAAACTATTAGAGTAGAAGAGGTGGTTACATTCAACTATTTTGATGGTAAAAGGGTGAGGCCTTAATGCCAATCTAGTAGCACACATAAATACATGGGGTCAGGGAACTCAGGGAAAAACACTCATCAGAGAAGTTTCCATGAAAATACTTGTAGAAAAGACAGAGGGAAGCCACATCCCATTGGTAAGAAAGTGATTGAAGGCAGATTTGCCAAGTCAGAATTGATTATATTGCAGATTTTGTCGAGAACCTCAAGATAAATAGCAGGAGCACCCAACCAGATATGGCAACAATATTCAATGCATAGACGAATGGTAGATTTATAAATGTGCAAAATATTTTCTGACAAGAAAATCTTTCTGGCCTGACACAATGACTCAACCTTCCTAGCAGTAGATGTAGCTATATATTTGATGAAGTCATTCCATTTGAGGTTGTTTGAAAGAGGTCTTAATGTTTTGCCAAAGCATCCAAATTCTGGAAGAGAATTGTTTATCAGTGCAACTTAGAAAATGCATATAAATTTTTAAACAGTAAAAAATAAATAAATAAAAGATAAAAGAAATAAAATAAGTGGGCTATCACTATTAGTAAAGTAGCCAATTTATTTTGACAACTGAATCTCATAAAATTTGTGTAACTAAATCAGATAGAAATTAGAAATTATTTTATGACATATTTTTGTAAAATGATAGATGCTAAAACATTAATAATTGTACGTAGAGATTAAAGACACTGAAAAATTAGTGTCATCTTGTATGTTTTTAACAAGACTGGTTAAAGGGAAACAACAATGCACATAAAATGTTAAAATAAAAATTTTAATAATCTTTCTTCCATCCATTTAATTAGACATATCATTCGAGAATAATTCTCATTAGGTACTTCAGTTTAGTTTTAAGCACAAAATATTAATTTACTCGACTTATTTTGTAAATTTTATGCACATCAGTGACACCTGCAAAATGTAATAAAATTAGATATTTTAAAATAAAAATACAAAAGATAAAAGAACATATATTAACAATAAATACACATTTTTTTAATTAATGGTAGCACAACTTAGTTTTATGCACAATGAAATCGTCAGATGCTGATTGAAATTGACCCTGATAACTATTGGGTCACTTTTCATTCAGCACCTGATGATTACTTTGTGCATAAAACACAGAGTTGTGCTACCATTAATGAAAAAAATATATATTTATTATTATTATAAATTATAGCCCTGTTATTACACATCAAGCACCATTCTGTTAGCACCAGTACTCAATGTGTGATATTTTATATTCATATATATAGTGCATCAAGGCAGCAGATAATTCTCTAAACATATAATGTTAAATATATGTCTATTATGTTTAATTATGAGCCGTTTTATTGCTATGTTGATAGTGTTATATCCGTGTGTACATTGTATTTTTTTTGATAGTTTTTGAAAATCACATTTTCACATATCAGTGAGGATCAAAGCATTTTTCCAAGTAACCCATTTACACATATCAGTTTGTGGTATGGTGTCTTTTTTTTTATTCTAAATCATTAGTTATGAAATATATTTACTGTGATTGTTCCTAAATTGAATAAAATTTTATTGATGCTGGATTGTTTGTTTTTATGCCAAATGTTTGTAGTGTTTGTAGTTGTTTTCTATAGTTTATGATTTAGTATTTTTCTGTTACTGATCAAGATTTGTCAGATATTTGTTGTGTTTTATTGTTGAATTAGTTGGTGATATTTCATTTGATTGGGCTTTTATCAAATAAATGGCAAGTTAACTGATATAATAATATAGTTACTATGTAACCAATGTATGTATTCTTTGATTTGTTGTTGAGTGTTGATTTGTTGTTGTTGAGTATTTTTGAAGTGGACAAGTAAGTTCATAGGCAACATTGGTTCGTTGAAGTTTTGGGTCAAAAACATTTTGTAGATTAGTAATTAAAACAATTTTTCTTTATTTTCCATGTTGATTCTAAGGAATATAAATAAAATAAGAGCTTTTATTAAAATATATCCTTATTACAAACAAAAAAATGTACTTAAATGCATAATGTATGCATATAAAATATATCAAATATTTACCCAATTACACATGAGATAAGATGCAAGTTGTTTAATAAAATAAAGTAAATCCACCTCAGTACATAATATATAAATTAGTTTTGTTTTCACATATATATCAGATAAAAAGATATTAAATTTAATATTTTTATTGATAATCTGTAACATTCAACCACACCATACATTCATTATTTTAAAATAATGTCTTCTTTAATGCCACTTGATAAAAACTTGAGAGTGTTTATGTCAGGAATAAAAAATTAAAAAAAAACAACAGCTGATAAGTAAAAAAAAGTATGAGTGGTTGCTGAAAAATTGTAAACTAAACCGATTTCCAATGAGAATTTTTTTTTCCCCCAAACAAAAAAGCAACTTTTCTGTCCTCAGTTTATTCAATTCTCCAGTACTACTTAAGTATACAAAATGTATTCATAAATAATTGAAATAGGATAAAAAGAAAGAAAGAAATGCAATAGCTGAATTATCAGACAATATTTGATGAAGTTAGTCATCGATATTTTAATAATTACTTATTTTTTATTTAAATTTACGGATAGTATAAAAGGGAGAGAAGTCATGATACTGTAATTTACAGCATGTCTTATTCACTCCCTTTAATACATAAACTCATATTTTCACAGATAACAAATTGTAGGCAATATCTTTTATATTAAATTACATGATATTATATTTTCACAGATAACAAACTGTAGGTTATATTTTTTATATTAAATTACATGAAAAAATATTTTATACTAATTTTGAAAATAACTCAATATTATGAACCTTTCAGTTTTAGTAGTATTAAAAGTGACTGATAGTGTATTCCTGTTAAATTTTTAATTGTATTTTTCTTGTATACAAACAAAATATTTGTTTTTGAGACTTAGTGTGTGCAGAAATTGTTGAAATGATTATTTCAAGCACTTTTGACTCATCAATTAGCCATTTTCAAAACTTTTTGGTGTGCTATTGTAAATGGTGTGTAAATTGTTGAAAGGTAGATATGTTTAAATTGTGAATATGTACAGTTATTAGAGGTTAGTTTTTATTTTACTGATGAGGACTTCAATTATTTTTAGATGCCTTTGCTTACACACAAGAAAATACAATAAAAAACTTAACAGAAATACCTTGTCAGTCATTTTTAACGAAGCATGTATTAGAGAGAATGATACCCAAATACACAACTATCTCTCACTTGCTCATTCAGTACTGAATTAGAGCACTCTGGCTACTGGCGTATCATACATCATATGCTAAAAGTCTGCCTCCTTCTACCGAGCGCCCATAGCTCAGGTAGAATTGCCGACTGACGCCAATTCGATTGGGTTTCAATCCTGGGTTAAAAGCAATTGGATGTCTAACCGTACTGATGAGCTGTGATACAGTGAAACAGATCTGTCTGCGGATGACTATATATAATTTATTTGTTTAAACATTATTTTAATAGATTCACATATTTGAATAGATGCTCTGTTTTTATTATTAAACACTATATTCATTTATTTATATCGAACCTTCATCCCAGGGGACACTGGTTCGAATTTTGCCAGAAGACACATATTTTTCTAATAAGATTTCTTGAACATTCAGACCAGTAGATGCAAATAAATAAATATACACTTTAAAAATAAAAATAGAGCAAATATGTGTATCCATTACATATAATGTATAAACAAATAAATTTTTAAAAATATCAGATTTAATCCATTTCATATATATATATGGCCAATAATTTTTCATTCATGCAAGTTTGAATAAAGATGAAATTTCTTTGTTTAAGATTTTTTTTATTTAATTTTCCTATGGTTTGAACCATTTTTCTGGTTTCTAGTGAGAATTTGAATATCAGTTGCTCAATGTCTTCCTAATATTTTCAACTTTCATATATTATAATGAGTTCTATGTATTATAATGAGCTTTATGTTTATCTTAATAGGGTTGTGTCTATGTGTATGTTTTCAAGTGTCACATGTTGCTGGATACCATATCAAGTTTCTTCAAATATCTTGTCTTGCTCATTTGAAGAAAATCTTTCTCATAATAATTCCAACAACACATACATTGGTTGCACAATCATGACACAACCATGCTGGTTAACCAAAAAGCATGCAGACTTGATGGTATCCCTGCAATAGTCTTAAAGAAATATGCTCCTGCTTTCTCTAAACTCTTTAGTAAATGCCTTCTTGCTTTATTTGTTTGAAGCAAATTTATTTTCCTTTCCTTTGCTTTCTTCCATTCATTTTTCTCAGGACTAGAAAGTGGTTCTTTCACACTTAATGGATCATTCAATCTGTGAGCAATGTTTACCTACTCACTATAGTAATCTGAAGCTTTCATAGCTCTTTTTGATTTCTTTAGCTCTGTAGGTTTGTGAGTTGTTTTCATTATTACTATCATCACCCTCAGTGATACTGTGACATTGAATTTCTACAGGAGGTTGGTTTTTGATTTCCTCTTTCTTTTGTCTGTCTGATGGTTTTGTTTCATTGAAGATGACATCACTGCCTTGGAAAACTCTCAATTTTTCTGTATCATAAATTTGACAACCTTTAATGTCAGTATCTTATCACAAACTTCTTAAAAACTTCTCCTTTATGTTTGATCATGTACACCCATACAAGTTTATCATCAACAAATGTGACAAAGTATTCAGCTCCACTAAGTGATTTTGCTTCAATCTTTCGACATATGTCTTTGTGTACAATTCAACTGATCTGCTTGTACCATTTTTTGGAAATGAAAAACAGTGACACTGCATAGTTCACAAAAGCTCATATCCTTAGTGACATCAAAACCAAGGCCATTTACTAAATGATCTCATGTTAGTTTCTGCAAATTCTTTGCTTTAAGATGTTCAGAATGCTGATGCCAAATTTCTTTACTATCATTACTTGAACATTTTGCTGCTGCATGGGCTGCTTCTCATTCTTTAAGGTAGTTCAAATTGTACAAGTTTCCATTTTTGGCAATTGGTTTTTGTTTTTCATTCGGAACCTGACAATTTCTTTCGGTGAATACAAATGTTTTTCCAGACTTTGTAGCTTTAGCTAAACTCAGTAAGTTGTATGATAGTTTGGAGACATATAGAGTCTCACACAACCTGCATTTTTGTCACTTTCAATCTAAAACTTTCACATTCAGTTCAATCATTCCTATTTCCAATTCTTTGACTGAACAACTATCACTAAGAGTCATTTCCTCTGTTGCATCCAGTCTCATATAACTCTCTGCATATCCAAAGTTGGGATGTAATTCTGTGTGTAACAATATTTGCAATGTAGTTTTTTTTATCAAGTGTGACGCACTGGATTGCTGCTTGGCTTCTCAGCTACTTACTACTTATATAGTGCTAGACTCATTTGCATAGAATACTACACCCTCCAGAAACCAGTGCAGTTATACACCCTTGTTCTTCTTGTCACTCCTAATTATCTTTGTCTTATATTGTCCTTCTGTTTGCTCTTCTTGTTTCTTCAATGGCAACCTCAATCTTTCTTCATCCTTCTTATATTCATCTGTTTTTTTTTTTTTGCATAAACTCAATTCCATGTCCTGTTCAATCTCACTTCTGCAACTCTCTATCTCTCCTTACTCCTGCACTTCCATTTTCTGCTCTGCCTTGTCATTGCACCTTCCTTCCTCTTCATGTTCTTGATCTTCCATCTCCATATCTTCTAACACACTCCTACTTCTAAACTAGTCAGCATGTGCCAAAATACACTGCCCTTTCTTTTTCTTGCCACTTTGTTTTCCTTATACTACAACTTCTCCCTCATAGCAAAAGATATAATTACAGGGGCTTCAATTTGCCTTCCTATTAGTGCCAATGGACTCAAATTTCTCCCCACATGTGGGATAGAGCTATAGCTAACAAGCATTTTTGGAAATGAAAAACAGAATAGATAAGAATGCTTCAATACTCACATTATTAAGCAAAAATGCCTTCAAAATCATTTTCACAGTTTAGACCATTCTCTCTGCTATTCCCTTAGACTATGGATGGTATGGCGGTGTCTTATGCAGGAAGGATCCAATCTGTCAGACACATAAATTCTCATCCTAAAACTCAGGTGCAATGTCTGTAACTATTGTTTGAGGCACCTCATTTCCCAAAAACACTGTTCTTAAAACCTGCTTCACTGTGGTTGCTCTTCTATCCTTTACTTTGATCACTTCTGGCCATCCTGAGTACGTGTCTACTAGTATTAAAAATGATCCCATATCTCTGATATGTGCATGATTCACATGCACTCTACTCCAGGGCTGTACTTTCTTAGGCCATGAATTAATTTTTTTCAGCCTGAAACTTATTACATTTTGGACACCTCCTAATATACTCCTCAACATCCCAGCCACCATGCTTGTATTTCTAACCTTCTCTGTGTTACCATTATGCAACAATGCACATTGTCATGTACTCCTCTCAACACATTTAATTTCAACTGCTTTAATTTCACATAGCTTTTTTTTTAGTTTGGGTCACCCAACTTAATCCAAAAATTCTTTAGCATTAACATTATTTCACTACCAGCATCCACCTGCATTATAAATACATGACCATTTATTCTTATACTCCTCCAACCTTTCTTTTGCACATTTACTGCAAACACTCTGGCTTCTTTTTCTTCTTCAGAGGAGGACATTTTTACTGTTTGCATATTCTCCACTTGATTCTCATATTTACATACACTCTGAAAATGATTCCTTCTTCCACAATTCAAGCACAGTTTCCCTAACACTAAGCACTTGTATTTGTTCCTTTCATGCATTCTTCCACAATATTTGCATTTCACTTTGAGCTTAGTCATATTCATCTTGTACATTTCTTTCTTTTGATTTATTGAATTCTCTGATGAACTCCAGCTGTTGTAAAAATTCTATACTTGTGTCCAAATTCATTTGGCTGCTTTGCATGCACTCAACCTTTTTTGCTTATGATAACCACAATCAACCTTAGAAGAATTGTCTTCCACCAACATTTCTTGAATGCCTAATTTTTTGAACTCAAAATATTTAGCTTACTCTTTAAGCCTATACATATATTGCATAACAGATTCTTCTGGCCACTGCCTTGACTCCAGAAACTTGGTCCTCTCAGCAATAACCAATTTTTTTCAGTCTAATATTCTTTTTAATGACTCTGACAATTTCCTCAAAAGTCATTTGTTCCAACACCTTTGGTAGAAATTTTCCTTAAAGCATCACATGCCACTGTAGCCAAAAATAAATCTGTTATTTGATTCTCTCCTCCTTCCATCCTTGAGTTCTTTAATTTCTTAACTCCTGCCAATGCCACAAAAGCTTGCATCCACACCTCAACATGTTCTGGATAGTTCAACAAACCCAAGGCTTCTACCTGTGACACTATTGTCGAATCTCGTATAACTCTGTACGTATTCAAATCATAATGTAATCCTCCATATAGCAATATTTGTGACATAGCTCTCCTTGTCAAGTGTGATGCACTGGATTGCCACCTGGCCTGTCAGCTACTATTTAGGCTCATTTGCATGGGATACTACATAAAATTAAAAAATATTTTCTCATCATAACACATTTGACACATTGCTCCAGATACCACACTTGAAATCCATTTTTCTTTGTTAGTTAGTGATCTATTATTTGCAAATAAACCAACAGAGTCCTCATTTTCAGAGTTACTGAAGTTTTTTCTGATTTCATCGTTGTATAGGCTTTCTTTTTGAAGAAATTATTTTTCCAATTCATCTTCTTTGTATTCTGACCAAGTAGTTGACAGTTATGTTTCATGTGCTTAAGTTTTCCATAATTGTAACACTTTGGACTATTTTTGTTATGTTTTAATGCCATAGCTTTGGATTCAGTAACACATTGCTCAATAAATCTTGGGCTAAACTAATAAAACAACAACTTTTAGGCAAAACTCAACTTTATTCAACAACATATTTTCCTTCTCGGGTGATACACTGATTCCAACACTTCTTTAATGATTTGATACTTTTCTGTAGAATGATTTGTCTTTGGCCTCAAAATATGCCTCAGTTTGTCAATGTAACTTCTTCACTGGAGCATTCTTTTGAGATCTGCCAACAGCCAGTAGTCACTGGGGGCCAGATATGGATAATAGGGTGGATGTGAAAGCAATTTGAAGTGAAGTTCATGTAGTTTTGCTATCGTTGCAATTGACTTGTGACACAGGTGTTGTCTTGATGAAAGATTACTTTTCTTTTTTATTTATGGCTGTTTTTTGATGATTTCTTCCTTCAAACATACCAATAATGCTATATAATATTTGCTATTGATGGGTCTTCCTTTCTTAAGGTAATTAATGAACAAAATACCTTGTGCATCCCAAAATATTGAGGCCAGTACCTTGCCTGCTGATGTTTGCATCTTTGGTCACTTTGGACGGCTTTCACCTACTGCTGTCCACTCAACTGACTACCAGTTTGACTCAGGAGTGAAGTGGTGGATCCATGTTTCATCCATTGTCACATATTTATGCAAAAACTCCTTCTTGTTGCATTGAAAAAGTTGCAAACAATGCTTTGAATCATCGACATGTTGTTGTTTTTGATCAACTGTGAGCAAATGCAACACCCACTTTGAACATAGCTTTCTCATTGACAAATGTTCATGCAAAATGGTGAATACACTGCCTTCTGGTATGTTCAACTCTTCTGCTAGCTCATGCACTTAAATTTATGATTGGCCAAAACGAATTTGTGGATTTTTTTGGTGCTTACCAGGACAACTGCCAATTTTGGGTGGTCTGAGCGTCATTTGTGTCTGTACGATTGCATTTAAAGTCAGCATACCACCTCTGAACAATTGTTTCCAATGAAGCAGTCTGAATAACACCACTTATTAAGCCATTGCTTTTCTTGAACAGTATTTTTTTCCAATCAGAAAGCAATGCTTTATCAACATATTAAATTCAGATTTTTCCATTGTTCTGAAAATTTGCAACAGTAGCTTCACTTAACTGTAATTTGTAAACTAATAATCTGATTGGGACCAATTTTTGTCATGTGCCATTTGAAGGTTAGTACTTCATAAAAATCATTTGGAATTTTTATTAGTGGTGCCATCTATATGTCAGGCCCAGGCCTTATTAAGTGATGTGTTACTACCACATTCTTTTTCTTTAAACTTTGACTGCTCATACAAGTCATGCAGTCACCAATGCCCACTCAATCATAAGAATCTAGTAGGCTAACTAAAAAATATACAACATGATCCTCCTCATCAGTGGAATCACCAATAACTGAAAACTCTTCAAATATCTCCATTGTCATTTTAGTATGTCTGTTAACAAAATTACTTTCTTTCAATTTAACCAAATATAATTTTCTCCTTAACACTAATTTGTACTCCCGCATTTTCTTTTGAAATCGGTCTGCCAATTTTTTCCATACCACAGCAGGATCGTCAGGGTTCCCAATTAACTACAAAAGTGACAGTTTGACTGACAGCACAATTGTCACCAAGGCACGATCTTTCCGCAACAAGTATTTTGAGTACAATTTTGCATCTCTTTTGGGTTCAGGAACAATTTCTCTCTCATTAACTATGTTCCATAAACTCTCTCTCTCTCTGATCAATGCCATTTTGCATTGCATTTTCTAAGTGGTGTAATATTAGTGTATAATCATTATACAGTAAAAAAAGAGTTTAGAAATATATTTTACTATAAAAATAAGGTAGTTTGGACACATAGACAAAAAGCATATTTTCAAGAAATTAAATTTTTATGAACATTTTATTGAATTAAAATATTAACAAATAACATCTTCAATATGATTTCCATCATTTGTGATGCTAAGATTGATACAAGACTCAAGTGAACTTGATGCAGTAACTCCACATTGCCATCAATTTTAGCATATACACTCTTTATGTGATCAATCAAGTGTGTTGCATCTGTGGTTATTGTTGAGTACACCTTCTCCTTTACCATACCCCAGAAAAAGAAGTCAGTTCTTTCTTCCTTCATCTATGTTTAATCTGAGGAGGTAAAACAATTTAAGTTAATGAGATTTCTTATATTTTCAAAGTTTAGGGATACCCTGTGCCTTTAGACATATCAAAGCATTTTGCAATAACTTAAAAATTAGATCAGTCAGTTAAGTGCTATAAGTGATACACGCTTGGGTGATCATGTCTCGAAAGAAACATGACTGACTGGGCAGAAGATTATCTCCAAGTAGGTTGCCATTACTTTCTGCGGTAGACTGGCTGCTGACCAAGGCTATAGAACCCAATCTGCCCTGTTATTTAACGCATAACTTGAGGGAAGAGACAGATTAATACCTTTCCCAAGGGTATTTGCATGTAAGGGAATGCAAGGAATTCAACTGGAATTCGAATGCAGCTCCCCAATTTGTAATTCTGAGATGATATCCCCTGCCCCACAATGCACATCCTTCATTGTTATTTTCGACTATGCTTTGCTGCGACGGTGAAGTTGGTGTGCGGCAGCGGCGGAGTTGGTATGCGGTGGCGGCATAGTCATAGGTGTTGTTACCTTGCATTGGCGGCCACAGCAGCGGTCTTGGTGGCGGTGGCAGCAGTGGAAATGGCAACGGCTAACGGCAAAACGGCAGACGCTGTGCAGCAGCGCCAGCAGCAAACCACGGAAGCTGGTAACGGTGTGCCATGGCTAGACAGATGAGATCTAATGCACACAACAGGTTGCCGGTTAAAAAAAATTAGATAAAATGCTTAAAAAGTGTGATGAAAAGATATTCTACTTAGTTTTAGTTTATAAGATGAAAAATAATCAGTTTCAGATATTTTGAACATTTAATCATCTTTTGAAAAAAGTTAATATTTGTAATATTTAAATCTATAACTTTTCAATTTTATGCATCATTTATACTGTATGATTTTCCTCTTATAATAAAAGAGGATTTGTTGGTTTAAACATTTATAATTTTTTCCACAAGGAATTCAAACAGTTTGTTCTTAGTATGCAAAAATGATTAATGCAAGAAAATCAAGGAATTTTTATATCAATTCAATAACTGCACATCTGTGCATTAGCAGAATATTTAGGAAACCCTAACAATAAAACTGTCTATTCTTGAACTTGAGCTATAATCTGTATACTGACTGACTTTTGTTCATCCTATCTGTATACTGTTTTGATTGTTGATGAAATGAACTAAATTTGCTTCACCTCAAGTTACAAACACAATGACTAGTAAAATATTGGTGAATTAAAATTTATTGGACAAAAAAAGTTGAGATGTTAGTCCCATTGATCTTCTCAATAGAACCTGACTAAATTAGTTGGTTTATCATTTGTCATTGAGTTCACCTGTTTCATTTTTTTTTATTCTGTTCATAACTTTTTGCATATAGAGAACAGTCTGTTAAAGGAAATTATCAATTTACATAAAAGAATTATAGTCCTAAACAAAAACTTGTTTATTCTTGTTTTATTATCAGTTATTCTTATTTGATCTCTTTTGAGCAGATCTTTAAGAATTAAAAACTGCAGAATGTTCACTTTACAGAATGTTACTAAGTACAATTAGCATGGAAGAAGACAAATGATCTTTAATCCAGATTATTTTTCAAATAATGACAGTCATTCAATTATTGACTGGTGAAAATAGCTCATGTTAATGTATAAGATTAGCTTTTATACTTAGAAAAGAAATATGTGTTGCTAAGTTGTAAAATGCTCTGGATACACTTCATACAAGAGTAGCTCCAAAAGTAATACCTCCTATTTTATTATGTTAATGGTATGGTAGTAAACATTGGCTCATCCCTCCAATAACACATAATTTTTTGCCTAGTTACAGATAGTACTCGGCGACAAAATAGGGTCTGACATGAAAGTGTGTATGAAGTATAATGTGTCATTGAATTCTTCCATGTGGAAAGAATAGACATAGACATAGATCAGTGCTTACAGAATGTTTATAGGGACTTGAGAGCACTTATTCACTGGGTAATACATTTCAGCAATGTATATAACAGCATATTAAAAATCTGTCTGCCTAACTGTCGACCCATAAAAGAGAGCTTCAAAAATATATCTCTAGTAGTGGTGACTATGTAGAAAACTTGCAGAAAATATTACTCTATTCAATGGTGTTTTCTGTGAAAATAAGTAATATATCTCTTATGATAAACTATTAAGAATGCAATGGAAGTGCATTGTCAAGGAAGGAGATTAAGTTAAAAAAAATATTTATGTAAAATACTGTTTTTATCAATAAGCTAGATTTTTACTGATTTACTTCTGCAAAGCAGAAGACATAAAAATAATTGAAGATGTATGAAGAAAATCTCAATATTATTAATATTGATGATTATGATCAATTATTTTATTAATGAAATAATTATCTGATGGTAGCAACTGACCTTATCAATATTTTTTAGGGTTAAAATTTTAAAAAAAAATGGTATTTCTTGATTTAATAAAGTTTAATGCTCTAAAAAAATTCCATGCTTAACTGATAATGCCAAATTATGATAACACCACCACCAACAATAATAATAAGTAAAAAGCAACCTTATCCAAGTTAATAATAATGTTAACAATGTATAGACTTTTGAGAAAAAGAATATGCTTTTAATGTTATTAATTAAATAATACTAGTTTTCTTAAATTTTTTTAAATTTAAGTGATGACTCACACTTTTTAGACATTACACTTCTAAAAATAGTAACTGAGACTAATTCTTTGAAGCTATTATTTTTGTTATCATTATTGCATAATTAAATTTACATTTTAAGTCATACTTTTTGATGATAATAGGAATAAACTTTTGAATACAAATATATTTCCTTGTCTGATAACCAAATATGATTTATCTATATGTAAGTGCTTCAGAGTATTTTCACATGTAATTTGTTAATGGCATTTTAATAAGAAAAAGAAAAATATGTTATTTTGCAACAATTTACTTGATTGATAGATGCCATGAATGTATAAAGAAAAAATAACTGCGTATACATTTGAACTCAATTAATCATCTGAAGATTTGATTGATAACTGAATTTTGTAGATTCAAATAAAAATCCCTAAAATCTTACTGAAATACATTCATTTTCATGCAGCAGAATTAATGCTTTAAGTACAGTTATATAATGGATATATTATCCTTTATACAATTTTATTTAAGGCATTAATTTAGCTAATCAGTAGTAAAATAAAAATGAAGTTGCTTAAAAACAGCATTGAAATCATATAATTCATATGACTGATTGGTAGAGAGAGGAATTTTTTCAAACATTCACTCACATTATAATGAAGACTGATTAATTTTTGAAAGCTTTGTTCACTTTCAGTGGATCAATTGGTTTTATTATTGAAATTAAGATAAAAATAATTTTGTGCAAATTTTGTTTTATTACATTGGCACAAATTTAGATATTTTGTATATTTTTTAGGAAACAATTATATTTAAGTTCTTTTTAACAAAATTTTTCCAACTTGATAATATTACAAAGCATTCATAAAAGTAAAACTTTTTAAAAACTGTCTTTTTAATTTTCAATTTTCAATTTTCAATTATATCAACTCTGTTCCCTTTTCATTGTTATGTTAGTTTCCATATAAAAATGTGAAATAAAAATATTGTGACAAAAGAGCATTTCAAATTATTGTTATTTTTATAATCAATGCATTTTTATACATTTGTGAATTGAAGCAAGAAAATTTTCACAAATTAATTCTATTTCAACACTTTTTAGTATCTCTTGTGATATTAAATATTCAGAAAATTGACGGAATCTTAAGCAAAACAAACGCATTTTTTTTTGTCTGGGAATATTTTAGGATTTATTTTAATTTCTAAGAAATTTTTAATACCGTTGATCATTATATAACTTTCAAAAAGACAAAATGTGTAACTTATTTATTTTTAACAGAAAATAATCAAATTCTGAATACCTTTAGTTATCTCATTTATATACTTAATGAATTTGCTGAAACTGAAATGCTTATATAAACCACAAAAGCTGGATTGAAATAGTCAAATTGATTGAAATGGATGGTATTTGCAGAATTTCTAAAATCTCTTGATCAAAATACATTGGGATGTCAAATTACGAAACATAAAAGCAGATTTGAAAAGTAAATTTTGTTTATACTGAATTTAAACATATTTCACGGGTTTTATTAGTAAACAATTAATGACTATGTATTTGTTGATAGTTTGAATCACTTAGACTCACCCATTGATCAAACAAAGTATCAGTATGTGAATGAGTAGAGAAGGGTTGAAAGGTGCACTTAGTTGTATGGGTGGTAAGTATTCATTTATTTCATAGTTGTTTACTTCATCCTCCAAAGCAAAACAGATCTAAGTGGATAAATCAGCTGACAGCAGCTACTGTCCACCAGTTCTCATCTTGCTTTTTGTCCTTACTTTTTATGATATTTCTGTTGTATTACAGGGATGTGGCAAAGGGTGTTGCTCTTCCACCACATAGAGATTTTGCCTGCCTTTTTCACCACCACCATCATCACCTTACCTTTTCTCTCATTCCTCCCCTTGTTTTACTCACTCATCTTATCTCCTCTCCTGGAATTGCATTTTCTTTTCCCCTCCCACTTTTCTTCTCTCTTGCTGCTAACTTTGCCAGTGAAAGTGGTTGCCATTGCCTGACTGCATGCTGTTTGTCTTGACTATATTCCTCAGCAACAATCAGAACATCTAGAAAATGAAAAAGATGCTAACAACAGTGCAATTACAGAAAACAATGCTATCGACATTGACCTAACTGACCCAGAGGTCAGCGCTGCTGCAACAAAGATTCAAGCAAATTTTCGTGGTCATCAGACCAGGCAAAAACTTAAAGACTCTCCTAAGGTAGGCTATACCAGGTACTTTATTCATACTGTTATAAAATTTAACATTTTCCTATTTTTAGTTTGATTCGGTTATTTTTAGATTTTGTTTTTTATATATATTTCGGTATAATCTTTATTGAACACTTGTTTTATCCTATGTGTGTAAAATACAAAGTTTAAAAGAAAAAAACAGTGAAATAATATTCTGCTATGAAGTAATAGTTCTTAAAAATAATTAGTGTTTTTCAAATGTAAATATTGTAAATTTTAAATTTGTATTACCATTTTAAAATTTTCAAGCTGTAATTTTCTTATCATTGAACAATCAAATTTTGGCACAGAAAAATTCTATTTTGAAAACAGTTTATAAGCTTCTCATATATTAACTGCTGCAAATTTTCATTGTTGAATTCAAAGGCTAAAATATTTTCACATATTTAGAAAATAGTGATTTTTTTTTAGAAAAAAGGATTTTATAGTAACATCTGTTAAACTTTAACAATATAGTTTTATTCCTTTCTAAAAATCATATTTGAATTTCTTAAAATTTATATTAAACTTTTATCATTATTTTATTTTGCATATTTGTGTCATAGTGATTCTTTTGTTCTAACTGATTACAATAAAAAAAGCTTATCTTTTGTCATATGCTGTATAAAATATATCAATTTTAAGATGTATAAAATCTACAAAATAAAAAGAAAAACATTTGTTGATGTAACATTTATCACATTAATTATGACACAAAAGTAGAAAAAAAGAACATTAATTGATTGTCAATCATTTTCTAAAGTTTATACTATAAGCCTATAGATTCTGCGTTACTTTTTATTAAATTAATGTATTTGGTACTCAGCATGTTTTTTGCAGGTAAATAAGCAGGAAAAATCCAAACATTAGGAAGTTTGGAAGGAAAAAATATCTCCTGTTCTGTTTCATGCACAAAATCATTTGTGCTTATCTGTAAACACAACTGTAGCAAAAATAAGTATTTTTAAGAAATCAATTACTTTTCTAAATATCACTAAATCTTCCTTTTTTTTTCTTTTTTTTGTAAATCCCAAT
This sequence comes from Ascarosepion bandense, assembly GCA_037127315.1. Lineage (NCBI taxonomy): Eukaryota > Metazoa > Mollusca > Cephalopoda > Sepiida > Sepiidae > Ascarosepion > Ascarosepion bandense. The sequence continues at coordinate 813,599 of JBBBDQ010000573.1, read as the reverse complement.
TCTATGTCAGGCTGTTACAAAAGCAAATCTTAAAGAAAACTGATTAAAATTATCCAATAATTATTTAATCTTTACAGTGGTATAAGTACATCTTTATGCATTTCCAAACACTTATTATTGATGTGAATGTGTATAAGAAATTTTGTGTTATTAATATGTTTAGTGCATGAACTATTTAAAATGCAGTTAGGTAAAGGTTGTATCAAAATGCATTAAAGCTATAACAATTTATGCATTAATGTATTTTCATTTGTAAATGTGAAAAATATAATTTTTACAGAGTCTATTATTGCTGGTGACAAAAATTGTATTTTTCCATTCAATAATTACCTGAATAATTTTCAAAAATAAAAATTTTTTTCCAAAAAGTTACTAATTTCTTTTAAATATGATTTTTTATGTTGATTATTTAAAGTTTGAATTGATGGATTTGAGGGTAACTTGATTAATTTTCCTTGAAAAGAAAATTGTATCAGTCTTAAGATACTTTCTTTATATAAGTGCATTTGCACAAACATTGATAATTTTGTTCAATATCCATACTGTTATTGCTGTATGTCATATATATATATATATATATATATATATATATATATATATCAAGAACTATCAGTGACAGTCTATATCATGCTTGAACTCAATTTTCATGGTCTGAAGATTATATTTACATCTGCTTTATTCCTGATATTGACTACTTTTACATGTAAATACAGCATACCTTAAAACTATATTTTTATCATATATATATATATATATATATATAACTTTGAATTAACTGGGTAAAATTTTAATTCTATTATCTAATACCAGCTACTTTATTGGTATTTCATGGAAAAGACTATACTTTTAAAACAGTTTAGTAAAAATAAATGATCATTTAAGTTTAAAAGATCCAAGAGAGTTTTAGTGAGTTAACAGATTTCATGAGCCAGCATTTAGCACCTGAGAACCACTGTCATGATTTAATGTTATTCCTATACATTTTTTCTAAAAATAAACTTTGAAAGTTCATATATGTTTTTTCATTTTTTTTAGCATGAATTATAGATTGATCAAACATTTTATTTTTGAATGAAAGCCATAGAACTTATACGAAACTATTAAGATTGAAAAACACTAATGGATAAATCAGAACTAAAATTTCTTCTGCTGGAAGCTATTCATAAATTATTGTCAGTTTCTAAGATGCTCCTCACAATTTATCTATATCTAAATGATGTGAGATGACTTCACAGCAAATGCACTGAAGGATTGGTTGCATTCTGAAAAGCAATTAGTTAATGCATTGCTGAATTCCCTCAGCTAGCACCAAGAAAACAAGATGTCACTAATATCAAACTACCAACCATTTATTATTCTCACTTGATATATATACAATTGTCTAAAATTGAATTCTCTAATTGACAAAATGTCCAACCAACAGATAAAAAGAAAAAGGAGTCATTACAAATCTGAAGAAGTCCTATGTCAGCCTGACCCATTTCAGTTTCTTCAGTCATTTACTTTTTTAGTACTAATTTTTGTTCAAATCAATCAATACACATTTAGTGAGTAGAATAAAGAATAATAATGATTTTGATTCAGCAAGAATTTTACATTTAAACTGGTAGTATCATGGAGGACATTAAATTTTAAATGTTAGAAATTCCTGTTCACACATTGTTCTCATTGTTATGCCTTTTCATAACAATAATGGGAAAAGACTAAAAATTGATATAAATAATTCTATCATTGTATTGAATTTGTTCTTTTGGTAAAACTGCAATAACAGTTATGGAAATGAATATCTGATCATAAGTTGACTGTACAAAATTAAAAGCAAAACAAAATTTTTTCTATACCAAATGTTAAAACATCTTTATTCTTAACAGTAAAGTTTCATATGCAAAGAAAAGAGAAGATAAGAGTAGATATACTCAATAATTTGAAATTTTAATTCAAATAAAATGCAAATTATTTTGTATTTAGCAGCAGTTTTCATAAAACTTTATTATAATTGTTAAAAATTTTAATTTTCCTTCTTTTTGAAAATATCTGCAGGTGACATATTTATAGTTCTTCAAATAAAGTCATATATACAATGGATATGGTTTAAATTTACATGGAATTGTGATAATTTGTTCAATCTATTTATATGGTTTTTAGCCTTTAGCAGTTGTGAACATTTTAATTTCCTGTACTTTTGCCCGCAAATATTAAGCTGTTTATGTGCATGGTTTAATGATGTAGCATATTGAGAAAGTAAAATGGATAGGAATCTGAAAAAAGGCTACAGCTTACATCAGATTTAATTACATAAAATATGCAAAGAATGGTCAATAAATTTTGATACTTACTACCATTTTTGTAAAACTAGAATGTACAATATTGCTTTAATTCAAAAGAAAGCTTTTAATTAAATTCTTGTGAGCAAGATTATACAGAAATCATTTTCCACACAAAATATCAGAATCTATGTTACATTTTCTCTAAGGAGCTGAAACTGATTAATCTGTTTGTACTACACCTTTTAAATAAACAGTTTGGTAAAAAGTAAGTAACTTTTATAAAATAACATCTGAAAAATTTGAAGCATAAACTCATGAAATGATTTTATTCACTGTTTTTTTTTCTGTGATAATATTTTATAATATTTTAATTATTTTAAAATTCATATTTGGTGAGTTATATTTTAGTAGTTCCCAATTGAAGAGATTTGCATAGCACATATAATGCATAAAGTTTGGTTGAAATTATTTCTGGCATTAAAAACATGTCAGTAAACATTTATAGTATAATTTTCAAACAGTTTCCAATTTTTTTTAAAGGTTTAGTTTTCTCATTAGTTTTCATGAAACATTTTTATTAACTGTCTTGGTTATATCTTGCTTTATTTCATTTATTTTCTACATTTCAAAAGAAAATTTAAAAAATGATGTATGAAGTAGCACAAAGACGTATAAGTTATCAATGAATTGAAAAATAAACTCTAGTTTTGATTATATTAATGTTGTATCCTGAATTTTTATGTTCCTAATGCTAAATTAATACAGTTTATTATTATATATTTCCCTAAGGAAAGAAGGAAAAGTAAATATTATTAACATGTTTTGTGTTAGATATTATTTTTTATTGCTAATTCTTTAATTAATGATATGGGTGAAATTCATATAATATGAGATGGTATACATAGAACTTTTCTTCAGTTCATTTGATGAATTCAAGATTTCAACATTCAGAGAGTTATTTTTCTCAAAAATATATTCAAGCTCATATTATAAAAGGATTTCTCTGGAATATTTTTAAAATTGTATTTTTTTAAAATATTTTAAAGAAAATATCTAGACTAATCAAAGTTCTTTTACTAAATCAAGGTTAAACATTTTAGAGATTTAAGCTATATTTATGAGTTTTTATGATTGTTTTAAATTATAATATTGATATAAAGATATAAATAATAACATCATAAAAAATGTATAAAGCTTTCAAGAATGTTCAAGATTGTTTTGCCTCTTAGTTTGAATTTTGCTTTTTATTTATATCTACAGTTATATATTAGAAGGCTTGAAAAGAAACTATGATTAAATTGCAATTTGTACAATTTAAATATCGTACTGTGAATGTGGGCTCTCCGCTGCATGCAAGATAAATTTTGATTGTGTTATGAAGTAAATTTATTATAATATTTTTTCCTTTTTAAAATTGTGTTTGGAACAGAAAAATAATAAAAATGAATAAATGTTTCACCTGACATTTTTTTACCTTATTTATTTCAGTGCTTAAACTAAAAGTAAATTGGTCCAGTGAAAGAATTTCATTCTTTAGTGATTTATACTGAAAATCTGGTGAAACTCTTACTGAATAACATTTAAACATTGAAAAATATATATATATTTTTTTTTATTCTTTTCATAAATCTTTATACTGTTTTTCAAATTTTTAGAAAAAGTAAACAATGTTAAAACAAGTAAAAATGTATCAAAAATGGTAATTCTTTAAAAATTATCAATTTATATTTTCTTTTATATAAATTTAAAGATAATCAGTTGATGTCTATGGCTTTGACAAGTTGCTTTCAGCCACTATAATATTACAAAATGTCTTTTGAAGACAAGTTACAAGCAGGCTTTTATTTGCTAGCGGCTGCAACTGTGTCATTGTGAGATGCTTTTATTGATGAAAAAGCATCATTACTGAGATCTTTTATCCACAAAAGAGATTACAGATTTGCTCTGACCATTGTCACAGCCAGCAAGAAACATTTTTCTGGATTCTATACATTATTACAAATATTTCTTCCCTCAAACCAATTTCTTCATCCTTGAAATAGAACAAGCAATCTTCACATTTGATGCACTCAAATAAACATCCTATTCTATATTTATAACTGATCAATAAATTTTCCAGCAACTAATCTGATATATATGAATAGAATAAGTAAAGAACAGGTAGGAAAAAAGTGTCTTTAATCTAACATGTTTCACTTTAACAAGCTCCTTCAAATATTTTTTGAAGATGAATGATTTAAAAAATGAAAAAAAAAGTTTTTTTAAAACCCACAGAGACAGTGTGTTGATTGAGATATGATTTCATTTGCCAGATATGTTTCACATGTGATAAAGCAATTGATGAATATTATATGTAGAGGAAAAACTTATCTCTGTTTAAGTGTATGTGCCATGTGTAATAAAAACATTAGATATTTATGAATGTAAGTATATGTAAGTGAAAATAATGTGTCTCAAGCATATTTAAACTATAGATGAATTTAGTCTGTGTATATGTCAGCAGTATTAGTATGTGTGAATGACATCAATGAAATACATTTTCTTCCAAAATATGTAGCAAGTATTGTATACACATGTCAAGCAATGGCACATTTTTCTTTTATTAAATAAAATGAGAGTATCACATATGAATGTATGTGTATGAGAGAAATCATGTCTGAATGTGTGCATTTATGAGTCAGTAAAGTTAGCATCTGAAATAAGGTATACACATGTCAAGCAATGGAATGATTTTCTATTCTAAATAATGTGAGAGAATTGTGTGAATGTATGCATATGAGAGAATAAATTTGTGCATTTATGAGTCTGGATCATAAAACAAAATATATTTCCATTTAAAATTCTAGTGAAAATAATGTATAAAAGTATTAAGCAAACTTTTTATAAATAAATAAATAAATTTTGAAAAATAAGATGTTAATGGTTAGAATCTTTCAATGAAATAATATGTATTAAAATATTAAATATCTATGTATTAAAATTATTATAATAACATAATAATATATAAATAAAGAACATACATATAAAATACCATATGATATCATTACGATATTATAATTTAAGCAATATAAATAATATACAATAATATATAATAGTAAATAATAAAATAATAATAATAAAACAAATAATAACAACCAACTATAATAATATATAATAATATTGAGAAAAATACAGATAAAAATAGAGGAAATAGGGAGAATATGATAATATATAACAATAGTGAGAAAAATATATAAATGATAATAATAAGGGAATAGGGAGCTATAGAGAGAAAACATAATTATGAAACAAAATAGAATATAGAGAAAACAATATTAAATTGTTAAGGAACTATCTTTAAATTATTTAACAATATCTGTTGGTATTTTAGATTCATGAATTATATATTTGTGGAAAAATGCAGAAGTAATGTAACATTTTAACTGCGTGTTTATGGTTGGTAGTACCCTTATTAATATGTTTTCAAAGTACTTCCTCCTTAAAGGGTTATGTTCTTTTTTAATTAAACTAGCATTTCAAAAATCAAAATTGTGTCCTACGTTATTTTAATGTAACACAAGAGAGTTGGAGCATATGTCCAAACATCTCTTTTATGTTCGTAGATTCACACTTTTAAATTTTGAGATGTTTGTTCTATATATACATTATTGCACTGTAAACACTGTATTTTGTAAATCCTAGCATTTGAATTGGTGTTTGGGGTCTTTTTTAATCTGACAATATCACTAATAGTCTTGGAAGTGGAAGTAACAATTCTAGTGTTTGGGTTAGCTAACTTATGAAAAGGTGTTGGAAGGTAGTATTAGAAAATTTGTGTGATTTTGGTGGTGGGGTCATTCGTTTTTGTTTTGTTTTGTGTATTTTATAAGCATGTTTTTCAACATTAATGATGAAATTGTGATGATTGTGGAGAAGTTTAAATGTTTGTTCAATATATCTTCTTCAAATAAATAATTAGGGCTGCATATTCTGAGGGCTCTAAGGTAGAAACCTATAATTAAACCAGATTTAATTCTTTGGTTGTGGTGGGAATAAAAATTGATAAAAACGTTTTTGTTGGTAAGTTTATGGTAAACTTTAAATTCTAATTTATCATTATTACATATTATTAAGATATCAAGGAAAAGTAAAGAATTCTTAGTTTCAAATTCCTCTATGAATTCATTGGTTGGTTCTACCTTATTGAGTTTAGTTACTAAGTTTAATAGGTTAGTGTCATGGGGATAAAATAATAGGATGTCATCTATATATCTTAAGTAAGTAGAATTGTTAGGTATAATATATTTGAAAGAACTGTATTCTAAAAATGCTAGAAATAGGCAAGCAAGAACACCACTAATAGGAGATCCCATGAGTAAGCCAAATTTTTGTTTATAAAACATGTTAAAAGAGAAATAACAATAGTTGGTGATTAAAGTGCATATTTTTATGATTTTTTGGATAAGTAGAAGGAGCTTTACTTTAGATTTTTTGAGATAGTTTCTAAGAATGTTTAGACATTTTCTAATGGGTATGTTAATATAGAGGGATTTTATATCCAAACTTGCCAGAGATAAGTTAGTCATATTAATATTTCTAATTTTATGGAGCAAGTCACCCGAGTGTCTGATATGTATAGTGCCTAGGAATGGTGTAATTATTTTAGTGATCACTCTAGCTAATTTCTGGGAAGCGCTAATTTAAAAAAAGATTTTTTTAAAGTTTTTTTTAAACAATTTTTCTTTAGAAAATCTCTGAAGAAGCTTGTTAAAGTGAAACATGTTAGATTAAAGACACTTTTTTCCTATGTGTTCTTTATTTATTTATTTCATCGTTGGATTTTGATCCTTATATTCAACTCTGATATATATATGTATGTATGATTATATTTGATTCTGTTATTTTACATCTCATTTAATTATACACAGGTACGTGTATTTACACTTACATTTACATATGTGACATTGTCTATCACAACTAATCTGTACCTGGTTATACATAGACACTTATAAAAATTGATTATTGCCAGTAATAATCAATTTTTTTACTAAGTGAATTTAATAAACTGATAATACTTCAGTAATGGAACTTTAGGTAAACAAAATACTGAATATTGTAAATTCAATTGTAGATACAAAATAGCAAAGCCTATATATGGGAGTATCTTCAAATATCTTATTATTTCAAAATAACTTGCCTCTGTATAGCTTTTCATGCTAGATAGAGGAAACTAAATAGTAACAACAAACCAATAGAACCAACGATGTAATTTTGTAATGTCAGTCCTACTAGGTTTATCTTTCAAGCTGAACCTGCATCTTTCACTTAGAAACCAGAGCTGAATAGCACCTTTAATAAATGGTTTAATCTACTAAAATAGTTATAACAATTTTCAAACCTCAAACCAGGATAGTTTTCAATTGTTATTATAGATTTAGTTTTCTTCAATAATAATAAAATATTTTCATGAACCAACATTACTTAAACTTTAAAACTGACATTTAAAAAAAGTACTGATAACTTATATCACTGGAACTGACCCCTAAACCTAGGAGAGTCTTGCTCAAACTAGGATGTTTTTTAAAACATAGTTAAAAGAAAATAGAAATTAAAAACTTACAAATCATTATTTCTGTGTACTTAGATAAGCCTACTGCTTTAATTCCTTTACATAGTTCACATTTTTGTTGTAATAATTTTAACTGTTGGAGAGTCCAACCATTTATGTATTAGTTACCAACTCACTCTCTTTCTCTCTCTCTCTATATATATATATATAGAGAGAGAGAGATAGAGAGAGAAAGAAAGAGAGAAGTGGATACTGAGGTCAACACTGGGTAACAACAGTCTGTTTCATGCTTAAAAGCAATCTTCAGGCCATATATATAGTATGAGAGAGCAAGATATTTCCATTAGGAAACATCTTGCTCAACTTTTTTATTGTTACTCTAAATTTGAAAGAAACACCTTTTTTATTGTTACTCTAAATCTATAAAATATTTATTTTATGAGATTCGCAATCATCTATAAAGATGTTTATATTCACAATATTTTAGTTATTATATACCTAATTATTTTTCTCTTGAGTGATATTTCATATGAAATAACAGCATATTTATTTTTCATATAGTTGGAGATCAAATTATAATGAATCTGCCATAAATCCCTATTCTTAACAAAAATGAATTTAATATAATTATAAGTTTTTCTATTCTTAAAATCAGTTTATCTGTACAGCTACTTTTTCTTTTCATTGACCTCAAAAACTAAAAGTAATATTTTGGAAGGGAAATATATTAAAACATTAAGAAAATAAAATGTGTTTTAAAACCTGTTATATTTATTATTAAATATTTGTATCATGTGTTTCATGGTAAAGTCTAATTGCTAACTGAAGTTTGTCAAAAACTGAACAGTTTTTTCTTTATTATATCACTCAATTAGAAACTTGCTTTGAAGTCCATTATTATTATGATTTGATAATTTATTTGCATAATACAACTATTTATTTCCCTTTCTCTCTCATTCTGTATTCCCTCCTTTTATTAATCTTTTATTCATGTACTTTTACCTTGGCTAACTATATTTTTAATGTTGTTTTTCATACTTGTGTTTGTCACATGCATTCTGATATTGTTTTCTGCTAGAACATACCCATCATCATGTAAAGACTTTTTTTTAATCTTATCAATTTTAGTATAAAATAAATTTTGTTCCCTATGTTCATATATATGCACATCTCACCCTCTCTCTCTCTTACACACACACACACACACACACACACACACACACACACTGTGCTGTACAAAAGTAAGTGAACCCCTAAGAAAATATTAAAAGAAAATTGTCTCTTTTTTCCAGATAATCAAGAAATCTTAATTAAACTATATATTCACTAGGAAAAACCTTTATTAATATTCACTTTCAAAATTTTTTTATCAAGCTGGAATTAAGATATTAATTGAAAATTAAAATGGGCAAAAGTAAAGGAACCCTTATATTTAAACTCTATATATTTTGTTTTACATGGTTGCCTGTACAAATAATTTTTTGTACGCATGTTAATTTTTCTACAAGCAATGTATACAACAGTCAAACAATATAATTCATTGTGAATATAAAAGGGTGTAGTTAGAGACTAAATTTAAAAAAAAAGATATGCCAAAATCAAAAGAACTTCCTGAAAATATATGAGAGAGAGAGAGAGAGAGAGTTTTAAAAATTGTATAGTTGAAGCCTATAATGGAGAATGCTACAAAAAGCTACCAAAACAATTTGGAGTACATGTCTCCACCGTATGACAAATTATTTATAAATAGAATGTCTTTAGTATGACGGCATCACAATCAAGAAGTGAGCATCTCTGGAAAATTACTGCAAGAACAAATAGATATTTTAGTTATTTTAAAGTACTCTCTTTAGGACCTCACACATGTATTAGCATCTCATCCACTTTTCAAAATAGTCTGAAAATTCAGCATCACCAACAAGTGTTTTCCCCATTCTCCATAACGTTTAATCTTTCCACAGAATGAAAACTCTTTCCTTTCAGTGGAAATTTTAGTTTTGGAAAAAGCCAGAATTTGCCAGGAACTAAATCTGAAGTGTAGTAGGTTGGCTGGCTGATCTGGGTGCTGTGAGTTTGTTAAACATTTCTGAATGAGATAAATACAGTAGACCCTCTTTTGCCTTTAAAACCATCTCAATTCTTCTTGACATGGATTTGATATTGCTCGGGAAGCACTCTTTCAAAGTTTGGGTCTTTGCTGCCATCCTGCAATTCTTCCAAATTGGTTGGCTGCATATCAAATTTCCTTTCCACCACTTCCCAAAGGTGCTTTATAGGACTGAGATCCAAGGACTGTGGAATTCATGAACCAATCTGCTACTATTTTTTATTTGTGACATGATGCATTGTCCTGAAAATAGACACTAGAGATTGGTGCACTACAATTATAAATTGAGACATGTGGACAGTCACAATATCTAAGTATGCTTCCTTATTCAAATGATTTCATATTCGTATCAAGGGTCTCAATACATGCCAAGAATATATTTCCTCTACCATTACATCATTACTACCACCAGCCTGAACCATTTATAAAAAGCTGCATGTTGTTTAAGCCACATTCTGGCTCTACCATTCAAATGTTCCTGCAGAAATTGAAACTTGTTGCACATCGTTACATTTTTCCAATCTTCTGTGGTCCAATTTTTGTGATTTTTTTCAAAAATTGTAGCCTCAGTTTCTTGACAGGAGTGACACCTAGTATGGTCTTGTGCTGCTGTAGCCCATCTGCTTCAAGGTTCAACATTTTGTGCATTCAGAGATGCTGTTATTTATACATCTATTGTAAAAAGTTATTTAGCTACTGTTGGTTTTTCTATCAGCTTGCACTAGTCTGCCCAATGCCCATTCAAGCCTATTTCATCAACAAAGGATTTCCCCACCATAGAATTGCTACTTACAAGAATTTTTCTTTTTTCTAACTGTTCTCTGTAAACTCTAGAGATGGTTGTACATAAAAATCCTTGTACATAGTTTCCAAGAATCAATCTGAGACAGTTTTCAGTTTTATATTTTGGGTTAGTTTCATGAGTGCTTTCATGAACAAAAGAGTAAGAGTAGAAGTCTGTGATAAACTATTGTGCCAGTTGATGTCCTTAAATCTTGACCAAAACAATATAGAGGAATCAAATAATGTAATCATATCTTCATTAGCTAAATCATGTGAAAACATTCTAAGAATATCTAAAATGGAAAAAGATACTCCCATGGTACATCAATCCTAAGTTACAAAGATTCATGTAAGAAATAAACAAACAGAAAAAGAATAAAAATGGAAGATAGGATACTGAACAATTAACAAAAAAATTTAAGAAATAGTTTATGCCCTGAGAAACCAATATCTTCAAAAAATTGAAAACCAAATTATTGAAAATATACACCACAGACAATGTGTTGAAATGTTGAGAAAATTACAAAGTCACACTAACATTATACAATTGAAACCAACACAGAAGAATTACTCTAGTCTCAAAAAACTGAGTCACATTTCAATCTTGACTATAGTAAGATGAAGATAACTACAGAATAGAACATACACCAATATATATCTGCTCATTACAAAGTCTGTTTTCTAATGAGAACAAAGAAACAGTGATACAATTGAAACCAACACAGAAGAATTACCCTAGTCTCAAAAAACTGAGTCACATTTCAATCTTGACTATAGTAAGATGAAGATAACTACAGAATAGAACATACACCAATATATATCTGCTCATTACAAAGTCTGTTTTCTAATGAGAACAAAGAAACAGTGATACAATTGAAACCAACACAGAAGAATTACCCTAGTCTCAAAAAACTGAGTCACATTTCAATCTTGACTATAGTAAGATGAAGATAACTACAGAATAGAACATACACCAATATATATCTGCTCATTACAAAGTCTGTTTTCTAATGAGAACAAAGAAACAGTGATACAATTGAAACCAACACAGAAGAATTACCCTAGTCTCAAAAAACTGAGTCACATTTCAATCTTGACTATAGTAAGATGAAGATAACTACAGAATAGAACATACACCAATATATATCTGCTCATTACAAAGTCTGTTTTCTAATGAGAACAAAGAAACAGTGATAAGGAAGTCAAAAAAAGCTACAAAAAGCTGAAGAATAATAAAGCATTGACTGACATTGAGGTTGAATTTTTGCAAATAGCATATCATTTCACTGAATTTTAAAACAAGTTTCTGAGTTTCATGAAGGCAGTCAGGAATCAGAAATGCATCTCCAAAAGTGGGTATATCATACATTAATGCACTATGAAAACAAAAAGTTAGTTCTAAAAGTTCTCAAATATGCAGGGGTTTGTTAATTGGATCCATTATGGTTTAAGTACTAAGGAATATTGTGTTAACTAAGCTCTCACTGTCCTATGAAAGTCACCTTTTCACAACTCAATTTCTGGTAAGAGGTGTAATGATGGCATATATCCTATCAAATAATTTCAGGAAAGTGCATACCTTTCCAATAGAAAATTGTATACTTGCCACGTTAACCTCATAGCAGCATATGACAATATCACTAGAGGCTTCCTCTTCTCATCCATTAGAAACTGCTTTCCAAGTTCTGGCTTGTCTAGATCTGATAGAGCAACTATAGTGATTCACAAAATTGTACATGCCTGGTGAAGACTCCAATACAGAAACAATTCAAATCCAGCAAGAGTATGACTAGTAAGAAATGAGAATCTCAACATATTTAATATTTCCCTAGACTAAGCTTTGTACATATACAAGTATAGATGCAAAGAAAGAGGCACTGATCAATGCATTCTATACCACATTCCAAATTAATTTACTAATACAAAACAACATTCTTGTTTTCCCTCTTGAGACCAGTTATGAGGGAGATTATGTTGATGACATAGATATTAATAGTTAGAATAATCTTGAACAAAAATTAATATCCTCTACTAAATGTCCAAAAAATATGTCAAGATAAACATTTCCAAAACAAAAGTAGTGACATTATCTATCTTGAATCCATCATAAAAATTCACTATGTAGAATTCATAAATACTAAATATTTCAAATCCTTTGATATATGGATCAGTTATAACAAATTATATAGTATAGAAGTATCAGTTATAAAAAATGATCAGTATAGGTGTTAAGAAAATTGAGCATTGAATAGGCTGTACTAGAGTTAGTTTCACCGAACCCTCTGAATTGTTACAAAACCAAAGCATTAACCTAAAAACTCAATCCATATAGATGCCATGCATCATATGGATGTCCTGCTGAAACTCATACAGAAATATATCAATTATCAACTGTATACAACCATTTTCTTAGATTAGTGGTTAAAAATGGCTTTGAGCTAATGAAAATTGTAGCTCTTAGAGAGGACCCATCTCCTTCAAACCTTGTGGACTGGCACAATAGACTCAAAAACAAAAAATGGTATCAAATAACAGAAACTAAATCACTTGAAGACAGCAGCCACTACTAAAATGGATATCACAAGTGATCAAAGAGAAAATAATGATATAATCAAGATTGTTTACATTCCGTACTACTTGAAATAAAAGGTTAGGAAGAAAACCCTCATCAATACTGGGAACAATGCTAAAAAAATCTTTTAAGGGGGAAGATTTTATAAATTTCACATAAAAGTAGCACTGACTGAATGAATGCTGAATATTTCCATTTAATGAAATGCTTAATATTACCATTACCATTAAACTTAAGGACTCATACACTAAAAAATACTGTTAGCCTATATTACCAGGACAGACACTTCAATCTAGATTGTATGGTATGATAAGTTTATGTAGACATATTTAATAAAATTCATATGCCGCTGCTTAGTAAATGAAATAAATATAATGGAAAGCAACTTCAGATGAATTTAGTCTCTATAGAGCTACATAGCAGAATTTTCATTTTGAATTTTTTCCTTATTTAAGTGTTAATTATTTACTATAGTTGTTAGAATCATTTTAATTCTTGATTCTTAAAGATAATAAGATTGAAAAAGAATTATCAATTCTGTAATATAGTGGTTTTTATTTTAATATTTTTAGAATATGCAGATACTGAAATATTGTATGCATTACTATTAAAAATCCATTTAAGTTGACAAGTTCAATATTTGTTACTTTCTGTTATTAGTGAAGTAGATCCCATAATTCTTAAATAAATATTTCAGTCAGCTTCATATACTAAAGATAACAGTATATTAGAGAAATTCCTGAATGATTAATTCGTTATTGAATAAATTTTAGATCCACTACTACACTTCTTTTCTAATTTATGCTTGTGTTTTGCAATTTTTTTAATGTACTTTGGATTTGTTTTAACTGTTTTTTGTAGTATGCACATTGAATTTATGCTTTCAGATAATTACTTTGAATGGTAACTCCCTTTTGTAATTAACTGAGCAATTATTTATCCAATCACAATGTTTTTGCATGTTCTATACTAACCCTTCAGGTGACTCCTTCAGCTGCTGACATACATTCTGAACCAATAAAGGAAGAAACGCCCAAAATCAAGCAAGAAGAAATTGATATTGATTTGACTGACCCTGATGTAGAAGCAGCAGCTCAAAAAATTCAAGCCTCTTTCCGAGGACATATGAAATTCAAAAGAAAGCAGACTATAAGCCAAGAAGAGAATCAAGAGAAAGAGACCATCACCTGTGAAAAGGATAAAGTAGAAACAAGAAGTTCAGCAATAAGCAGTTCACCAGTTCCAAGTGAAGGCAGTGGTGTACAGAAAGAAAGACAGGGCGAAGGTGTAACTGAGGGAAAAGAGAAGAAAGAAAAAGTGGCAGATATGAAACCAACTGAGCAAACTGTAGAGAAAGTTAAGGAGTGTGGATCAGGTGAAGGTGACAAAGTAAAGACCACTGAGGTAAAAAAGCAAGAAGTGCCTGCTGAGATGAAAACCACTGCGACCCCCCAGCCAACAGAAGCTGAAGAAATTGATATTGACCTTAATGATCCTGATGTTGCTGCTGCAACTAAAAAGCTTCAGGCCGGCTTCCGTGGTCGTCTAAATCGAAGAAAGAAAGCCAAGGAGGATGCCTCAGCAGCTTCAACGGTACTTCTTTTGGACTAGTCCTTTTGTGTTGCTTGCTGCCTGGCAGAGATGTTGCTCTAAAAAATTGTCTTTGTTGTAGCTTATGAGCTTTTACTGTCACATTGCTAAACAATCATTTTTTTAGTATGTTTAAAATGAGTTTATTTCATGATTTAACACTTTTTTGTGCTTTACTTTTGAATTAATTTAATTTTGATATCAATGCTAAAAGTGGCCTGAGTTGAGTAAAATTACACAAAGTAAAATCATTAAGTTTTATTATTAGTAATATTTAAAATAAATGTTGAGAATTTGATTGTAAGATTGTTGGGTGAAAACAGTGTTTTTGATTTAACTTTTTCAGGCATATTTTTCTGATATCAAATTGTGAAAGCACAAACAAGACATTACTGTTTTGAAAAATAGAATTGATTTCACCTGTAAATGTATTTGCATGCAAAGGCATTTCACATAACTATTCCAAAGTTGGTATCTATTTCTATGCACTTATCTTTGATAAAGCTTCAACTATGTGAAACTTCCCTGTTTTTGTCCTTGTCATGTTTTCATCATTGGTCTATGTTTGGGTCAATTTTCTTTTCAACATCTTTTTTTTATATGATGATGCAAATATTTTTAGGTAATGAAATGTGGTTTTCTAATTTCTGAAAAAAGCAGAGTTCTTTCATTTTAATCTTGTGACTTCCAATTATTTATTTCTTTTCTTCAAATGCACATGCTATTTCACTTTGACTTTCACTTTTTTATTGATTTGAAAATTAAAAGATAAGTGATTATGAAATTAGTGCATAAAGTAAAACACTGAAGTAACTGGAATTAAATACTATCCAAAAAGAAAAATCAGTTGCCATGTAGAAAGGCAAAAAAAAACAGAATTATATCAAAACAATCAATATGAATTTGCTAAGGTGCTTGTGAAATGTCATATTTATTGTAATTCAATAATCTCAATAATTTTTCCCTTGATTATTTTTCTTCCTATTCTTGGCTTGAAACAGTTCAGTAGTTCACTGTCACTTCAAGTGTGCACTTTCTAAAATGTTTCCTGTTCTAACCCATTAAATTTTCTTTTCAACATTTATTGTCTGCATTATTTTTTTAGACATGCTTAAAAATTAGCACTGACCCATAACAAGTGCTTACATTTTTGTTTACTAAGTGGGTTTTTTTATTTGTACATCATAAGCACAAAAATAATCTTTTCAAACAACTTTTTAATAAAAAATAAAATATATTTGAAAAAAGATCTCATAAATTCTAGCTAAAATATAATGATAATTTTGAAGTTGATGTTTTATTTAATATTGATTCAAAAATTACTACAGTGTTTTTGTTTAGAATTATGACTTCCCACTGATTTATATGTGTAAACTGGATTTGCAGTTATTTCATATATTTTTCAAACTATTGTCTCTATCTTTATTACTTTTAGCATATTTCAGCTGATACATTCTTCAGTTTTCTTCAGATATATGTTGTATCTAGTTGATAAAGCCAACAAAAATTGAAACAATAGTTTGAAAAATATATAAAATAATGAAGATATTTCACTTTTGAACTTCATAAAAGTTTTATTGTTAACCCTTGCTTTGTTGTTATAGTTGTTAACTTTTGCACTGCCAGAAATAAATACTGATATTCTATTTGTCTGCTTTTATATAATAATAATTTTATATTATTGTTATGCTATGACATACTGTTAAAAATGAGTAAATATTTTGTCAATTTTAAATTTGTTGCTTATTTATTAAGATTATTTACCTAATTTACCCAAATTCAGAACCATTGTATTTGTTCAGCTTTTCAAACTCCAATAGAGTTACTATTGTTACTGCTTCTAGTTCTTAACTAACTTCAACAAAACAAAATTCACATCAAGAATATGTACTGAATCAATGAATAAACTATCAAATATAACACACTGCCCAATCAACATGTGACTTTCTGTATAGTGAATGGTTATTTTTTTTCTATTACTTCAACTCTTTGTTTGTTAATACTTGAGAGATATATTATAATGATTCTGAAACAAGTAATGGTGAACACTCAAAAAATAACTGGAGTTTTCTCTCACTTACAAAAAAACATACATATGCAGGCACATAATGTTTCTTTGATTTCATTTTCTCTTATATTATGAGCACACCATCAGTCAAAATAGACTGAATTCAAGTCTGTTAAAAATAATTAAATATTTTATCATAAAAATATAAGATATTTCATAAAAATTACGTATAGAATAATCTTAGTCATTTGTAAGGAAAAATTCCTTTTACATATTTTACATGTTATGCTGTTACTGGAAACATAAGAGAGATGTTCTGTCACCAGTATTTATCTCTTAAATTTTTTGTAAACTGAAAATAATTGATTATAATGTTTTGGTTCCTAAATGTTCAAATTAGAATGACCTTTTATTTTATTGTGAGATTTATAGAATCAAAGGTCAGAATAAAGTTCAATGTCTTTCAGAGGAAATTTTAATATATGTACAGCAATCAAAAAATGCCATTTTTTAAAAAATTTTGAGAAAAACATGAATTTGCAATTACTTTGAATCATTCATGTAATAGACTTCTCCACTTTAAATATGATTATCTTAAATTTAAAATTATCTTAAACCATATCTTAAATTTCTGATTTTCTTAAAGTTATAATTTATGGTTAAAATGTAGAATCTGAAGCACTTTTTGACTGAAAGTCACATTTTTAAATCTTAGCATAATAATCTAAAGAATAATGATTCCAGTAAATAAAATTTATTGCATATTTGCTGCAGTAAATCATTGCAGACAAGTGACAATCAAATACTCTGGCTGTGTTCACAAGTAGATCATTGTGTTGTTATGCGACTGCTTTAGAATTCACAGCATGCTTCCTGTCTGGTCTTTCAAATATTTTTCATATTCTTTTTTTCTCTCTTTCTATGGAATTTTTGTTTGATTTTTAACAACTTTTGCTTCCAGAATCTTAAAAATGCATTCATGTAGCCATTTGTTGATTTAATCTTCTTTGATTAACCTTTTTCTTCTGAACAATGAACAAGACATCTATCCATGAACAGTGAGTAATTTTGATTTGAATATGTATGGAAGAATCTACTGAGACAAATTTGTCATTTTACTCATGATTTTCCAAGGACTTCTAGATCTTCACTTTTCTCCTTTTTAAACATGCTACTTGGTGATGGGTAGATGGGTTAGTTTCTTTTCTTTTGTATATGTCTTGCCTTTTTTCAAATTTTGCTTTAGTCCTTGTTGTTTTGTTTGATTTAAATCTAGTCTCTTTATTTTTATGGTTCCTCTTTTTTCATTACATTCTAGTTTTGTGTTTTCTAATACTGATATACTCAAACAAAATGTGGCTTTTGTGTCATTTTTGCTTTGAGCAGGACCTTAATGTGGTCATAGATATGCTATGCCTTGATACACTTCTATTGAATATATGCTTTACTATGCTATATGTTACTGTATGATGTAATCTTGCTGTATATTCAGGATCTTGCTTAACATATAGACAATGTTGCATCTTAATATCAAGTACTTTATACCATGAAGCTTTCTTTGAGGATGTTGTATGACTTAGCCTTGTTGTAAAGAAAGGTTTGGCTTCAACCCTTGCAGTACTTGCACCTTGACATGATTATTTAATGAATCTGTGCTCAGTGATACTGTGATGGTGTAGTGATGCTCTGACTGTGGCTCTTGCTGCAGACTTATTGTCCATGTCATATTGCATCCTGTACAATTATCTAAATTTAATCACTTTAGACAATACTTCACATATAACAATGCACACACATACTACATGCACACATACATATGTATATATATACTTCATTAAATATGACAGATCAAGCCTCTTCTTTTCCTGCCTTCAATTAGATTTCTGAAAATTGTGGTTATGATGGCAAAGAATTTTTTTTCTTATAGTTGAATCAACCTGGAAAGCAAGACATTGTCAGTCTACAAAGTGATGATAATATATCTATATGTTTATAAGATTTTTCTTTTGATTTATGACCATAATGAAGTCTTCAACATAATAAATGGTTTTAAAGAAAATTTCATTGCCATATTTATTTTCATAATTAATAATGAACAAAATTTCCTTCCTAATTGATTCCAATAAAAACACAGCTTTCAAAGACTTCTAATCAACATTATCTTTTTTACATTTACTAGTGCCTCCAGATATATAAAATTTCCATTTTAATTACATTTTTCAAAAGAACAATTATAATTTCCTTGAAACCGATAATCTTTTACAAAGCAGTAATATATAACCAAATATAGTCAACTTAATGAATGATGGCTTTCGAAGCTTATAATAGAAAACTAGTACTAATTGTAAGATATATATATATATATATATATATATATATATACATCAGTAAGTCTATGGTGCTATGATGAAACAGCATTTATTTTATACAAATCTTTTTCAACATAACCTCCTTTCATATTAATGCAATTAATTCAGTGAATAGTAATCACATAGATCAGTCATTACATACTGAAATTTCGGATCAAAATTAGTTAATAACTGTGGCAGGCTACAAGCCTACTGATCCAAATTTATAAAGAAAGTTACATGCACACAACATGAACTATAATATGAACATATTAGTTCTTCTCAAATGATTCTAATTTACAGTCATGAGCAAATAGTTAATATTAAGTTAATGAAATAGTTTTGAAAAATATTTTGGTCAGATATTTCAAAAAGATATCTAACCAAAACTAACTAAAGAGAATTGTTATCATATCTTGGCCTGCCACATTTAGTCAAACATGTTTGAAAGAGAACTTGCTGCCTAATTTCAAATTTCTGTACACTGTTCTTCTATCCATGTGTTAAGTATTCTACACTTTCTTGTTTATTTAACACTTCCAAAAAAAATATGATATTTAATTGTTGGAAAACTGCTTGTATCACCAGAATCATTTGAAAATCTTCTTCTATTCAAACACCTCTTATGATTTGGAAACAGGAGATAGTCAGATAGAGCAGGATTTAGTGAGTTGTATGGGTGGTCTGTACACACAAACCCTAAAATCTTTAAAATATTTATTATTTTGTTATTTAATTAGATACCATCTCCTGAAAAAAACAATTAAATGGAACATCTTACTGCAACTTTTCCTGTCATTACATGAACTGAAGATGAGTCTCAATATCTTAGTTTTATAACTATGTTTCATCAACAGTGCAAACTATTTCAAACATTATCACTGAAAATATTACAAAGTCATTTTAGTGACATCTATTTGATATCAGTTCTATTTAGCTGTTACACATTTTGGCACCCACTTGCCTTGTCAGCTTCTGCATACCCAGTTGTGCAATAATTATAAATCCAACTTGTTTCCAGGATTTCTTTAATGTCTCAACAATTTTTTATCTGAGATTTCTCAAAAATATTAGATCATGAACATGATCAATAATTTCAGTTGACAGTGTTGAAGCCTCCCAGGCCATACTGCAACTTCAGTCTCAAAATCTACACAATAGAAATTGACATACCATTTTTTCACAGTTGAGTATGACAGGCACTTCTCATCCAATGTTTACATCATACACTTGTGGATTTCCTTTGGAGTTTTCTTCTGAAGAAGCAGAAATTCATGATGGTCCAGAATGCAACATTTGAAAATTCCAGACCTTCTATTGTCCTGGTCCAGTCAAGGATCAGAAAGAAACTCATAAATAAGTGCTTTATACAATATAAAAGAATGCTTTTTTCTCAAGCTACAGTGACAAAATAACACTCATATTTTGGGAAGTAGGTCAGATTCAGAACTTTTCAGCACCTATTTGTATATACATAAACATCCTTTGCAAGAATGAAATAATTATTTGTTTCTTTGTCTTTTATCACTTTATGAAATTAAAATTGTTTTTATCACAAGCATCATAATTAGCCACATATCTAATATTATCAATGTAAAATAAATTATACTTGGTGCTATTTTATACATATAAGTTTAAATGTGTTAACACATCATCTCATCCATATCTGTGGTATATATATATATATATATATATATATATATATATATATATATATATATATATATACACAATCTTTTTTTATACAACAGTTTGTGCAAATAACAAAGCTTTCTTCAGAAGATTACTCTGTTAACCACTAATCTAAAGTATCTAAGCAGTGCCTTAAAATATCAAAAGTTTTTGTTGCAGTTTAGGAATGTCAAATGGAAATGCACCCCATTATATTTTTAGACATGCATTCACAACTTTTCAGTCCATGACAAAATTCTTACATTATATTTATAAGGTTAGGATTTGGTTATTTAATCTGTAACACTCTTTTATTAATCTCCTAGGGATAGATATATGTGTTAGAAATTTTAAAATCTTTTTGTGGCACAATTGGCCACTGGCTTATAGTATTGCTTCTTTTTGCTCTAGATGAATTAGTACAAAGTAGATGTAGTTGTAATGATATCCACAACTGCTATTAGAAATCATGTTAGCTTTACAAACAAAAGGAAAATGTTTGCTTTGATATATATTAAAGTCAGTTCAAAGTGAAGGTATCTTTTATTTATATTAATGCTATATTTGATAGTTTTTAAAAACTGTAAAGTGTGCATTTGCTCTCTGTAATTATGATGACAGGAATGAAAAAGTTTAAATTAAAGATTTTAAACTGTACAGAAAATAAGCAAGACAAGAAATTGTCTCATGCCCAAGTAGCTAAATTAAGCACTATGTTCAGTAATGGTTCGATTGAAAAATTCATACAAGAAATTGAAATCAAATGAGTTATGTGTCATAGAAAAAAGAATAAAATAAATCATGAAAGCCAGATCTTACTTTTTGGCCTGTCTACTATTATCCAGGTAGCAGAAATTATTGAATTGAAAAAAAAATGTTAAAAATAATCACTTAGATCATCTGATTTATTTGGAAAATGATTTTCTAGAATTTATTTGATTGCAGTTTTTTAAATGACTTCAGCTCCAGGAAATTTCTTTCAATTGTTTCACTCATCTTGTATATTAGTTGTTCAACTAATTTATACACAGCACAAAAATAAGACTGGGAAATATCAGGAAAGTTTGAAGAAAGTTTTAACAGTCTACTGGGGAAATATTGTTAATTATCTGATGTTAGAATTTTCTTTTCTTAATTCTGTCCTAAAAATTGAATTTTAGATCATCCCTTGATATTTGTTATACTATTGAATCATACTGAAATGTGCTTAAATAAAACCAAAATAGGATGATAATAATAATATTACTGATCTTTTTGATTTGCTAAATTATACAAGCTCTCACTTTAAGCATGAGTCTAATTATCTTTGCTTTGTTTATTGTCTGTCAAAATACTATATTTTTATGCACAAAAACTGGGTAGCTAACACAAATACCCAAATAGACCTTCAACATTATACAATGAATGAAATTATCAAAATAACTAAATAGTTTACTTATGCCTTGATTTAAATTATATTCATCATTCATAATTACAGATTAAGTATTACAATGCTAGTTTGTATTAATATTGAATGCACACTTGACAATAAAACAGCCTGAGGCTTTAGAGGCATGGTTAGCATGGTTCACTTTGATATAACTACAAATGTCCTTGATTCGAAAAAAAATTCAATAGTGAATCATAATAACATTTGTAAATTATGCTGCATTATTCTCATCATTAAGTCTCCTCTTAATAGTTGTTTTTTTTTTTTTGTTCAGTCTCAAAAGTTAAAACAGGTCCCCCATAACATCAAAGAAAAGTGTTTCATTTTCTTATTTTTGCTAGCACAGTATTTTACTTTACTGTATTTTGTGCTGCAAAAAGTATATCCTAAGTTTTGGCCACACCTCAATCGGCATCACCAAGTGCTTCATGATCTCACTGACTGATTTCTTTAGCTTATTTATTCATCTGGCATAATCATTGAGAATATCTCAGCATATCTGTTTTTTGTAGGTTTGTGTGGTTACCAAAAAACAGATAGCACTTTTGTATCTGTATGTGTGTTCATATATGCATGAACATACAACCAGCAATATTTTTGAGATGTATTCCTATGAACATCTATATGCACATGCAATCATCATTCCTTTATATGTGTGTGTGTGTGTGTGTGTGTGTGTGTGTAAGTGTTCAAGATTTGTTAAACCCAACAGACAAGGTTTGTCTATTTCATTTTTTTTGTAATTTTTCAATCTTTTTTTATATAAGTTGTGGATAAACTGTCTGACATTTATGTTTTTTGGTGATTATGTTCAATTACTTTTGACTTGGGTTTATAACAACTTATTTGAAAAGTGGAAAAATATAATAAAAATAAACAGACAATCCTTGTTTGTTGAATGTTTTTAAAAAATTGCTTGAATGAATTCTTGCTGCCTAAACAAATATAGCCTATATATATATATATATAGTGGAATTTGTCAACTTGATCAAGAAGAGATTCATTACAAAAATTTTGATGTTTGGACATTTGGTTAAATTTTTTAAATCAGGTTGAACAAAGAAATTTGTTGCACTTGTGCATTAAGTGTGTGTGTGTGTGTGTGTGTGTATATATATATATATATGTGTGTGTGTGTGTGTGTGGAAAGTAGAATTTCTCTTTTGCATTTCTGAGTAAAAGAATAGGCATGCTTAATTCTATGAGAAGTTTTTACAGTGTTAAAAGAAAAATATTCTTAGGTGACACAAGAAATATTTTTTACAGTTATCTATGATCTAACACTCAAATTTATTTATGAAGTGTATATGAAATGCCGAAAGAAAGTTATGAGTGAATTTCTATATGCCTATCTAAAAAATATTAAAAACACTGCAAGGTTCTAAGAAATTCATATGAGAAAAGAAAGAAAAATACAGTTATTTTTTATGAAACATTCATTTGAAAAATAACTGACATACAGCATACATCACTTATGTTACAAGTAATATTTAACAAATTTGTTAGGTTAGATTATGCCAGTATTATGACCCGTTTTATTGCAGTTGTCCTTTTACTTCTGTATAATTATATCATTGTGTGGATGTACTGAAAATAGTCATTTTGTGGAGAGCTGGATTAAATGGATCCATATATGTGTGTGTGTATATGTGTATTAAAATTACTAAAAGACACACAGAAAAACAGAAAAGCAAGGAATTAATTCTTTTCAATGTCTTGTAAATTTTATCAACACATAGGTAAAGAAGATTTCTTAAAAATAATAATGAGTTTTTATATCTTACATTAAATAGAGAAAGATAACCCAAGCAAAAATAAAAGAGAATTATTAGTATCATCTTTCCCCATCCTCATTTATTAAACAGTTTTCCATCCTTTGCCCTTCTGTTTTCATTTACCTTACAAAATCTGTCTACTGATTATGTTTCGGTAGCTGATGCAGCCAAGCTACTAACTGTCCACATACTTGCACTCACAGATTTGTGGGGAAGTGAATGCCAGCAACTGAATACTTTCATTTTTATTTTCTGGTTTTTATCTTTTTAGTTCATTTTTCTTACTTCAGTTCATGAAGAATTATTATTCTTTTTCTATTCATTTCTGGGTGTGAATATGTGTTTTCCTACTCCTTGTCCCGCAAGCTTCTCTCTTGATTGAATAGTCAAAAGAGAGGGAGACAGAGGAAGGAAGTTGTCTCTTTTTTAGATACAAAAATTGTTTACTATCTTTATCTTCTTTTTAACTAATACAACTTTTGAGATTAGCATCATCATTAAAAGAAAACTAGGTATTCTCTCATATACACTTGACTAACATTAACCACAGTAATAAACGGTAAGTAAATTGTTTGCTTGTTTTGTTCTATTCAGTGTGAGTGTGAATAAATATTAACAGAAATTATACATGCATATTTATATAAGTACAGAAATTTAGGTGACTATACATGGAGTGAAGTATTATATGCAATATTTTGTTAGTCTTGATTAAAAAAAAGGAAAATATTTTTCTATTCAGATGATTTCTTGTTCAAAATTACATGATAAAGTCTATCATTTACATTTTGTTAAAAATAACTCAGTTATGTTATACAATATATATGTGTGTACACATAAGTAGATGTGTTTCTGTGTGCACAGATATACAGATTGTGCTATTTGTAAGATTATATATAATCAGATACAAATGTATAGTTATAACATCCAAGTATATACATCAATGCATGCATTTGTCTATAAAAGAATAAAAGTTATAGTAAATATATTTATGTAGATATATATAATATAATGAATAATCCTATTTTCTGAAGTATATATTTTTTTGCTATAAACACACAGAGACTATTTCTACTTTATTTTTTGATTGTGTGTGTGTGTATATATATATATATATATATATATATATATATATAAAGAGAGAGAGAAACATATCACTATATAAATATGTGTTCTTTCATTGTGTTTATACGTATACAAGTGCACAAATATAATATTCATATATTTCACTCTAAATCAGCTACAGTTTTTCTTGTTAGTATCTTGGTCCTTACTATTTCTCTGTTCAGTAAGTAATATTCATAATGGTTTATATTTTACATTTCACTATTTCTTCAAAACCTGAAAACTTCAGGTTCAAAAACGAAAATTTCTTTATTTGTTTCATATTGTGTGGAGTTGTCAGTATGTTGAACATTTGGTACTTTTTTTGTTTAAAATGCTTTCTTCAGGTAAGAAAGCATTTAGTCAAAAATGGATTAGGTTTGTAGAATAATAGAAAGTGCAAAAGGTAAAATTCTTTGTTAGGGAATATATTTAAATGAATTTAACTGAAAATTGTCATTTAATTGATCATTTGCTACTTTATTTCATCTTTTAAAAAATAGCTTTGCCATTTTTGTCTATTATTTTTCATCAAAACAGCATTAACTCAGATCAGAAGAAATATGATTTGCCACATAAAACACTTTAACTACTTTTCATTATTGATCATAATTTTCCTTCCTAGATTTCATCCTTACCAACTGTGCTGTGTTCATATGTATATGCACCTACTCACTCATCAACTTTTGGTTGTCTTAGATTTATTCCATTTATTTTAACTTTATAAGGTGACACACACACACACACACACACACACACACACACACACACACATGACAGTTTTGTTAAAGTTTTCTTTGATAGATAACTGACATACCTTTATTTAATATTAGCATAACAACATTCCTTAACATAGTGGATTGATAAAATTTAAGACATTTTTGCTATGAAATTTAAGTTAATGTTTGAATTAAATAGTATTTTTTAACAGTTTTCAAATCTATTCTCTTAGAAATTCAACTATGGACAGTTCATTTTTAAGGTTAAATTAATGAAAGAAAACTCATTAACTTTGTTTTTATCACTATATTGATATTAAGGAGTTGAAGATAGCAATATGGACACAATGGTTTCCAGAAAAACTGATGAAAGTAGCTTTGGTTTTGGTTGCTTTTTCTTAGAATTGTTTCACATAAAATTTTCTGGGAAAGGCATGACCCTTAACTTCTAAGCATTGTTTTTCACTACCATTTTGGTAGTCCTATAACAGAATAATGAGAAAAGCAAGTGAGGTGATATTCTACAACTCTTGCTCATAATGAATCTAATTCTAAGCAAATATAAATCCTGAATGATAACTGAAGTCTTGCTTGCAAATAATACAACAACTACATATTGATAATGAAAAGAAGTTATTATCAAGTTATGATAGAAATTCTGTATGCATGTGTGGTCTGAACAATGAAATATATCTGTCTATTGAATTGGTGTCTGTATTGTTATTTTCTGCCTGTTCTGCTTTTTGTTGTCCAACCATTTGTAAAGGCTCTTTAACCACACAATAGAAGCAAATGTTAGATAAGAGAAGGCATTTAATTCTTCGGGGAATAATTATCTCCCACACTCCATTTAGTGAGCAGCTAAATCTGGCTGACTCTGTCTGTTTAAATTAGTTTTCCTAATGTTTTTTAAAGGTTGTTGCCAACCTCTAATGATTTTTGGTGATAAATCTTGATAAGTAAAAACAGTTTGCAGTATGACCACATCTCTTGACATTATTATCATATAAATGTTTCTTTACCTTGAGAAAATTTAAAAGCCTGTTTTTAAATACACATATAATGTATATAAGTATCTAAGATTTTTTTCTATTATTTTTGGTGTACTCCCATCCTCAGCAGGTGGTACAGTATATATAGATTATCTGATTTATCAGATAATCTATAAGAAACTATAAGATTTACATTGTTTGCTAGATCTGCACTTAAACTTAGTTTCTCTTCAAATATCTGTAAACTACATTTCCTGTGGTTGACTGGAAAAATTTCAAAACCATGTAGACTGAAAATGATTGGAATGCACATTGATTTTTAAATATATTGAAAACAAAGTAATAAATAACAAGATATTGATTTCAATGATAAAATAAGTAAATCAGTAGTAATATTCATATACTCTCCTCAGTTTTTAATATTAATAAAAAGTAACTGCAAATTAAATAAATATAATACTTTTGTCTTCTTTTGGATAAATTCAATATTTGGTGAATTTAAGAATCTATACCAAAATCTTCTTAACACAGACTAAAAGAGCATTCATTAATGGATTGGTATCAACTCAGACTCTCTTCAACATTATTTTTTAATATTTTGAGTTCTCCTCTAACTGCAGTCATAGTGCTTTTATTTCTCTTATTAGGAAACATAATTGTTCTCATTTTATAACAATTTATAATAAATGATGCACTTATAAAATATTAAAAAGAATCCAGACATTCAGAATACTGATGAAACGCTTAAAAGTAGTAATCAAAGTAGCAGCAGTAGTATAAGTTATTACCATTTGTATGTTAAATCCTTGGCTCACCTTATGAATAGCAATCAAGAGCCATTTAAAAATGACTGTATAAACATATCAATCAATACTTGCTTTACCTTTTTAAGTTAGGAATCTTAATTTGTAAATTTTTTTTCCAAGAATGGAAATCTAATATATATATTAGTCAGTTAAAAAATGGTATTGATTGAATTTAAAATCTAATTCCAAAACATTAAAATGTGTAATTGGAAACAAAACAAAAATGATGCATATACTTGGATATCTGTGGAAGTTCTGCTTTCCAGGTATATAATTCTTAATGTTATCATGCAAATACTTGCTTGTAAATATAAATATTTTTTGCATTCATACAAGTTAAGAATGTGTATGGGTGCATATTCTGGTTTATTTTCTTGACTTTATTATAAGTACAATGCTTCTGAAGTATGTGTGCTTTATTTCTAAATAATTATTTCTGACTTCTGCTGTTCATCATGAGCACAAATAACTATTATGATAAACACAACTGACAACATCTCATCCATTATAATACATCAGTAGTTTTGGATCAATAATTTGCCTTTAGCATGACTTTATTTTCATTTCTTCTTTGATGTAGTTGATGCCTGCAAGGTGTGCCAGATATGGAGGATAATTGTAGATGTATTTTTGATGTAATGATAAGATGGAGCATTTTGCTAAGGAAATATATTTCCTGGAAGGAGAGATTTTGAACTTTCTGTTTTCATTCATACTTTATAAAAACACATATCAAGCCAACAACTCTGACCACCTCCTGTGATTTTACATTTACAATTCTGCATTTGCATGTTAAGTTACCTTTGGTGATAATATCAAGCGTAAAAAACAAGCACTCTTGTTTTGTCTAAAGATTTTTAAGAACTTAGCAGCTGTCAAATATCTTTATGTAAAATCTTCTGTTACTTTTCTTGTGCTAATAAAAATACATATATATAGATAAACGTGTACATACGAGTGAGTGCTAAAAGTTTTCATCTCACCCATTTCCAAAAATCTGATAAGAAGACCAAACATCAAATTTTTAATCTTTTCTGAGTAGGGTCAAGAACTTTTCAGCGCTATCTCATATCTAAATACATGCAGAAAATGAGCAAAAATTTTCTACTTATTTTCTGTGTGTACTTTAGAATATGTACACTTTATGGATTTTGTACATTCCTTTTTTCTGCAGTAACATCAAATTAGATTACTTCATTGTAATTCTTCATTTGATGCCTGCTTTGATAAATCTAAAGTTTGGATGTGCATTGTGGTGCAGTAGATATCGGCTCGGAACAAGAAATTGGGAAGCTGAGTTCAAATTCCAGTTGAATACCTTGTATTCACTTACGCGAAAATACCCTTGGGAAAGGTATTAATCCGTCTCTTCCTTCCAGTTAAGGGTTAAATAACAGGACAGATTGGGTTCTGTAGCCTTGGCTGGCAACCATTCTACCACAGAAAGTAATGGCAACCCACTGTGGGATAATCTTGTGCTCTTTTAAGACATGATTGCCCAAGTATGTATCACGTATGGCACTTGACTGACTGACTGAATTTATAGAAATAGAGTTTTCATCAAGTAATTTTTTCATAATCTGTAAATAAAAAATAGCCGTGGTGACTGACAATTAGAATTAGCCAGCAGAAACCAACTACATGCTTTATTTACTAATTCCAGTTTATGTGAGTTCTTTTGGGAAAGATATGAATTGAATCTTTTTTTTCTCACTGGTACTGTTTGAGAGTAGATTGAAAAGCAAAACTGTTCAAATCTTTTTTTATTCAGATCCAATGCACATGCAATTTCCATTTCTAAAGTGAAGATCAATATTTTTTTCAATTTTTAACATTATCCTGAAATATATTATAAATTCTATTTTATCAAGTAAACCTAAACATATAAAAAGCAAATTGTCTGTTCCTTTTATTTTTGCTTATCTTTAAAGGACTTCTATTCTCTAAGGCTTAATATTATATAATGGATTGAAGTCTATGAATAGCAGGATGTTTATTACACTTATACTGCTTTAGGCAAATTATGACATAGCTTAGAGGTTTTTACATCTTAGTTGTCTTTCCAATTACATTTCAAATAAAATTTTTATTTAAAATATAAAAGAATGTAAGGATACACCATCACTCTTAATGCTATACTAGTTATGTTTTCAAGCTACTTCTCAATATTGATCACATTGTATTATGTTGTTGAGGATGGAGAAATGTCACAGGTGTCAATTTTTCTCTTATTAATTCTGTTGGATATTTTGTCAAAACAGCCTTTAACACTCTCGCCCCTTGGGGCGAATACTGGTTATCAGGCACCATATATTTAACCCTTTTGTCCCTCGGGAGTTATCCTGGTCAGGAGAGAGGTCTTATATCTAACACTTCCATTATACAGGCCCATTCCCATGTGCACCAGATCTAACTCTTCCACTCTGGCCCCTTAACCTTTGGCATCTTCCTCTTTGGGTTGAGATGTCTATTTGGTTTTAACTGAACTCAAGGGATTGGCCATGGGTAGTCCCTGAGCCCCCGAAGGTCAGTCAAGCCAGCTCACTGGTTTAAATCTGCTTCCTGCCCACATTGTAATTATTAGATCCAGAAAGCATCCGTGTTGTTCGTTCACAGTTGACTGAAGATGTAGAGATGGCTGGGAGGGTGGTGTTAAACATTTAGAATACAGCAAAAAGAAATAGAAAGAAAAAAAATAATGTCTGTAGAAAGCCAAACAAGCAACTGTTTGATGGTTGTACTGTTAATGTCTTTTATATGCAAGAAAAGAATAGAAAAAAAAAGGTTACAAAAAGTAACATTTTGTTTAGCATAACAACTCACACACTTGAGTCTACAGAGAGAGAGAGAGAGAGAGAGAGAGAGAGAGAGAGAGAGTGAATGTGCATGGTTCACTTGTTGTTAAATTGTCCCAGAAGATAGATATAACTCTTTTGACGGAGTCAATTCTTCTCAAATAAAACCCTGGGACCACATGTCTTGCAAAGGTGTGGAACGAATGATGCAATTACGATTGTTGTCATGCTAGCGACGAGCGTTAAATTTCATATACTCAGCAGTTTTTCAATGCGATTGCTGCAACGATAATATTTCTCAAGGTCCTTGTTTCTAACTCATCCGCACTCTTACTTCAGCGAGTGGTGGGGGGGGGTTGTGATCTCACATATGACCATACGCTTTCACGGTCGTCATTCAACTCTCTCAACTTCAGCATTACGACGTGCTTATATAGGAAATGGAGGGTCAGAAACCAAGTCATTCATATGCTTTACACAAGTGATTACAAGTGTTTGTTGCTACAGCCAAAAATCATGTGACCTCCAAAGGTCCTTTTGCTTACTAAGCGCTATTTCGATTTCACTTGCAAAAATTTATTTTCGTTCATTTCCACCGTTCTTTGATGACCCAAATTAAATGGCACTCAACTCAGATCTCACATCTCGATGTTCAATCTATTCCAAAATTTTTTTATCAGAAATTATTATTTTGTTTACTTCTATTGTTTTCTGATGACCCAAATATAATGGCCTAACTTTGGTTTAGATCAAATTTCGTTACTGGTAAACAATTACACTGGTTTACTTTAATGTTTAATTTAATATTGCCACACTGGAAGTAGAATTTTTGTTTAGAAAAATTCTTAATAGAAATTAAAAAGAAATGAATAACATGACATTTTGGCCATTTCAGCCTTCTTCAGGTGCTAGGAATTTTTAACCTTTTCAATGTGTGTATGTATTTGACTCTCTCCCCCCCCTCTCTCTCTCTCTCTCTGTCACAAGTCAGCTTATTGTTAGAAAATATCAAAGAAAGAATTTATTTTCAGCATTGTGAAAACAAAATTGTTTTTCTGATTCACCAGTAAGTCTGGATTTTTGATTTAGAAACAATAAATTCTATCAATAATTACATTTCAATCAATAAGTTAATTCAATAATAGATATAATTAATTGAAATCGTTCATAAATATTTTATAGGAAGCAACAACTTTATGAAAATGTGTTTACATATTTTATACATGAATATGCACTGAAAAGATTGAAGTACCAGAAAATATGTCATTATGAGTTTATTTGATGTTTAAAATTTCTATATTTTTAAGATCTGGTATTTGATTTCTTTCTTTTAAGTTCTCCAGTGGCATTCTGCCTTTTGATCTATTCAAATTGCTTCTTTAAGTCTTAATTTCTTATCTTATTAAGACAAAAAAAAATGTTTGCTAGCCTGTACCCATTTCTTTGCTTTGGACTACACTGTAGTGAAAAGAATGTCAGATAACGAAAAAATATAAATTATTATACTTAGCTTTTTTATTCAACTTTCTTTTAAAAACCTTTATCCTGTATCTTTCTGTTTATCATTGGACCTTTTATGTTCTGAAGAAAAATTATTATATTTTCTTTTTTCTTGAATACATACATTTTTTAAAAGCCACTTATAAAAATATTTGTTTTCTCATTCCTATATATAAATTAGTAAAATTTGTAGCCATCCTCATTATAAGCTAATAGTCATGATTAACTTTTACAAATTTATTTCTACATTGTATGTTCTTAACCAATAATGGTCATTGCTTATATAAGTGAGAACAAGAAAGATATAAATTACATTGTTTTATCTTTTTTTTTTCAAATTCACTTGTTAAACAATCCTTCCATGATTCACAAACCATCTGAGGAGACACAAAAGAATGATAATAAAAAAATTGACAAATAGCAATATTTATGTAAAGATCATTGTGAAAAAGCTGTAAATATTTAAATCCAAATTATAATTCTTTCTAAAAGAAAATATTTCTGCATGGCAGACAAATTGTCAACTCATATAAAGCATGATACATTTACACTTTATATCAAATTTTAATTCATATTAGCTTTTCTGTCATTTATCTCAAACTATACAGGAGTCAACTTAATAAAACTGTTTCATTTTAAGTATGTGTCAAATAATATTTATTCAGTAATAGTCTTTAATCCTTTTCACTTCCAACAAAGCTAATAGGATGCTATGTAATTATTCGTAATTCTTATTATTCTAAAAAAAGGCTTTGTTGTTTCTTTTATTCAACCATATTTTTACAAGTATCGACTCTTGGGCCTTTGTATACATTTTCATTTAAGTACTTTTCAGTTTTTGTCAGACTAGCTGAAGGCATTTTATTTGTTTGTCAAATTTTCTTCTATCAAAAATGAAACCCTGGCTCTTTTAACATAGCAGGTATACATTTGCAATTTTTCCAAGAAATTATTTTCTGATTTTCACATCCATTCACAAATCTTTATTCATTCATAAAAGTGATTACATAACTTGGCTGAGAAGTTTCCATAAATATCCAAGTTTCTCAAACAAAGAGGAACTATTTTCAAATTACAAGTAAATTAATATTATTTATACAAAAGCATTTGTGTGTGCATGTATAAAGTGTTAAATGTATATGTAAATATTTATTATGTGTAGTGTGTTTATATCCATGTGTGTATGTATGTATGTGTGTGGGTATGTGTGTGTGTTTTTACTTTGTCTAGCTATTCATGTCTTTTCCATTCATCTACTTTTTTTTCATCAATTCAAAATGTGTTTTCCTCTATTTGTAAGTATTTGATGTGCCATTGTCTTTCTCATCTTCCTTTCTATTTTAAAATGTCTTTCCTAACAGTATTTACATTAAGTTGCTTTCTGATAAATATGTTTTCCAACATCATAGAAGCTTACTTGGAATGTTTCCCTATTTTTGTTAAGATGATACTACAATCTACAATCATCATCAGACAACATGATGCATAACTTTTTCTACTCATAAAATTATATTTATTTTTAATGTTTTATAGTGTTTTCTACAATTATTAGCTTTGTGCTGAAAACAAAACATTTTGAATGAAGTATTTGCTCCTTTTTCTATATGGAAATTATGTAAACTTTTTTCCATGAAATAAAATGTGAAACTGCATTTGAGTTTTCATTTGAAGAAAATAAACATTTTCTTCAAATGGAAACTAAATACTATAAATATTGAAGGCAGAAACTCTTAACATTATTTATGCTATGTTACCTGCTGATGATTGGAGAACAAATCAGTTAGCAAACAAGAAATCATAGTGAAGAGATAACATTTTAAATAAAATTATAAATACTAATGAGACTTCATCTCACAAAGTATTTCAGTATGTTTTTGCATTATTTTTATGTTTCTTATAAAGAAATTGTAAACATCAAAACCTATCATTTTCTTTCATCCAATTATATTTTTTAACATTCAATTTACAAAGTGAAGAAGTTTAATTTATTTGTCAATTTCTCTTTGATGATACGTCATTAAGTATCAATTTATTTATTATCATCCTCAGTTCTGATGAAAATGATGATCATATAACATTTACCTTTATTCTTTATTCAGATTCTTTGTATTTTTCTTTTCAATCAAATGTCATTTAAATTCATATATTTTGTTTTCTGTATGAAATATTTTCAAATATGTTAAATTATAGAATAATTATTGATTTACTACTAAATAATAAAGTTAGGATATCCAATTTATTAATTTTGTTTAGTGGATATGATATTCTGATACTTGAAATAAGGTATTTTTTAGAACTTGATTTGCAACATATATAATTGTGAATAAAAACAAATTTGTCTTATACAAGCATTAAATATCTTCTTCAAGATAGTATATGTTGTTTCTTACAGTTTACTGCAGTTAATAATTTTTTCATACTTTATTCTTGTTTAATTCATCTCTGAGAATTAATGCTGATTACTAAGATAAATATTAGTTAATATTAAGCTTATAACAATTTTTTTATCTCTCTGGTCATGTCAGAATATTTTCTGTCTATACTGCAAATAAAACAAATACAGTTCTTGAAATGCTCAGAAAGTCAGTGAAAAAGTACACACTTGCAGCCAAAGCCGCTAACTGTCTCTTACTGCTAACCCCTACAGGAGAACAGCAGCTCAAATCCAACTCCATCACCAACTTCACAAACTCTGACTCCAGTCGAAGTCCATTCAACTGTGGCTAAGTCAAGTGAAATTGATGACATAAATCTAAATGACCCTGAATTAGCTGCTGCCGCCGTGAAGATTCAAGCCAGTTTCCGTGGACATATTACCAGGAAAGCTGTAATGAAGAACGAAGATGTGGTACTGTGTAAAGCTGCTCAAAACTTTTATTCTGCTCTCCTGCTGCAACATGGCTACCACTTTCTACTGCATTTCTTTTTCCTTTCATCTCTGCACAATTTTCTGTTTCTCACTTTTTGCCTTTACTTTTTTGTGATATTTTCTTTGAAGCTTATTTCTGCAAACAAACAGCTTATACTTAAAAAGCAGCATCCAGTTTATAAATACCTAATAAAAATTCAACAAATTTGAACGACATGTTACTTTATTCATTTTAGGTTTTCAACAGCTGATGTATTTCCTTTCATTTCATTTTTTTGTTTTATTTTAAATTGCTGCTGTGTATTTTGCTATATTTTTCCAGTTACATTTTATCAGTTATTTATTTTCATGATCTCATTAGTTCATAGTCTATTTTCATGATCTCCTCATAGTTCATAGTCCATTTAACCAAAAAGTTTCTTAGTTGGGTTCAAGATAGTTTCAGTTGAAATGACAAGTTCCAAGTGTGTAGGTATGTGCTTATCAATGGCTCCATATATTTTTGGCCATAGAAATTTGAGACTCCTTGTGGCTGTAGAAGATATTTTGCTTTTTATATTTATATTTTACAAAAACTAAGAAGAAAATTTATAATACTTTACAGAATGCATTAAAATGATCTGCTTCTATATTTCTGTTCTAGCTTTCACTCTGTTCTGATGAGGAAATTGAGTGATTTGAATTTTAAGATTTTTACTCATTATCTACTTGTGCAAAAAATGACCATTTATGCACTGTTTAAATTTTAAATGCTTTTAATAAAATATCAAAAGAATTTCCTTCTATCATTGAAAAAAATATCAAATTTGGGAAAATCTATTTAGAACTTTTCTCAATTATTAAAGGTTAACAAAAAAGAATAAAATTTTAGTAATATAATGGATGATTATAATATAACTAATATTTTTTTATAGACTTACCTCATTTTCTTTATTTCAGTTAGCTTGATAATTCTTTATGTATTTGCTTTCACTTGAAATATGTAACTGAATCAACTTCTAAATTATTCACATGATCCTAAATGTCTTTCTAAAAGCTTCACAAAGTAATTTTTGTGTGTTTAAAGCACTTGAAAAATATGAAAATTTTAGGTGAAAAAATTTCTCCGCTACTATTAGATAGAACATGTCAAAAACTAACCATTTTGCCTTTAGTGCTTTTAAAATTTCTTTGCTTTTTCACATTTCTATCTTTACATTAACAAAAACATTTCTACAACTTTATCCAATCTTTTATTTTTTTGAAGAAAGTTTGCATTAAAAAATGTTTCATTATTGTTATAATTATTAAAGGATATAAGAACAACTGTAAATTTTTCATGCATTGTATTGATAAGAAAGTCTCTGAACATATTGTGGACTCAACAAAATATTATTATTATTATGCAGAAGAAAAAGTATACTTATTCAACATTGTCATTGTTACATATCACTGTTTGCAAGTGTCGAGGTAAACCATAGATTTGTTTGTAATATGATATCAATATTTACAGTGCCATTTTGATCTCCTTATTATATTGGAAACTAATCAGTAAGTTTTGAAAGGATAAAATAGGTAGTCATCAAAGGATACCAAATCAACTGATTAGGGTGGGCGCAGATGAACTTGCAATATTTTTAACAGTGATTCCTTCAATCTGTGGTCTTGGATTGTTGTGCAACAAACAGGTTTTGTATAGTTCCATCAGTCACATTTCATAACTATGTCATACACTTGGCAGTGTTAGTTTGTTTGGTAAGCTATGATATACAAGTCTCACAGCAACAGAGCATAACCTGTTTCTGATGCATCTCTGAATGGTATACCTACTGTGGAAATACTCTCTTTTGTCAAGATTTGTCTGCACCAGTTTTCTTCATTCCAATGGTGATTATATCAAGGCATACATGTCTACACTTCAGCAAAGTCAAAAACATGTAAACATCAATTTAGCTATGAACCTGGAGCCAATTTCAAAGGTCAGAAACTTTACTAATTGCAACCAAATTAGGCTTAAAAATTTAAGTAGAGTGAGTGTAATTAACTTTTTCTCAGTTCGCCCATTGTTTTGAATTTGCTGTACTGGGACTTGGTAAGCTAATCCTAAGCTGTTATGTGATTGTTACTTCTTTAATTGCCTGTTTGATTTGGCTGAAATGGGGCTTGATTTGAAATCATATATATTAGATATAATCTCAACAATTTACAAGAAATCCATTTAATGTGAGACTGATGATTGTAGAATATAAGAGTTACTCTATATACATTCTGAATTTAAAAAATCAATAGACATTCTATACCAGGAACTTGAAGAACTACCTCACCACCTAATATGTTAATGGGAAATGGGATGCGTTTGTTTGTTTTGTTTTTTGTTTTTATTTTTTTCTCCCAGTAAGATTTGAATGTCTATTATCTTTATTCATTTTATTTGCTGGAATAATTAATGTGATAGGAAATGCAAACATTATTCTGTATTTCGTTCCAGTCAATGTCTGTTGCACTTTGCAAAAAATTTATACTTTTATTTATTTTCAAGGCTTTTCTCTGGTCAGTTATATTTTATATAACTGAAGATATATTTCTTTGCCTCCCCTACCTCTCAGTGTTTACATTTTGAAGTTGAAATAGCTTCCATGTATGGTTGACTTTATAGCACTCAGTAAAATAATTCCTGTTTAGCAATTGAGGATACTTATAAAAACACTCTTGCCTTTAAATAAAGAATGAAAAATATGCTTTAAATCTTATTCACATCTGGGGAGACAAAGAAGATTCTCATATAAATTACTTTGCTTATTTATTTTATTTAACCAGACCAATCTCTTAATTACATATTTTTGAATATATTCATTTTCAAAGAAAAAAAAGGTGTGTTTCACTCATGTCAGTTGTGCCTAAACCTATTATTTTTATCAAACAGGGACCCTTTGTACTTTTACTGAATATTTACTCTTAGCTTTTATGTAAATTCTTGTAAAATCCTACAAAAATATAACTTTTGGAATTAAAGTCTATATTTTTGTACAATGTTGATGAACAGAGAATAAGTATAAGATGCTTTTTATTGAACTATTTTTTGGGGAAATGTTTAAATGTGTGTAGTTATCATTCTCCATTATATTTAATCATTGATATATTTTCTTACAAGTAAATATAACAAAAAACGACATTATATTCTATATCAGTTTATCAATAAAAATTTGTCTTGTTCAAACTAAATTTATTCCGATTGTTTCATTCAGATGCCAATTTTCTTTTATAACATTTAACTTATACTTATCAATCTGAGTCCGCTCACTTACAAATGAGGATATATCTTTTAAGGAGGATTAAATAGGATAAGATATTAAACTTAAAGTTTGTCATATTTTGAAATTTTCTATTTTGAGAGATTTTTGCCAAAACAAAATTCTTTTCCTTTAGTCATGAAAATAAAACAACCAAAAAGGTTTTACTGAACAATTTTTTGATTATCAAATGAGAGTATTTGTTAACACATTGTCAATGTGTGCAGGCTAAATGTGAATGGTCATTTCCACAAATATTTTTTATGATTATCAGGTTAAGCATAAAGAAATTTGATCCCATATTAAATGAAAAGGATTTTTATTCTCTTTCATGTTTGGTTTTCACACATTTCTTTCTTATCATCTGAAAAGTGTTTATTATTAAAAGCTTTCAAAAGGTATTTTCATATTTTTAAAAGCAAAGTATTTGCCAGTATGAGTGTGAAAGAAGCTCTTTGATTTGAACAATACTTACATCTTTAAAATATCAATCATTTAATTATGCTTTCACTTTGCTTATTTTATATTTATTTTTGTTTATACCAGAATAATTTCAATTTTTAAGCATCTATTTTCACTGACTCTTTTATTTAATGGCTTTTTCCTGTGTGTATAAATATTTCAAAGTTTGTTTGTTTTTTTTTTTTGTGAATGCAAATTGTATAAAATTGAAGTCAATCTTATACTCTTTCTTTTCTTTTTTTTTTTTTTTTTTTACCCATCTCTTTTTCCCTTCTTCCTGTTCTTTTTTCTCCTCCCCAAATTACAGGACCCAGCAAGTGAAGAAACCATGTCTCAAAAATCTGATAGTGCCACACCTGTTCAGGATGCTACTGGTGACCAGGGACAGAAAGATGACAAGTCTATCAACTATGAGGATCCACAGGTCCAACTGGCTGCCACTAAAATCCAAGCTGGCTTTAAAGGCTACCAAACTCGAAAGAGCCTAAAGAAGCAAGCAGGGAATTCGGGGGACCTTGAAAAGGACAGTGGATCCTAACAAGTTGGCGAATGAAAACAGATGGTGTATTGGAAAAATCCTCTGTTCCTCAGTAAAGCTGATAAAATTTATTGTTCTGATATAATTATTTGTATTGATAAAATAACTCTGGTCCTATTCTTATTGGCTTTCACCCTCTTCATAGTAAGGGAAATGTTCTGGCAAAGATAAATTTCTTATTTTCTTTAGGAATGTCATTGTTTTTGTTTTGTTTTAGTTTTGTTTCTTTTAATTTTTTCTTTGTTAACATTTCTCTTTTTCTCTCTCTTTCTTCTTGGTTTTTGTTTTCCTTTTAACTTTAAATTTCTTGGTTTTATTGTTTTTCTAATTTTGTTGTTGTTGTTGTTGTTAAACTTTTTATCTGTTTTGTTTGCATTGTTTTAAAAAAAGCCAAGAAAAATGAAGCACAAAAAGAAGAAAAAAAATGAAGAGGCAAGTTTATTTTAATCATTATAACATCCACCTCTACAATTGTTGTTATCAATGTTGGACTTGTTATTTATGGGCAAATTGAGCATGCCTAATTGGGGGAAATTTAAAACTGACACATTGAAATTTGAGGATATACTTATGTATACATATATACATGTGAAAAACTCTTTCTTTGTATGTTTGTGTGTATACAAATTTATATGTATATATACATACATATATATTCAACTTTCTCTTATGTAACTGAACATTTTAAAATTTTCATTTTGTTTCTGATTCAAACAATAAGATATTAAAGACAAGGAAACCTTTTATCCATATATCCACATATATATGAATATTTTAGACATACACATACAGACATGTATTTATGTATGCATATATAATGTACCAGTGCATGATAATATATACAGTCATGTATATTTGTTAAAAAAATGTAACTCTTACCGTCCACCTTAAACAGAAAGATTTAAAAAGGCAAGAAAAGTTAAGAGCTAGACAATAAAATTTTACATTTTTCATTATAACTTATACATTTTTAAAATTCTCTTGAAAAGGCTTAAGATCCTTATTTATATATATATATATATATATATATATATATATATGAATGAAAAAGAACATTTTTCTCTACATTTTCTCAGGTATTACAATTGTTGACAGTTCATTTTACACTTTACATTTTGAATCTTGTTGAAAGCATTCTCTCCTAATTTTTTCATGAGAGAAAGCTACAAATTCTATTTGCTATGAGAATTGACATTGTTGCTCTGTTTTTAAAGTTTCTCTGGTGTTAGGCAGCCAGTTTTTTAACTTTTCATTGACTGGCAGTCCCTTTAAACCAATTTGTTCTATTGTTATGAGGCTCTCACCAGCCAAGTCCAAGGTTGAAATTTTCTTAGAATGTTTTGTAGCAAGCCATTAAAATCATTCAACAACCAGCAGTTATTACATTCACAAAGGTCTTTTTTGTATGGATATGAGATGAATAAAGCATTTGCAAATCTATTTTTTCTTTATTGTTTTCATTCTTACTTTTTATAAATATTTTTCTTTCTTAAGTACAAGAGGCCTGCAGATAAATAAGTATTGCAAGTAGACATATTTTTTACAGAACAAGGCTCCTGAAATTTGATATTCACATGCACTCCCTCCAAAAAAGAAATTACTTCCTTTTGTCAGCAAAAGGATTTTTTTATCATTTCTTTTTTGATAGAAGCCAAATTCAAATTTATATGGCAATCATTACTTCGATTCTTTGTAAAATATAAAATATATGTGATATAAATATCTATATTAGATATGTCAAAACAGAATGAATCATAATGCCAAATTTTACTTTAAGATTTTATATATTTGAATTTGTTGATACTCCAATATTAGAAGGAATAGAACCTGCTTAAAGTATACATGACAATCTTTTCAATTTACTTCAGTCAATAAACAGATACCAAATATGTGTTTCAATTTAATAAAGTTAAATATAAAAGTAATATAGCTAAGTTAGAGTAAATTATTACATACATATATAGATCAATACACACAAAAAATAAGGGGTGTATCAATATTCATAGTCTATGTTAATACACTTTATATCACTTCTTTTTATAGTAGTCCACTTAATACAAAGCCCAAAGGCCACTCAAGGTAGATAAAGCATGTGATATGAACGTAAGAGAATATAAAGGATAAATAACAATTGACCGTAGACATAAAAAGGTTAAGAATGTAGTGTTCAGGGATACATTCACATGGGAGTCTATTCCACAAAAAAAAACAGTTTTTAGTTTCTTGGTATTTTATCTTATTTGGGAATTAACACAGACATTTACTCTCACATGCATACAATTGTATAAACTACCAGAATTCTGCAATACATTATTTCATGTCTCCTGTACCTGATGATGCAATACAGCAAGATTTTAAAGCAGGTTAATAAAATGAATCAGTTGTCACATCCAGGTTCAGTTGGGAACAAGCCTGGTGATTTGGCCAGTACTCTGTCAAACATTTGGCAGAGTATGTTGAGTAGCACAGACACTGTCTGTGGGCATTATTCTATTGAATGGAAATTGAACAGTTTTCTGAGTGTACTTGATACTGTTCAGAATTCACTCTACAAATACCAAAGGCAAGTAAGCGTTGTAAATTATTGCACTTCACAACATGACGCCAGGGATTGTGCCTGTGCTTTGTAGGTATATAAATTCTGAAAGCTGTTACTGTCCAGGTCTATAACACTATGCATGAAGGCAAAAATCTTATCTTACCCCTGAACATTATAGAGTGCAATTTGATTCTGCAGATGACTGTTTAATGACAGTACTGGAAATGTATAAAACAGTTTGGTTTGTGACATGCAGGTCTATTGCCCTGTGCAAGTAATTCCCACTAGTTCATATTGACAACTTCTGTGACTGTAACTACTCTAAGCTGTGGATACCATACAGTCTGACAATACTTACCTTACAATATCTTGATCTTGGTTGTCCAGAAGCTGGTCTATGGTTGTAGGGTATTCATTTAGCCACTATATATATATATAAAGAGACAAAGTTAAAAAGGAACAATAAATGATCTGATGATTGCTTAAGGTATGAAACTGTCAGTCACCATGTAGTGTTGATTTCTATTTCCACATTTTATATCTACAAATGTTTTATCCCCAATATTTAG
Organism: Ascarosepion bandense; assembly: GCA_037127315.1. NCBI lineage: Eukaryota > Metazoa > Mollusca > Cephalopoda > Sepiida > Sepiidae > Ascarosepion > Ascarosepion bandense. Next base: position 771,342 of record JBBBDQ010000573.1, on the reverse strand, counting down.
CACTCAGCCATATAAAAATATGAAATTTTAAACAATATATATATATATATATATATATATATATATATATATATATATATATTCTTTACTACTTGACAACATAATTATTGCAAAAAAATAAAGTAATTAGGCACTGTTAAGAAGCAAACACACAGCATGGGTTTTCATAACTGGGAGTAAATTTAAATATCTGGTAGCAAAAAAAATAAACTGAGCCATTGCTGCCTAACTATTGTGTCTGTCTGTCTGTCTCTCTCTCTATGAGCATGACAGGACGGATATATATAAATTATGGGTGCTCAATATTGGGGATAAAGCATTTGTGAAAATAAACAGTGTAGAATAAAATTAATGGATTGATTTTTTAATCCAACATTTCTATTACTTAAGACATTATTATAATGTCTACTACAGATCTAAATTTATTTATAAATTGAACTTTGTGTGTGTGTGTGTGTGTGTGTGTATCCGTTACTTATAGACTCTGAAATGGCTGAACTGAATTTCTTGAAAATTTACACAGTTGTACTATAAGCATCTGCGAGTGTTCTTAGCTAGGTTTTGTGTCAAGGTACCCCCGATAAATATTGAAAATCGATAATCAAAAAAATCGGGTTATAGAAGGAGTGGTCCGATTTTAATCAAATTTGATACACTCATAGATAAAGACATAAGAAACGATATTCAAAAGTTTCAAGGTTTCAGTTCTTACAATAGTGCAGAAAATTTGATATCAATACTAGGAAATCAAAATTTGACTTACATCTATTCATTTTTCTTTCAGTCTACGGTTTCGCTTTAACTGAAAACAACTATTGCTTTTTAGTCTTTCATGTCAACGTCCAAAGAGTCTGAGCTCCAGGACCATGGATTAGTTTTAAAGCTTTCATTACACCTGAGAAATGCTGGGCTATACTGCTAGTATGAAATAGACACCTCATTTTTATTTATTAAACATTTATTATGTCTATCAGTTTGTGTATTTGAGAAATCTTAGTAAAAGAAAATATGTTTCCTGACATTCATCAAACCACTGTTTCATCCAGTGTGCTTTATCTATCGGCCATAAAGTACATAGTGTTCACTGGTCAGTGTAATGTTTAGGCAGACTAGTAGTTCCAGAGCAAGGACATTGGATGCCGTACAAGTTGAAGCCGAGAGACGTCAAATGGTATCATGTCACGTGTGAACAGCTGCTTCAACAACAGAAAAAGAAAGGTGTTTTGTATTGTATTGTGACTGGTGATGAAAAGTGGATACACTACGATATCCCTAAGCATAGAAGATTGTGGGGTAAGCTCAGCCATGAATCACCATTGACAGCAAAGCCAAATATCCATGGTTCAAAGCTTTTGCTTTAGTGGGATTAGCTAGGTGTAGTTTATTATGCTTAAACTGACTGAAACTATCATGGGTTATAACTATTGACTATGATTGATGTGTCTGAGCTGAGCATTGAAGAAAAGTGTCCACTATATGAGCAGAGACACGACAAAGTGATTTGGCAACATGACAACGCTAGGCCACATGTTTTAAAACGGGTGTTAACTTACTTGGAAATGTTTAAATGGGAAGTTCTACCCTGCCCGCTGTATTCACCAGACACAGACCCATTTGATTATCACTTGTTCTTATTGATGGCACATGGCCTGGCTGAGCAGCACTTTCATTCTTATGAAGATGCCAAAAGATGGGTCAATTTGTAGTTAGCCTCAAAAGACATGTCGTTTTTCTAACATGGAATTTAAATGCTGCCAGAAAGATAGATAATGATTTCGGTGATATTTTTACTAATTTTTGTCAATAAAACACTACTTTTCATGAAAAATCAGTCAGAACTTACTTAAGGTCCTAATATATATATATATATATATATATATATATATATATATATATATATATAATGTGCCACAATGAAAATAGCTAGATTTACTTATTGCAAAGATTTATACAGAGCCTGAAGCCAACTTGTTTACTGTGAAAAATCATACAGATGTTCAGTGAATATTTCTGTGGCAAGAACAGGTGGATTTGAGGTGTTGCTTTTGTCACAGATTTTCAGCCTTTTATCTTTCTGCTTTTGAAGTGTTTTTTTTTTTTCATTTTTCATATGCAAAACAAAAGAGCAAAGAAGAAACATGAAGAATTAAGAAATACTTATGCCTACCTAACCAAAGTCTTTTTTTTTTGTCTCTTACATGAGAAATCTATATCTGGTCCTAACATCAGGGTTTTGTTTATTGCTTTGCTTTCAGCCATGTGTAGGGATATGCTCACCAATTATCACCCACCTATTTTGTCATTCTGCCAAACAGCAAACCAGCCAGATTGTATGCAATATACAAGGAGTAAGAAGAAAGGAAATCTTTCTCATGTGCATTAAAATGAAGTTGAGTATCTTAATATCAGATGTTCACAACGATTTACTTTTACAGGTTTTATTCCTAGATTTATATGCCCTGTTCATTTTTTTAGAAAAATAATTACTCTTTTTATAAATGTCATTTAATTATTTGTAAGTAATTAAAATATTCACTACTGAATTTAATGCTTACTAGTTCTATACCTGCCATTTCACTGAGAGCAAGATGATCAAATTTCAAATGTAAGTTATTTTCTCATTTAAAATACTAGATTTATTAGAAAATATTTTCATTTCAAATACAGGAATAATATAGTGATTTTAAAGGGTTGCACATTTCGTTTTATGATCGTTTCCTGTTTCCCAGGACTTGTTACCAGAGAAATTAGCCCTCATGACATGTCCATTTTAATTTTATTCAAATTAGATTTTCATATTGACATGTATATTTTAATTCAATGATTAGTTCTAAAAATATTTCTACAAAATTAAAAACAAAAACAATTAAAAAATAATTGTATTTATTACTTAATAATTTCTGAAAAGTTCAATAAAATCTTGTAATTATCTGATTTTTAGGGTTTGAAAAATTAATTTTTTTTCCTTGTCTCCAACTTTATGATTTTATTGCTTGGCCTAAGAAAGGAGTTGTCTAGACTGAGTGGGAAGAGAATATATTATTTCAATGTCTAACTTCAAATGCAGTCAAATTGTACATTTATATGTGCATGAGTGTGCATGTCTACAATAAATGGCATAAGCACGTACATTACATGAACACATGCAGACATTGTGTGATGGATAGAGAATCGGTATTTTCTTTTAAAATATGGATTTTAAATCTAAAATTATTTAAATTATAAAATTAACAGATTTGTGTATGTAATCACAATTTCCACAACATAAACCATGTCAGAAATATCTGTAAAGATTTTATGGTTTTACGACTTGAATTTTCTGATGAATCATAATTCTGAATAAGTTCCCAGCAAGTTCCACAACTACAAAATTCACATAGAAATTCCCCTATTGTTAAATATTTGTGATTCACAACTTTAATAAAATATTGAAATAACAATTATAAATATGAATGTGGAATATTATTTAAAGAAGTAAGAGCAAACAAATGAAAATATTTAAAATTGACAAGTTTTTTCCATTTCAGACATGGAAACATTATCACTTTCTTTCTTTCTCACACTAAAACCAAACATTGTCTCTGATATGCTATTCTGTGTTTCTTCAAAATCAAAATGCAATAGTCCATTATTTATGAGGTATTGGCAAGGCATAGCATACATGCCAACTAAGAAACAATCAGAATTATAATATGGTGGTTTTCTAAGTGTAGCTTAGATATGGCACAAGACCAAAAGTATGGGACACCCAGTGGGGACTGAACTCACTACTTAGTTGTAACTGTTCTCACAAGACAAACTTATTAACCATTACACCATGTTGAGGTATTTACTAGAATTATGATAGATAACAACGAAAAGGCAATTCAGAATTATGGATTGTGCAATATAATTAGTAAAAAAACAATTGTAGAATTCAATAATTCTTTCAAACTAATAATTTGTCTTGATGGTTTTTATCATGACAGTCGATCATTCGAAACAAAACATTTTGTCAATAGATAGATATTAAATGTAGAGGATGTCAGACATGACAAAAAATCAAAGGATAAGAACAACAAATATTAGACAAAATAACAGATCATATTCAAAATTTTTTATGAAGTATGTTAGATTCATCTGTGGAATGGCAGAGAGTACATTCATTGAAATGTTGAAATTAAAATGACAGAGGAAGTTATTTTGAAGGAAACTGTTTCAGAAATTAAACAGATTTTGTGTTGTCAAGAAGCATGGAAATGGTATATACTTTGAAATTTGTCACAACTCCATCTTTAATTACAACTGACACTGGACCCAAGCATAGGTACCAAGGGAAAAATGGAACATGTGGTACTTGAGTTATCATGTACTTAATCCTGGGTACACGAGATCTTAAAAAGCTAAGGATGCTAGTAGCAGCCAAACATGAAAACATTTAAAACATTGTTTTGCTCTTGCTAAATCCTAGGAATTTGGCGTTGGTTGAATTCCTTTTACTAAAACCATTGTTTGTGCTTGTTTTTTACATGACTGTTTTTGATGATAAAAAATGCTTCTCATTGTGTTGATATTTATTATATTAATAATATAATAAATAATATATTGATATTTATTATATTGATAAGCTTCTGGCAGTTGAAACTTTATACCCATATAACCAAATTTGATAGTTTGAGGTTTGTTTGTCTGTTGTATTTCTCTTTTAGCAACATCCACTTTAATATTTCTCATACAAAAACAGAAACCAGGATAAAGAAATTATACACACTAGATGATAACATTTTTTAGAGACCGACAAACTTTTATTTACTTTTGTAAAAATGCTTTTTTGATGCATATGTGAAATAAGAAATAAAGTGATGTCAACGGGTAAATAGATATGTATGTACACTACTGGCCATAATTATTAGGCCATCTCAGTATTTTAAAATGAATTATGTATTTCATACTATTTGTAGTATTTATTGCCAAGTGAATAATTGTAAATGAAAATAGAATGGTTAATTGTTAATACTGCACAAGAACATATGCATCAAATGATTTTATAAATATTTAATAATTACCTATATTGCAGTTTCGTCAATGAAAGAATGAAGAAAATTTAAGGTTTCGAACAAGTTTTTCTTTGTTTCCTTGCCTGGTAAAATTTTGCAAAGTAATAATAACAAAAGAACTATTCTATTTTCATTTAGAATTATCTACTCAATTAAAGGGATCAGATTTTTTTCCTTTGAATCGTGTAACATAAATTAATAAATTAGTTTTTCAGTATTAGTCTGATTTATATCAATGTCCACTGAGGAAAATATTCCTAAGCTAAATATGATAAAGTCCTGATTTAAACTACCTGGGGAAATTTAGTTATGGGAGATAATTTTCAAACCAAATCTGAAATAATGAACCGGAAGTAAAACATGACTGCATTTCACTATTATCAGCTGGCATATATCATGTTGCAGAGGCTGAGTGTAGGAATGGGGGTCTCGATCCCGCAAACTTTTGTATATTTGAAAACAGCAAAGGCAATGAGGAGACTGGAGCAAAGATGTTGAGTTTTGATGTCAATTTTATTGTGATAAACAGTAGGAAATCGGAAAAGGCTAGGACGTCAGCAGTGGTTAGCAGGATCAGCTCAAACTGAACGTTGTCATCGGTCGGCAGGAATGTCGCCAGCGTTTGGTATGAAAGGCACAGGCTGGAAAGTCATCAGCAGGCTAGAACATCATTCATTGATCGGTAGGAACGCTGTCAGTTCAGTGTATGGTATGAACGATTCAGGTGATAATGTCATCAGAATGTTGTCGGCATGTGGCATGAATCGATATAAGCTGGAACATCGTTGAAACGTCACATGACTGGCTCAGGCTTGGAAGTCATTGTTGGTCGGCAGGAATGGCGCAAGCTGGAAAGTTGAGGTCAATTCTTAGCTGTAATTAAACGTAGTCTGTGGAGGACATGTTCGATTGCGGCCTAGCACGTGTACACACACAGGTAGGTGGGCTAGCACATGGACACTGCAGCCATGGACTGGCGTGTGTTTTGCTTTCTTTGCAGGATTTGAACGTGGCTAAACAGGATCGCTGCGAGCTAGCACGTGCAAAAACCACCACAATTGGATTTGAACAGTCATCGTCTCCTTTGCTGGATTGACCGTGGGTAATGAGATCTGAAGTGGACTAGACCATTCCACCTCTAAAGTAGAGTCAAACCTAAAGCAGGACCAGCTGCTAAATTGTAATGTGTTCCAGGAATCAACCGTGGGTAGCAGGATCGCAAATAAAGTGTACGCCTAGTTGGAAGCAGCCTTAGAATGAAAAGCTGGTCAGGATTTACTCTACTCTCCCACTGGCACGAATTGTGACACAAGGTCGGTTTTTAATGTGGAGTATCTGAGAGCGTACGCTGAGGCCATTGGTTAACGATTACTCAGCCCCCGCCTACACAAAAGCTAGTCTTAGCTAGTCATTACTTGTCATTGCTTCCTACCCACCTGCCACCAAGTGGCGAGTGTTGCAGGCTGTTGGCAAGCAGGAAGTGAATTTCGGGAGAACAGATACTAGACTTTGCAGAAAGTTAGAAATGTTCCACAAGGGCTAAATGGAGGATGAGGAAAGGTTTGGTCATCTCTAGTCTTGATCTAAATCTAGCTAGTCTCTTCCGCTGACCCATTCGTGCTGACAATATCTCTTTCACCATAACACATACACACGTGGCTCTCACACTACAATCACTAAAAAACACTTATGCAGTTAAAATACTAGGATGAAATTTTATTTACACAAAAATGAGGGAGGGATCATAGTCAAACCACATGATGATTTGAATAATGAAATAAATATATATGATGATGACAGTGTGTTGTTATGGGACTCTCCAAAAAGGATCAGTGTGTGGCAGAAGATCTCGGTTAACTGGGTGAAATTCCAGGCCCAAAATGTGTCTGATACTGCCAGATAACAAAGACATTTGTCACATAAACAGGGAAGGGGAAGTAGAAAGCAAAAAGGTGGGGACAAAAGGAGCCTAAGTCTTCACACACTAAGTTCCTGGGAAGGTCAAAATTGCACAATTCGAAAAGGTCTTAATCTAGCTTAAACATGGGCTGGGATAACTAAATTTTAGTTAGCGGACCAAAATCCTCTTTCCTAAGAAGTATCTAACAACCACTCCAGGTCAGCACCTCTCACAGGCACTAATCACAGAATGTTCATCCATCTTTTGCCAAATTCCAATGAAAATAGTCGCACCCTTTCCACTTTGATCTTTACTTTAAGCTGGTGGATAAAGCAAGCGATCAGTTGAGAAGAGGAGAACTTCTCACCTTCATGAAACTCGTTCTGTTGTGTCGTCCACACCACAAGTCGCATAACGCCGAGCAGACACAAGATCGGTACCGCATTGGAACAGACGGTACTTGCTTCCAGGACAAAGAACTTGCTGTCCAAGACGTGAACCATATAGCCTTCAGTCAGCCTGCACAATGGGTGTACGACATCGCATTGAAAGAAAGCATGTCCTACAGAATATCCCAAACACCGCAGCACACGCACTCGGTGGAAATTGCCAGCCCCGCTGTGCAAAGCTTCTTGGCGACCCAGAGAGCCTTTCGCATCACCAACCAGGTGGGTGATGCCTCGTTATTGTTTAGACATTTCAATCAGGGTGTCAAAAATGACGCGGAGTGAATCTTCTTGTTTGTAAGGCCGAGCTTGTTAAGGTGTTTGTCTTTGGCAGCCCTCTTCACTATCGCATGATACAATGCCTTAGGAGACAACGATTGGGTGTCAGAGAGATTAATCTCCAAGAGGCAGCTTAGTACGTGATGACACTCCTTATAGAATGTAAATTTCCTCTAGGGGAGATCTCTTGGCCTCCGTTTTGCCCGTATGCACACTTTCCAAGGACATGAAAGATCGGAGTTCACTTTCTTCCCCTTCCTTTTGAGTACACATCCGACCCAGGAAATTCAAACGGAGAATGTGTTGGCGTGTCTCAACGCTTGGCAATCCCAGACCGCCTTCAGCAGGATGGAGGCAGCAGACCTGCTGATTTACCAGGGAAGACTTGTCTCTCCAAAGAAAGCTGACGAATTGACTTTGTTCGATAGACGGCAGTGGGAGAACGGAGAGCCGGTAAAGAATGAGAGGGTAGATGTGCAAGCCGCACACTTCCATTCTCACCTTCAAGGAAAGATTCCTTTGAGTCTACAGTCGCACTGCTTCCTCGACTTGCTTCCGAACTTTCGACCAATTTAAATCCAGTTGTAGGCTGGAACCGAACTAGACACCGAATATCTCGACCGGCCCGTCTGTCCAGGCGAAGGGACCGGGGGGAGATACTTCTTCCCACTCGCCCAATCGCAAACCGACTGACTTGTCGCAGTTGAACTTGTCCCCCGCCACTTTTTCATATCTGCAAATTTCTTTGCCGACTTTGTGTATTTCGGCGGCGTCCTTTATGAACAAGGTCGTCGGTATAGGCAGAATGCGTGGCCGGTTTGGAGACACCAGGCAAGGTGATCCCACGAAACACTGGATGCGCCTTTAACTTGCGTAGGAATGGTTCCAGCGCAAGAACGTATAGCATAGGCGAAAGTGGACAACCCCGACGAATGGAACGAGACAAGGTGAAAAGCTGCGACCTCACACTATTTACCTCCACCAAGGCCCCTGGAGACTTGTAGAGGAGGCGAATCCAGGAGCGAAACTGCGGTCCGAAGTCAGCGGACGCAAGGACAGCCTCGAGAAAGCGATGATCCACCCTATCAAATGCCTTGGACTGATCCAAATTGATCAGCACGGCTTCACCGTCGACTTTTTCTATGATCTGGCGAACCAAGTGAAGGTTGTCCTGAATAGTCCTGCCCTTCACAGAACAAGTCTGTTCGGAGCCAATTAGACTAAGCAAGACAAGCTGCAACCGGTTGGCTAAGACCTTTGTCAAAATCTTCACGTCTGCATTTAGCATAGTCAAAGGGCGAAAATTGCCTAACCAATCCCCTCTGCTTTTGTCCTTGCGTAGCAACTTGATGATTCCTCTGGTAAAGCGTTTGGATATATTCTCCTTCAAAGAAAGTGTTAAACATCAGTGCCAGCAGAGGGACGAAAACGGGCGACAGCCTCAAGTACACCTTGTAGGAAAGACCATCCAGACCCTGCTTCAGCGTGTCCCAGACCTTCTTCTATGTGAAGGCCCCTTCACAACCAGCCACTTCGGCCTCCTCAAGGCGGGGGAAATCAGCTAAATAGACGTCAAAGTTGGCGGAGCTCAGTCCAGGTTCCTCGGTGAAAAGCTCGTGAAAGTAAGTCCGAAAGGCCTCGCAGATGCCTTTCTTTGTGGTCACTCGTCGTCTGTCCGGTGTTGTGACGCTCGGGAAGTATCGGCCAGACTCGCTGCGCAACTCCTCTCACTGCAGTCTAGTGGCCATGTGTGTCAACTCGGATGACATTTTCTTTAACTTGGCCCTAAGTACCAGAGCTTGGTCCTTCTTGGAGACCAGTTTGACCCTAGCTACAAATATAGCCCTACTATCTCCTGATTGGATAGCGACATCTAAAAGAGATTCGGCTTTTGTTTGCGCTGCAAATCTATCTCGGTTGATTCGTCGACTAAAATCAGCTGCAAACGACCTGATAACTGATTTAAGGTAGCTCCACCACTTGTTCCCGACCGCAGCCCCTGTCAGTTCCCTCTGTATGGTTAGTAACAACTGGCCACGGAAATCCTACGAATCCCGCAGAGATGTGTTAAAGTTTCCAATAACCAGTCATTCTAGGTTTACACTTTTCTAAGTTTACCCGTACCCGAACGAGCCTATGGTCTGTGTAAACTACCGAATGAAAACTTGGACTCTCCTAACTAGCACTTGGTCGATGTAGATTGTACAAACTACTGTGTCCGTGCCGCCCCTATTTGTCCAAGTCCATGCTGGGTGTTCATTTATAAACACATCGACTAGATCGGATTCATCGATAAAGTCGCAAAACGGTTTCACGTCAGTCTAGCCCCACTACGATGTAAATTGGGATCAAGGACGGCTTTCCAGTCACCCGCTAGGACTACCTGCTGTGACGTATTCGAAAATGGCTCGACTTGCTAAAAAAAGGATTCGCGCTTCCCCAGTCGTTGGACGCATAAAGCCCGATGAAGTGAAGAGACTTTCCTTTTATGGTGACATCCAGAACACAAATCCTGTCCTCTGGATCCGCGAACACAAGGGTACACGTCGCTGTCAAGAACCTGCTGATCAGTCAAGAAATACCTCTGGAGCGGCTATCAAAATAGGCTGAGAAGAGGTGAAACTTCCTCGACAGAATATCCTCACAGTTGCTGGTAATCAGATGGGTTTCCTGTACACAATAGGCATTCACACCGAGATGCTGAAGGCCGCATAGGAGCCTCACCCTGCATCTCTGACCTGAGACCTCAGCTATTCAAAGTAGCTAACCAAAGAACCATTGAGAGACACTTAGGTTAGGCCTCGCCCTGAAATATGGTCGGGGATAGGACGCCGACGGCTTCTTCCATATTGCCGCAGCCCATCTCAGTCCTTATGATGCCGACATCGCGGGGAAATGTTAGTTTTAGAGCCCCATAAAAGGATGGGTAAACAAAAATAGAGACCCTTGCGCCACAAAAATATTTTAATCTATAGAGTTCATTACAGTTTGTGATGACAAGTGGGTTTTGTTCTGAGAAACTCCTCTTGGCTTCTTAAATCATCTCCCATACTTGACGAGATCCTGTTCCGGCACGGACCACCGTGATAAGTTGCTTGGCCCGCGAAAATCGAATGGGGTCTTAGTTGTTGTTATCCCTGTATTTCTTCATGGCAAGGAGTACTCTCATTTTGTTTACCATCTTGCCATAATTCTTGGCTCAGTCTTCGGCTATACTGGTCACTGTGCAGATGTTTTTACTTGCTGCATGGTGTGAGGTTGACGGCCTCAGGGAGTACACATGGCTTGTCGAACACAAGAACCGGCTCCCGGATCTTCATCTTGCCCTTGCTCACAACCTGCAATTCATCCTCCCCTTTTTTAACACAGGGACTTCATGGGCAGAGGGCTGCGAAACATTGAAAGCAGTTTCTTTTTTATTGCTGGTCTTCGTGGTGGTCGAAGTGGGTGCTTGGTTGGTAGCAAGTTGTGAGCCAGAGGGCTTTTTATCGGGGCATGAAGTGGCCAGATAGCCAGTCTTACTGAATTTTCAGCATGCGGGCTTTCTACCAGCCACGATGACTGGCACTAACCGACTGTCGATGTCAAAAACGCTGGGGATGGAGCTGAAGGTTTGCCTCGCTAACATGAAGTTGAAGCTCCAAGTCCCAAGCTTTCGATCTAAGGATACGCTAAGAATCTTGCCGAACCATTTAAAATAAACACCCAGAGCTTCGCCTTTTACATGGGCAATAACTTCATAGACTGCCATTGTTTTCTTTCTCATTCCCTGTATTCGGTCCAGAGGATGATGTCCTTGATGCTCAATTCCCTGTTGACCATGGCCATACAATCATCGGGTGTGGGCATTAGTAGTGGGCAAGTTAAAATTTTGTAATATGTAAGTAGTCACAACAAAATGTCAGGATTTACTTGATGAGGTCAGGTAGAGTTAGATCCTGGGAATTGAAAACCTAAAATGATGTAATCGAAAGAAAGAAGACAGAAAGACATTACATCATGTGAGCTGTTGATATTTCATTCGTCGAGCCATGGCTTCCCGCAAATCGTGTGGGTAGAAAATAATCTCATTGGTCAAAAGCTTTGAGTCGGCTAGATCCCCCGAGAGGATTGGGGATGGTTATAAAAATAGAAACTCAGCGAGAAAAATTAGAGAAGTTGGGAGAGAGCTTTCAGGCAGCAAGGATAAACCAACTCCACACCGCTGCCATTCCGTCGCCGCCATTAGCCGCCTCTAATTCAGTAAATTCCGTTAAGCTCTTATAAGGATCCGAGAGAACTTTGTTGTTTTAAAAGTTTCATAGAAAATTGACAGCTCTGATTACAGAAAATATGTGAAAAGACTTTAAAAAGAAATTGAAAAGCTCTGATATTTTTAACGAAACTTGGAAAAGATATTTTTATTTGAAGATTGAAAGCTCTGATATTTTTAAACGAATCCTCTCTCCATTGTAAACTGGTGTTTAGACATCTGTGCTTTCCGCTTTTGTAATTAATATTTTTTTTATAAAGACTTTATACGTAACTCTCCAGGTGTCTGCAACCTTATTCATTTATTTAATTTTTTTTTTTTTTTTTTTTTTGGTACCGTGTTTACTTTTAATCACAAGTGTCTGGCCTGGTTCTGGTAGAAATACGGCTACTGGATTTGCACAACATGACTTTCTGAGATCAAATCACAACGTGGGCGGTGCTCCGTTGTTGTAATAGACGTCTTGAGAACCAGCTTCTGTGACGAGATCATCACGACCAGCAACAGCGGCCTGAAAGCGTCGACATAACTGGTACCGTTTCTACATCATCGCAGTGGGATCCGTTCCTGAACCAGCCAGCCGGGTGGCAGTGTCACAACACATGTAGGGCCCAGCACCGATGATCTGATGGGGCATGAATCCCAGGGAAGTGAGAGTCTTGCACACATTGTCCTTTGATGAACAGCAGATTTTCCTTGTCCGCTTGTCCATGACAAAGACAGTAACAGTCATGACGGCGTACTTCTCAACTTCTTTGGGGTCAACTTGCAAACCGCCTTCCTTAATGAGATGGGCATAGTCCTCAGCCCTCTTGGGGAACTCCTGCAGGTTCAAAAGACAGGATGACTGAGTCTTCCATCCACTTGGAGGCTGCTGGTCACTGTTACTAGTTTCCTGGGGAGGTTGCTGACTTACTTGGGTGGGTGCTGGTCCTGGCTGTTGATTTCCTGGGGAGGCTGGTGTTTGGTGTTGCTGGCTTCCTAGCACATCTGCTGCTCCTCGGGGCTACTGGCTTCCTGGGATGTCAGCTGGCTTTTTGCACTCTGCTACTGGGTCCTGGTGACAACTGGTCCATGCAGCTGCAGTCTTCCTGTGAAAGAGAAAGACTTATAAATAGAACTTGCTCTTCTGGAGTGTTGGTGTTCTGGGTTGTTGGCTGAGACTCCGGGCTGCTGGCGCCCGGGGTCCTTGGCTGCTCTTTCGTGCTGCTGTCTGCTGCGGGTATCGACTGCACCTCCGTGCTACTGTCTGCTGCGGGTGTCAGCTGCACACCTGGGCTGCTGGGTCCTGCAGGTGTTGGCTGCTAATTGGTGTTGCTGGTTTCCTCGGTCGTCAGTTGATGGGGTGGCTGGTCGTCCTGGCTGCTGGCATTCTGAGAAGGCTGGTAGTCCTGGCTGCTGGCATCCTGGGGAGGCTGGTCATCCTGGTTTCTGAGTGCTTAAAGGGGCTGTTCGTGTGGTTGGCTGGAGTTCAGTGGGGGCTGTCCATCGTGGTTCCTTGTCTGGGCGGGGGGGGTCCGTCTTCTTCCTGCTTTCTCCTCTTGAGTCATCCATGTTAAAAAAAAGAACCATCTAGTTAGTCCGTGTGGAACAGATATTAGACTTTGATCCTACCCGATCCTTTACCCATTCTCCCTGACTGAGGCGAGATGTAACACAAGGTCGATTTTTTTAAATTGGGGGCGCAGAGCACTAACGCCCAGGTTACTGGTCAAAGATTACTCAGCCCCATCTATTCTGTAACTGGGAACAAAGTTAGTCTTAGCTGGTTAAAGATATTCTTAGCTGGTCAAAAGCTACTCAGGAATTATCCTGCTTCACCACTGTAGCGAGTTGTGACACAAGATCGGTTTTCTACGTGTGGAACATGAGCGTATACGCTCAGGCCTCTGATAAAAAATTATCCACCCCCCCCCAGCTTATGCAGTAACTGGCTACAAAGCTAGTCTTAGCTGGTCAAAGCTAGACGTAGATGGTCCATACTTATCATATCTGGTCAATACTTCTAAACATACCCACCCACCATCAGGTGGCTAGTGCTTCAGACGAACGGAGAGCAGAAAGTGTAGTATCTGAGAACACTTTGATCCTTCCACGTTGGGCTGCGGAAGAGTATTTACCCATTCTCCCCCACTGAGGTGAGATGTGACACAAGGTCGGGTTTTTAAAGTGGTTCCTGGGTGCGAACGCTCGGGTAACTGGTCAAACATTGCCATAGGCACATGGTAACTGGGTACAAAGCTAGTCTTAGTTGGTCATTGCTTCCAAGCCGGTGAGCAGGAAGTGAGTATCTGAGAACAAATACTAAACTTTGATCCGAGATTTACCCTACTCCCCCACTGGAGCAAGTTGTAATACAAGGTTAGTTTTTAATGTGGGAAACCTGAATACGTACACCCAAGTCACTGGTCAAAGATTACCCAGCCCTCACTTACTCAGTAACTGGGTACGAAGCTGGTCATAGCTTTCCAAAGCTTGTTATTGTTTGTTAAAGCTGGTCATTTTTTCCACGCCGGTGAGCAGACAGTGAGTATCTGAGAACAAATACTACACTTTGATCCTGCATGACGGGCTGTGGAAGGCAATTTCAGTGAATGTGACACTGATAATAAGGGCTCATTAGTCAGGAACATCTCCTGGCTGCTGAGTTTTGCATGCAACATCATGGTTGCCTTTTTGTTAAAAAAAAATCATGACAAGTGTGAGCAGTAGGCTATGACAATCAGTAGTCATGCATATCACAGTGAAACAGTAGATAACATAAAAAAATAACAAAACAAAAAGATATCAGCTCAATACGCTTCTTACTGAATTAAATACTGACCAAACACTCACAATTTATAGACCATTAATTGGTCTGTCAAATTGAATTTGGCAAATGCAACAATTTTCTGAGAGAGATAGAAAGAGAGAGGTGACATTTGAACAAATATTTTAGAATTAAAAATGATGGAATTAAATTTTAGCCTACATAACTTTGACTTTAAGCTGCATCCACAATCTCCAGAACACATTAAGAACTTTTCATATTTGAAAAATCAATATTGCTTGCATCCCTGATATCAACTTCCGAACATATCGACAAAATTGGTGACTGATGAGTGTTCCAGACACTTCTACAAAATTCCTGGAATCGCTTCTTTGTCATCTAAAATAGAAACAATCAAAAGTTTTCCTGTGACAACTAAGACGATTAATTGGCAATTTCAAACTATACTAAGCTGAATTACATCGACACTAACCCATCTACGCAATTGTTTTTTATCAACAGATGCTTCTGATTCTGCTGTCGGTGCCGTTCTTCCACATTTAGTAAAAGATAAAAAAGTCATACTTATTTCATTTTTCACAGCAAAGTTGTAACATTCTCAAAAGAAATATAATACTTTTAGTTGTGAACTTTTGGCTGTCTATCTTTCTGTCAGATGTTTTCATCATCAGATTCACTGATCATAAATCTGACTTTTTCATTTAATACGAAACATGATAAATAGTCTTTTATAGAAATACGTAATTTACACTATATTCTACTAACGTCCATCACATTTCTAAAGAAGATGATTGTTACTGACGCGTTCACATGTGTCAAACATTCAAAATGATGAACTTCTGATTGCATTTCAAAAGAACAATGTAAGGATATGGCAATGAAACAAATTTCTGAAAATAAGTTTCATTGACAAAATTTTCTATACCTTTTTCAGCGATAAGAGCAAAAATTATCCTCATTCTTATGTGCCACCTTCATGCTGCAAAAGAATTTTCCAGCATTTTCACATCTTGGGAAATGTTAATTTCTAAAACTAATTACCAACAGATTTTTATGGCCGTCTATGAACAACAATATTTTCACCTAGACTCAATAATATATTTCCTGTCAGAAAACCAAAGTAAAACGGCCATGAATCATTTTCTGCACCAGACTCTCATTTTGTTCATATTGATATCATTGTGGGCCTTTTGATGAAATCTAGTGGTTATTCGCAAATTGTAACTTTTATCAACATAGATATTTGTAGAACCTTGTTAAAAATTATAGAAAAAAATCAATAAATTCAAGTAGTACCATAAGATCTCAATTCTGTGAAAAGTAGGATCACACAGACATCAGTTAAATTATTGCTTTCCTTTAAAGTATTTTCAAAAACGAGTCTGTACATTTACATTACAAAAATACTTGAACAATACATAAAGAAAGCAGAATAATCAAAACTGTATTAATGCTGATATTAATTGGTTGACAGCCTGCAGCTCATTTTACACTACACACACACTCACACAATATAATGTAAATTGAAGATTTTCCCATAATAATTTCACAAATACTTTTCACCTGATACAGACACAATTCATTTCTTTTTTGTTGTAAAAATAAAAAAGGTTTATATGAACTCTGTAAGAAATTATTATTTATTATTTATTTTAACTTAAAAAAAAAGAAAGATTATTTTTATATTCAATAATAAAATTATTTAAATTTGGAGAGCTGTGTTTGAAGATCATTTCTTTTCTTTGCTTTTCATATACATTTTTTCTACTGTATTTTAATGAAAAGGTGTCATCAACAATTACATTACCAAGCAGTTCATCTGAACAATTATCATGAAAGTATTTCTAGAAAGGGCGCAGGAAAGCTACATTACTGGGATGTGGAAAGTGACTGAAGCTGAGATTCCAGGTCAGAACCAATAATATTGCTAATTCTTTGGATTTTATCAAGGATCTCTAGATATATAGCAGAAGCACCTATAGGTTAACAGTTCAAGAAGTCATAGTTCTTTTCCATGATTTTTATTTATATAAAAGTTTGAATAACTTGGAAAATTTCACAACAGAGGATAGAAAATGTAACACTGGTGCATTGGAATAGTGAAAGAAGTCTTTCAAAAGTTAAACAAAGTATGAAGAAATAGGAATATGTTGTTAGAAAATAGTGCTGAACTGCTATGCAATATCAGTCCCACTATATGGCAATGAATGCTGGACAATCTTCTTACAGAAGAAGAAATAACTTGTGGCAACAGAAATGTAGTTCTACAGAAGGATACTGAGAATACCATGGACTGAACATATAAATAACAAGAAAGTTTTGAGGAAAATGGAAACAAAAAAGACTTTTATATTTAGAAACAGAAAGAGACAGTTGAAATTTATAGGATATAGAATGAGAAAAGTGGACTTGGATAATTTGATACTCACAAGATATATTGAAGACAAAAGGGAGAGAGGAAAGTAGCAAATAATCTAACCTACAAGTTCGTGTAAATGGATGGCAGAACAGGGACTGGAAGGGATGATGAAAAAACAAACCTTACTAAGAGCTACAAATGATAGGAAGTCGAGAAGAGCCATGATCACCCACAATTTTAAAGGGACGTAGCATATAAAAGAAGTATGTTTTAAAATGTGTATTTTTAGTAATTTTTAATTCTATATCAAAATACAATTGCATTAAATGTACACAGGTGCTGTATTTTGATATAAAATTAAAAATTACTAAAAATAAATGTATTAAATATTTTGCAAGTATTTAAATGTCTTTCATCCTACTGTGTGTATGTTTGTATGTATACATATGTATATATGTGTGTGTGTTTGTGCATGGATTCATGCATGTTTCAATGACCTTTTTATTTTAAAATTATAGACGACAGAATATAACCCCAGGTGCTGTTAGAAACTTTAACCTGAAAGTCATAAAGTTGGCGGCAAACTGTAATGACAGAGGTGAAGGAAAGGAAGGAAATGTGTTGCCTGAGAAATAACTTGAATTAATGACACGTTACATTGACACTTTACACTGTTAGAATAAATTTACTGCTCATAATGAGCAGCTGTGCAAAATAACAAAAAAAGAAAAAGAACAACAATAACACTCACCACAACAATTGTTTGAACTACTGAACTTTTTGTTATTATTACATTTCAGTTAAACCATTCTACAGCCTTCTTCAGGTTTCAGTCAATTAAGTGCCATACATGATACACGCTTGGGCAATCATGTCTCAAAAGAGACATGACTGACTGGGCAGAAGATTATCCCGCAGTAGGTTGCCATTGCTTTCTGCGGTAGACTGGTTGCCGACCAAGGCTATAGAACCCAATCTGTCCTGTCATTTAACCCATAACTGGAAGGAATAGATGGATTAACACCTTTCCCAAGGGTATTTGCGCGTAAGTGAATGCAATGAATTCAGCTGAAATTCGAACTCGGCTCCTCAATTTCTCATTCCGAGCCGATATCCAATGCACCACAACGCACATCATCAATAAAAATGAAAAGAATCTCTTTTTTTTTGTTGTTTAGTCAAGCAAACAAAAATACTTGTTAACAGAAATTAAGAATAAAATAAAGAAGATATACTGATCAGCTTAGTTCATTCCCAGCTCAGCAAGCCACACAAGTGATGCCATATTGTTGTGGTCTGTTAGGACCAGGAAGAAAGATATGGAAACAAGAAGGTAGATTGAACCAGTGTATTAGAATAACAGAACATATGCACAAAAATAAGAGTGTTATTAGTCAGCAGATGGAACTATATGTCCGAAGTGTCTAGTTACACTGCATCATGACTGCCTCCCAAGAAGTCTCACAGGTTAGTATTTATTGATGGAGGAAGAGTTCATTTCTATAGATAGGGCACCATAACATTTATTATTTATTGATGGAGGAAGAGTTCATTTCTATAGACAGGGCACCATAACATTTATTATTTATTGATGGAGGAAGAGTTCATTTCTATAGACAGGGCACCATAACATTTATTATTTATTGATGGAGGAAGAGTTCATTTCTATAGACAGGGCACCATAACATTTATTATTTATTGATGGAGGAAGAGTTCATTTCTATAGACAGGGCACCATAACATTTATTATTTATTGATGGAGGAAGAGTTCATTTCTATAGATAGGGAATCATAACATATTTATTATGTGGAGATGTTTTTCAGCTGTAAAGAAAGAGATGATGGCCTCTCTTTCTAAAATATGCTAATAAACGACTCGTTCCAAATAAGAGATCAAATCTGTCCATTTTCATTAACACATGAAATTCCATTCTCAGTATGCCAAATGGGTACAGGTGATGCCATCATATTTTAGACATTGGGGTGCTTTTCAATTATCATCCTGTTAAGTAAAGAAATCCACATTGCATTGAAATCTATACTGGCTTGATATTTTTATATTCAATAATAAAATTATTTAAATTTGGAGATCTGTGTTTGATGATTATTTCTTTTCTTTGCTTTTCACAGACTTTTTTTTCTACTGTATTTTAATGAAAAGGTGTTATCATCAATTACATTACCAAACAGTTCATATGAACAATTATCATGAAAGTATTTCTAGAAAGGGCGCAGGAAAGCTACATTACTGGGATGTGGAAAGTGACTGAAGCTGAGATTCCAGGTCAGAACCAATAATATTGCTAATTCTTTGGATTTTCTTTCTTTAGAGAGAAGAATGAGATTCATACAGATCGTACACTTCTCTTTGACATTGCATGTTTTATATTCTAGTAAATCCATGAATGAATGAATAAGAAGTGCTTCATTAAATTTATAATTTACCATCTAACATTCTTATACAGTGTAACCCTGATATAAGAGAGTAGTCGGGACCGGATAAAAAGTCCTCTTAAATCCGGGTTTCGTCTATTTTATATACATTACCACAGGCTCTAATTTGGGACCAGAGAAAATCTCTCTTATATTCGGGTCTCTTATATCCGGGTTATACTGTATAAAACAAAGACATGTTTTACATGGGAAATTGACTAAAAATACTTTAAGTTGATAGAAGAAAACAGTAATAAAGAAAAAGAACAATGACATTTTATTTTCTCATAAAATTTTTACAAAATTAATTGATTCTTTGTAAGTTTGAAAATTCCTCAAGCTTTGGGTTAGCCAAAAATTTTTCAATTGTTATTAAGTAAAAATGTAAGATATTTTATTCCTAACATTAACTTTATTAAACAACCAACCCCAATATCTAATATAAAATAGCTGAAAAGAAATCCAATATTTGAAGAAAATTGTTTTACACCCCTTGAAGTTTCTTGTCAAAATTGTTCAATATTTGAAAGATCATCTCATAAAATCATAACTTTCTAAATATTACATGCACTTGATTAAATTGGATTAGGGGGAGAAAAAAAAGCAATACATTGATTTGTTCTGATCTTTTTTCTTATCTTTGTTCTTTTGGCTGATGCACCCTTTCTAACCTTTTTCAATAGCATACTGAGAATGTTTATTAAAAATCTCCCACTCAATCTGCTCCCACTCCAAAGTATGCCTGATTCCTCTTCAAGGAAACTTTTCAGAATTTGTCGAAATCATCCTTAGGACGCTCGTCTTTGATCCAGCCCACTCCTTAGCTGTTACACACTTCTCTATGCAGAAGCAAATTCATAAACGCCAGGGAACTACAAGATGAAAGGAAGATCTTTTGGATGATGGATGTTACTTTTACAGCAAGCCGCAGAGTAAAATTGAAATCAAGTGAAAATTTGAAGAAATATCTGGATCTTTCCAGAGAGCTAAAACAGTTGTGCAATATGATGGGGATAGTTATACCAATCATTATCAGAGCACTCAGAACAATCCTAAATAGACTTATAAAAAGATTTCGAAAAAAACTGGATGTCTGAGAGGAAAATGAGACCATCCAAATAATAGTACAAAAATCAATAAGAATACTGTGAAAAGGGTTTGGTACATTGAATAGACTTGCTGTCACTTGAACTCCAGCAAGACCTACTAGATTTTACTGATCAAAAACTCACCAAATATAAGAAGCATAGAAATAAACTAGTTTTGCTGGTTTCTTGACAATGATTTATGATATTTGGGAAAAGTGATAACATTTGGTTGCAAATTATGGAGGCTTTCTTTTTTTTACTGATGGAATCATACATGTAGGGGGAGAGAGTAAAAAAAAAATATGATAAATGTCAAAAGAAATGTTGAAGATGCAGGCACACTTTAGATATCAATTTTTAATTTCTGGCATCTGACGTATTGAGAAGCTCAACCTAGCTGGCCTCATACGGCTTTTTATTGTTCTTGTTTTTATTACCGTTGTTTTTAAATATTTAAATTTGTTAAGAAAGGTGATACATTGTATAATCCTGGACATCAATTTACTAAGAAAGACTTGGAAATTAATGCACTTTTTATACATTTTTGTCTTAAATCACTTTGTCTTTTAATTAAAAGTGGATTCTTTAAGTCAAACTTATGGTCAGACTTTTTATGATGAACGACTAATGAATTGAATGTATTGTTTGTTTTTTATTGTTAAAGATCACTTTTGTGTTCATATATTGTTTTATTTAGATTCCAAGATATTTCACATTTGTATTTCCTGTGAAATTTTTTACACTCTATTCTGTAAATTCCTGCTTCAGGAATGTATGTGTGTACAGTTATAGTAGCAGTAATGGAAAGCAAACTTGTATGAATTTAACTGCTGATTGAAATCCAATACTGAATTCAAATTCATTATGGCAAATTGGAGAACATTTCCTGTGATTAGCGACATGATAATCTGTACAATATGTGTCCAGTGTTAGATCTCAGTAACAAAGATAAAAGACTGAGCAAATCTAAACTTATTTATAAATGAAACTTTGTCTGTGTGTGTGTGTGTGTGTGTGTGTGTGTGTGTGTGTGTGTGTGTGTGTGTGTCCGTTACCTATAGATTCCGAAACGGCTGAACTGATTTTCTTGAAAATTTACACAGTTGTACTATAAGCGTCTGCGAGTGTTCTTAGCTAGGTTTTGTGTTGAGGTACCCCCGATAAATATCGAAAATTGATAATCGAAGACATCGGGTTATAGAAGGAGTGGTCTGATTTTAATCAAATTTGATACACTCATAGACAAAGAAATAAGAAACAATATTCAGAAGTTTCAAGGTTGCAGTTCTTATAATAGTGCAGAAAATTTGATATCGATATCAAGAAATCAAAATTTGACTTACATCCATTCATTTTTCTTTCAATCTATGGTTTGACTTTAACTGGAAACAATTATTGCTTTTTAGTTTTTTTGTGCTAGCATCCAAAGAGTTTGAGCTCCAGGACCATGGATTAGTTTTAAAGCTTTCATTATGCCCGAGCAATGCCGGGCTATACTGCTAGTTAGATAATAGATGGTGTGCAACTTCTGAGAGTTATTTGAATAGTATAGTTTTAGACATAAAAACTAATAATTTATAGGAAGATGATCAGCTCCAAAAAATGAGTCTATTTGCTGATTGGTTAATTATAACCCTTTTTTGATTGGTTAGAAAAGATTAAATCTGAAATTTAATTTTTTGTTTTGTTTTGTGGTCCACTTTGTTTCACATATTTGTTCTTAAAAGCCAGCTGGAAATTTCATGAGTGTAAAATATTTATTCATGACATGCATTTTTTATGAGGGTAGTTTTAGATTACCAGCACATTATTTGCATTGATATATTTTTAAACTGTGTTTTAAACAGTAATATATGATGATGAAAAAAAATTGGTGTTCTTATCATATATTTTGATACCGTCATGATTTAATAATAGTAAATATAATTTTGAAAAGTTTTTCATATTAGCGGAATAGAGATAAGCAGACAGTTTTTTCTGGTTTGTATTGTTTTGTCATAATAGTGATGTTGTTTTGCATAAGGACTGTGTTTTGTAGGTGAACAGCCTTTGAACAGATATCTCTTCTTTCTGTGCACATAGTTTCAAGTGATAAAGATATTTTTAGCATCGAGTGCAGGCCTATGCTGCCAAAACAGCACCTTTCTTCTAAAATTAAGATAAAATCTATAGACTTACTTTCTGAAACAGGTTTTGTAAAGCAGAAGACAAATTTTAAAGGCGGATGCAAAATGTTAACGGTGTATGCATTATTATAAAAATAAAAAATGAGTTCAGAGGGAAAGATTAGAGGTTTTTAAATGTCCATAGTCACACATGCCTAAGGCATTTCCCATGTGACCTTAGAAATACAATAACTATATATTAAGGGTGTTGTCAATTAAGTGTTTCTTTATGGATTTTTGGTTTATATGTGCACATATATTTAAATCAACAACATGTGAAAATGTGATATTTGAATATTCCTCTTTTATGTGCCATGTCTTTTCAGTCTGTGAGCGATCATAGCTCTCCACAACTTCCAATCATTTGTAGCTCTAAGCAAAATTTGTCCCCTAACTATCCCACATGGTCTTAGTTCTGTCATTCATTTAAACAGGCTCATTAGGTAGGTTACTTGCTGTTTCCTTCCCTTCTTGTCTGCAATATATCCTGTGAGTATTGAATTCTCCAAACCCTCTTTCCTTATTATATGTCCTAGAAATTTCAGCTGCCTCTTTCTGATTCTAAGTATAAATGATATTTTTGTTTCCATTTTCCTAGAAACTTCTTTTTTATTCACATTAGTCCATTGAATTCTCAGTTTTTTTCTATAGAACCATATTGTTACTTGAAGTTTTCTCTACATCTGTGAGGAAATTGTCCTGCATTTACTGCCAGACAAGAGAATTGATATTATATAGCCATTCAGCACTATTTTCTTTGTTTCTAATGAAACTTTCTTATTTTCTGATATTTTGCTTAGCTTTTAGGAAGCATCTTTGCTATTATAAGTCAGAATTTTGTCAATAAAGTCTCTTTGATAGTAACAAGCAAAAACTGAATCTGTTCAGACATTGGATAATTTATATTCAAATTTTTCCCAGAATCCAGGAAAATAGTCTTAAATATAGAAAAAATATCCTGAAATTCCTTAATAAAGAACTTTTGTTGGTCTTTACCCAAACTCTGTGTGTGTGTGTGTGTTTGTGTGTGTGTGTGTGTGTGAGAGAGAGAGAGAGAGAGAGAGAGAGAGAGAGAGAGAGATTCATTATGTAAAATAAATATTTCTATCATCTTTAAACTGCAGATTGATGTATATTCTATATCGGCAAAAGTTTTATCAGTTCTGGTCCTCACTAAATGTGCCAAAGAATTCTTGTGGAATGTAGACAATCATTCCTCCCTGACCCCCTGAATGTTTTCTTGCATCTGGTGTCTGTGTGTCTGTTCATATTTCTTTAGTGATCTTTTTATTGATAATTGTTTGGAACCATGTGTATTGTTTGTTTTAAATAACATTGTGTTAACTGGAATTCCATAAATTAGTCTATTATGCAAACTTTCAAAATGACTATAATATTTTAAGTATTCATTGCTTTATTTTCCCATTACATAATTCATTTGAACAAGCTGTTTCCATTATTGACATTACTTGCTGTCTCATTGTACACTACTACTACTACAACTACTACTACTACTTTTTTTTATGTATTTGCATATTCACACCAGATGTCTGGGGATTAACACCAGATGTCTGGTAATTAACATAAAAAATTAAGTGACAGCAAATCCCTTCACATCTTCAGCACCTTTCTCAGTATTCTTGCCAACCCTAGCAATGTTGCCATCTCGACTGTCTCAGACATTCCTTGAATTTCTCTTTCATCTAATCTTACTTCAAGTACTTCGAAATATGCCAATCTAAACTTTTATATTCTGAAATTTTCTCAACTCCTGGCAAAGGTCCTGATATTTCTACTTTCTTTTATTGTGAAAACATTGACTTGGGCTTCTATAATGTAAATATGTTGCTAATGATTTTACTATAGAAATAGATTGAAAATCAGGAAGAAAGTGTTTATAAGTAGTTAGAAGTTAAAGCAAGAATTACTGACAAAATAAAAGCTATTATATAAATGATTATTATGACTGAAGGGTTTATAAAAGCAATTAACAAAAGATGTTTACTACAATTCAACATACTTCATATTCTAATCATTGTACAACAGAAATAACAGTACTTTTATTACAGATGTTTCCAGGGCATTTTTGGCATATTTTTTGTACTGTTACTTCTGCTATTGCAGTTGCAACTGCTGTAACAGCAGCAGCAGTAACAGTACTAGCAGCAGAAGCAGCAGTAGTATTTGTTGTAATAAGATAGATGTGAAAAAATATTTTAATTGAACAGTTCTTATTTAAAATTATTATTTATAGATCAATAAGCATGAAAATTTTATTAGTTGATAATGTTGAGATTTCACAGATGATTTCACAGATGTTTTCTAAAATTAAATAATCTCTGAAGAAATATTTCAAAGTGTTTATTATTATTTTTATTATTATTATTATTTGTGTTTCAAAACTAGAGAATGATTTTATGACTTGTATCTTTCCAGATAACATTTTCTCAAAATCTACCAATTTTTCAAAGTTTTTAACCTACAATGATCAGCCCCACCTAGGCTAATAGAGAAAATGGTACACTGGATATTCCCCATGGAGAAGTAATGGGTGTGTTGCATAATAGAATAAGGTTTTTTTACTAAATAACTATGCTCTCTTCTCACTGAGAGAAAGAATAGAGCAATTACTTTTGGAATATCATGACACTTCAGGTATCTGTAAGATACATGACTTTATAGAACATTGGTTTGAGGTTCATTAATAGTAATATTTTTTAATATAAAAATATTTAATAATAAAAGTCTGGTAGCATTTAGCAATTAACTTAAGTGTGTTAGGGTGCTGCTCCTATTTGACTACAAATGGACTGTTCCCATTGCTATATATAGCAATGGTAGATTCTCTACAGGGGAGTCGTAGAGAGTCACTTGAGAGTCTCTAATGAGTTACTGAAGAGTCAGTGCGAGTCAGTGAAGAGTTAGTCACACTTCCGGTGGTGTACCGGAAGTAATCACGTATACGACGGATTGGACTCTTGTATCTTTCTATTGTAAATATTACTAATCACTTCTGTACATACTAACCGTCTTTCCGCGGAATACAACTTATATTCTGATTCTGTTGTTGAGTTATTCATTTATACTTGGCGACATAACAGAGTGGCAATGAGCTTGGCCAAGTAGAAACTCAAGATTAAATTTTAAATAATGAACATTTTTTTCAATTGAAAACTAATAAACTTTGACATTTAGCTAAGAATTCTTGGTTCTGTGAAACTGAGATATAAATAAAGGATTCAAAATGAGAAATTTGACCAAATTTACAGGAACAAATTTATGTCTGAGATGACATTGATAAAGAAAAGGTTACTTATCCACAAATATTTTATTGTTTTCCTTTTCTTTAATTACATTAATTTGTTGTTGGATTGCATTGTCTTTCTTTTAAGTCATAATAAATAAAATCACTATATAAATTGCATCTGCAGTTTGATTCTTGTAAATGTAGAATGAAAGACTTTGTTTTTTACTTTACTAATGCTCATCCAATTCAAAACTCTAGAGCCATTCAATAATAAAGGTTTACTGGATGAATGTTATATATATGTAAATATTACAATAAAGATGAGAATAACAGTCTGAAAATTGTAAATAGTGCAAATAGTTACAGTACCTTATGTCAGGAATATAGACAGATGTCAGTAGAGTTACTAATAAAGCAATATTTAAGTCTTACGTGGGTGCAAATAATGGTAATAATAATAATAATAATAATAATAATAATAATAATGATAAATCGATTTCTGCTATGGTCACACTACCTACCAAGTCTGCAGGAAAACCTAAGGCAGGTCGTGATGTGCTGTTATGGCTCCATTTCATGTTTTTTCATATCTCCCCTAACATCCCTAGCATTACATAGACAAAGATCGCCTTAGTGTGTGGGCTGTACTTAACAAAATAATTTTTTGTATATCTCTTAAGCTGGGTTTCCAGGGATTCTTTCAATGTGTTTTTTTTTTGTTCCATTTTTTATCATTCCAAGTGCACCCACTCTCACTGGTACGATACTTGTTTTCAATTTCCACATTTTTTTCTATTTCAATTTCCAGGTTTTTATATTTTGACAGTTTTTCGAATTCCTTGGTTTCTATGTTACAATCCGCTGGACAAGCCATATCAATTAATAAGCAAGTTTTTTTTTTTTTTGGTTTTTAACAATAATGTCCGGCTTATTTGCTTCAATTTTTCCGTCTGTATAAATGGTGTAATCCCATAGAATGGTGTTTTAAAGGTTGAATAATGTGACAGCCAATCCTGATACTTGGAAACAGACTCAATTGAAAACCGTTTAAGCTGGACTAGGTTGACCAAACTGAAGGTATTTCTGAGCCTCATCTGTAAGGTTATGTGCTGCTTTTAACAAAAACTGTCACCATATTGAGCGTAATGGGCATATTGTATTTTGTATATTTGTGTCTGAGCATCACTTTATGAATGCACTGAAAGAATTGTTATTATTATTCACAGAATAATAATAATAATAATAATAATAATAATAATAATAATAATTCTTACTCAAATCCTGTCACCATATTGCGCACATTTGGCTGTGATGCATGAGCCTGCTATGCGCTTATCAGATTAGGTATTATGATAAAAATATTAAGCTTTATGCATTTGTATCCCAGTGTCATTTATTGGCATCCTGCTCTCTCATTCAATGCAGATTATGATGATATGTAAGATAGATAACGGTTGACCCTAAACTTGAAACAGCTAAGATTGTAGTAATTGGAGAAGGATCCTCTCGAGAGTCTGTTCCTTTAAGTAGCTATTCTTGGGAAGAAGTTGTCTGATCAAAACTTCTTTCTTACCAAAGATAACAAGGATTGAACCTATGTACAGGGCATGGCAGATTCTAGCCGGAAAGGTCTGAACTAGTGAAACTGAGGAATGTAGCTTGTCAGAATATTTGCCATGGGAATAGCAATAGAGTAGCAATAGACTTGTGACACTTCATCCACGGGAAAGGAGGTGTAGGGTTGAAAATATTTCTCCGCCCACATGGCAGAAACTTATTTAGACAGAAAATCCTCAGTGATATAATTTGTGTGGGATTGTGATTAAATTCATTTTGAATACTCAAGAAAAGCAAGAAAATGTGTGCAAACATGTTTGCATAAATGCATATATTAAAGTTCAAGAAAAGAGGAAAATGCACACATATGTCCAAACATAGATATATGTATACATACATTCACTTGTTCACATGTACACACACATATTCATACATTGTTTAAACATGAAAAGAACCCAATTTTTTGTTTTTTCTTGTAACTTTAACAACATTCAAGGTCTTTTACTTTGGATATATTTTTAGTAATGCAAATCATAAATTTTTTTCTCACTCCCTTTTCATTTGATAGCATCACAAACAGTGCCAAATAGTGACGAAGCCTGGTGGGCTAGGGATTAGCAGAATACAGGAAAATGGGGTTGTGTCAGCCCTAAGTGAAAAGGCTCAGATTTCAGGAAAGTCATTTGCTCGGTAGGTGCACTTCAAGTAAAATAGCATGAGTCAATGTAACCAAACTCAGGCAAAATTGTAATTTAAAATTTTAAGAGATGACTCAAAAATATAGACTCAGTTAAAGTTTCAAGAGGTGAAAATAATGAAAAAAAGATAGCAATTTCTTAAAAGCAATTTTAATCTGGAATTTTCAATTATCCTGTAGTAAAGCACAGAGATAATATTTTTTAATCAATCATCTATGAGTTTTATAAGATTAGGAATAATTTTACTATGGAAATGCATTGATATCTAGGAGAGAAGAGATTATAAGTGGTTTGGAATTAAAAAGCAATAGTTACTAACAAATATATGAATAATTAATATGACTTGAAGCGTTGAAAAAAAGAAAAGACTCCACAAAAATACAAAATTTTCCAGTATTTTTTATAACAAAAGACTGAATACACAATTAGAAACTGTTTTTGTGCTGGAAAATTTTTCACATACCTAAGGTTCACACATGTAAACACATAGATCAGTCAATCAGTTAAGTTCCATATGTGATACACACTTGGGCGATCATGTCTCAAAAGAGACATGACTGACTGGGCAAAAGATTTTCCCGCATTTGGTTGCCATTACTTTCTGCAGTAGACTGTTTGCCAACCAAGGCTACAGAACCCAATCTGTCCTGTTATTTAACCCATAACTGGAGGGAAGAGACAGATTAATGCCTTTCCCAAGGGTATTTGTGCATAAGTGAATGCAACCAATTCAACTGAAATTTGAACTCGGTTCTCCAATTTCTCATTCCATTGCACTACAATGCACATATCCTACACACACACATAGGTATATCATTAAATCTATAAGTTAATGGTGAAAAAAAATTATTTTACACAATGAATACTTATTTTTTAGCACAATCTCACTCTTTGTCAATGTTCTTAATACAGTGGTGAATATTATCTGCATAGAGTGAGTATTATACAGTGAAGATTTCTGATCACAATTATACAATGAAGATTTCTGATCACACCTCTATACATTCATACATGCACATTGTTATAGTCACAGGTGTGCACACACACAAACACCCTTTTTAAAAATGTTTTGTTGAACAATACTGACAAGATTGAACGGACCTTGTTAGTATTGTTTAACAAAACTTATTTTAATATAATAAACAAAATAAATGAATTGTAAATATTTTCTAAAAAAAAGAGTTAACTATACTTTTGAGATTAGTAAATTTATAAATAAAAACATTTAATTTTAAAATTTAAATAATCTAAATCTAAACTTATTTATAAATGGAACTTTGTCTGTATGTATGTGTGTGTGTGTGTGTGTGTGTGTGTGTGTCCGTTACCTATAGACTCCAAAATGGCTGAACTGATTTTCTTAAAAATTTACACAGTTGTACTATAAGCGTCTGCGAGTGTTCTTAGCTAGGTTTTGTGTCAAGGTACTCCCAATAAATATCGAAAATCCATAATCAAAAAATCAGGTTATAAAAGGAGTGGTCCAATTTTAATCAAATTTGATACACTCATAGACAAAAACATAAAAAATAATATTCAGAAGTTTCAAGGTTGCAGTTCTTAAAATAGTGCAGAAAATCGATAATATATATATATATATATATAAAAGGCAAGATGTTTGTGTGTGTGTCTGTTTATCTGTCTGTATGTCTTTTATATAAATCCACAATTTTTATCCAATTCTCACCAAACTTCACACAAATATTCTTTATGCTGATTCTGAGCTTCAGGACCATGGATTAGTTTTAAAGCTTTTATTATACCCGAGCAATGTCGGGCTATACTGCTAGTTGTAAATAAAAGACAAAATAACTGTATGCCTTAAATTAATGGTGCAGTATCCTTGTACTAAATTGGTAGAAAATCTATAAGCATGTTTTGTCATATCTTCAATGTGCATAACCTTCAAATTTGTTAGTTGCCTTAGTTTTCTTATGTGTCATTTTAATTCATCCAACAAATTTTCATTTGAATTTTATATTGAATTTTGTAAAAGACAAGGTAACACTTATATATTCTTATCCTAAAGATATTTCTGATCAAATTTAAAAGTATTATTTTAATCATTACCATGGCTATAGCTCCAGCACTGTTTTAGTTTCAGATTTCTGACTTTCGATGTGCGTTGTGGTGCAGTGGATATTGGCTTGGAACAAGAAATCGGTGAGCCGAGTTCGAATTCAAGTTCAAGTACACTCAAATACTCTTGGCAAAGGTATTAATCTGTCTCTTCCCTCCAGTTATGGGTTAAATAACAGGACAGATTGGGTTCTATAGCCTTGGTCAGCAACCAGTCTACTGTAGAAAGTAAAGCAACCAACTGTGGGATAATATTCTTCCCAGTCAGTCATGTCTCTTTCGAGACATGATCGCCCAAGCGTGTATCCTGTATGGAACTTAACGCACTTTCATGTTGACTTCAAATATTTCACAATAATCTTCATTTATCAATCTTGAATCATAATGCACTATTTACATTATTCGGACTATTGTCCTCATCTTTGTTGCCATTTGTATGACATTTCAGCCGTTGTCCACTCTGGCCTTCTTCAGGTGCTAGGAATTTTGAACTAAACTCTTTTATTGCAATCACTGGGGTATATCATTCTCATTTCTTGTTTGAAATTCCTAGCACCTGAAGAATGCTAGAACATACAACGGCTGAAATGTCATGCAAATGGCAACAAGATGAGGACAATAGTCCGAATAATGTAAATAGTGTAAATATTACCTTATCTCAGAAATATAGACAAATATTAGACCATCATACTCTCGAAAAAATATACAAAAAGACAGTTTTTCTTTTAACACTGCTTTTATTTTGTCTACCTTCACTCCTTGGCTATGTTTATTGTTTAAAGAGCAATGATTAAAATTTTAATAAGACTTAAAAATAAAAGTGAATTTATATTTTTTTTTGTTCTTGTAGTTGGTTCACATATTTTAATTTAGTAAATGTTTATAGATTTATGAATAAATAATTGTTTTCATATTTTTTCAATGCAATATTTATCATTTATGACTGTAAATGATAAATATTGCATTGAATTAGTTTTTGGATTTGTGTTGTGGTACAGTGGATATTGGCTCGGAACGAGAAACCGGGGAGCCGAGTTCAAATTCCAGTTGAATCCATTGTATTCACTTACGTGCAAATACCCTTGGGAAAGGTATTAATCCGTCTCTTCCTTCCAGTTATGGGTTAAATAACAGGACAGATTGGGTTCTATAGCCTTGGACGGCAAGGCAACCTACTGCAGGATAATCTTCTGCCCAGTCAGTCATATCTCTTTTGAGACATGATTGCCCAAGCGTGTATCATGTATGGCACTTAACTGACTGACTGTATTAATTTTTAAAACTTAAATATAAAATTATTCTTGTAAATAAACTATCTAATATATAGTGTTTAATATTTTTGTAAATTCTCAATAAGAAAAAATGTATAAATTCACTTTCATCTGTTTAGGCTTTATTGCAATTCTAATTATTGTTTTTTAAAACAATAAATATTTCTAACTAGTGATGGTAGCTAAAATAATAACAGAGTCAAGGGAAAGCCATCATTTTGAGACTGTTTTTTTTGCAAGCACAATGGCTCATAATTACTCTTCATTTTTTAATCATACTGTGGTGTATGTTTCACATCTTAACATTGCCAGTGTGGGTAGGCGATTGGACAATTATTTCATAAAAAAACTTTGGAATAACAATGAACTGACACAAGGTTTGAAATAAATAACATATTTATTTATTTTCTTTATAGTGATGAGTGAGTCCTTTGTTATTCAGCCATGACAAAAAGTTCTTTGTGTCAATTTTTTTTGATTGTTCAAATTATTTCATTTTCTGGCGTTCCTTTCTTTTTCATATATTTTTTTTATAATGTAAGTTATGTGTGAAGCCTCTCTAATTTCGGATATTTTTCAGTCACAAATAAAGCAGTTCTGCTCGTGCAAAATTCTGGTATTTTTAGCTGGGTTCAGTTTCTTTTCTTCTTTCTCTTTTTATTTAGAAACAGAAGGTAAAAAAGAGACAGGAGATAAGGGTTTTAAATGAAAGTGTAAATGCCTTATTTTAATTTTAATTTTTTTTAGTTTTGTCGATATTTTTTATCAGGACTCACAACAATGCCATTTTATCAGGACTCACAACAATGCCATTATCAATTTACTTGTTCCTTTTGCAAAGAAGCATCGCCAAAGTATGATAATTCTTCCTCGATATTTCATTTTAGGAATGGTGTGTTTTAAATTGAAAGCTTGATTTTGATATTTCCAAAGAATCTTGCCATTATGATGAAAGAATTTTGTCTTCTTTAACCATTGTATATTCTTTGAGAATGAGATTTTTTTTTTTAATCATATCACCCCGAGCAAGGCGGTAACGCCACTGATGTGCAGGGGGCTACATAAGAGGGAAAAGACTGGAAAAGAGAAAGCCAGAAACCACATCCTAAACAGGAAACAAGGGATGAACCTCTTCACCCATTCAATAGACGTGGGTGGAGTGTGAACCTGGCGATAGTTTAGTCTATCTACTCCAATTGAAAAAAAAAAAAGAAAAAAAAAGAGTAAAAGATTGGAAAAAAGTAAAAGATTGGAAAAGAGAAAGCCGGAAACCACATCCTAAACAGGAAACAAGGGATGAGCCTCTTCACCCGTTCAATAGATGTGGGTGGAGAGAGAACCGGGTGATAGTTTAGTCTATCTACTCCAATTAGTCTATAGCCTGATGTAATTGTGAAATGCTTACACAATGAGATTTCAAATGATTAATCCTTTAAGAAAAGGAATTGTACATGGTTTGCATATTATCTAGGCAGGGATCTAGCAATAGTATTTATTAATATTTTCCTATCAACAATTTCCTAATTTTTCCTGAGATCTTTAGTTTTAATATTTGGATTATTTTCTACAGTTCTTAGATGGTTACATTTTGCTCTCGTTGGCAGTTTCTTCCAGCTTCCTCTTGTGGCCTGGTACTTCTGCTATGTATCTAGAGATTGAGATTCTTGACAAAACCCAAATAATCTGCAATATTATCAGTTCTGACCTGGCATCTCAGCTTTAATCACTTCCCCACTGCTGTAACTTTACTTCTGTGCCTTTTCTAAAAACATAATTTTTTTAAGCTTATGTTTATATCACGTTGCAATAGTTCTCACATGATCACTAAAATTAAGCAACATTGTATCTGGTCATTACTTAGATGGGTGACTGCTTAGTAATGCCAGGTGCGTTAAGCTTGGATGTGCAAGTGGTGTAATGGATGACAACTTGGAATTGGAAATCAGAGAGCTGAATTATAGTTCCAATTGGGTTCATTATATTCATTTACACACAAATACTCTTAAGTAAATGTATCAATCCACCTTTTCAAATTAGCAATTGAATCAGTAAAATCATTATTTCCCCCTCCCCAAATTCTATCAATCTAAAAATATTTTCTGGTTTTAAATAACTTGCAATGGTGATAAATAACTGTAAATATTTTTATGACAATCATTCTGATGAGCTTTCCTCTTTGATTCCTCAACTTCATGAATTTAAGCATTGTACTAGATTTGCAACTAGATCTTATTTTATTGTTTAAACGACTAAATGTAACCGTGAGTTCGGTTCTCATTGTTTCTTCTCCCCTGTGAAACTTTTCTTGCTTTCCTCTCAACTACAATCTTCAAAAATTTAAATGCAGCATCAGTTGTTATTTTTTCTGTTTTTCAAACATTCTTTTATTGTCCTTTCCTCTCAATAAAGTTTTCTTAATTTCTGCCACACTCAGCACCCCCCCCCCCCCCCCACACACACCAACTTTTCATTTTAGTGACTTTATCACCTTGCTTGGGAGGGATGAAATAATTTAAAAAATCCTGATTTATTTGAAACAGTATTTTCTCTCTTGAACTTTAAAATGATATTTTGAACGAGTAACTCATTTAAATGACATATCCACTGCTTGATTTGTCAGGCTAAATAATTCTTTTGAATATAAAGAAATCTTAATATATCAATATTATTATACTTATTAATATTCGTCACTTATCCCTACAAAAAAAATATCATATTCATACTTATACTTTAACTTTTCTGTTCTTTTCATTTGAGGACATAGCATCTTTTGAACTTACGTTGTAGAAAATTACACCACCAGCTTGTAAAAATTCCTTTACTAAAAATAAAAAAACAAAAACACTATTTAAGCTTTTATTCACTATCAACTAAAGTAACTAACAGTTGTGCCAATAATTTCAGTCAACAGTTATACACACTGGGTTTATAAAAACTGAAAATTGTTATTTCACACTTGAACATGAAAGTAGTAGTGAAAGTGACGGGAACAGTTGATGTTTTTTTTTAATTCGCAAAGACAAACTGTAGTCAAAAAACAGATTTACAAGCCAGATATTTGTATATATACGTATCTGTTTTGCAATTTGTGATGAATAAGTTGTTAACGGTTAACAATAGATTTTATTTACAGTAGTATACAAATATAACATGCGTAATTGATTATCCGCCATGTTGTTATTTCTTTTCTAACCTCTCGTTTTCTACGAGTCTTCTACTCTCGCTATGTCGAGTGTTTGACTAATTCCCTTGTGTTTTACAATCCTTTTCTATCTCTATCTTTTATTAGAATGTATATTTCAGAGATACAAAAAGATATTGAGACAAATATTTTACATGCGTTTTTTGATAATTTAATAAAAAATAATGTAAATATATATATTTTATGTGTTTCAGTCAGTTAAAGTGCCATACGTGATATATACACGCTTGGGCGATCATGTCTCGAAAATGACATGGCTAACTGGGCAGAATATCTCGGAGTAGGTTGCCATTACTTTTTCTGCGGTAAACTGGTTGCCGACCAAGGCTATAGAACCCAAACTGTCCTGTTA
Source organism: Ascarosepion bandense (assembly GCA_037127315.1). NCBI lineage: Eukaryota > Metazoa > Mollusca > Cephalopoda > Sepiida > Sepiidae > Ascarosepion > Ascarosepion bandense. The sequence goes on along the minus strand of JBBBDQ010000573.1, from coordinate 736,208 downwards.
TTTAACCCATAACTGGAGGGAAGAGAAGGGTTTTACCTTTCCCAAGGGTATTTGCGTGTAAGTGAATTCAAGGAATTCAATTGGAATTCGAACTCGGCTCCCCGATTTCTCGTTCCGAGTAGATATCCAATGCACCACAACGCACATAAATGAATAAAATAAAATATCTATAAAAAATAATTGTTATTGTTATATATATATTGTAAATTAAGGCACCTTGACATGGTGTACTGTTGTGTTAGCAAGCTTGTCTCACTAAGAAGACCATTACAAACTGAGTCGTGAATTTGATCTTCACTGTGTGCCTCTTACTTTCGGCCTTGTGCTACATCCAAGCTATGATTAGAAAATCACCATTAAACACATGAACAATAATTTATTGCAGGGACATATGAAGTGCTACTATTTCATGGAATTTAGTCATTTTAACGAATCCTACGCGCAAATTGGGAAAGGTATTAATCCGTCTCTTCCCTCCAGTTATGGGTTAAATAACAGGCCAGATTGGGTTCTATAGCCTTGGCTGGCAACCAGTCTACCACAGAAAGCAATGGCAACCTACTCCAGGATAATCTTCTGCCCAGTCAGTCATGTTTCTTTCGAGACATGATCACCGAAGCGTGTATCACATATGGCACTTAACTGACCGAATATCTAGTTAACACTTTCTCTTTCAAAGTGTTATCATAGCTATCTATAATCCCCTTAGGTTGTTGAACCTTTTGTTCACTAGTTAAGAAAAGGTCAGTCAGTTAAGTGCCATACGTGATACACGCTTGGGCGATCATGTCTCAAAAGAGACATGACTGACTGGGCAGAAGATTATCCCGCAGTAGGTTGCCATTGCTTTCTGCGGTAGACTGGTTGCCGACCAAGGCTATAGAACCCAATCTGTCCTGGAAGGAATAGACGGATTAATACCTTTCCCAAGGGTATTTGCGCGTAAGTGAATGCAATGAATTCGACTGGAATTCGAACTCGGCTCCCCGATTTCTCGTTCCGAGCCGATATCCAATGCATCACAACGCACATCGTTTAAGAAAAGGTACTGTTAAGAAAAAGTACTGTTCATAACTCTTCACAGATTGCAGGTAGTATGTATTACATTGGATTTGTGGTGAGTACAAAATAAAAATATCTTTCTTTTCTGCACTGTTTGCAAATCTGTCATTTAATGTGAAAATTTATTTTTGATTAATAGGAAAAAAGATTGCTTTTATGCTGAGAAAAAGATCAAGGCAAATTTCTTGAGCAAGTGTGAAAATATTTTAACCAATGAAAGGAGAGCGATTTGCAGAAAACAACTAATTGAACTTTCAATGACCCATGTCATATTTCTTCCTGCCCAGAAATAAGCCGACTATGTGATTGAGTTGTCTACATATTTCACAGTTTTCTGTTGGTCAATCAAAGAGAGAGAAGGAAGCCAAGAGCAATCAACACAGCATAATGTAACAGAAATTTTAGGCAAAACAGTATGCTAACCCATATTCGCACCCTCTCACTTTCTTTGTCATGCTGCTTTCTTTATTTCTCCTCCTTCCTTTTCATCTGCTCACCGTCAACACAAAAGAAAGAGAGGAACAAGACATTACTACTACTTTGTTGATACACTCAGTGAAAATATGTACTTAATCTTTTTATGTACAAATTACATTTTGCTAAAACAAACGAACACTTAATTCTTTAAACTCCTTACTACACTTTCTCTTAGAACATTTTCAAAAATTTTCAGACCTACAATTTGATATTATGCTGTTCAATAAATAAATAATCATTTATTTATACAAATGAAACAGTTTTATTCTCTCAGCCTTCTGATAATCTTAAATTGTGGCGACTTAGGTTGTGTTTGACACAAGGCCAATTTGCTAAACACAATTAGCGTCTCCATAGATTTACATTGTTCAAATTACAACAAAAAAAACTGTTAATTATATCACCTTATATCATAAATCTATTGATTTAATTATGTAGGAGATTAATGTTATTGTTTTGCTATAGAAAGAACTAACAATTGTTAGAAATAACATTTAAAAGGGTTTATTGCAGAAAGGCATTATTACAAATAGATTATTTCAGAAAAGCCTACTAAAAAATTACTTGCATCAGTGCATAGTAAACTACAGACAAGATATCGCACAAATAAGGAAAGTTATTCTGTTTCTCAAAATAACTATCGTGTAAACAGTTATAAAAACCTAGTTATAAGATATAATAAACAAAACATTTACTAAAACATTAAAGCCTTTATTAATAAAGTAAAAACATACAATGACTAGTAATATTGAAAGTCTTATAGAAAGACAGCACTTTAACAAGATAGCAGGAATAAATTATTGTTCAAGTTCACTGCGTTTTATTTCTATTGCTATTGGTTCATTCTATTGAATAGAATCTATTCATACTTTTATAATCCAGTGCCTAAATGGTATATATATATATATATATATATATATATATATATATATATTACAATGCTACTACTGTGTCATCTTTAAAACAAAGGCTGAGTATGTCATGAGTCTTTTGAAAATTGTTATATTCTATGCGTTTAAGTTTTATAGACTTTTTTGGGAAGTGGGGTAGATGCTTTCTAAATTTTGTGTAATAATTTTTCATTTAGACAGTGCAGTTTATTGTTTTGTATTATTTATTTATTTGTGTGTGTGTGTGTGTGTGTGTGTGTGTGTGTGTGTGTGTGTGTGTGTGTGTGTGTGTGTGTGTGTGTTTCTCGATCCTAATTAATTTAATGTTTCTCTCGTCAGTTGACGTCAATTAAATGAAGTAATGTGATGAATAATGTTCCAAGGGAGAGAACTCACAAGCTTAAATTGTTTCCCTAGGAAATTGTTATTTTCTATTTTTCTAATTACAACAAATTTAGCATAAAAATTAGTTAAATCGATTATACGTGATGCTATGACATTCATGTAAAATGTAGGACACATGATTCAATGATTTTACTAAGAATTTTTCACTTGAAAAATAAATTTTTCAATAACTTATTTGTAGCTTCATTTTAAATAAAAGTAAAATAACAAAAATCTGAGGTACAAAAAATTGTTTTAAGTTTTTAATTAAATTTTTAAAATGTTTAATTAGTTTATTTATGTACAAATAAACTGCATAATTTATGTAAAATCTATAATTCTAAAAAGAAACAAAATAAAAATAAAGTATGAATTAAAAAAGTAGAGTTTGCTGAAAACATTTAACCATGGAGAGATTTTTTTTATCTGAAATAAAAACCTGAAAACAAATTGAGCTTATGGAAACATCCCAGTTCTTTGGGTCATTTAGTATTTAATTTTGAAGATTTGGAAATTGTCACTACTATTTAATTTATTCAAATTATTGTTCTCATCTTGATTATTATAGATTTTATTACAAACACAGCATTGAATCATATTTAAATGAAAATTTATTGCTTAATTATAAGAAACTAGCAGTATAGCCCAGCGTTGCTCGGGTGTAATGAAAGCTTTAAAACTAATCCATGGTTCTGGAGCTCAGACTCAGCCTAAAGAATATTTGTATGAAGTTTGGTAAGAATCGGATAAAAATTGTGGATTTGTATAAAGGACATACAGACAGATAAACAGACACACACACAAACATCTTACCTTTTATATATATATATTATCGATTTTCTGCACTATTTTAAGAACTGCAACCTTGAAACTTCTGAATATCATTTCTTATGTCTTTGTCTATGAGTGTATCAAATTTGATTAAAATCGGACCACTCCTTCTATAACCCGATTTTTTCGATTATCGATTTTCGATATTGATCGGAGGTACCTCGACACAAAACCTAGCTAAAACACTCCACTCACAGACGCTTATAGTACAACTGTGTAAATTTTCAAGAAAATTGGTTCAGCCGTTTTGGAGTCTATAGGTAACGGGCACACACACACCCACCCACACACACACACCCAACCAACCACACACACACACACACACACACACACACACACACACAAAGTTCCATTTATAAATAAGTTTAGATCAGTCTGGAATATTCTGCCACATTAAAATATTAACAAAAAATAGCTTACCTAGTTTAATGGCATCTTATTCCCTTTCAAATTATTTCCTCTGGAACCTCATGTACTTATCCCCACATCCATCGCATTTTTCAAACAGTTTTCAAAGTCTGCTTTAAGGATAACTATTAACTGAATTGTCATGTTCTTCATTCTGTTTTCCATTTTTATTCAAAGGTGATTTTTGTTTTGGGAGAAACTAGAAGCCAAAACGAGATTGTAGTGGGAACCAGATACAACGAGGTATGTAATATTTTCTAACGATAGAACAAACCTACACAAAATGAGAAGATATCTGAACTGATAATTTATGGAATTTTTAGATCTTCTAATTCTCATGCTGTTAATTGCAGATTTCCTTTGATTGCAGTCAACAAGCATTTCTGATGTTATCATCATACAGACTAATAAGAACACAAGATTTTTGTGCCCACAAAAAAAAAATGTATGTTAAAAGGACATATTTTTATGAAAAAATTTATAAAAATAATTATCAAAATATGAATGAGAAAGATATGCTCTCAACCTATTTTAGAGAATTTATGTTGTGAGAACAAATGAAAGAAGTACGTAGTGATACTAAGAGCAAAAACAGGAAGTTACCTCCTTCACAGCTTAAAACATAATGACATATTTTGAGCTTTGTGCATTAGGCTCCACACGTAACTCCTGGTTGGAGTTGATAAAATACAATCCAAAAGGAATATATATTGACCAACCAGAAGACAGGAAATATATTCATAGTTGATCCAATTCTTGATCTTAAAAATGCTTAAATATGCATGATGGCAACTGGCTGACCTGAAGTGTTGTACCCTATCTTTTCTCCTCTTCCTCACAACTGTCCAGCAACAACAAAAAGTACTTTAACAAAGACTTAACATAGACTTAACATAAGAATATTTACTGCTATCGTGCACACATTTAAAAACATCAAATTGACTTTTTTTCAAAAACATTTCTTCTTAATTTCAAGAAATTGAACTCTTTAGACAGCAAAAACCTTTTAATGACTACATAACTTGATGTAATAAATTAATTAATAAATATAGTTTTTGCAATAGTTACAAAAAGAAAAGGGAAATTTATTCATTAATATATTTTATTTTTCAATATTAAACTATAAACTTCAATCCCATCTTTAAGTGTGGGGAGTGTCAGCTATGCTTGTGAAGTGACCTTGTACCAGATATGGCCGACCTTCACTACAAGTATACAAAAAATTAATTTTTTCAATATTTATAAGTACACTTACTTACTTGTTATGATGTGTTTATTTAAATTTTTCTTGTTTACAGACATTTCTATAAATTTATGAATAAAAAGTTTATTTTCATATTTAATTTTTTAAAAATTGGGAAATAATAAATATTTCATTATAATTGGTTCATGTATTTTTATAAACTTGTAAATATAAAATTATTCTTGTAAATAAGCAATCATATAGCACTTAAACTGACTGATGACTATATTGCAGTGAGAGTGGTGGGAAAGCAATAAATTGTGGTTCAGTGGATATTGGCTTGGAATAAGAAATCAGAGAGCCGAGTACAAATTTCAGTTGAATCCGTTGCATTCACTGATGTGCAAATACTCTTTAGAAAAGGTATTAATGTTTTTTCTCCCTCTAGCTGTGGAGAGATTGGGTTCTACTGCAGAAAGTAATGGCAACCTACTGCAGGAAAATCTTCTGTCTAGTTAGTCATATCTCTTTTGAGACATGATCACCCAAACATGTATCACGTCTGGCACTTAACTGACTGAATGAATAGATAGTGTTTCATGTCTTTGTTGTCAATTCTCAAGAATAAAGAAAATGCATAAATGCACTTTCGTAAGTTTTGGGTTTTATTAAAATTCTAATGCTTGCTTTTTAAAATAATAAACATTGCCGAGGCAGTTAAAAGTGTATACAGTAAAATCGATATTAAAGGAATGATCTCCCTTTTCACACGCTGATTTTTGGTGGGCATGAAAGTTAAAAAATTGCCATTATTATTTAATTGCCCGGTATTTTGCCAGGTATGTGGCTTGAGAAAGTTCTCTGAATGTAGATTCTTTTACTTGTAAGGATGTGAGAGACTCGCTCTGTCTTCTCTCTCAGGTGGGGTACTTATATGTATATTATTGTCATCTAGTTATCTTACATATACACATCTTAAGCATAGATGAGTGACCACCCTTTATATGCCAGGGGGCAATCATTGATATTCTGTGAGGCAAAAAGTAGGTTACCTTCCAGGTCAATTTGCTGATGTACCTAGCTTATCTAATGCTCTGGTGTAACACTGAGTGCAAAGTCTATTTTGATATCATCTAGTGTTGATTCTATTGCAGATAGATGTTATAGCTGAGTAGTTAATATGTGATGAGCCCAATCTGCAATAGAATCAACACTAGATGATATCAAAATAGACTTTGCACTCAGTGTTACACCAGAGCATAACAGTAAAATTATAGTGGGTTGCTTATCTTTTCTTTTCCCGTTGTAGTGGGAATCCGTTCTAGTGAAGGGTAGTTGTATGCTGTTGCAGGTTAACAGAATTAGGCCTTGTGGTAGATAACCCACTATAAGTCATAAAATGATTATAACATCAAGAAAAGCAATTTGAGTATAAAAATAACATTTTTATATATACACATATCAATTAATGTTTTTACAATACAGAAATACTTGAATATAAGTCCAACATAGGTTAAAATGTTCATGGCAAATAATAAGCTGAAAGAGATTTAAGGCTTAGGAATGTGTGGAGCGTTTAAGTATGGAATGTCTTCGATGTAGTTGCTCCTTAGGTCTGTAAGTAGTTTTGAGACAGGGAAGAAGGATAGAGGCAAGGGAGGCGAACATAGTAAGCCACTTGACTTCGATCAAGGGAGATACTAATTACATTCATCTCTCTGTATATTTGAGTTGGTCTGTGTGCTGGGTGCTTTCTGTCTTGGCTTTTTATATCTGCTTTTTGGATGAAAAGCAGCTCGTTTGGGATTTCACACTTGTATTTGGTTCTGGGCTTCCCATTGGCTGGTAAATAAAATTCGCGTAGGCTTGCGAAATGGAAATTTGATATTTGATTAATTTTTATTTTTCAACCGGAACATCTGCGCAAACCCGGATGTGCAATGACAACTTTTGGTCATTTTCCTTTTTGTCGTGAGAGAGCAAACATCCGGTCCATCGCTTTTGCTTGGTTAGTATCACCACAAAATAAATAAATAGTACCAATGTTTTGTTGTTAATTCTTATGAAATAATGTATAAATTCAGTTTTATATGTATGGTTTAATAAACATTCTAAAAATACTTTTTAAAACAATGAAAATTATTGAGAAAACATGAAAAAAGCATCCTTTTGACACTGATTTTTGCCTGGTCCTATATTAAACTTTGCCAAGAAATCATTTCATTTTGAGGAAATTAATTTTTTGATTATACTACTATAGAAAGAAATATGTTCTTTATAGATAATATTTCTTTTTAAAAACATCTCTGTATTTTCCAACATGACTATACATTAGTTTGAAAGCAATAAAAACAAAAACTATTATTTGCAACAATAGATTAATTATTTTTTATCTAACTTAAATGAGTTTTTAATAATTTTGAAATAATCACATCACATATGTTGCTTTTCAGATCAATTAATGTTATGCTTTGTTTTCTTTATTTTTACATAACAGCTGCTGTCATTGTATAGCATAACTTTTTATGTGAATTAATTAAATGCTTTTAAAAAGTTACTATAAATAATCAATCAGAATTTATATATTCTCTTTCTAACTGTATAAATATTTATTTTTATTATAAACACATTATTGTAGCACAAGAGAACAAATGAAACAAGTACCACCAATGAGGCAAAAAGTAAATAAGAATTGTTAATATAAAATGCTTTATATTGCTGATACAGAGGATGTGAGCAGAGGGTCTCTTTGTGGGTAAGGCAAGCAACTTGTAGGAACAGTCGAGTTGCAAGGAACTTGAGTTGATTCATCTGTCAGGTTGGTTGACTCAGGTTCATGTTTTTGCTTTGGTATATTTTATGTTGTATTTTATATATTTTGAGGGGAATTGTTTTGTGGGATGGATGTGATGCTTGAAGCCCATGTGCAGGGGACAACTTTTTATTTCTGGTTTTGCTTTCTTGGTGTTCACATCTGGCCAACATGTAGAGTGAATACGAAAAGGATCTATTTTAATTAGAATATAACAGCTCTTCCAGATCTCAATTTGATTCATAGGTAGTTAGTGGATATGGACAGAAAGAATGTTTGTATATAATTGTATATCGGTGTGTTTGCATTGTTGATATTAGTGCATGATGAAGCTTTGAAGTGTTTTGGGAGTTACCCATGTACTTGTCTTTTTGGAATTTGTTTTGCAGTAGTTTTAAGTAATATTTGAGTGCTTTCATCAGTTTTGTGTCTTTATGTGCTTTCCAGACATAAGTGCAGATGGTGACTTCAATGGTGGTTAAGGATTCTGCAAATATGGAGGAGGGAGAAAGCCTATTGTACATGATATGGTTGTTGTTCAAGGGGACAGACAGATATAATTGTTGTTCAAGGGGACAGACAGATATGGTTGTTGTATAAGGGGACAGACAGATATGGTTGTTGTTCAAGGGGACAGACATGAGCACGATGGCCCAATCAGTTTCACCATTTTGGTTTCTCTTGTATTTTGAGCAAGTGGTGCAGGAATGGACAGAAAACTTTATGTTGTGGTTCTTGAAATCCCACGAGCAACTGCAAAGATGCTCACTCCACAAGAGAAGTTTGCACAGTTGTGTGTTTGACAGACATATCTAGCATGAATTTTTAACATACAACCTGTTTGTGGATGTTTTGATTATCTGTAATTTTCAAGACAGGTGCTGGGTTCAAAATAAAATTGATGGAAGTGGTTTTGAAAGATTGTAGCACAGTGATCATTGGAATCAATTATGATAGCTTCAGGTTCCTCATTTGAATCAACTGTCTAGATGGCCTTGATGATTTTTGATAGTATCTCATTGGATGCCTGTTCAGCAGCGATGTTGAGATGATTGATAATTGTCTTGGCGTGAATGCGTGAAGTGGGATGGTAGGAAAGAATGCTTTGATTTTGTTTCTGCTGTGTTGCTATTTGCAGTTTCAACATGTGCTTGAAAACAGGGTGGATGGATATGTGGGTAATTGCAACCTTTGAAGCATACACGGCTCCTCGTGTAATTTCTGTAGATATTAGGGCTGCAATTTTGATTAGTGTGTCTGTGTTTCTGGGTCTGATTCTCATTGGACAGAGTTGGGGAGTTACCTGCGAATGCAAAGTAGCTGCTGCCTTATGCCAGCCAGCACTTGGTCAGACTCATTTGGGAAACAGTTCAGTTTATCCAGCCACTTTGTTTTATGTGTGTACATTACGGTTAGATCAAGGGTAACTGCAGTGTTGGTTCTGATGTCTCGGTGTTGTGTGTCACTTGCTATACTGCTTTCTGAGTAGTGGTTGTCTATAGTCTTTTTTTTTTAATCATTTCACCCCAAGCAAGGCGGTACCACTGATGTGCAGGGGACTACATAAGAGAGTTCAAGTTTTAGACAGGGGGAGAGTGAAGACAAAGACAAACCAGCTACAGGGGATGAAAGAGAAAAGGCAAGAGAAGGATGTGAACACAGGAGTGAAGACAGCTATGAAGGTAGAGAGAAAGGAAAAGAACAAGATACACGGGGTGATATGGAAAGGACTGGAGTCAAGTGGATAAGAGATGGGAATTGACATTGCATTTAATTTCCTGTAGATTGTAGCCATCAGGAAAGCAAGTATACGGAAGGGAGTTCCACAGGCAGGAAGTGTGAGAAAAGAAGCTGTGGAGTAGAATTGTCACCTGCATTTGGTTGTTCTAACTGTAAAAGGGTGGGACCTTGTTGCCAGTCTGGTTGCATGAGTAAATTCTTGTGGAGTGGGCACCAGTGACCTAAGTCTGTGAAGTGAGGGTCACTGATGGGTGTCTAAGTTCTTTGCTCATGAGCAATACACCCATTACAGAGAAGACAACATTGGCAGTTATTTCTAAATTCCATTGTCTGTCTTGAACTTTGCTTTGATATGGACAGCAGCTTTTTGAATTGTATTTTTGAGTTGGCCTGAGTAATTGGTAAATTTTTCACTTTGGAGGTCCCATGCTTGGTTGTGGTATGTTGTGGTATTAAAAATTTGTCATTTGGTTGCCATGAATAACAACTGCAACATAGGCCTTTAGCTGTTCATAGGAGTTGATAACTTGTTACAAATTTTCCATCTGTTGAAAAATGCCTTTGCTAAGTAGTTGTTTGGCAGTTTTCATGAATTCATCCTTCATTCGTGGTGAGTTCTGGTTTGACTTAGATCATATATACTTTCTTCAGATCCATAATGAAGTGGTTGATGTCATTCAGTCAGTTAAGTGCCATACGTGATACACGCTTGGGCGATCATGTCTCGAAAGTGACATGACTGACTGGGCAGAAGATTATCCTGCAGTAGGTTGCCATTGCTTTCTGCGATAGACTGGTTGCTGACCAAGGCTATAGAACCCAATCTGTCCTGTTATTTAACCCATAACTGGAAGGAATAGACGGATTAATACCTTTCCCAAAGGTATTTGTGCGTAAGTGAATGCAATGAATTCGGCTGAAATTTGAACTTGGCTCCCCGATTTCTCGTTCCGAGCTGATATCCAATGCACCACAATGTACATCCGCCATTGCTTGGTCCAAATTTTCTGATATTTTGCATTACATCACACAGTGATTGCTACCACATTATTAATTTGCAGTGTGTGGGTTTGTGGGCTGGGTCTGTGTCAGCAGATTTTAGGATGGCCAACTTTTCTTGTGGGTTTGACTGTAGTTCATTGATGACCACTTTTGTCTAATGTTCATTGATGTGTGTAGAGTTGGTTTTTGAGATTCAGGATTGCTTTCCGCTGTTGCTTGATGAGGTCAAGAATTTCTGTGCAGGTGAGGCCAGTGCAGTCTATTTTGTTAGTTCACCTTGCTGCACACTGACACCAGTTGTTATAGCACCAATTCTTGTTGGATGGGAGAACAAATTAAAACAGCAAATTAAAACTGCCTGTGAGAGGATGTGAGCAAAATGGCGGGAAAGAGAAGTGACTTGAAGGAATAGGAAAATTGGTATTGCCTGGAGTTGATGATGCATGTGTCAAGTTGGTTTTCAAAAGTGTTTAAAGAAACCAGAGAGGTCATTATCTTGAAGTTTGTTTAAACTTTATTTATTTCTTTAGATAATATTTTATAAAAAGATTATTTTTTGCTTTCTTCTTGTTAAAGTTTTTACATTGCAGAAATGAAAAAAAAAACAAAAACAATCATTTCTTGATCAAAACGATTTTTTAGATGACTTTTGCTGAAATTACAGTTATTCTTCAGGTGTGCAGGTAGTGTAATGGTTAACAACTCAGAGGGAGAAATCAGCATGCCAGGTTCAAATTCTTTCCAAGTTCATTGCATTCCTATTCACAATAAATACTTTCAGTAAAAGCATAATCTATCTCTTCTTTCCCCAAATACAAGTTAAATAATTGAGCTGAATGGGCTCTCATGTTTAAATGTGTTAAACCAGGATGGATCTTGTTAGTCTATCTTTCCCTAGATATACCCATTGCTGTTATGGCTGCAGTATATGTGGTGCCCCAATAACCCAAATGGGTTATGGGACTCATTGTAACAGTAATTTTATTATACAATGTTTCGTGTTTCTTTTTTTGTTTTTTCAGAACAGTTTTCTTTTTCTTATTTTATAATCATTTCTCCCCAAGTAAAGCAGGACTGCCACTAGTGTGTAGGGGGTTACAGTTTAGAGAAAAAACAAGGTACAGGGGATATCAAAGAAAGGATAAAAGAAAGATGGAATCAAAGAGAATGAAGATGGTAATTGATGTTACATTTAAACTTTTGGAGATTGTAACTATCAGGGAAGCGAGCAAAGAGAAGGAAGTTCCATGGGTGAGAAGTGTGAGAAAAGAAACTATTAGAGTAGAAGAGATGGCTGCATTTAACTATTTCGACAATAAAAAGAATGAGACCTTGATGCAAATCTAGTAGTACTCATAAATAGATGTGGTCAGGGCATCGTGGAAAGAAGCTTGTCATGCAAAAGCCATGAAAATACTTGTAGAAAAGACAGAAGGAAGCCACATTGCATTGGTGAGAAAGTATCTGAAGATGGGCTGCCAAGTCAGGATCAATTACATTGCAGATCTTCCTTTGGATTTTGTCGAGAATCTAAAGATGAATAGCAAGAGCACCTGACAAGAAATGGCAACAGTACTCAATGCATAGCAAAATGGTAGATTTATAAATGTGCAAAATGAATTCTGATGAGAAAAACTTCCTGGCCCAACACAGAGACCCAACCTTTCAAGCAGCAAATGAAGCTATAGATTCAATGTAGTCCTTCCATTTGGAGTCGGTTGATAGAGTGAGGCCAGGGAGGTGCAGTGTCTTACCCTCTTGTAGACTAACAACATCCATTCTCATTTCTGTTGTTTAACAAAGCAATAAATTGAAAAACTCATTAAAGAAGAGTGACAATAACTTAGAAATTTAGACAAATTGTGGAGTGATTTTAATTCCTTGTTATTTATAATCATCAAATTGATATTTTTGAACAGCAAACATTTTTATTGGACAACAAGGTAAATTCAGAAAATTTAAAAGAATTAGAACAATTAAGACTTAAATTTACTACATTTGTATGTGTGGGAAAGATAGTTCAGTCAGTTAATTATAGTGTTGTTCTAACTAAATATTAATGTTTGGTTTCTATAAAATGCTTGGTTTCTATAAAATGGGAATATTATATAAACATTATAAAATAGATAGATAGATAGATAGATAGATAGATAGATAGATAGATAGATAGATAGATAGCCTCTAAGATGGCATAGATAGATAGATAGATAGATAGATAGATAGATAGATAGATAGATAGATAGATAGATAGAAAAGAAAAAGAGGGAAAGAGCAAATAATGACTGTAGCTACAATGCTTTGTATAAATGTATTGTATATTTTAGAAAAATACTGTGCAATTATTCCTCTTCCTTAGTGCCATCAGATTCATCTGTGAGGCAGAAGGCTGCAGCCTCACTACAGTAGGTATTGTAGTTTCTATAGAAAGTAACTTTTTACAAGAAGGATTGATTGATTGATTTGTTTTTTCTGGGTTTTTTTCTTTGTTTATTTAAAGCTGAAACATGTTTTAGATTGTAACAATACTTTTCTTCTGAGTGAATAATGCATTAACAATGTTTTGGAAATAACAATGCCTTTTTGAGATACAAGTCCTCTTATTTAACCCATAGTTGAGGGTTACAGGATGTAAGTGTCAGTCAAGCATATCAATCTCTATGGGTTATTTAATGCTGAAATCTAAATATTTTGATTACAATTGTATGGCTTCCACTAAATATATACTATAAATAGGTATTGTTGGTAATTGTTTTTATATAAAAATGTATTTTCATATATATATATTTTTTTTGTTTGGTGGTTCACTGTTTGCCCATAGCTTGGGCCCTAATAGATTCTATCTCCCTGTGTCCGGGTGGATCTGGGAACAACAGCAATTAAAAGGTGTTTCCATATTCCTCAAAACTTCTGACCTCCTTATCAGTGGCATTGCTGTTTGATGTTGTTTATTGTGAAAGATTCAGGAAAGCAATCATGTGGGAATCTGTAAATCAGTGGCAGTTTAGAAATGCTTTCTATTATTTGAATATATTTTAAATGTTTGAAAAAAAGATTGGTCATCATTTGCAAAAGCATTTAACAAAAAAAAAAAAAAAAGAAATAAATAGATTTTTGTTGTGGGTATAAAAGAGAAAGGAGTATAGATGACTATAGTTTACCCACTGATTGATGCATTTACTACCAGTATCAGAGGTTAGAATACAAATCTAGATAAAAAGATGATTTTTAAACCCCTTTTAGTACTGTGGGCCATTTTTTACAAACATCTTGCTTAAAATCTTATAGATATGTCATTTGCTCAATAATTTTCTTGTTATATATATATTTTTATATTCTGTTTTTAAAGAATAAATAAAAATGAAAAATATGAAAGGTCTTATTTTGAAAAGTTGGATTAAAAGCCAATATTTAAAAAAAATGATTTGTAAGTTTCAGAACTTCAAGTATGCAAAAAAAGGTTTCATTTTATTTTCAGTAAACAAATAAGACTTTGTAATACACACAAATATTATGAATAAAACCAGAAACTCTTTGTAGCAACTTGACAGAGGTATTTAGAAAACTACATGACTAATCATGAAAATCTGATATACCTCATTTTGACATTTGACATTTTATTGGGTGTTCAAACAATGAACGTGCAGTGGATGTAATAAAAGTTTGGAATGAGAAACCGTTGACCTGAGTTCAAATTCCAGCTGAGATCATTGCATTTATGTTCATATAAATGCTCTTGTGAAAAATATGAATCCATCTAACCACCTCTTAATTATGGGTTAAACAGCAGGGTAGACTGGACTCACTGGTTGTGGTTGGCAACCAGTACAGGGGGACAGCTCTGAATTCAAAACTGTATGTGGCCCTGGTGGGACACATATTTGAACTTTAACTAAGGTCTGCTTAGTATAAACTACAAGTTGGCTCTATGCATGTTGAAGAAATACAAATGGGTCTGAACAGATGGGCTTGCTTGGAAAGGAGCAGTCATGAAGATATGAAATCCCACTAATGTGTCTTCAATTTAAAACAGCTCTGAAGATGAATAAACTACTTATTTTTCAATTAATATTAGAGGGTTTTGAAAAAGTATCATGGTTCATTTATTTATTTTTCAATGAAATGCAATTTTTTTTTTATATTTAAACTAAACATTTGGTATTTTAATTTTCTTTAGAATGTTTATTATATTTTAAGTTAATTAGTTGAAATAGTCATTTCCAGCAACTTGCTCACTGGCAGGATGTAGCTTCCCTCTGTCTCTTCTACAAATATTTTCATGGCTTCTGCTCTGACAAACATAGGTCACAGGTGCCCCCTCCACAAGAATTTACTCATGCAACCAGACTGGCAACAAGGTCCCACCCTTTTATAGTTCGATCAACCAAATGCATGTGACAATTCTACCCCATCAGCTTCTTTTCTCGCACTTCCTGTCTCTGGAACTCCCTTCCGTATACTTGCTTTCCTGATGGCTACAACCTACAGGAAATTAAATGCAATGTCAATTCCCATCTCTTATCTACTTGACTCCAGTCCTTTCTACATCACCCTGTCTATCTTGTTCTTTTCCTTTCTCTCTACCTTCACAACTGTATTCACACCTGTATTCACATCCTTCTCTTGCCCTTTCTCTGACACCCCCTGTAACTGGTTCATCTTTCTCTTCACTCACCTTCTGCCTAAACTTTTACTCTCTTATGTAGCCCCATGCGCATCAGTAGCAGTACCGCCTTGCTTGGGGTGAAACAAAAAAAAAAAATAGTATTATGTGAAACTAGCCCAAAGTAATGAATTTTTATGATCAGAGAAGATTTAAATGAAAAAAAATATTGTCTAAGGATATAGTTAAAAAGTTTAATAAAGAGAAGACAGAGAAAGTTGCCTAATTGTTGAATAAACTGGGACTTGGCTCTGTGGGTGTTGAAGAAACACAAATGAGCCTGATCAGATAGGTACACTCAGAAATGAGCAGCCATTTTGAAAATGAGAAATCACAATGATTTGCAGTGTGCTTTCACGTTGAAATAGCTGTATGGCTTATCAAACCTTTGCAGGTTTTTTAAAGCCAGTAAATATTCATAGATTGTAAGAATTTTTTTGAGATAATAATGGCTTAGTGATACAAGTTTTATTAATTAACCCTTACCCTGGTGTGAAAAGAGGTGGATTCATACCTTTCCCATGGGTATTTGCTCATAAGTGAATATACCAAACCCAACTGAAATTGTAACTTTGCTCTCTGATTAACAATTCTGAGTCATTATCCATTACATCACCTGCACATCCAAGCTTATAACTCTTGGTATTCCTATGCAGTCACCCATTTATGTACTGACCAGGCTTGACGTTGCTTAGTTTAGGTGATTGTATGGGAACCAGTGTTCTAAATTGATGTGGCCGTAAGCCTTGATGATAATGACGATGATCAAATATCATGGGTACTAAGTAAATGGCACAGCACGATCTTTTTACTTCCATTTTATCCTGTTTGGTTTTGTGTCCAATGTATAAAAGCAGAGATGAGTTGTGTCTGCTCAATTATCTGCTTTGTATGAATCTGTAATAATTGTTCTTTTACTCTTTTAGTTATGAAGAGATACTGTTATTTTACTTCATATTGGTTATGATTAACTAAATATCTGTGATAATTTATCACTCTGTGCATGGTTCTAATACTTTCTGCCAAAATACATTCTAAGGATACCAAAGACAATTATCTCTCTTTTGACGAGATAAGTCACAGACAGCCACTTAGTGGCATCACTTCATCATTTAATGAAAGTGGTCAGTCATCCATTCAGTCAGTAAGCTTATTAGTGTCAAGAGACATGTGTTGTTTGTCTTGCCTAGGCTTCTGTCAAATGCTACAGCTTACAAATTCATGGTGCTGTTTTCTTTTGAGAATATATCTTCCCTAGACATAGAAATCTCTGGTTAGCAATCCTCGATTTGGGAAAACCCAAGACTTGCCATTTTCAATTCATGGAATACGTTCTCACATGGGACATAGTAAATGAATCTAGCACATTTAAATTTAGAGTCCTAAACAAGGCTTCTCCAGGAACACAGAAGAATCTCCATATTATATGAAAAATCCCATCTTTTCATTCTCTTTTCACTCTGCTTCACAGTGTAATATATTATTCTATGTATGAGATATATATATATATATATATATATATATATCATCTACATGTATCTCATATATATATATATATATAGTTTTGTATATGTTTTAGTAGTATAAAAGTCACTTTGAGAACCAAGCATGTTTGTCATTTCTTTTCCTTTTAGCCATTCTGTTCTTTTCCTTTTAGCCATTCTGTTCCATCAGTGAAATATGGCGTAATTATATCATGGATATAATAATACTCATCATGGGGGAAATTAAACTGCAAGAATAAACCTTTCTTCCATAGCTCACACCCATTACAACATTGTAGGTCTAAACATGATGAGAGATATTGAGAGCTAAGGAAGGTTTACTGAATGGAGAACTCTTAGTTTACTTAAAAGAACTAATATGAAAGAAAATGTTTTCTTCAAATTCCAGTATGCAACTTAAAGAGATTTAAAGTTTTAAAAGATAATATAAAAATAAAACTAACAATAATGTTTATATAAACTTAATATATTAATATTTTTTCCAAAACAAGGTTTTTCAGCATAAGTGAAAATGTCAAAAAAGGTAACCAAGCATTTAGCAAAGTTACCTTTGTAGTAATGCACAGTTTATATAAAATGTAGATATTGAAACACATTTTAACAAAATTCATTTAGTAGGAAAAAAGATGCATACATTACTTGGAATGCAATTAAATAATATTAGAATTTAAAGTTATTATGAACAACGTACACGAATAATACAAAAACTATGTTGTTCTTTATAAGATTATATTATATTATATTATATTATATTATATTATATTATACCATTATATTATATTATTATATTGGTAATGGAATGTGTTACTGCTTTGAATCAATTCACAACAATGAAAAAGGTGAGCATGGTTTTAAATATAAAAATCTAAAATATTTTTATTTTCATGTTTTTACAACTAAATTTATCTCAGTGTATATGAGTGTTAAAGTTCTTGTGTTAAAGTTTTTTGTTTGCAGTTGTTTGCTAAGCTGAAAAAATATTTCTTCACTTGTATGTGTAAGAAAAAAGTCAATAAAGAAAGTGAGAAGGAAAGTGTGTCACTTAAATTGGTGAAGAAGAGAGTATGTGTCACATAGCTTGGTGAGGAAAAGTACATGTGTCATGTAGCTTGGTAAAGAATATGAGTGAATGAGTAAGGGAATTTCTTTTAAGCCACACCATTGTGAATCTGTTTCAGTATGTTGCTACACCTTTTCCTTAATGATTTTGTTCATCTAGAGCAGTGATTCTCAACTAGTGGCATACATATATATATATATATATATATATATATATATATATATATGAATTAAATATACGGACCAGAATCCAACAAAACTGTAGAATAGACTAAACTATCGCCCGGTTCACACTCCACCCACGTCTATTGAACAGGTGAAGAGGCTCATCCCTTGTTTCCTGTTTAGGATGTGGTTTCCGGTTTTTCTCTTTTCCAATCTTTTCACTCTTACGTAGCCCCCTGTACATCAGTGGCGTTTTCGCCTTGCTTGGGGTGATGTGATTAAAAAAAAATAAAGAAAAAGAACAAATAGGAAACGTATCTCAAGCTAACATGTTTCACTTTTATCAAAGCTTCTTCAGAGACAGAGAGAAATCAACAAAGAGACAGTATACTGGTATGTTGTAATTAGAAGTTAATTCTTATGGGTCAGATATAGGTCATGTGTATTAAAGCAATAGATAATTATTTTTATTTTTAAATGTATATGTGTGGAATATTTTGGATGGTAAAGTGTATAAGAGTGTATGTGTATGTATACATATATATTAACGAAGATTAACGAAACTGGTTATAAACAACTGACAATTTGAAATGATTTGTTTGAACATTTTTTTTTATTGATACTCGTATTCAAGTAGATATTCTGTTTATAATCAAACAATATTATATATTTATTTCTACCGGCCTGATTATTTATGATAAATTTTTGTTACACAAATTTGTATCATTTGGCAGGATTCGAACCATATGATCTGGTGTGTCTTAGACCTCTCGACCACGAATGATGATCAGTTTAAACGTAGTCAAACATAACACAATTTTTGAATTCATTGTAATAACCATATCTGCTCTGAAATGTATCGTAATGTCAACAAATGTAAACATGTTATGGAAATTAACGAAACTGGTTATAAACAACCAACAATTTGAAATAATTTGTTTGAAAAAACTAATGTTCAAACAAATGATTTCCTGCATATATATGTATGTATGGAAGTAGTAATGGTACAGTATTAGTATTTGAATAAATGAATAAGTATTAAACATTTTTCAAATAATTTTTTTTAGTGTTCTTTGACCAAACATTGAAGAAATCACAAAAAAAAAAAAAAATTACAAGGCACAGGTTTCATACTAAGTAAGCTGCACAAATAGTTAAATAGAAACATTGAAATTTGTATTTGTCTATACTTCTGAGATGAGGTAGTATTTACAAAATTTACATTGTTCGGACTATTGCACATGGAATGAAATTAAAAGTGATTGTAATAAAGGGTTTAATTAAAAATTCCTAGGACCTGAAGAAGGCCGGAGTATACAACGGCTGAAATGTTGTAAACATGGCAGTAAAGATGAGGCCAAGAGTCCAAAAAATGTAAATATTGAAATTTGTGTGTATTTTTTAAAAATCCATGATCTTATTTCATAAAATTTAATTGCATACCCTTTAAAAAATTGTTAAGTGTACTGCGATAATTTCATTTGCTCCAAGGTGTGAGTTGCTTAAAAAAGTTGAGAAACTCTAGTCTAGAGACTTTACTTAAATACACTTGAAAGGGGTCATGAAGCATATTTTTGGGTGGGAACATTACCCATTGGTTGAAAAATGTTAAATATTATTTTTCAAAGGATTAATTTTTAACTGGAAGGATGCACAGATCCACTGACTCAGAAACCATTTTTTGTCATTTGTTGTTTGACTATCTTGGTGTTTATTTCTGTCTTCTCTTCCAAAATATGTAGATAGTATAGAAATTTTGTAGTGTAATTCAAAATCTTGTCAGTAGCTGAATACTTGATGCTTCGCTAGAGCTACCAAGGGTGTTTTTATCGTGACACCATCACTACATGGGTTGCCTACAATGGCTTAAGAGAGGCCCATTCATCCTCATTGAGAGAAGGATATCCTGTGCCAGTTTCCCAATCTGGTATCTTTTACAACCTCGCGGTAAAAAAAAAATATACATAAACTACTGCTTGTAGAAAACAGTAATTTTTGAAAGGATTTTTTTTTTCTTCTTGTTATAACATCGGTAGCGACGCCTATTCTTCCTTGGACATTTAAGATATTATACATAAACTACTCAATACACCTATTGCCAAGGAAGACCTTTCAGGAGCTATGACAAATAGGGAATACTGGAAGGGTGTAGTGAGTTCTATCTCAGCCGAGGCCGCAGAATGATGATGATGATAGAAATTTTATATTTCATTAATGTAAAATAATTTATATTAATTAAAAAGTGTAAACACTATTATAATCATCTAGGTTTGTCTATTACAAATACTTTTTAGAGAAGTGTATCTAAATGGTTTGTAAAATGAAGTCTAGCTAGATGGTTTGTAAAAAAATTGTTACACTTATCTGTAAAAATTTCTATTTTTAGAATTAGTGGTTAGAAAACTGCCAAAAATAATTTCTTCAATTGTTGCTGATTCATTTTCTGAATTTGAAAAAAATATTATTTTATTTTATTTTATTTACTGACCAATCAGAGATATAGGCTCATACTCTAGTAAATGTTGAAATTAAGGTTTATCTCTCGAACCTACTGTTTTGTTATATAAAGAGTCAGGCCAACTGATAAGATCAGAATGTAATCAGATTTCAAGGCAGGAAGAAGTTTCAAAGCAGAAGGGAGTGATAAGTCACAAATAGAAGTTTTCTTTTCAAATCTTCTAAATTTCAACTAAGAACAAACACTAAAATTTCTACCAAAAGGTAGATAAAGGACCCAGTCGGAAAGTCAGTTTGAGTTGTTTAATAAGAAGAATTTGTAAAAGAACTGAAACCTGTTTAACAGAACCTTTCTACAAAAGAAAAAAATATAAGACATTAGTCTTTCCAAATTTATTTAAGCTCCCTTCATGCTGACATTCTTTTTCATCTTACAATTAGGTTGGTGCAAATTTTCTGCTTTATCAAAAATTTTATTTACCTTTTCAAAGATTTTTTGTTTTCAAAAATTGTATTCTAATCTTTCTTTAAGTCATACATGACTACTTGAAATGATGACATATTGCTTGAAATTCAGTATTATTTTTTGAATAAGGTACACAAAAGGACGTTTTTGTGCAAGCTCTTTTTTGTAAAATATTGTATTTGATATTTTTTAATATGTACTGGAATAAATGTTTGTTCTTTTAAATTATGTGGAGTGGTTGAGTCTTGTTTGCACCTTGTTCAACATTTGGGATAAAGGAAGTGACATAATTTCTGATATTTTGCTGCAAAAAATAATTTTTTTTTTATATAATCATATCGCCCCAAGCAAGGCATTTTACTGTCACTGTTTTACAAGGAGGAAAGTTATGAGAAAGAGTGACAGTTTATAGGGGGTGTCAGGAAGTGGGTAAGAGAAGGATGAGAATACTGATGAGAGTGGAGTGGACGGAGAAAGGAGCATGAGAGAGAGGATGTAGGTTAGTGAGATAGGAGATGACTATTGACTTTACATTTACATTCTTGGAGATTGTGGGCGTCAAGGGAAGCACGTAAATGGAAGGGAATTCCATAGGTGAGAAGTGTGAGAAAAGAAACTGATGGAGAAGAATTTGCATTTACATTTTATTCGTTTCACAGTAAAAGGGTGGGACCTAGTTACTAATCTTGTGGCTCAAGTAAATTCATATATAGGGGGCACCAGTGAGCTATTATAAAAACAGTTTTTATAATAGTGATTGTAGAAAAATCAAGTCTTTAAATAGATTACATAATCAACAAATGTCTTCTTACAGAGTATCTTGGATAGTTACTTATCTCCTTAGTAAAATGGAGTGAAAAGAATCATGTTCTGTTTCATCGGTTGTTTATAGTGTCCAAATGTGAATGTAGGAGAGATCAAGTTATTTGATGTTACTTTTTAATGCCAAGATAAGAATTTAGAAGTTCTTAGTGACATAGCAAACAAGTAATTTACAAAAAAAATGGTCTCCAAATTATGACTGAAAATCCTTATCAAAACATATGTAACAGATGGCATATTTTTGGAATAAATTTCTTTTATTACAAAACTTTTATGACAATAAGATTTATTCAGTTTTAATTACATTTTTAAACTTGGTTATAAATTCTTTATTTCAGGAAAAAAGTTAGTGAGAATATAGTGTCTTTTCAAATAAAGGTGATGATTGGTACACACAAAATGAATTTTCTAAAAATACATGTGTTTGAAAGAACAATATTATTACTGAAAATGCACAAAATAATCAATAATTGTGCAGTTTTTACTCTTACATAAAACAATTATGATAAATTAAGACAATGCAACATCCTGTTACATGAATCTTAAAATATCTTAATCAACTTAGGGCAATGAATTGGCTGCTTTTTTTTGTTTTGCCTTTTTTGTTTGTCATTTTTTTGTTTTGTCTTTGACTCATGTTTAATTTATTTACTGTGAACAAAAATAATTTTGCCATTTTTATAGTTTTTCTATGAAATCTTTTAGGGAAAATTGGAATACATTTGTAGTAGACAAAAATTTGTTTGGTTGTAAAATACATTTTTTAGTCCACTACAGATACCGTCCTCCCCCTCGCCAATCATTTTTGACAGACTATTTATAATGTAAGCCTGTGAATGTATTTGAGAACAAAACTTCGCACCTACTTGGTGATTTGTGTTAAATGTTTTCGCCAAGGAAAATGTTTGGTGGTTAAGGAGAAAGAAAAATGTATTTTTCAACCAATTATTTTTAGACCACTACACATAATATTTGAAAATATCACATGATAATTAGAACAACAAATATTGGCAACTTGATGGTATGTGGCCCCGTTTCAAATACTTTGTTTGCCATGACAAAAAAATATTTTAAATTAACTAAAAGGATTTTAAATTAACACAAAACACTGACAACTCCCTCAGTAGACTTAGTTCATCTGTGAACCAATGATTAAGAAAGAACACTCAAACATTATCCACCATTTGAGTATAGACAGGTTTTAAGGCTTCAGAATTAAAATACTAGATTGCTGAATAGGTTATTGGGTTAAAATGTATCTGGTAGTCATGAATTCAATCTCTGGGTCTAGGTCTGAAAAGTTACATATTTTGGTTTAGAGGAAGAAATAAACAAGTGACACAAAGAAAGGTAAATAAGACTGGTCAGTTACTGATGTAAAATATCCTAAGCATGGAAAGTGTAACAAGAACTATCTACACTTATAAATTGAATAATGGGTTAGGTTTGAAATTCCCAGAAATGTTATCAAGTACAACAACAGACAGCAGAAGAAGGTTGGAGACAGAATGGCATAACGGTCAAAATAAGCCTGTTGATCTTAATAGCAAAGCATATAATAATGATCATTTTAAGAAACTTGATAAAATAAAATTGACACAGGAAAATTATTTCTCTCTCTCTAGTCAATCAAGCACAGTAAATTCTGTTAACAATTATTCATCACATTTTAAAACTTATCAAAAACAAACAAAGCCTGGAAGCAATTGTAATATAGTTTTAATATATTTTTGACATTATAAAATATAAATAATGATATTTTTTATATTCATTTTAACTATTCCATAGATAGATAAAAAAAAAGACGGTTGCTAACATAAACACGGGTTCAGTTGGCGCTCTTTCGTCTGCAGTCAAATATTATTAAAGAACGGCTAGAAAGAAAAATGGAGGGAGCCACGAAATTTCTTACTGATTTTGTTTTTACGGGATCTTCGATGGGCACTTGAGCCTCAAAACATTGTCTTTAGTCTATATTGTATTATCAAGAGTTGTTTTTTAATTCTTATTGGAGTTTTGTAACAATAATTTATGTAAGTGTTTCATGTCAGGATTTTTATTTTAGCGAATGATGCTTTTTAGCTGTTGATTACCCAAACAAACCAGTCAATATCAGTGATTTACTAAATTATTGCGTAGTTTAAAACTTTTTTTTTTACCTTGTGTTGTGAAGTTTAAAAAAATCATCAGGTTTTACTTTCAAGGATTATTGAATTTGGTATTCTTGAATAAAGAAAGGCAGAAGTATAAATTAAAATCTTGTTTTGGATGCAAATATTGAAATTGATTGAATTAAATTATTTGTTGTCATTGTCATTGTTGTTAATGTTATAGTTTATTTTACTCAATGTCAGATCCTTTAGTTTTGAAGAAAGAATATTCGTTTCCGCTGTTTTTTTTCTTTCTCTCGCATAAGATGATAAATGGAGTTCAAAAAACTAAACTAGGGCCTAGTTTCTTTTTGAACTTCATTTTTGTTTTGTTTGTTTAAGGTTTCAATCACAAAGTTTTTTTTTTGTGTCTACTAAAAAAACAAATTAGGATGAAATTTGGGTATTTGGTCAGTTCTATTCCAAAACAAGAGAATGTTGTAGGTATTTCTTAACTTAGGAAGGTACAAGGCCACAATAATACCGAGCACCAAGTAAGAATCGAATTCGAATACCCCATCGTCTGCGAGACTAAATTGGTAAATTTAAAAAGTAATAAGTTTGTTTTCCCTCCACTCCCAAAAACGTCTTCAGTTGGAAATTTAGAATGGAAAGCTTTCTCAAAGAAAACTTCCAAACACAAGAAGGTAAACCATTCCCCCTCCGCCAAAAACTTAGTTACGGGTCTGTGTTGTAACAAACACTGTTGTTGCATTTTTCTTTCAGTTTAAAATAACATTCAACAAGTTTAAATAACAGACATAGC
Source organism: Ascarosepion bandense (assembly GCA_037127315.1). NCBI lineage: Eukaryota > Metazoa > Mollusca > Cephalopoda > Sepiida > Sepiidae > Ascarosepion > Ascarosepion bandense. Next base: position 711,369 of record JBBBDQ010000573.1, on the reverse strand, counting down.
GACTAAGTGTTTCTTTAAACTTCGCAAAAATTTAAAGAAACTTCCTGAAACTAGGTTTCTAAAAAAAGTAAAAAAAACTAACTAAAGAATCTTCCTTAAATCGTTTTTTACGACTTAAGTACATTGCTTTCTTTTAGAGTTTATATTAGGAAGTACTTTTTTCTGATTCTGCCAAAGAATTTAAATTTGTAGATTCGACTTAGGACGAAAACATTTTCAAACTTAGTTTGATTTGAATTATTACCTTATTACTCGAAATCTGTCGGTGTAATTTTGTAATAAAATCTTTTGATTAAAATAAATTCCATGATAGTTCTAAAATTCAGCTGGAATAATTTTTCAGCTTTTTTTGAAAATAAAAATTTTAACCGGGAATGAATTATATTGAGGAATGAAAATTAAATTATTGCAAATAGTAGACGAGAAAAACCACATCATTTCTCCAAAAAAAAAGTTCCAAATGATTGAACTTGAATTTGCAAAAATTTAAAAAAATCTGACAATTGATTTTTAAAAGATTTTATCTTTTAAAATTTTATCATTTTGCTTATAGTTCTGAAAATTTAAAAGAAAAAAAAAACAAACAAAAAATGTTAAAACTAACTTTTTATATTTTTTATTTCGATAGGAAAATTAAACATTTAAAAACATTGGTATTTTTTCACATCTTTTTATTCAGTACCCTAAGATAGGAAACGTTAAGTTTGTTTGATGTAAAACTTTTTTCTTTTTAACATCAGATAATTTTTTTTTTTGTTTTTTTTTTAGCTAATTAGCAAATTTTCAAGTTTGAGTCTAAAAAATATAACTCAATGATAGTAAGAAAAATGTCAGCTATTTTCATTAAAGTTGATGTGTGTGAGTAACGCTTTTGGGGTAGAATTTTAGGTTCTGTTTTACACTTAAAAATTTAGTAGTCGTTCCTTTAAAAATAAATCTTATTCTTAGTTTTTATGTGCAGTAAGAATAAATTCAAATTTCAGAGTACAAGGAGTAAGGATTTATTTTTATTGCAAATCAAAATTTGAGGAAGGTGAAATTTTATTTTAAAAAAGTTTCATGCTTAATTTTTGTACTAATTCTGAATTTTGTCATATACCTATTCATAATTAAAAATAATTTAGTATACAGTTATTTATTTAATTTTGTGCTCAACATTTCTTAGAGATTTGCTGTCTAAAAACTGATAATTTTTTTCCTGATTATTAGTTTGTTACTTATTTTTATACTTTATTATAAGCATTATCATTTTTTTATTTTTATTCGGGCATTTGAAGAAAGATACAGTCATGCTAATTTCAAACAAATGATTGATTCTTGTTTCTTTTTGTTTAGCAATGGAGGTAAGTTTTGTAAGTCTGATGAGGCAATTGTGCGAACTCCATGTTGAGTCTATAAATGAGGATCACAGATCTTCTTACCAACCATTTCACATTCAGGGATTCAATAACCAACAACTTATCAAGCAATTTCGAAAGAAAGCACACAATGCATATTTTGAATATCTGAAGAAGCTTTCAAGGTAATTAAAAAAAATGTTTCTTTTACAATAAAATCAACATATTCAATTTTTTTCAATCATTCTTGTCTTTGAATGTTTTCATTAACAAGTTAAAAGATAGAACATTTCTTTAACTGAAGCTTAGTTAATTAACTCATTTTTTGTGGATTTTTGTAAATCAAATATTCTAATTTTTATCTTAGAAGTATTGTGCAGCTCCTATAATAATTGATATATGGCTCTTTATGAAAGATTAATAAGATGGAATATAGCATGTTTTAAAAATAAAAACCCAATGTTAGTCATGTGTATATCTGCAACTTGTTAGTTTTATAGAATTTATAAGAATTCAGTAGAAAGGGTATTTTCATTGTTTCAGATCAGTCTCTTATTTCCTTTGGCTACAAGGAAGTTTAAAAAGAATTTATTATACTTCTGAGATGCAATTTCTTTTAAGTATTTTTAAGAGCTTCAATCATTCAGTAACTTATACAGCTTGATTATTTGCTCTTCTACTTGTCTCATAAGCTATTTTCAAAGTTATAGGCTTGGATAAAAGAAATGATAGTTAAAGAGACTAAGTCATTTTTCCATGTTTTAGTTCTTGCATTGCATTGGTATTTTACTATTACAATTATTTTATGCTCTTTAGTGAACTAGACAATGGTGGTGAAGTAAGGGCGGAATTGATCATGCACAGGTCAATAAGAGAAACAGGTGTAATAGCAAAAATTTACTTATTACATCTATAACTAATAGTTTTAAAAAGCATATTTTTATGATAAAAAGCGTAAAAATATAGGACCTGTTGAAATGATTTGTCACTTGTTCTTTTCCATTTTCAGTATATTTTGATATGAAAAATATAAACACAGAGAATGGAACCAAAAGTAGAGATGTTTAATATTGCATTTAAATGCTGGGTTAAAGTCTCTCATTACACTAGCTTTTTAAGTGCAACAAAAATCCCTCAGCTTCTGACCCAGGACAGTTGTGGATTTGCAAAATTTGCTGTCCTGCTAAAATATCTATCATCTTGTTTTATTAGCTACCTTTTATACTGTAATTAGCTACACTTGGCCAGTTGTGGTTAGAATTAAACTAATTGCATTTACAAATATATATGTTTAACCTGTGTTTGTTTTAAACAGTAACTGGTGGAAATTATTATTATTAGCATTACGTGTGGTCATAAAGTTTAATAGATAACATTTCTTTGTGAGTTTCAGATAAAGTGGCGGGGGTGCTTAATTTTTAAACTTTAGTAAGTGCTACCACCTTTATTTGAGAGGCAAGTAATTTTTCTCATGCTGCACACTTGCCACTTTAATAAAGGAAGTGTGTAGGCTTATGAAAATTAAGCATTTCATTTGACAACTGGCTTGGGGTTATGTCAAATGAAGTGCTTAGTTTATGTTTTTGAGAGACAAAATAATGAACATGTCTTTACAGGTAGTTAATAATAAATTATGCCCTCTTCCTCAAACCCCTTAAATATAGTTGATTTGCTTTGGATATATTTTTTCTCATCAATAGGGATCGATAGGTTCATACTCCTCCCTGCTCTTTTGAACAGGAGTAGAGGTTTATCCCTTGTTCCCAGTTCCCCTCTAAAATCTTTTCATTCTCTTTCACTCTCAGTAACCCCTTGTGTCTTAGTGGTATTATTGCCTTGCTTGGGGTGAATTAAAAAAATGTCCTAATCACTTTTATTTATTGTCTAAATTTGTCTGGTTTATTTCAGTCAGAAGAAAATTAACAATGTTAAAGCGGTTACTCCTCTTGCTGGTCTCAACAATCAATTTGTGCAGCTGCTTTCTTGGGTTATTGTTCACTTGCAACAGAAGAAACATAACGAAGCACAACAGCTGCAGCAGCTTGTGCAGAAATTACTAAAGTTTGATTCTAGTAAGACAATTTCTTTTTTTTGATTCGTGTACTCTGTATATAAACATTTGTTCTTGTATTTATTAAGAATTTTCAGCTATTGGGACGATGTAGAACTTGAAATCAGCAAGTTAAAACTCATGTGTATTCTAGTTTTCATTCCTTAAAAATGACATTTCAACCCTTTGTTGCATATTGGTTACAATTGTAACCAATATACAACAAAGGTTAGAGAAAGGTTAGAATTGTAACCAATATGGAACAAAGGGTTAATCATAAGAGAACAAGCTATTTAAATTCTGAGATAGAATTTTGAATATTTTTGAATAGCCTTCATCTTATTGATGATTTTTATCTTAACGGTTTAAGTTAAATAGTCTCAGATTTAAAGTTGAATTCTATATCCCAGGAGTTTGCTGTTTAATCAATGAGACACAAATCTGCAGTCAGTGTCACTGCTTTGTTACATGTGTAACATTAAATTTTATTCAACCCTGGACTTCATCAATTACTGTCAGCTAGCGTGTGTTTGTATGAGTGGTTCCTGGTCTCTCATCCAAAAATGTTGACCTTACATTCTCATGTGTGATATTTGAGAAAGCTTGCCTTTCTTACTGTTGGAGTTGCTATTTATATCATTGCATCCCAGATCATGTGGGGCTTCATTTAGTGTCTAGGAGGTCATCTATCAGATCAACCCTGTATCTAGCTTGTCTGAAGGACACTGAGTGACAAATCTGTTCTGGCAAGACCATACTAAACAAGTAATAGTAATTATTTTATAATTCAAATTCATTTTTTTTTTTAGCATCATATTACTTATCTTGAAAAGTTTGTGTTGGTTTCAATCTGCATGGAATGATTGCTAAAACATTCCCTCTCCAAATTTATAGACAAATCATACAGATGCATGCTGGGATTTTTTCTTAATCAATGAAATAGACCACTTTCTAGTCTCATCTGCCATATTGTTGTTCATTCATGTTTTGAACATGACAACCACTTTATCCCTTTTGCATGTTAACACAGATCTTACTTTGTGAACTTTTTACTCATTACTGTTGATTTGCCGAGTTTGTTTTTTTTTACATATTGTCTGCTTAGTATTATTTTTGCCCTATTCTTTTCTTTCTTTTGTTATTGTCGGAAACTTTGTCAATTTTGTTTGTTGGGCATTCTTACCAGTTACACTTAACAATGCCCAGTTAATCTACAAATTATGGGCTCAGAAATAGACTATTTGAATGGTACTGAATTAGTTATAGGAAGTAAAAATTTTAGGATACATGTGAATCCAAAAATGACACAAAACAATCTTAGCACCTTATAATCATCCAAAAAAAAAATGTAAATGTATTTACTGAGATAATTCAATTTCTCGCTGATTGAACTCTCTCTTATAAGAAAAGCCCTTGACAATGACAGAAAAGTACTGCAAACTCTCAGAAAACATTACTTATCAAATTTTCTAATTTTCAATTTGGTTTGTTAAAAATATGTCACCAGCTGAATCTTGTATTTTAAAACAGAATTATTGATATATTTCCCACTTAATGAAGATTTTAAAATGTTATTAATAAGAAATACTGTCACATTTCAGCAGAAAGATAATGTATATTGTTTATTTTTAGGTGAGCTAGAGTCAGTGTTGAAGTTTTTGTTATGCCTGGCAGGATCAGGTAAAGAGAAAAAACATCTTTTAGGTTACCAGAACAAAGATTTCAAATGGAAAAAAGTAAGTATTGATCTCTAATTAGATTATAAGGTTTAATTAATTTAGTCTTCTTAAATCTACCACCAATGACCTTTGATTGGGTTGAAGTTTTGAGCCTCGTGTGATAGGTTAAATAACCTATTACATATGAGGCTCAAAAACAGTTTTTTACTTCATAGTAAACTCAGTTCTTCAATTCATTATGTTAGAGATTGCTTCATTTGGTTAAAAAGGCCATGCTGTGTTCTTTACTGACATGTGTCTTTGAATAACATCTGAGGTGAACTTTGTGTCATCTATGTTATTACTTGAGGTCATCTGGTTTTCCATGCAAAAACACTGGATCCCTAAGATGTATGAATGTACACATACATAAACTTTGGCATATTTATATAGATTTATGCAAAATGTGTTCTTTTTTGGTGAGATGTAAGATTCATTTTTAATAAATTTGGTTAGAAAGTAGCACTAATCTATCTATCTAAAGAAGAAATTTAATTACATTTAATTTCATAAAGAATAAACAAATTAAAAAAAAGTAGTTTCCTTGTGAACTAAGGATGTTTTGGTATTTCTCATATTTTATCTTGTGTTTATTTTGCATTCAGTAAAAGTTTCATATAAAATCTTTAGAAACATTATTCGATTTAGCAAATAGAGAATTTAATAGACAAGACAAACAAGAATTGATATGATTCTTTGAATGAATTAATGAATTTAAAAAGATTTTATTGAATTTATTTTTATATATTTATGTTTTTATTTTTTCAGTGAAAATATGATATTGTTTGTCCAAGCGTCTCAAATGACTTTTTCTGTTGTAGTCGTCCTCTTATCCTTTGGCTGGTCTTGATTATATCCGGGATACCCAAAAGTATGCATCTGAGAAGGCTAGTTTCATGTATTACCCTTTTTTCACAAGGTATGCTGCTGCTTTTGTTCATTTATATATAAAATTTTGCGATTTCCGTAAGTGCATCTGTCCATCACACTCTCTAAAATAGCTATACAGTGACTGATTGATGATTGGCAGGGCCATCAGCATTATGGGCCTCTGGATAAACCAGTGTGCCCCTACAACAACCACTCAAGGAATAAAAATTAAATTTTTGATAATATTAAACATATATTTATTTTATTGGCACTTCAACAAAACTGGTGTTAAAACATTAAAAACATGCTGTACAACAGCAACTAATCAAGATTATAAACATTTGGACAATACACAAGACTTGAAAAACACTAATACTCAGTACAACACACAGATTAGGTGGCACAGTATAAAACTATTACAAACATTATAACAAACAATTAGGGCATTTCTTTTCAGAGAATCGCTTTATTATTGGCTTCAGAAATAGGATATCATTTTCCATGCACATGATTGAAAGCCAGTTCAAATGATGCTGCCTCATTGTGCTATGAAGCAGATTTTTTATAAGTTTCTGTTTTGGAAAAGAATGTTCTCCTCTACAGTTGGTCATCATTGTGCACATGAATACTCTAAATGCAATTTCAACATTCGGGTATAGAGATTTCAAATTGTCCAAAATTATTTTTCTGTACAGTGCAGGGAGAGTATCACAATTTTCATTGTGAACCAAGTAGTGCTTGAGATGCTCATATTCATTTAAAAGGTCAGCATAATTCAGATTTTGTGATATATATTAGTCAGATGTTCACACTTTTTCTTTAGTGCATCAAAAACAGATTTCCAGTCTATGAATAAACCTCTGCACATTTTGTCAATTCAAAGATTAGAGTATCCAAATATAGGGAGGAAAGTTTTCACCTTGAACTTTTCAGTTTTATTAAGTATATTTTCTGCTGATCCATCATATTTATTAAGATGTACACTTCATTTTTCTTTTCATTTTTTCCTGTCACTCTAGTTTGCATCTAGACACACATTCCTGGCAATGAATTCATATTCACTAAATTTGTCTCTAGTTTCCCAAAGATAAGTTTTCATAGACTCGTGGCAACAAGGATGCTCAGATCATTTGATTGCAGGGCATTGCTTGCTTTATTCATTCTTTCTAGCATGTCATCTTGTGAAAAAGATTGTTTTCAGGTTTTTTATTCTTTTGCTCAATTCTTCTGCCTCTTGCCTTGTATTCACTTACTGTTTATTGTCAGCTGATAGAAAATCCAGTGTCTGTTTTATTTTCTCGAAGCCCCATGCAGAGCATGAATGGGATCAAATGTGCTAACCATTATGTGTCAGACAGATGCTTGACCACAAAATCTTTTCCTAGAGATGATGTCAATACATTTCAGCAATGAGTAAAACCAGCTAAAAATGAATACGGATGCTACAAAAAGTTAAAGAATTTTACAACGCTCTGCTGCTTTTACTCCCACCAAATTCAAATTCAGGCTGTGTCCAGCACAGGGAACATAAATGGTAAACTCATTGAGTTGATAAATCTGTGCATATAATCCAGTATATCATCGAGACATATTTAAAACATTATCGTATCACTGACCATGGCAGTTTGATAGAATTGTTTTCATTAAGAAAATCCATAACAATTTCTGTTACGTCCTTTACTCAATAAGAAAAGAAACATTCCAGAGGCTCATAGTCTTTACTGGGTTGGAAAGTAAATGTTGGTTGATCTGTACGTGAGATGTCTGAAGTGAAATCGAAACTTATTGAATAATACTTTGAGTCTTTTTATTTCTTCAAAAATATTACAAAGAACCTGTTATCCCATTAATTCAATAAATTCCTCACAAATATTTGCAGATACATATGATGGATTCCTTTTTCCAGGATTTTCATAGATTTTGAGATGTTCTTTCAAGAAAGGGTCAAATTCATGAAGCTGCTCTAGTATACCTAAATAGTTGCCATCTTTTGCTGATTCAATAATTTGATTTTATTCATGAAATGGCAAACCTCTGGGGGCAAGAAAACAAATTATAAAAACCACACATACCAATATTCCTGCTCTGAGTGATATTGCTCAAGTTCAACTCAAATGAAGTGGAGCTTTCCATTATGACTTATTTTCACCAATCGCAATATGCCTGGCTTGTATTAATTTCTATTTTTAGTGTTTCCTAAAAATGGGGTTCTGTAACACAAGTCAGTTAACATACACAGATTAGCATGGGGCTCCTATACTCATGGGGCACCTGGGCAAGTGCTGATTGAGGTCCATGCATTAAGACGGCTCTGCTAATTGAAACTGAATATTGGAGTGAAGTGCAAACAGGTACAATTAGTTTTACTAGGATGCATAGCTTAGTAAAATAAATATTCATTATTTTTTCTCTTTTTTTTCTTTTTTTTTTTAAAAAATTAAAAGTTTTATTATTTAACATACAAAATACTCCCACTATTTTAAAAACAATTTTATGATTAAAATAACAAATATTTATATAATAAAAATACAATCTTGGTCAGTTATATTGCATGCTCAAGAGTAAGAAATTCTAAGAATTTGTTCTTTGCTATTAAAATGGAAAAAAAATTTTTCTTTAAAAATATTATTTACCAAGAAATATTATTAAATTAAAGAAATTATTAAACCATGAAGTAGAAATTTTGTCAAAGTGTTTTTCTAAAGAAACCAGCTTATTCAAATTTCATCAATTGGTTTGTGAAATTGAACAAAACATGGTTTGTAATCTCAACAAAAAATGTTTGCGATAACTTTAATAATACTAAATACTGTGAGGATTTCAACATGTGTCTGTGTTGCAAAAAATTTTACTTTACCAAAATTCTCAATACTTTCTATCCAGTAAACCATTGAAATAGGAAAATAAATTTGATTACAAACATATTGAGAAAGCGCAAATATATTACTAAAAGTAGATTTTAGACAAAAAGGAAAAGTTATCAATTATTATATATCTTATAAATTGGATTGCTCATCATGGGCAAATGGTTAACAAACTGTCCACTCTAATATTGAGCTATGAGCAACACCTTTAGCATTTAACCTTATGTAAAGCCTATTGCCTTGGAATTATGACTGAACTGTACTCTTGACATGTTTTCTTTTAAATTTTAACACCAGATCTTGTAAATGGTGATAAAATGTTTTTATCTTAATTATTTTGAAGTATGTCTGTTTTATATTTTTCTAAGGAAAGAAAAATATTAAGTTGATTTATTGTATTAATGACTTTTTAATGTAAGGCGAAAGGAAAGACTTATTAATCAGAAGTTACTGTATTATGCAACAATCTAAAAATTAACTTAATTTGCATTTTTCTATTTATCCTTTACATTTTTCCGTTGGAAATCGGAATTGTCTGTGCATTAACTATATTTGAATTTTCTTTTTTCTTTTTCAGGGATATGTTTGAAGTAAATGGCTTGGATTGTTCACATAATTGGCAAAGTGTGAGTAAATATTTAAAATTTTAAATAGATATTGTTGTTGCATAGAATTTACTGAACTAATGATCTTCCATATTTTCTAAGTGCTATTTTATCAATATTAAACCTGATTTTAAAATCTTTATTCCTATTATTGAGAGCATGGATCTTGTTAATCCTGTACAGGAACATTTCATCCTATTCATTGGAAATTGGATGATTAATGTGTGAACACTAATTTTTGTTTTTTTTAATTAAAAAATTTTTTTTTTAAAGATGTAAAACTGTAAAAACATTGACTTTCCATTGAAATTAATTTGATGGAACATACAATTTTATACAGATAAATTGTCTGGTTTTCTATTTGGAGGAAAGAATAGCGTTGATGCCATTCTAAAAGTAAATGTACACAAAGCAAGATGATGTTGGAGCTGTTTTTTTTCTCTAAAAGCATATTAATTTTTGACATGAAATAATATTTGATATAATATTGTATTTGCTTTGTTGCTAATACTTAAACTTTGCCAATATCAAATATAGATCCAGTCTTATTTGTTAAGTTATGAAAGTTTTAAAAAAGTGATTCTAAGTTCTCGTTGTTTTTAACTACTGTGTACTGTAGCATATAAAACAAAACTCTACTTTAAATTTGAACAGAATAACACAATGTTTAGGTCATTTCTAATTGGAAGTCTTGTTTAATAAAAAATCTTTGATTTCTAATTAGGGAAAAAAAACAATGTTTTTGGTATGTAACATTTCTTGGGCACCTTATCATGGGCAAATGGTTAACAAACTGACCTCACACATTATTGTTATTGAGTATGATGCTCATTGGATACTCTGCAAGCCTGTGACCTTGTGTCAAAATTTGTCTAAAGTTGATAATTAAATATGGAACTTTTAATTATTTTGTAGATATTTTCAAATACACCTGGAGAAGGTTTATCTAAGAGTTTTAATGTCAGGGTAAGTGTCTTTAATTATTTACTAGTAAATAAAAAATGATATTTGATGTTGTCTCCCAAAATCTGGCTTCCAATAAGATAAAAAAGGAAAAAATAACAGAAAGTGTCTTTTGTATTTTTACCATATGCCTTTCACTAAATTGTTCGAATTAGCTATTTGTTTTAATAATATCTGAAAATATTAAGTTATAAGTAGGTGTTATTGAAAGTTTTTTTTTTGTGAAGGAATTGAAAGTGGTTCTTAGTTTTATAAAATGTGTTTTTTTTCCATTTATAAAAGATATGCAAAAAGCATTTTTTAAAAATATTTTTTACAAAATGTTTCACTTTAGACAAGTTAATACCACTAAGGTACAAATGGTTACTGAGATTGAAAGAAAATGAGAAAATGTTAGTGAGGAGAAAGGACAATAAAAGAACAGGATTTAGAATGACAGAAAATGTAGTTAATGTTGCAATTAAACTTTTGAAGGTTGTAATTAACAGGAAAGTAAGAAGCTGGAAGAGATTTACTATAGAATAGAACTTATGGTTACATTTAACTATTTCAGCAGTAAATTGACGAGACCTAATTGCCAATCTAGTACTATGCTTAAATTCATGCGATCAAGTTAACAAAGAGAGAAAAAAATATAGAAAAAAATGCAGGAAAGCTATGTTACGACAGTGGGAAAGTGACTGTGAAGCCAAGATGACATTTTCAATTGTTTTATGTATAGACAAACAGTGGGTGTCAGTTGTGGTTGAATTTGTATTTTGAGTGACTTTCTAAGCAAAAGTATTTTTGTTCTTTTTTTTTTCAATTTATGTGATAACATCTTTGTAAATTGTAGAATATATTGAATGATCAACATGAGCAACACACTCAAAATACATTATTTGGAGCCCTTACACAGAGGAATGTCTACAACTTGGATATGAAACTGGAATTACCTGATTTAAGTTCAGATCAACAGAGGTAAATAAAAATTGTTTATGTTCTAGTTTTATTATTTTTCTTTATCGGTAGCTGTCCTTACTCAGAAAAAAAAGACAATTTACTTTCTTAATTTAGTTTTCTGTGAATGCTCAGTTAATATTTTCATAATTACTTAGTAATTTATATAAGGTAAGTAATATATAGAGTAATCTATATAAGTTAAGACATATAACTAGAGTCAATAATTATAGGATATATTTTAAAGATATATATATATATATATTATGTAAAATAGTCATATGCAGACAGATCTGTTTCGCTGTATCACAGCTCATCAGTACAGTTAGACATCCGATTGCTTTTACCCAGGATTGAAACCCAACCGAATTGGTGTCAGTTGGTAATTCTACCTCAGAGCTATGGGTGCTCGGTAGAAGGCGGCAGACTTTTAGTGTGTGTTATACGATGTAAACATATGCCAGTTGTTAGAGTATTCTGATTTATTACTGAATAAATGATGCGTAGATGATTATAAAATAGATATATTTCAAAATTTAATTATTTTCCAAAGTATTAAAGTTTTCAATATTTTCTGCAAGTATTTTTCATAGCATGAATTTCTAAAAAATGTTTTGTTTTATTTGCAAAAAATAGAAAAATAAAGCTAAAAATATGAATTTTCCCGGTTTATGCAAAAATTAATTTTTGGCATTATTCCCTGACTATTCAACTCCATCAGAAACAATTTAGAATTTCTGAGGTAGGTAATCACATATAGTTTTAGATTTTGGTAGCCATTATTTAAAAAATTAATGAAATTGTTTGCTTAATATGGCTTTTAATAAATTTTTTAGTGATGATGAATCGCAGGTTTTAGAAGTTCTAGTTAAATTCCTTTATTTGCATTTATTTTAGAAAAATTTAAAAAACAAAAGTTATAAATGTTTGGAATATTAATGTTTGAGGTGAAGAAGTGGGTCTCCTGTACCGTCAAATACAGTATGTTAAATAAACTGGAGAGTGATTAAATCAATTCAAAGCTGTTGCTTATTGATAACTGCTTCTTGATTATTAAAGCTATTTTTCATTTCATTACAGATACCTTACTTTTAGAAATTCAAATTTTCCCGTAAGTATCATTTTCTTATTTGCACCAAAGAGTTCATCTAAAAAGGCTACGCTAATTCTAGGATTAATTCTCATTGCGAAATTGACTTCCTCAAAGGTGAAATTTTACTTCAAATACCAAGTTGGAATATTATAAAAAAAAACAAAGAACATGTAAACAATAAAAAAATAGTGATGTTTAAATTTCATTAGTAAAGAACAATTGAAAATATATAAACTTCACCTTGTTAGCAGGGCTTCTGCATGGGGTAAAAGTCCTCCAAGGGGGCTACCTGTTGGTCATGGGTGATGACTTGTGATGTCTGGGGATGGGATCCTGGTGGTTGAGCAGACTGTGATCCAGGTGCAAAGAGGTCATGGTCCTGCAACACACCACTTTGGCCCTTACCTGGAATAGATGGGTGGTTGGAGGAGCCCGATCTGATCAATCGGCTGGTCAGGACAAGCCCTAACATCAATTGTCAATGCTGAGACCTATAGGCCCAGACATGGCTGCAAACCATCTACTTGTGCACTGATGTTATGTCTCTCATGCTGATGAGTATACTGATTGTATAGTCCCTGATCTGTCAAGGTGATAGGGTTTCCCTCTTGACGGATCCCAATTGTGGGCTCTGACATGGATAGGTAGGTGAGGAGCACAGTCAAAGAATCAGATGACACATCTAAATGAAAAACAAACACAAACAAAACCCCTCAAGCAAATTAATTTCCAATAACTCCATCAAAAGACCACATATGGATTCCAACTCTGAGGAGGACCACAACATTATGGAAAGCTTTCCCAGATTCATAATCTTAGAATCTATAGAAAAGACTCCATTGACCAAATTATACCCTTTTCTTGTACAGAAACTAATATCCACCAATGTTTCTGTTAAAACAGTGAAGAGCATACAAAACAGAACACTACTAATAGAGGTAGAGAAGAAACATGCCACCTCCCTCCTGGAAATGACCAACTTTCATAACGTGAAAATACGAGCATACCCTCACCAAAAATTAAACTCCTCTAAAGGAGTAGTGTGAAGCAGGGAACTCACATTATGCACAATTGAGGAAATTAAAATAGAACTAAAAGGCCAAGGAGTAATTGATGCAAAGAGGGTTTCTATGAAAAGGGAAGGAAAAATTAATAGAAATAAATACATATATTTTAACTTTTGACTCACCTACCATACCAAAAGAAATAAAGATTGGGTATAATATAGAAAGGGTGGAACAATTTATCCGTAACCCTCTATAATTGTCAAAAATTCGGCCACCATGAGTATGGATGCCATGGACAAATGGCATGTGGTAAAATGTGGACAACGAAACCCTGACCATCTTATAAATGAATGTAAAGAAACAACTAATTGCACAAACTATGGAGGAGATCACCCCTCCAACTCAAAAGAATGTGACACATTCAAAAAAGAAAAAGAAATTATAACTGTGAAACACACCAAAAACATCTTTTTTCCTGAGGCTTGTAGAATAGTGGAAGAGTATATGAAAGGGAAAACATACTCACAGTTTGCGAGAGAAACAACAACCAAACAAGGTAAATATGAGGCGTTAGTAGAGAAACTACCACAATTGGGACCAAACGACTGGCCTAGGTTCATACAAGAAATCAAACCAGCTATAACAAAACCTTAAGTCACCTTCATAAAACAGCCTAACAAGGAGGAAGGGACCAAAGAAATAGCAACAAAATCAATGGCAATATCCATTCCTAATTCGAAGCAAGAAAACTGCAATTGCAAAGAATAAATAGAACAAGCAACTGAAGAAAAAACCTGAGGGTTCAAACCCAATCCAAATGAAAGATAACAAAATTACTTCTGCCAAACAAAAACCTACACTACCATCTATATCCAAATCAAGACCGAAAAAGGAAAAGCAAATACAAAACAAATTCAAAGCCTTAGAATCAATGGATGTTGAAGGAGAGATTCCTTGACTACCCACACGACAAAAAAAAAAGGCAAATACAAAACCAATTTGAATAGATACTGAGGATCAGAATCCTCAATGATCCAAATTAAAATAGCTTTCAAAATAAACGGCTGACAGAATTTCCAATGGAACATAAGGGGTGAGAATGTCAACCATTGCGAATTGATGCTTCTCATCGCCAATTTTTGCCCAGCAGTCATATGTTTACAGGAAACTCATAAAAAATCAAAAGACTCACTTTATATTAAAAAATATACATCATACAACTACATAAATGATCAAAGAAATAGAACGTCAGGTGGCTCATCAATTAGAGTTAACAACAACATCACTTAAAGCGAAATCAAATCCAATTAAAAACAAAATTGCAAGCAATTACAGTATTAGTAACACTACCAAAAAGCAATTGCCCAGAGGACCAAAAAAAATATTTAAAATCTATAATGATATCTGAACTATTAGAAAAATTCCAAATATATGGAAATAAGCCACAATAATTCCTATGCCCAAACCTTCCAAAAATCCTACAAATCCAATGAACTACCGCCCTATTGCACTCACCAGCTGTGTATGCAAGACTTTTGAAAGAATGGTGAATAAAAGGCCGGTGTGGTATCTGGAAACAAACAAACTGATCACAGAACATCAGGCAGGTTTCAGAAACAAGAGAAGCCCTATTGACCACATAGTAAAATTAGAAACGTGCATACGAAAAGCTTTCATCTAAAAAGAACACGTCATATCAGTGTTTTTTGATCTGGCAAAAGACATGATTCGACATGGAAATTGGGATAATGAAAGACTTGAAGAAAATGGGACTGAAAGGCAGAATGCCAATACTGATAAAAAATTTTATGAGTGATAGAAAATTCAGGGTGAAATTTCAAGATACCCTTTCAGCTTGGAAAGAACGAGAAATGGGAGTGCCACAAGGCAGTATACTTAGGGACCCCGATTTTCCGTTTCAAATTTTCCTTGATTCCGTTTTGACTTTTAGTAAATTCCGTTTTTTTTCGTTTTCACTTTTAGTAAATTCATTTTTTTTCCGTTTTCACATTTGCAAAATTTAATTTTACTTAGTTATTAGGTTTATTGAATTTATAATACTTTTATGAGAAAAATTAAGAAAAATTAAAACTTATAAAACATTTCAAACTTTTATTCTATTTGAAGAAATAGAGGTTTTTACATGTTGAAATTTTTATCATCTCAGAAAGTATTAACAACAAATAACTCCAAGTATATTAAAAAAAAATTAACTACAATTTTTTGCAAAACCTTATTTCAATCACAATAATAAATACTCTAACAAAATTTAAACATTAATTCAAATATTTAAAAAAAATATGACAAACTGAAAAACAGCTAAAAAATTTGAAATTCAATATTTTCCAAATTAAAAAATTAGCAATCAGTAAATCTTTTTTCTAAGTCTCCATTGAAGTACAACATTGTCAATTGCTTGGTGTTCTCAGGGGTTAGATTTTCACGTTTTTTATTCATCAAATGTTTATATTGAGAAAATGAACGTTCAACATCAACACTAGTAACAGGTATCCATATGACTTTATCAGCAATTTGTTGTAGAAGAGGAAATCTGCTCTTATTTGCATTCCAAAATGCTGGTATATTAAAAGGATTTGGTAAGTTATCTTTGTAGTTTACATAAATTTGGAATTCTTCTACAAGTTCAGTAGAAGGATTTTGAAAGTCTTTAATAGCTGCAAATCTATCCATATTGTGACTTATACAGGGTAGTTGTCTTGGATCAAATATACGAGCTGCATTGTAAAAGTTATACACAGGGTGGGCTTCCAGGTATTTATTCAATTTAGAAAAAGATAGGCTGAACAAATCTTGAAAGTTTGAGATAACTTTCTCCCTTTCTGCGGTTTTTAGTTCAGACAGAAGACGGTCAGTTTCAAGGCCAAATGTGGATTTTGATATACCAGCATGTAAATATTGTTTCACATCTTCCATTATATTATAAGCAACACACGCAAGTGGAGACTTAGTTTCTTCTAAGCTTGTCAAAGCTTTTATTAAACGTGTGCAGTTCTCTGTAATAAAATACAGATTTAGGCGCAGATTAAAGAGGCATGATGTAGTCGATCATCAACTACTAATTCAAGAATTCTCTCCACTGCAAGGCCATGACTCTTTTCTTGCTTAAAGAATCCTTCATAAAATTGTATGAAAGATGAATGATATCTGGCAGCATTAAACCAGGAATTCCATCTGGTTGCCACTGGGACAGGAGGTAGTTTCACTTGTTCTTTAGGTAAATAATTTTCAAGCCATTTCAAATATCGCTTTTTTCGACTCGGCTTTCTAAAAAAGGCTGATTTGATGAAAGTAGTGAGCTGGGTAACATCATCAAATGCTGGCCAATTTGAGAATACTTCACCAACTAGATTTAAAATGTGTGCCAAACACAACACATGGTAGCTGTTGTTAATATATTTGTTAAGACTTCTCTATGAGCTTTTTTGCAATAGGCTGCAGAATCTGTTACAAAGGCAAGGATCTTATCAAATTCTATGTCAAAATGAGTTACAGCTCGGACACATGCTTGACTTACTGTTTGATGATTGCATTCTGACAGGGTAACAACATCAAGAAGAAATGACTCACCACGAATGTTTGCAATAATATTTAAAATGCTGTGGTCACGACAGTCTGTTGTTTCATCTGTTATAATGCTAAGCCATTCGTTCGCAAGCTTGGATTTTAAAGCAGCTAAGTGACCAGCAAATAATTTTGGTAGATGAAGCTCCCTAATACAATTTACACTTGGAATAGAGCCACCTTCCTTACAGTATTTTAATAAAAATGGTCTCATTTTATCAATTTTGTGCAGAGGAATGTCCGATAAAGTGCACATTTTTAAAAAATCAAGAATAAATTCATCTTGTTTGTCTTTACTTTTGAACATTGTGGAAATTGTTTTTTGCTTCACTTGAGATGACTTGGTTGAAGATTTTTTTCTCATATGCACTTTTGACCTAATGTGGTCTTTGATTGTATCAATCCTAAAAATATCGACACTATGTAGACAAAATTTGCAAAATAGCATATTATCTTCTGCATAAAAGTCGTGGGAAATTGTTCAACTCTAGCTTTTGCACACATTTTAGATACTGGGGTCGTTCTTTTTCTTTTTGGGGGAGCAGATGAAATTTTAAAACTTGTTTCAGCCATTTTGATGAAAAAATCAGAGAGAATTGTAATGTGTCTTGATTTTAAACTGTAGTTTCATGTTTGAAGAAGAAAACTTTTTTTCTCTATTTCTAAACTGTAAGAGAGAAATGTACCATTTCATAAAAATAAGTTATAAAATAAAACCATATAAATAGATTATTAAAAATGTATTGCTTTGATCTTGCTCTTTTTCCTTTCATTCATTTTTAAGTTACAAGTATTGTTTAAAAACCCCACTTCCACTTAATCAGGGAGACAGAGACATTGTAGGGAGGGGAATACTAATTTAGTTTGAGTTGCTTTTGTGTTAAATTTTCTTGAGGTTTTTTTTTAATATTTGAAAATAAGATAAAGTATATTTTCTAGAATTTTTTTTATAAGTGTAGAAAGTGAATTAAAAAAAAAATTCTTTAGATAGCTGGAAAACTACATAATGTTGAAAGAAGAAAACATTTTTCTATATTTCTCATAAATGAATGAGAGAAATATAGCATTTCGTAAAGATAAGAAATAAAATGAAACAAAAAAAGATTATTAAAAATAATCTTCCTCGTTTAGTTTCTTCATTCATTTTTAGGTTAAAACTTGTTATAAAACCCATTTCCACTTAATCAGTGCAGTGACATAGTGTATTTGGAAGGGGTGGAACATTATCTTTGATCTACATCCATATTTTCAAAACGTTTTTTTTTTTTTTTTTTTAATTTGCCAAAATAAGATTATGTTTTCTAGGAATTTTTTTTTGTATGAGTGCAGAAACTGATTTTAAAATGTTTTTTTTTTGGGGGGGGGGGGGGCTTAAATTTTTTTTTAGAAATATTACAGGGTCATGTTATTTTATTATATATTATATTTACAAACCTTGAGTATTTTATGGAAAAAAGAAAAAAAAATTGAATGAAATGATTAATTTAACATGGAAAATGATTTCACTAAAAAAATAGAATTCCGTTTCAAATCGACAATAATGTGATTCAGTGATTGCGAAAATTGGGGTCCCTATATACTCTCCTAACACTTTTTAATATAAAGATTAACAACATAATTAAAAAC
This sequence comes from Ascarosepion bandense, assembly GCA_037127315.1. Lineage (NCBI taxonomy): Eukaryota > Metazoa > Mollusca > Cephalopoda > Sepiida > Sepiidae > Ascarosepion > Ascarosepion bandense. The sequence goes on along the minus strand of JBBBDQ010000573.1, from coordinate 692,715 downwards.
ATTAATATTGGAACAGAATGTACCATATATGTAGTTGACATAATGATATGCTATAGAGCAAAATATATGTGCACAATTGAAAAGTAACTGCAACTAATCTTTACAGACAAGGTACCTTGATGGTAGAGATCACCAGGTCTTGACACAAAGAATTCATTGTGTGACATTTTCAACTCCATGTGATTGTTAGATGAAACAGTATATGGACAGTTGGAAAGCAATCAAAAAGGGTGATAATCTAATTGTGCTAAATGAGGAGAAATTGGTGGGTTGGATGAGAACTTTCCAAACAGACTTTTGAATGTGGGCAAGTGTTGCCTTGAAAATACTCATTTTTGTTTTTTATGACACTCCATTGTCATATATCAGAAAAAAAAGAGGTAAAATTCAATCAAATTTTTAAAATGGTAAACAAACATTGTAGAGGAAGAATAGGGTTATCAAAAATGCTAAAACACTATGATAAAAATATTTTGCATACTACTGGAAAAATGAACAACAAATTTATCTGACAACCCAATAATGGATCAGTGGAATTAGGATTGATGGTTAAAAAGATAGACGAAGCACAATAATCATCTTTGTTTTTTTTTCCCTAAAGAGAATTAAATTTTCTAAGCTAGAGAGATCATTTGCTACACATGTATTCTGGGTTTGTAAACATAGTGTTTATTCTTAATCAGATGCTCATTAAAACTACCGTGATAATTGAAATGCCATTTGTTGTTTATTGCTTTAATTACTTGCTCTCAATGGTGCCTGTTAACAGTGTTGTTATTTTGTTTTTTCCCCCCCACAGGTATCAGAAATTACCAGCTCTTCTTCATCTGATGAAGGTTATCGAGAGTTGTCACCAACTGAGGTTGGTACTCCTCTTTTTGATCTGCATCAACTTGAACAAAGTGACAGTGGAATCTCTTCAGAATCAAACATTTCTAAAAGCATTTGGGAATTGGCATTGGATTTTGAACCTAGTAAGCATTACACTTGGGAAGTGGTTGGAAAGTAAGAAATATATATTTTTTTGTTTTTACTTTGCAAATAATTTTTCTTTGAAATGCTCACTTAACATTTTTGATGGTACTTGTTAGGCTATAAAAATAAAAGAAGTGAATATTTTCCAAATTCCTTACCAAAATGTGCCAGAAAAGAGGCTTAATAGTTTAAAGACAGAGAAGAATGTCAAAAATTATAGATGTTTTGTATAACAAGGCAGTTTGATCTAGGAAACAGTTAAATTTCATTTTTATTTGTTAACCGTGATGCAGTGCATATAATCTGATGACATTTGTTTGTAAATTTCTTATTAGATTTCCAATTGCAAAATGATCAGTAGCTGATAGTTTCCTTTTTCCAAAAGCAATGTTTTGTTTGAAATAGTTTCCTTATAGAAGTTTGTGATCAATTTTTTTTAACATTTGCAATATTCTAACTAAAAAAGCAGAACTGATTTAATTCAATTAAAAAAAAATCAGATTATTACCCATTGTTTTCTGTGTGTATGTTTTTTTAGAGGAAGAACTCGTACAACCAGATGATTGTGAATAATCTCTTAATATTATTCTTATAGGCATCCTGGTCTGAGGGAGCGTCCATATTTATCAGAGGCGGGTCCCAGAGCTGTTGATGAACTCTTTAGAGTGAAATTGAATGAATTGTCTTTAATTTGTCCCAGTCTCAAAAAGCCCTGTAAAGTTTTTATTTCTGTCGAGCAACTTGTCAAAGACATACTTCATCTTCTTATTGCTGTTCCGTCGCACACTTTTCACCTTAACAAGGTAAGCTGGCATTTTTGGTATTTGTCAGTTTTAGTTATAAATATATAAATGAGCCTATTTTCATTTGCAGTGTTAATTTCATTTCAGAGAAGCAAAAATTAGCTCAAAACAGACACAACACAAAATAAGCACACAGAAAAATCCAGATAAAAAATGAGCCAAAGTTTTGAAGTTTTCAATGTCATAATTATAACAGGAATTAATGAATCGTAAACAAAGCCTTGAAATACAGATCTTTTGATTCAGTTTCCTCTGAGTATTTCAATTTCATTCTTACTTGTGTTCCACTAAACTTCCATGTGGAGGTGAAGTGAGAGAAGCTGTGTGTTTTGGAAATCAGCATTTGATAGTCTGGTTCTAGTGTCAGTGAGAAACTATCTCAGTCATAAATTTAAATTACTTTTGTCTGAATTTCTGGCATGAGGAATTATCATTATTTATTATATTTACATTCGGACTATTGTCCTAGTTTTTTGTTGTTATTATCATAATGTTTCAGCCTCTAAGTTGCATGTCAATCTGAGCAACCTTCAGAGAATTTTGAACTGAGCACTTTAACTTACTTGGGTAGATTGTTTTTGTTCTGTTGAGATACTTTAACAAGCAAGCTTTTTATTTTAGACTCAATCACATAGTTTATAAATATCTTTTTTATTGTAAAATTTGTCAACTGAAAAATTGTCTTTGGTTTCTTTTATTTTAGGAAGACATTTTTATTTATGATTTTTACTAATATCTCAAGTTGTTCTGAAGTGAAATATTTGGGATGAAGTGAAGAATCAAGTGACATGTTTCTTCCTATAATTGTGTTGATTTAAGTTAATATGGTTCTAGTAAGAAAGCCTGCAAACTATTTACATTATTTGAACTATTGTCCTCATCTTTGTTGCCATTTGAATGATATTTCGGCCATTGTACACTCTGGCTTTCTTCAGGTGCTAGGAATTTTCAACCAAACCCTTTATTACAATCACTGGGGTATATCATTCTTATTCCTTGCATGAAGCTTCTTTTGGTAGTCATGAGTCCCTCTAACTGGACACTCTAAGTTACTTGTTCACCACTGCTGTAGCCTGGTACTGAACTCACAGCTCTTTGGGTCAAATCTTTGTAACCAACATTTATATGTCCTTAATAGTCCAGATAATGTAAATAGTGTAAATGCTACCTTATCTCAGAAGTATAGACAAATACTAAAACATGCAGAATTCTAAAAAATACATTTTTGATGATATTTCAGTTCAACTGAGTTCTTTCCAAAAAATTGGCATGTAACTTTTTGACCTTTGGCGCCAGTAAAAATTGCTTTGGTAAATTTGTCATTTTTTTTTTAACCTGAGCTTGTTTTTTATTCTCAGTTTACATAAATTCTAAACATTCATTCTGTTGGTTTTCTTTTATATATATATATATATATATATATATATATATATATATATATATATATATATATAATACACGCACCTCTCAATATGTAAAATTACTAGAATTTTATGTAATTTAAGGCAAGCAGAATTTTTGCCAAGAAAGTGTTCAGTGAAGAACTTCAGTGACAATAGTGTTATAGTGGAACATCCTGCCATCCCCGAGAATAGAATGCTCTACTTTATAAAAGACAGTAACGAGTGGTACAAATGGGGAAAAGTCTTAGGTGAAGGCATTCACTACTCGATAGTCGATTCCGCTCCAACCCGTGGCTTGCCTATATGTGTATTATTGTTAATTGTACCTTAGTACAATAAATCTGTATTTCTTATTCCTGATGTGGAGTTCCATTCTTCAACTGATCATTTTATACTGTATTCCTTTGTCGGGATATATCAAATAGACAATACATAAATAACTTGCAACATCTCTTCATACTGAGGGTACCAGATGGCAGTTTTATGGTTGCTGCTTCCGACTGGTAGTTAATAACCTGAACTCTTGCGCAGCATCTAGAAAGGCTTCTCTGATCAACAGTCACATAATATTTGGGTTCTTGCAGTGCCATGATGTGCATGGATGGGTGTCCCTGCAAGCACTTCCTGTGGTTAACCCTGAGGTCACACTATGCTGCAGTCTGCTCCAGTTCTTTTCCTACACATGTCGCAGTTAATGACTGTCTGCTACTACTACTCGAGTCCGCTACTTACCAAGATAACCCAAACACATGAAAATTCACAACTACAAAGCTAAACCAGCCAAACAAAAAAACACTTAAACATCTATGGTATATGTACCAACTTTTGCAGTGTAGAATCCTTCCTCCACAAAAGATCCCCAGACATCCAAGCTCTCTGTGAAACCAACCTTATCTCTCCAATCCTCTCCTCTGATTTCTCAATCTCTGGTTACCTTCCCCTCTTTAGGAAGGACTCCAGGGTCCACATGCATGGCCTGGGTGTTTATGTCAGCAAACATCTCCCTCTGGCTAGGGAGATTTCTCTTGAATCGCCAGACCATTCTTACATGTGTCTCCATCTCTCTACTAAATTCAATTAGCTATCTTTTCTTTCTCTACTGCTTTACTTCCTCTCCTGACTGTTCCATGCCGGACAGTATTTCAGATAATATAGACAAAACTGTTTCCTCTCACTTGTTTGCTAATATATTTATGTTCAGTGACTTTAATGCCCACCATGCTAAGTGGCTGGAAAACTCTGTCACTGATCTTGCGGGTGTTCATATCCTGAACTTTGCAATCACTCAATTTCTCATGCATGCAAGTGGTGGATTTCCACACGTGTTTTTCCAATAATTGTGAAGAACACGCTCTTCTGCTAGATTTCTGCTTCACTTCTATCCCTGATTCTTGATAGATGTAACTTATGTCTTTTAGAAAAACCTGTTTATTTATAAATAACCCTGATCTACTTAACAAAAAAGAGAATTAATGACCACATGCTGCCTTAGAAAAAAATACTTACTTAAATTCTTACATCCTGATTGATACAGATTCCTCTATATGTTTGTCATTTTCTTTCTCACGCCTTTGCTTCCCTCTTTCTTTTTCTTTTCTCCACAAATATTAGTATTAATAATTTTGTATTACGTCCCTTTCAATTAATTTCCCTACATTTTAATAAAATTTTTTGAATTTAAAATTTTAATTTTTTTGTTTTCATGTAATTTTTGTATATTTAAATTTTACTCTTGATGAATTAAAAAATAGTATAAAATAAGATTTAACTTCCATGAGCATTGAGTGAACTTAAATTTAAATCTCATAAATGGTCAGTTCATAATATGCACTTGATGATTGTGTAAAGCATGAAACTTTGAGTTGTGCCACCAATGTAAGATATACACACACACACACACACATACACACATATAATTGATAGCTCTGTTTATACTACATTGAGCACAGTTTTATTAACACCTCAATAATATTTTTATACAGGTGTATATTCACATAGGTATATTAATTCACACACACACACACACACACACATATATATATATATATATATATATATATATATATATATTAAGGGAGTCAGATATTCCAAAAAAAAAAAGTAAAATAGGGAGTAAGTTTTTAGAGTTTGCGTTTTGTTTAACAGCATAACAACCTCTGTGGCTTATTTAATGCCAAAAAGGTGGGGTTTTAAGGTATTTTTTTTAATGTTCTGTTATAGTGAGTAGGTTGATTTAATCAAATTTTTTATTTTATTTTAGAAAACTGAATATGTCTTCTACTTTTGTATTCAAAAATGTATTGCTGGTAATATTTTATTTTTTGAAAAAATGTGTTATGGTAATAATTTTTTCTTTCAAAAATGTATTGTTGGTAATATTTTTCCTTCAAAAATGTATATTTTTCTATAAAAGTCTATTCTTATGTACATATTTTTATAAAAGTCTATTTTTACACTTTCATAGTGTTTAGACCCCAGTTTGGGAGTTAACTATTTGACCATAGTTGGGATCCTAACAGGTGCTACCACTCCGAGTCAGGGTGAATCTGGGAATAACAACAATTAAGAGGTGGTTCCAGCTCCTCACAACATCCCAATCTTGCTGCCAGATGTAGTTTGTCGTTGTACTCAGGACCTAAGGTTTTAGACACCATGTCATGTATTTGTTTATCCACATATCATCTATATAAAATTTTTCAACTCTTTTCTTGTTTTTTCTTCAATATTTTCTTTTCAGGAAGGGAACAAATTTTTTATGAAAGATTGGATCTGTGTATCTGGGTTAACACCAACTGCCCTTGATAGTATGCTGAGTTTGTATGTAGAGAGTGGTACCATATATCATCGCCTTACCCTAATATCAAACCCACCTATTAGTAAATTCTCTGACAGTGGTGGCCTTACATCTCAAGCATTTACAAGAGCTGTAAACAACTTTCTTCAGTACTACCGGGCAAGAATCCTCTCCCTTCCGACAGAGATTACTTTATTGCAGCTGAATTTTTATTGTCATCGTCTTATGAAACAAATGAGGTATGTGAATTTTTTTTGGCAATCTGCAGGAATATGCCAAAAGGATGCAGTAAAACAATAAAAAGGAATAAAACATTGTAAACTATTCAAAGTTTACAATGTTTTTTCCATACATAAATGGAAATTATTGAAGTCATTTAGTTGAATTTACATTTTATAATTTGAAGTCTGTGACTTTTGTACTGAAAAAAAAAATTAGTTGTAACTGAACCTGAAGAGTTTTTATTTATTGTCAAATTAAAAAGTCCTTAATTGACCCTTTATTGCATTGGATAATCGGGGAACACACCACTTTAGCTAGTTTAATTTTTCATGTACATTTTAAAAAATATTTTGACACTTGTAAAATCTGAAGTTGTTACTTTCCTAACTATTTTTATTTTATTCTTTTAAACAATTGCTAAATTCTTTTCTTTGTTAAAGCACATTTGTAGATTTTCCTCTTTGGCTTTTTCTGTCTAACATCTGAAAGAAAGATAATGAACAATTTTTTATACATATTTAGGATTATTTCAAATTTTATTTATTTCTAGTTAAATATTTTGTCAGCAGATCTGATTGACATAATTCTGAATGCTAATTTAGGTTTGAAATGCTATATCTCTGCAGGAATAAATTGTCTTTTGGTTGCAACAGTGGCATGCATAATAGGATTTTTTTCAATTCTGTCATGAATCCACAGTACCATTTTACACAAATACTTTAAACAAGAATATGGTTTTTAAAATTTTATATATCCAATTCCATTGGCAATTGCTTTAAAGATGCTTTTTTTCTGCTACTCACAATGATGAGGTATAGAAAGACAGCCCTGATGGTACTGTGAAAATCCTTATAAGTTGATACATTCCCAAGTTTCAACTCTCAAAGAGGTTTAATGTAAAAAAAATGTATCTATAATCAACTGCAGGCTGTTAAGTAACAAAGTTTCTTTTTTTTCTTTTTCTCCTGTCCTTCAGTGAATCAGAAAGTTTCTCTTTGTGTGTTTATGAATGTTGCTGAAATTAGTTTTGGAATTTGTCTTTACTTTCAGGTTCATGTCAGATCTGTGCAAATGCGATCAATATGATGGTGCCAATGCAACTTCCCCTCTTCCTGGAGTGAGTTTCTGAAAATTTTTTAGCTAAAATTTTCTCTCAAATATAAACATATGGCAACATAGGAATCTATGGTTTTATTCCAAGAATCTACTTACTGAAGCTTATTTCCACCAATTCAAAATAAAAGTTTAAAACCAAGTAGTCCTGAGTCATAGCAGTCAGTTTTGTGAAAATGTTATGAAGACCTTGAATAAGTTTTCACTGATTTTTCATGAAAAGTAATGTTCTCTTTACAAAAATCAGTAAGAAACATGTCACTCAAAGTATTGTCCATTGCTAGTCACTACCTTTTTTTCATCTTTCTTGCAGCATTTGAATTCTACGTTAGAAAAACATGTCTTTTGAGGCTAACAATGAGTTGAACCCATTTTTTGGCATCTTCATAATGAAAGTGCTGCTCAGCCAGGCCATGTGTCATTCATTAAAACATGTGGTAATCAGATGGGGCAATGTCAGGTGAATAAGCATTTCTAAGTAGGTTTTCACCTGGCCTAGTGTTGTCATATTACATAACCACTTTGTCGTGTTTCTGCATATGTAGCAGCTATTTTTTTTTCAAAAAAACTTGGCTCAAATGCATTAATTGTAGTCAGTAGTGATCTCCCATTATGGTTTTGGTCGGTTTGAGCAGCTCATAATAAACTACACCCAGCTGATCCCACCAGCAGAAGCTTTGGACCATGGATATTCAGGTTTGCCACTGATGTTGATGCATGGCTGGGCTTACTCCATGATATTCTATGCTTAGGGATATTGTAGTGTATCCACTTTTCATCACAATACAATGCAATAAACCTTCCTTTTTCTGCCGCTTTTCCCATGTGAAAAGATGTTGTTTGATGCCTGTCAACTCTTACAGCACCCCATATCCTTGCTTTTGAATCAATCCTAATACTTTCAAACATTTCGAAACTGTTGTGTGATATTAACTCCTGATGATTCTGCAAGTTCAGCTTGCACCTGACATGAATCTTCATAAAGTAATGCCTTTAATTCTTTTGTACAAATGACAACAAAGATGAGGACAATAGTCCGAATAATGTAAATACCATAAATATTACCTCATATCAGAAATATAGACAAATACTCTAATTCTTTGTCTTCAAACTTTTTTGGTGCACCAGGTTGTTCTTTATCTTCAGCATCAAAATCATCATTTTGGAAGCATCTAAATCAACCTCTGCATGTTGTTTCGGACAGAGCATGGTCGTTATAAGTCTAAACAAGAATTATGTGTGCTTCAGCTGTAGATTTCTTTTGAATAAACTAGTGCAGTACAATTACCCACAAATACACTTTCTTTGGCACAAAATCTGACACGTTTAATGCTATTAAAAGCAAAGTTGTTTCCATTTTGGTAAAATGACATACACTGAATTTTAAGCTTGCTTATAGTACTTCCTTATAGATGCATTACCATCTGAAACTACAGACATGCAGTTCTGGGAATAACATTTGTTAGAAAACAGTAAAAACTCATTCAAGGTTCTAATAATATTCTAAGACTAGTACTTTTCTTTAAGAACATTAGTTAATGTATTTCTCCTGGACGTGCACAGGAAATTTTTTTTTATCACAATAGTGCATCAATAGTCCACAGGCTGACCTGCAGTTATTAGTTAAATCTTTATCTGAAATTTTCACTGTATAATGTTTGAACTACATAACTAATAATAACCATTAAATTAAGTGTATGGACAAAGAGATTTTGTTGAAAAATCAATATTTGTTGCATAGAATAAATACTTTATCATCATTAGGCTGAAGATTTATTGATGTACTTATATGTGTCGGCCAGGTTTCTTTAGGTTATTTAGAAAAGAAAAATGAATTCTATATATTTCTGAAATGTACCAAAAGGAAGTTTTTTATTTTTTCGAATCAAGTCTTTATTGTTCCTTTTTTTTTTTTTGTTTATTTTGTAAGCATTTGCAGTACAGTTATTGACTATGCATAGCTTAGATATGGCACCGTCTGAGATTTAGCCAGAAATATTACTTTTACATGTTCTTTGCTTCCTTCACTTGATCTTCTGAACTTCCTGCGAATTGAACTTGCAGATTGAATTACTCCAAGAGAATTTATTTAAATGACATCATTCAATAGATAAGATAGGCTTTTGAAATTTTACTGGAGATTTTTCTTTTTTATATAATGCTAAGTAATTTTTAATATATACTATAAATATACTTTCAATTTCTGTATGACTTCTGCTTTCTACTGCAATCATTTTGACTTCTGCATCATATTCCCTGAGGCTTTCAACATTTTTTAAATTCAAGTGAATAAAATCATACATGAACCAGATGTTAATTTCTATAGAAGATCAGTTTGGTAAAATAATCACCTGATCTAAGAGAGGTGCTATTTATTTCATGTATTGGATCATTGAAAAAGTGTGTGTCTGATTTTTATTGATTTTAAGTTTCTAATCAGGCATGGACTTTGCAATGACTTAATATTTCTTATGACTTACATTATTAATTGAGTCTATTTTTTGTTTTCTTTTCATAGTTTTATTTTGAAATTTGTCTCATTCTTTTTGTTCTTGAGGATTTAAAAAATTTTGATGTGTCTTTTTCAGGGCTTGAAACTACTGAACTATTTGTACAAAAAGACTGTGGAAGCATGGGATACGGACAATTACTTCCTTTTATTGTCACTTTTCCAGACATCTTGTATTCCTTTTGCCTTGTGAGTCTTTTTATTGGCTTCTTGCATTTTAGCATTTCTTGTAAATTGATTTACTTTTCTGGAAAAAAATAAATTCTTCTCTCTAATGCTAGAGAGTTTGTTATAAAAGAGAAAAATAATAATTTCACAGTAAAACATTTGTTTGCTGATTTTATTTTATTTTATTTCATTTTATTTTTTACTACTGTTTGCTTTTTGTTGGTACAGCAAAACCTGTTTTATTTTATCTGACTTGTGTAGATGTTGATGTGTCAGAAAATTTGCTTTATTTTCTAACCATTGGAGAAAAATAGAAGTAAAAATTTTATTGTTTTTTTTTTTTTTAATTGACTGAAGGAATTATGTGCAAGAGATTAATTGCTTGGTGTGAGCAATTGGCTTGTGGGGTTGGGGGAGGATTCTGCATTAAGTCGTTTTGCAGTTCAGCTGTAGTTAAAAGGGAATATAGTTGAAGAGCATGCACAATGTTTTTTGTTTTTTTTATATCAGTATCTTGCATCAGTGGTAAAATTAATTTACTTCAATTAACAAAATATTATTTAATTGAAAAATGTTTTTGTTTCTTTTCAGATACCTTCAAAATTGGGTCTTTGATGGTGTCTGCAAAGATGAATATGGAGAGTTTATGATCAGGATATCGGATAATGTTATGCACTTGACAGGTAGTTTTGTTTACACATTTGAATTTATATAAAAGAGTCTATGAAAAAGTTAGTCACATAATTATGCATAAAATTTGTCTTTGAAAATTATCAGATAATTTTCTAGTTGATTAGATCTTAACACTAATTTGAGTCTATTTTGAACTGAGTTTTTTTTTTCCTTGAAGTTTAGAATAAGGTTATACAATTATTAAGATTTTACTATTTTTATCATTTACACTTCAGTGTTTTTCATTACTTATACTGTACATAACCATTATGATAACTTCTAGTAATTAGTGAATGTATAAAGATACTTTTGTTTTAGTCTGAAGTCACCTGTGGGCTCCATCTTAACTTTAGGGATGTAATTCTATACTCTACTTTTTTAGGTAAAGAAAATTGGAAAATGGGTTTCCAGCTTGAGACGTCTACTTCTGCTGATAATATTCCTGAATTCTTGGCAGACATTATCCCAGATATTTTCACTTGTGGCCAATCTCTGAACTTGTTACGCATTTGTTGCCCCCAGGTATAAACATTGTTTTCTTTCCTATTTTGTTTTTTTTTTTTTTTATCAAGTGATTATCTTGCTTAGTTTTGTATGAATTGTAATAAACCTTTTAATTTCAGCCTTTCACATTTTTACGCATAACAAACTTAAACATTTATAACTGCCTAAAATACGAATTCATGTGCTCATCTGAGTTTCACTAAAAGTGATTTTGTCAATGATATTTACTGATTCTTTAATGCAGATATTTTCTTAGATCTTTTGAATATTTAGTTGATTTGTTGAATTTACATGGAATCTGTTATGAAATGTGTTCTTCTTCATATTTTCTCAGTTGAGTAGTAGTTGCTAATCTTATCTTTTATTTTTTCATTTTAATCTGAGCAAGGCAATGAAACTAAGATATGAGGGGTTACTGAATGTTAGAGAATATGAAAAAAAATATGCTATTAAGGAGAGAAGGCAATAAAAGAATAAAAATTATGAAGACAAGATAATGATTGACATTGCACTTAAATTTTTGAGGATCAAAGTTGACTGGGAAGCAAGAAGCCAGAAGAGTGTTTTACAAGCAAGAAGTATGATAGAAGAAACTATTAGCATAGAACCTATGGTTACAATTTGCCATTTCAACTTGCTGCCAATCTAGTACTGCACTTAAATTCATAATGTCTAGGTACCATCGAGAAAAGTTCATCAGAACAATTACCATGAAAGTATTGATAGAAAAGGCACAGGAAAGCTATGTTACGGTGGTGGGAAAGTGACTGAATCTGAGATTCCAGATCAAGACCAATAACACTACAGATATTTCTTTGGATTTTATCAAGAATCTCTAAATATATAGCAGGACCACCAGACCAGATATGGCAGTCATGTTCAAAACATGTAAGATAGATTCTGGTGAGAAAAATTTTCTAACTCGACACAGTGAACCAACTTTCCTAGCTGCAGACTCGGCAATTGATTCAATTTATTCTTTTTACCTCATATCAGTGGAAAATGTTAGTCCGAGAAGGTGTATTCTACCCCTCTTCTTACTTCTTGGACACATATAACCTGTATGCCCTTAGCTATGCTAATTAGGCAGTCATTTACATGTCACTACAAAATCCATTTTTGTTAATCTTTGTTAGTTACTTTAGACTTTTTCTAAGAAACACCTCTTCACTCAGTGGAAGTAAAACACTAACATATAAGAATGCTGTTCAGGAAACAGAAGAAAAAAGACCTTAATTCTAATCTAAAAATTCTGATGTTTCTAAGCTCAGTTAATTCTGTAAAGTTTGGTTACTGTAATGGAGCCCCACAGTTCCCTATACCATGACAGCACGACAGCTATACGTGCAGAAAGAGGAATCAGTGAGCTGAGTTTAAATTTCTGTCTAGTCTGTTATATTTACTTTCACACTAATGCTCTTGGGAAAGGTAAGAATCCATTTCAACCCCTCAGCTATAGGTTAAATAGGAAAGTAAACTCTGTGGTAACTAGTCTAAGAGAAGAAAAATTCTGAATTCCAGAAAAGGGGCAGCATGAACCTCTCCTCTATATTTCCTAGCATATGACAATTCATATAGAAAGAAAAAATGGAATCTGAGGAGCCATGATTGCTTGCATTATGAAAAGATATGGCAAAAGAATTTTTTTTATTGTATGCCATTACTGAAAGCAAAATCCTTTTTACCCATTTTTGCAAAGCATTTCATTTAAAAAGATTATGATCCTACTTATTAGTTTTCTTCTTTATTTTGTTTTTCAATGACTAATAAAAATTCCTAAAATGCAAAAACATGCACTTAAAAGAAATAAAATACTGCTCTGGTATAATCAGTTTCTATTAGTAATCTATGCAAATAAATAAATTAAAAAACAAAATGAGTGTTCAGAAGTTATAAGCTGATTTTTGTCTTCTTTTCAGCATTTTATTTGTAATGTGGACTGCAGTGATGTTCCACAGCTGCAGTTTTTCCATTCGCAGGCTGAATTGAGAGAATTGCAGCAATACAGTCAGTGTTATTTCAGTAGAATGAATCAAATTGCTGTACAAAGAATACAATTAAGGTCTGGAAATCATTTGACATTTTTTACCTTTGATTTTTTTCATTTTAAAATGGCAACACCTTTTCTAACATTGTCTTTAATTAGAACTTGATAATCATTTAAGGTTGTGACGTGTATGCATTCAATTACACTATAGGAGATTCAGATACAATATAGTGTAATTGAATCTCCTTCAATGTTTTAAAAAATTGTTTCTTATCACAGAATATTTAATAAAAATAAAAGTAGTTCACAGCAAATAGTAATGAGTTACCACAGACATTTAATTGAAATAACTTGTAATTATGTAGGTACATCAATGTGTATAGTTTAATGATGAAAAGTTATTTTATGCAACAAATATTTTTCAACATAATCTTCATCGATCCACTTAATTCATCAGTAAATTGATTGTAAATATATTGAACATTTCACAATGAAAATTTCAGATAAAAACTCAACTAATAACTATGTCAGGCTGCGTACTTATTAAACCACTTTTGTCTTTAGGTTATATTTTCATTGTTTGAGTCCATTAAGAAAATTTGAATGTGTATCCCATTGTGTGTCATTATTGAAAGCAAAATCATTTGTACCCATTTTTGCAAAGTCAGTTAAAAAAACTCATGAACTTTCAGTTATTTATTAGAGCAATTTGCTTATTATTTTTCAATAATTTACCTATTCTGTATTTTCAATTATGTTTTGAGAAAAAAGGTTGTGGCGCAGTGGATACCGGCTCGGAACGAGAAATCAGGGAACCGAGTTCGAATTCCAGTTGAATTCCTTGCATTCACTTACGCGCAAATACCCTTGGGAAAGGTATTAATCCGTCTCTTCCCTCCAGTTAAATAATAGGACAGATTGGGTTCTATAGCCTTGGTCGGCAACCAGTCTACCACAGAAAGCAATGGCAACATACTGCGGGATAATCTTCTACCCAGTCAGTCATGTCTCAAAAGAGACATGATCACCCAAGCGTGTATCACGTATGGCACTTAACTGATTGACTGATATGAAAGTACTATCTATAAAGACTAAAAAAAAGACATAGCATTATTCTTTTCTTTTATTTTTCAATATTGTTAAGATACATATTTAATTAGAAATATAAAAGGATTCAAGTTTCCTATGTTGCTATAAACAATTTCCATGCAAAGGCTTAAATTGAATAAAACTTGTTTTCCATGCAATGTAGGCATGTGTAGCAGAAAACTACTCCATCAATATGACAGGTTTGCTAAAAGGAAAGAAATGTTTGATTAAATAAATAGAATAAAAGGTGATGCATATATTAGTATCAATCATACAATTAAGATTTTAGGCATGATGTAGCAGTGTTATTCCTTTCTTATAATCTTAGTAATGTTTCACTGTTCATTAATGGCCATGTTTCTTATATTGAAAGCTTATGCTTTACAGACATATTGACAATTTAAAATGATCTCAAATTAAACAAAAATGTTACCCACTTTAGGGTTGTCTTAACAGTATTATGGGCCCCTGGGCAAACCAGTGTGCTAGAGTCCCTACAACAACCACCCACAGGAATAAAAAGTAAATGGTCGATAATATTAAACATATTTATTTTATTTGCACTTCAGCAAAACTGGTGTTAAAACATTAAAGACATGCAGCAACTAATCAACATGATAAACAGATTTGAACATTACACAAGGCTTGAAAAACAATAATAGTCAGTAAGCTACATAGATTAGATGTTGCAGTATGAAATTATTACAAACTTATTATAACAAGCACTTGCGGCATTTTTTTCTTTATTATTGGGTTGAAGTGAATGATTTTCAGGAATAGGATCTCATTTTTCATGTACACAAGTGAAAGCCAATTCTGACAATGCTGTCCCATTGTGCTACAAATCAGATTGTTCACCTGTACAGTTAGTCACCATCATGCCCATGAACACTCTGAGTGCATTTTCAACAATCGGGAATACAGATCTCAAATTATCTAAAGTTATATTTCTGTACAAGGAAGGGAGAGTTTTACAGTTTTCATCAAGAGCTATGTAGTGCTTGAGATTCTCATATTCATCTAAAAGGTTATCATAATTCAGGTATTTGTGTTACATATTAGCCAGATGTTCACACTTTTTCTTTAGTGCATCAGAAGCAATGGTTTTCAATTCACTGAAGAAAGAAAACAAATTTCCAATCTGTGAATAAGCGTCTGCACATTTTTGTCAGTTCAGAGATTAAATTAAATTAAAATAACTGATTTTTTTTAATAAGTGAAATTCTTCATTCAAAATAGATAAAGAAAGAAATTCTTCAACAGAAAACATTTTTAAACAAGCACAAATATAAAGTCAGTTTTATCAAAAAAAATATCTAAAGAGAAATATGAATTTCTTTATTGTTGCTGTTGTAAAATGAACATTGAATGAGAAAATTATTTGTTTTAGTTAAGACAGCTGAATTATTGTTTTTGTTTTGAAACAAGTATCAAAGCTTAGAACGAGCCCTCATTTTGTTACAGTTGTGACAAAAAAAAGAAAGGTGGAAGAAAAGGAGAATAAAGAAATCCTATCAATGCTAGAGTTTTATAACAATAAAAAATAATTTATTTACAAAAGTAAAAATATAAATAAATTACAATTAAACATTCAAAACAATATTGCTTCAGTCTAGAGTAAAATTAAGAATTAAATCAGAGAAAAAATATAAAACATAATATTGTCTCCAATAGAAAGTCAACAGTAGTCTTGGCCACAAATATTAAAAGATAGAAATGAGTTTTGAGTTGTGAAGACTAATCATCAGGAGTCAGGGTCAGTTCTTTGATTTTTTTTCATGATAGTGAAATTGTCTGCTAGTGAACTGTACTAGTGAGACAAACCAACCCTTCCATTTATATAAGTGTGTGTTCTCTTTGAAGAAAATCCTTGCCATTTCCAGTGTCTTCTAGGTCAAAAGGAGACATTCTTCTACTTTCTTTTTTATTTGAGAACCAACTCAAACTTTCTATTATGACATATTTTCACCAATGGCAATACACGTAGCTTGTAGAAATTTTTATTAAAAAAGGGGTTCTGTAACACGTCACTTTGCACAGATTAAAAGATTGTGGGGTTCCTGGGCAAGTGCCCATCAAGCCCATATGTTAAACGGCTCTGACCCGCTTGTTTTAATTTCTCATTGTGGGTTTTTCAAGTTGATAATTTTTTTATTTAATCTTAAATTTTCTGGTTGATGAGAAAAGTTCATTCTAAAAAAACTACTCTTAAATTGTTATTTGTAGACAAGAGAGAAAAGAACAACTGGCTCAAATGAAGAAAGATTTGGCAATAAAAGCAAGAGAAGTTGCTATAAATGAATTGAAACTAATGAATGGTAAGTTTGTATTGCTATGATACAATACATGATTCATAGCACGTCAGGGCTTTTCTTCATCTTGGCAGCTTAACTAAAACGATTACAGGTGCATCTTTTCAAATTGATACAAAAGCTTTTTATGCAATACACAGTTATGTTTTAATAAACTTTTTTACCATTATCAGCTGCAAATTTATTTTTGTTCAATAAAAGAGTACTACAAATAGCCAAAATACATATAAACCAAAAATAATGATTACAGTGCCCTTCATTTATTCTTGCTGTCATTTCTCTTCTATTTGATCAAAGGAAATTTCTTTTTTTTAATACAAGAGAAAGATTGCCATATTATTAATAATGTTTGGACATTTTAAAGGCTGTCATTATAAAGAGTTATCAAGTAATTTTCTATTTACTATAAAATGCACTTCAATGTGCTATTTTGATACAGTCTGCAAATGAAGTGCAGCTATAGAAATAACAATCTTTAAATAACTGTATGTAATTCACAATATCTGATATTAATATTTGTTTTCATTTCAACTGGTTGCTAAATTCAACTTTATATATGCCAAATAGACTTGTTCAATTCCAAACAGTTACCTCAAATCTTTGCAGTATCAGTTTGCATTATTTTTATTATAGAACCAGTGATATGATTTATCACTTGTAGTGTGTATTTTTGAAAATAATCTTAAATTTGCTTGTGTTTTGCTTTTTAAAGATGAAATTGAAGCAGTGAAGAAAAGTCAACAGGAAAAGAAGCAGGCGCAATTAAAGTTTTTGAAAGAACAAATGGAAGAAGCTCATTTAGTGAGTCACTTAATTCTAAATTATTTTTTCATTCTAACTGATGAAATATGATTTATATAAAGCATACATCATCTTACTAACCTAAAAAATTGTTTGATAATGTATCTTTCAAATATAGTAACTTTAAAAATCCTGAATATTTGTAATGTTATTGAATTTTTTTAACGTTAATGTAAAAAGATAGGATGTACATTTGAGGAATATTAAAAAAAAACATTGAAATTCTGTGTCTGTTTATGGTTGTATTTGTTTATATATTCTATGCCTTTATAACTTCACCTTATTAAAACAAATTCTCAAAATTCTATTTTTTTGATGAGATGTTTTGACTGTTTTTACTTGAACTCATTTCCCTGTATTTCTTATATATATATATATATATATATATATATATATATATATATATATATATATATAATGTTTTGGTAGCTCTACTCTGGCTTTTTGGGGGAATTTTTTGAATATCCAAATTTGATTCAGGGAAGCACTAATCTGAAAGCAAATCAAACCAGCAAAGATGAATCTAGAAGATGCATTTTTCCTGGTCTGATTTACTGTGAGATTATATTGACACAGTGTGATCCCTGATATTTTGCTCTTAAATGAACATATTTTCCTTATAAACTATTAATATTTGCTGAAGTGTTTATCACTTGTTTGAGAGAGATACCTCTTCTTCTCTCTCTCATATATAGAAATGATACTAAGTGATTCAAGAGACTTTCATAACTGTATTTACTTTGTAAAATGACTAGATTTTTAGGAACAGGCAGAAAATCAATTGTTACACTTGAATTATGTGTTTTGTCCTATACTCAACAGCAAAAAACCATTCATTGATATCCATTATTAGCTTATATCAGCTGTTGTGTTTTACCTTCTGGAAACAAATTCTGAACTTGTACATCTCTTGTCTTCATCTGTTGTGTGTAGAAACTTTTATTTGTAAATTTTCATGCTTTTAAATCAGTCAATGATTATTTATGAGATAATTTTCAAATTTAAGTTGGGTATCAAGGAAGTTAATATAGTATATTTAATGTCATTGCAATTGATTTTTTAAAAATATTTTCTTAATCATATCACCCCATACAAGGTAATAGAGCCACTAAAACACAAGGAGTTACTGAGTGTGAAAGAATATGGAAAAACGAGAAGCATTATTAAGGCGTGAGAAAAAACAGAAGAGTAATTGAGAGGACAGTAGATATCGATTGACATTGCATCTAAATTTTTGAAGATCATAGTTGACTGGAAAGCATGGGGATTGATGAAACCTTGTTTCCAGTCTAGTATTGTGCTTAAAGTCCTAAAGTTTAGGTACCATAGCAATGAGTTCTAAACAATGATTATGAAAGTATTTATAGAAAAGTTACAGGGAAACTTCATTATGGTGGTAAAAAAGTGACTGAAGTTGAGATGCAAGGTCAGGACAAATAATATTACTGATTCTTCTTTGGATTTTATCAATAACCTCAAGATATACAGCAGGGACACCAGACCATATGTGGCAGTAATTAGTCAAGGCATGGGTGAATGGTAGACTTAGAGACATGTAGGATAGTTAGGAGAGAAAAATTGTCTAGCACAACATGGTGAACCAACTTTCTTGGTAGCAAACCTAGCAATGAATTCGATATAATCTTTCCACTTCATGTTAGCCAAGAATGTAAGCCTGAGAAGGTGCAACAAGTTGGTCTCATGGAGGTTAGTATCAACCATGCTGATGAGAGGCAGGGAGGCATCTTTTTCGTTTTGTGAACAACCTTAGTTTGGATTACAGTAGACGTTGCCTGAATTTAGGTGATATCAGAAATATAGTCGAATTTCATTCATACTATAATATATATATATATATATATATATATATATATATATATATATATGTGTGTGTGTTATTATTATTATTATTATTATTATTATTATTATATTAGAACATGTAGAAACTTGCTACAAAATTGTACATTTTGTTTTGACATTGCTATCATTATTTTGAGATTACCATCATTGCTAATTACCTGATGAGATATTGTTCTTTCAATGTTGAAACAAAATGTACAATTTTGTAGTTGATTTTCACATGTTCTAAAGTAATAATTAATAATAAATATTCATTACTCTATTTTTATATTGAGCACTGTTTTAAATTAATGTTTTGAACATTACAATTTTATTCTTTGTTCTTCTTTTGGATATATATATATATATATATAGTGTGTCTGTGTGTCTGTGTGTATATAATAATAATAAGATTGTACTTTGTCCCTTGAAAAAATGGTTGACAATGCCTTTTAAAGCAAGCAGTCTTTGTAAGTAAAGTGCTGAGTATTAGGAATTATTCTCAATTCCTGAGGTTTGTAATAAAGACATTACATCATGTAATGTCTTTTAAGCAATATATGATTTCTGTTGAATTTAACTAACAGCCTAATGAACTGATACTATTTGCAAAATTTGAAATTGGGTGTTAGGTTTTGAACTTATATCTGTTTACCATTTTCCATATGTCTAATATATTCTTGTATAGTTAAATAGTAAGTTCTCTTTCAGACATGTTTTATTAAATATGACTGAACAAGTCTTAATAAAGAATAAAAATGATTGCTTATCCAAATACATTTTCTACAGTGATAGTTTTCAAGCTTGGAATTACACTTATACATTTCTAAATATTGAATAAAAGATTCTATCTTGTATGATGCTTTTCTATGTTTGTATTTTTCTTCTACGTGTGATTTTGTTGAAACCTATTTTTCTCACTTTTTTTGATGTTCATATCTATTTCTTCAGAGAAAATCTCAAGAGAAACAAGAAGCCCGAGAAGAAAGTAAGCGTGAAGCAGAATTACTGAATCACAAGGAACAAGCTCTACTGAAAGCCAAGTCTATGATGGAGGAAGAAATCAAGTAAGAGAAAAATTTCTTATATTTATCTTAACTATTTTCTACTTTGGTATTTACTTGGTAGGGAATCTTATAATGACTACTGGAGAGATTTGGGATTTATATTGAAGAAATGAGAAAATAAGATTGGGCAGATGTTTATTTTACCTGATTTTGTGTAAAATCTAAAAGTATTTTAAAATAAAAAAATTACTTTTTAAATATTCCAGGGAAAAAATAATCAAGCATTATGCTGATTTGAGTGAACAAGCTACATTGCGAGAAGAACGAGCCCTGTGGCACGTGCGACGTTCCCGATTGGATGCAGCCAGGATGGAATTCCTCTTGGAAGATGAAAAAAAGTGGAAAGCAGAAATGGCTGAATGGAAGAAAAATTCTGAACTGGTAACTTATGAAGAATAATTAATACTTTTTTTTTACATTCAGTTTAGTGCAAATAACCTTGAAAAAGTATGAATCCTTCTCCCCTGACTCTCTAGCTATGGGTTGAATAGCAGAACTGACTGGGTCCTATAGACTAGTTTGGCAACCAGTCTACTGCAAAAAGAAACAACAACCTACTGCAGAAAAATTTTCTGCATAGTCAGTCATGAATCAAAAGAGACATGATCGCCTAAGTGTGTATCAAGTATGGCTGATGGCGTAATTTTGATCTTTTTTAACCAAACAAAAACTAAATTTGAACTCTCAATACTCAGTTTGATAAAAAAAAAATTATATCATTTTTAGAAGGCAAATGGAATTTTAAAAAATATTTTTAATATCATCATAGGTTAACTAAATCTAAAAAGGTGAAGAAATGTTTTGATGTGGTGAAATAAATTTAAAAAACAAAAAATATCAGAATTCCTTCTTTAAAAATGAATCTTCTTCACACATTGTAACTTGTTTGGATTAGCTATTAATATACTTGTTTATATGACAAACTCCTGTTTTTATATTCAATCCTGAGAGCTAGGATACAAAATTATTTAATAAAAAATTAATTCAATATATCTGACTAAATTTAAGTAGTCTGCATTTAGGAGTTAATATATTTAAAAAGAAATTTTAAAATTCAGTTTGGCTCTACTTTTTACTAATTCTAATATATTTTGAGTAGAACAAAGTTTTCTTTTAGTTAAAATTGTTTATTTTAATTGTCTTATTGCTGATATTTTATTTAAATAGGAAGAATTAAAAAACAAAAATAGACCTTGCAAGGTTATTAAACATAAAATAAAAATGAATTGTACAGGTGCAACAGAATAAAGGCACAGAAGATGACAAGGTTAATCAGCTGACTATTCAGGTACCAGGTGACAGTTTGCCTCACTCAGACAAGAACAAACTTAAAAACACTGTTGATGACTTGGATATTGAACAAGATGAAAATCTTCCATCCTGGACAAAGAAGGGAAAGGAAAACAGTTTGCCTGCTGAACAATTGAGTGATACTCGATCAAGTGGTGACATTTTTGCAAAAGAGAACCTACCATCTTGGGCAGTAAAAGGTAAGAAAACATTAAATTCTGTGATATTTCAGGAAAGTAGGAGTGCTGATAGCATTCTTACGTTCTTACATTGGACATTTGTGTCATTTTAAGAAACAAAATCTGATTTGATAGTAATGATATTTTGATGAATAATTTTCCATTTAATTAATAATTTTTAATTGGTTTATATTCTAAAACATCTTCTCTCTCTGTCTCCGCTTTTTTTTCTTTTTTTTTTTTAATCGATTCATCCCAAGCAAAGCAGTATTGCTACTGGTGTGCAGGGGGTTACAAGAGAGAAGAGCGAAAAGAAAGAGGAACAAGATACGGTTGGAGGGGTAGAATTATGGGAATGAAGGGGATAAAAGATGGCAATTGACGTTGCTCTTAAACTCTTGGAGATTGTAGCTGTTAGGGAAGCAAGTGTACAGAAGAGAGTTCCAAAGGTGGGAAATGTGAGAAAAACTGTGTAGAAGAGGCGGGTAAATTTAATTGACTTCAATGTAAAAGAGTGGCACATGATTGCCAGTAGATTCATGATGAGGGTTCACTAGGGAGATAAGCTCGTCAGAGCAGAAACTGTGAAAATAATTTTAGAAAAGACAGAGGGAGGGCACATCTCAGCGGTGAAAAAGTGGCTGAAGTCAAGCTGCCAAATTGGGATTGATTATATTGCAGATCCTCTTTTGAATTTCGTTGACCACCCTGAGATGAATAAATGGAGTGCCTGACCAGATACGGCAACAGTATTCAATACACAGACAAATGGTAGATTTTTTTTGTAATCAGTCTGGTAATTCATCTTTCATTGTTCATGATTTAAGATTTTTTAAGGTTTCATATCTCTAGTTATAGTTGAATATCTAATTTGAAATTATACATTTTTATCTAAAGGCATATCGCTTTTATATGAAAAATGATTAAATGCCATTTTT
Source organism: Ascarosepion bandense (assembly GCA_037127315.1). Classification (NCBI taxonomy): domain Eukaryota; kingdom Metazoa; phylum Mollusca; class Cephalopoda; order Sepiida; family Sepiidae; genus Ascarosepion; species Ascarosepion bandense. The sequence goes on along the minus strand of JBBBDQ010000573.1, from coordinate 670,050 downwards.
TTTTTTAAAGTTTTGCTTGTATGAAATCAAATTAATGTCATTGATATTTTTTTTTTAATAGTTTCACCTGTAATCTCACATCTTTTGCTTTTTTTTTTAATTGCAATATTCAGGTCATTTTACACTCTCTGACCCTTAAGCAACCAACATCTATAGGCAGTAAAGAATTAACTTCCATCCCCTATCATTGTTTAGACAACCCATTATTAGTTTTGAAATCAGTTGTCCACTTTCTTATGTTCCTTCTCTACTGTTGTCTTCAGTAACTTTTCTTTTTTTTTTTTTTTAGTAAAGTGGTATTACCAAATGTCATAATAATGCAATAATTATGTGTGATCTTTTGAATCTGTTGCACTATTTTCATTTTTAACTCAGGTTGTCATGGTGAAGGTCCTGAAGCTGATGAGTTGACTCAATTAGACTCTATTGCAACTGCAGCAATGTCATTTGGGTTGTCAAAAGCAGGAGGTGATCCACCAATTTACACCCAAAGTGAAGAACTGGAAATTCTTCAGACAAAGCCACAGGTATCCCTTGACACTGATGGAGAGCTTACAGAATATTCTGATCTTCAACAGCAACATGTTCCTCTACAAAAGAATGTCACCAAGTCTGTGTCCAAAAAGACTGTGAATGATTTGGAAGTTGAGAAAGTTGTTCACTCTAGAAAATCTGTTAAGGGCCAGTCGATATCCAAAGAAAATTTTGGTGCTGTTCCTGAACAAAAACTGGTTTCCTCTAGAAAATCAGTTGAGGACCAGTCCATCTCTAAAGAGACTATAAAAACTTCTCCAGGTGATATTGCAATTTTTCGCAGAAAAGGTGTTGAAAATCAGTTGGTATCTAAGGAGGCAGCTGACACTTCACAAGTGGAACAAGTGGTGCCACGTCGAAAGCGTGTAGATAATCAATCAGTTTCCAAAGAAATGCAAGACACTGATTCTGGGGAACACGTGATTTTAAGGAGAAAGCTTGTGGACAACCAATCTATATTGAAAGAGTCAGTGGACATCACATCAGAAAATCAAGCGATACCTCGCCGAAAGAGGATTGACACTCACTCAATTTGTAAAGAGTCATCAGAATCGACCCTCAATTACAGACACTCAGGAATCTTTATTTCATCTTCGTTGGTCACCCAAGGGAACTATGAGATTGAGCCCCCTGCGTGGAAACAGCCTGAAGAACTTTATGCTCAAGAGACAGACATGAAGGATTTTTCCATTCGGCGCATGAGTGGAGTTTACCCTGCTAATGAGTTCCATCTGGAATCTACAGTTTCGCAAGGTAGGTTCGTTTATTTAATATTTAATGTTACTCATTAATTAAAATGGTTTTTGGGATCATCCTTAATTTTGTTGGATTTGCTTTTAAAATGAAGAAAGCCATTTGGGTAGCAGACTGACCTTTGTAATTATCTTGTTACACAAAAGCCATTTTTGGCTGTGATTTGTTTATTGTTTTTCTTGCTTTTAACAAAATGAAAGTTAACATTGGAGCACAATTTTACTTAAAATTGTTAATAGACTTAACAGACAGAAGCAAAACCTTTTTATTTTTGTCTGTAATTTTTCTGAAAGTACAAATCATTGTAATGGTTCATGATTTCTCAAATGAATTTGACAAACCAATTTCAAAGTTTGGTTGTCACAGTTTGACATTTTTGCACTTTTCTTTTGCAAAGGCATAAATCTAACTCTCCCTATATGCAGATTCATTAGCAGTAACTTGACCATGGTCTTTGGTCTTGTTATACATAGTGTGCTGTAATGGCATTTTGTGCTGTATATGAGAGTAAAGAGTGCATGTGTAAGTTCATGGGAAAACCACTTTCCCATAATTCTGAAGCAACAATAACAAAACAGATGGAATATCAATTGCCAGCCTTGACAACTAGAAACAACAATTATTTTGATAGTGAAAAGCAAAATAAGCTCTTCGATATGTTCAACAAGGTCACTGCTGAATTGTTATAGTATTGCTGTTTGGCTCTCCTGGCCTGTTTTGGGAAAAATAGGAAAATTACATTTAAAAAATTTTTTTTGTAACTAATTGCTCACTCAATACAAGGCCTATAAACCACTGAAGGTTACTGATTGAGGTTGATACGAGGAAGAAGTGAGAAATGTAGTTTAAGTGAATATGTATGGAAGATAACAGTTTACACTAGATTTAAGAGGTTAAGATTGTAGTGACCCAGGAAACATCATCTTGGGAGTTTGTTTCACAAAGCAGTGCTTCTCAGGAAGAAACTGTCTGAATAAAACTTCCTTCTTACTAACAGAATATGAAGGAAAAGGGGATAATTTGTTCCCGTGTCCATGGCATGATCGGTTTTCCGTTGTGATGTTCAGGGTTGATTGAATTAAGGAATGTAGCTCATTAAAACATTTTTCATGGAATTCATGATAGAGAAGCAAGAGGCTTGCAATGTTTTGTCTAGAGCTGGGATTGTAGAGTGGAAAATAATTCATCACCCACTGAAATCTATCAAAGCTGGAAATAAATTACTTATAAAGAGACTGACAGCAATTTTTAATTTCCTCCAACACACTTATGTTTTATTTGCTAAAGTTAGCTTGGATATTCATGAGCCAACCACCACAGTCCTACATAAAGGTTGGAAGGTCATTAGAGTGGTATTTTGTGTCATAACATAGCTGGACAATATAGGTGGTTGCTGGGTGACCAACATGGATAGGTGTCCAGAACAGTAGATCACTTGCAATTTCTTGTTTTGACAGCAGTGTCCTGCAAATGCATGCTGTGTTTGTGTAACATCGTAGAATTATCAGGGATGAGTGTGATTTAGTTGGATGTTGTTTCCAGGAGATACTTCTTAACAGAATACAACTTGAAGTAGAAAAGATGGTCTGAAAAAAAAATAATGGCTTTCATAAAAGTAGATCAACTATTGAACAAATCTTGACTTTTTAGTGGATTATTGAAGGCATCAAAGCAAAGAATCTACTGCTAGCCTTACTTTTTGTAAATTTCTCTAAAGCCTTTGATTCTGTACATATGGGTAAAAATAAAAAATATCCTTCTGACAAATGGTATGCCCTTGAGACAATAACTACCATAATGATGCTACACAAAAGTACCAAATCTTTGGTTAGAGACAATAGCTTCTTTGACATCACAGCAGGTGTCCTCCATAGTGTGACACCTTTGCACCTTTTTTCTCTTTGTTATCACCCTTGACTATGTATTGAGAACAAACATCATCTAGGTTTTACGTTAAGGCACAGACTAATAAAAATTTGTCACAAAACAGGTTTTATTGTGTGCTATTACATACCTATGCTGGTTTGGAAAAAGTGCTAGCCCAAATGCTAGTCATTTCACAGTTGAAAACATGTACATCAGCAGGAAGCAATATTAGTTTTGTAAAGTTGCTTAAGTACTTTCACAGCAGTGGAAGTATTACCATTATAAAAAACTAGCAGTATATCCCGGTGTTGCTCGGGTGTAATGAAAGCTTTAAAACTAATCCATGGTACTGGAGCTCAGACTCTTTGGACGTTGGCACAAAAGACTAAAAAGCAATAGTTGTTTCCAGTTAAAGCGAAATCGTAGACTGAAAGAAAACTGAATGGATGTAAGTCAAATTTTGATTTCCTGGTATCGATATCAAATAAGTTTTTTTGTTGTAAACTGAATTTTGAAGGCTAAATAAGTCCATTGAGTAAATGGTATCATGGCTGAGACTAAGAACTACAATTATACCTACTTAGAGCCAAACCCGAAGCAAAAACTAAAATAAAAGGGCTGAAAAAAATACAAACATACAGGCAGATAAACAGACACACACACAAACATCTTGCCTTTTATATATATATATTATTGATATTCTGTACTATTGTAAGAACTGCAACCTTGAAACTTCTGAATATCGTTTCTTATGTCTTTGTCTATGAGTGTATCAAATTTGATTAAAATCAGACCACTCCTTCTATAACCCGATTTTTTATTTTTTATTTTCAATATTTATCGGGGGTACCTTGACAAAAACCATAGCCAAGAACACTTGTAGACCCTTATAGTACAACTGTGTAAATTTTCAAGAAAATTGGATCAGCCGTTTCGGAGTCTATAGGTAACGGACACACACAGACAAAGTTCCATTTATAAATAAGTTTAGATATACAAGTGTCCCAACATGAATGCAAATTCTTAGTCCTTTTTATATTTTCTTTTTCTGGAATGTACCATTTTGTAATTTATCAGTAGCACAAACACACATAAACACATCCTTTTATTAAGACATACTTTTTTGAAAACTTCTTCCAATAATGTAGCTGTTGTTGATTTCAGTGCACAAATCACAAGTAAAGCCACACAATAAGATGTCTTCTCAGATGTCAGCAACAACAGAATCAGAATCAGTTGACAGAGAAAAACTGTTGCGTGAACGCTTCAAGCAAAGGAATGTACATGGCCATTCTTCAGATTCAACTGTCCAGAAGTTGCTTTATGGAAGAAAGTTTGGCATCCACAATGACCCTGCTGATAAAAAGAGAATGGGGGATGAGGGTAAGTAAAAGTCGCTTACATTTGTAATCTCTCGTATGTCATTCAGATGCTATTTGATCATGTATGAATTGGAAGAAAAAAAATTTTTTTATAACTTCAGGTTTTTTCTTTTGGTTTTATTTGCTTGTTATTCTTTGCTTGATTCCAGATTCCTCAGTCGCAGAAGATGAATTTGAGGCCATGTTTAAAGCTTGGAAAAATTCAATGTCACAGCCTTACGAGACGGAATTTGACTTTGGTGAGCCTCACTATTCTTCTTATTTCCATTGCAATTAGGCGAAGAAGAAAAAAGGAATAAATCAGCTAATCAAAGCTAATAATTGTTATAAATTTCCTTTTATTTATTTCATTTTAAGCTAAAGTCAGGTAAAAACTGCTCCAGACTGGGTAATTATATGTTGCTTTATTTGGTTTGCTACAGTAACACTGTTTTGGCCCTTATTCTCTTTGGCCTTCCTCTGGTATCTTCTATTTGGTAACCTGAGAATCTCAACGCATTTGGGTAAATATTCCATGTCAGTTAATTCTTAATTATGATGCTGCCTTTTGTTTTGCTACTTAACTAGGGATTTGAACATTTGAAGCACATTGCAATTACATTATCCACATTTATGCAATAAAACAATCAAGAGTATAATTTTAGAGCCTGATATTTCTTAAGCAAAGGCTCCTTTATGGTATTCCTTTATCTCCTTGTCCAGAATTTAGAGGAGTTGAAAGCATAAGTTTCTTGTAATTATATTTCTGATAGTAAATTAACTGTTGATAGTCATTCTGTAACTTCTTTTGGAGTTTTATTATTTTATCTTAATAGGTACGGGTTTTTGGGCTTCACATTCAATCCTTACTAGCTCATTCTTATTATTTTTATTTTTTATGTGGACCTTTTTGATTTTGTAATGTTGAATTTCCTTTATAAATATATTCTGGTGTGAATTCACATGGTGAGCCTAATCTATGTGATTTATTGATTCTGAGATTTCTAGTATTCCACTCATAAGTACTTTTAACAAAGTGAGCCTGTGTCTCTCTAAAAATCATTTTACTATAAACCAATAGGACACTTTTGTGGAGTTTGAATTTTACTTTCCTAAATTGATTTCTTTAATAATAAATTTTACAGAAAATATTTCTGTACAAATTTTTAAATACACTCATGAATTCACATTTGATTAAGACTTATGGCCACATCATGTTGAAACATTGGTTCCCATAAGATCACTGAAGCTAAGCAATATTGAGCCTGGTCAGTATCTAAATGGGTAACCCCTTGGGAATACCAGGTGCTGTAAGTTGATGTAATGGATAATGGTTTGGAATTATTAATCAGAAAGCTGAGTTTTAATTCTCATTGGATTCATTAAATCATTTACGTGCAAATACCTTTTGGAAAGGTATAAATCTACCTGTCTTCGCCCCAGTGATGAGTTAATTAGTCAGACTTATATCACTACATTTTTATTATCTCAAAAACAAAAATTCTCAGAATCTCTAAAAATATTTTCTGGTTTTAACCTGCAAAGGGTTAAGCTATCAAAAACAAATCTGTCAATAAAAAAAAACACAACATTTGATTATCTATGCAAATTTATAAGCTCTTCTATTGTGAAAGTAAATTCTTAAAAGAAACATAAATAATATTAAATACATTTTTATAACCAAACATTTCCAAGATTTTAGCTTTTTGCATTACCAAAATTTTTAGCTTTTTGCATTATCAATCACCCGGTTCACACTTCACCCATGTCTATTGAACAGGTGAAGAGGCTTATCCCTTGTTTCCTGTTCAGGTTGTGGTTTCCGGTTTTTCTCTTCTCCAATCTTTTCACTCTTTTTTTTTTATTTTTTTATATTTTTTTCAATTGGAGTAGATAGTCTAAACTATCGCCCGATTCACACTCCACCCACGTCTATTGAACGGGTGAAGAGGCTCATCCCTTGTTTCCTGTTTAGGTTGTGGTTTCCAGTTTCTCTTCCAATCTTTTCACTCTTACGTAGACCCCTGCGCATCAGTGGCGTTTTCGCCTTGCTTGGGGTGATATGATTTAAAAAAAAAAAATCATGATTTGAAGCCTCAGATGTGTGTATCCAATTAGTATAGACATTCTGATGCCATGCAATAATAAGGAATCAGGTTTTCTAGATGAAATATGTCACACTCAAAAATGATTTTATGTTCCAAAGAGTTTGTTGCACCCCATCAGAACTCCAATTCTTTAACTCAAACAGAAGTGCTCACTTCGATATCCACAGCTCATATGACATAAACAGACCTTAATTTTGTCTGGCTCTGCACATCCACTTCTGGGATACCACCCCAAAATAACAGTGTCATAAATCATCTTTACTGGCCAATCAGAAAAAGGCTCACATGGTTTTTGCAGCAGCTGTTTCTGAGCCACTGATTCATTATAAAATCAATGCTGATTTCACCAAATGAAGGCAGATTATCACTGGCATTAGTGATGGACCCCCACAGCAGACAAGCATAACCAAATGTGTCAGACTGTATGACTGCCCAGGCAATCAGCAGTGACACCAAGGTGCTTTCATTAACATGAGCGTGACAAAACCAGCAGCAACAGAGACTCTTACAGTGCAATTTGTAGAATATTTCTCTGAGTTTATCTCACTTGATTACATATGCATATTGATTTTCTCCATGTGTCTGTCACAACTACTACCTTGTGTTATACTCTAAATGAACAACTGGACAACTTTCCCAGTCCCTCACAACTGGACTGGGAAAATGATTAAACCTCGTAAATCACAGGGAATCAAAACACTTTTACTTATTTCAATTACGTTTTATCTCCATTTGTTTTGTCACTTATGTTTTTTCCTTGTTAATGATAAAACCACTGTTACAAGTTAATGATTAGACCTAAGGTCATTGTCGCTATAAGTCATGATAAATTGCTAGCATTTAACAGTATTTTGAAGTTTAGATAATATTGACTAATGTTTTCATTATACATATTCATGAAAACTGGTTTTGTAAGGAAAACTCTATCTGATGTAACTTTTGATCCAACTCATGAATTTTAATGCCTCCAAAACGAAGCTGCTATTTATTAACCATTACAGGCAATCACTCCTACTCCCTATTAACATGGATCAGGCTAGTCTCCCTGAGAGCAAAACACTGCACCTCCTCGGGTTAACTCTCACAACAGACCTCAAGTGGAACGATTATATATAGAATCCATAGCTAAATCTGCTGCTAAGAAGGTCGATTCTCTGTGTAGGGCTAGGAAGTTTTTCCCTTCTGAAACCATCTTGCACATATAAATCTACCATCCACCCTTGCATTGAATACTGCTGCCATATCTGGTCAGATGCCCCTGCTATCCACCTAGAGGTCCTTGACAAAATCTAGTGGAGAATCTGTAATGTGATCGATCCCAACCTGGCAGCCAAGATACAGTCACTTTTTCACTGGTGCAATGTGGCTTCTCTGTCTCTTCTACAAGTACTTCCATGGCTTTTGCTCTGATGAACTTAGCTCTCTGGTTCCCCCTATGCATGAATTTGCTCGCGCCACAAGATTAGCAACTAGATCCTACCCTTTTACTGTGAAACCGATAAAATGTAAACACAAATTCTAGTCCAGCAGCTTCTTTTTTTGCACTTCCCACCTGTGGAATTCCCTTCCATTTACTTGCTTCCCCGACAGCTACAATCACCAGGAGTTTAAGTGTAAAGTCAGTCGTCATCTCCTATCTTGCTAATTTACATCCTCTCTCTCATGATCTTTTCTTTGTCCACTTCACTTTCAGCATCTTAATCTTTCTCTTACCCACTTCCTGACACGCCCTGTAACCTGTCACTCTTTCTCATAACTTTCCTCCTAGCTAACCCTCGGCACACCAGTGGCAATAGACTGCCTTGCTTGGGGTGATATGATTATTAAAAAAAAAAAAAAAGAATAGAAATAATTGAAAGTACAGAAATCTCTCTCATCTTTGTGGTTGTACGGTTTTGTAATTTTCATTTTGCAGAAGGTGACCGCCTAGTCAATATTGACCGAGATCTCAGTTACATTGTTCATGGCTGGTCAGGTACTAGATTGAAGGCCTCCATCAGGGAACAGGAAGCCTACCAACACACTCCTCTCCCTGTCCTCATCCAGCAGTCTATCCTGGCTCCACTCAATTCACAGTAAGATTTTACATTTGAAAATACCTTTTCTACTCTTCTCTCTTAAGTTACCAGCATTCATTTTCATGTATCTTTTGTCCCTGCAAGAGCAGGTAGAATTTAGGCTGAGTATACAATTTGTTGTCAGCGTTGTAGTGCAGTGGATATTGACTTGGAACGACAAATTGGGGAGCTGAGTTTGAATTCCAGTTGAATTCGTTGCATTCACTTACACACAAATATCCTTGGGAAAGGTATTAATCTGTCACATTCCTCCAGTTATGGGTTAAATAACAGGACAGATCGGGTTCTATAGCCAGTTTTCCGCAGAAAGTAATGGCAACCTGCAGCACAGTCAGTCATGTCTCTTTTGAGACATGATCACTTAAGCATGTATCACATATAGCAACTGACTGACTGATACAATTTGTTGTCAGGTTCATTTCAAAAACAAGATTTTATGTTTACACAGTTAATTTGAAATTAAATATATATTTTTTTCCCTTACAGAGAACAACACATATATATATATATATATATATATATATATATATATATTAATGTGTGTGTGTGTGTTTTTCTTTTTCACTAGTAGCATGACTGGGAGTTTCATGAACAACACAATTTTCAGGTGCTAAATTAAGGCTGACTGTTACATAATTTGAATTTTTTGTTAAATATATTGGGTTATCACAATGATGAGGCAGTCTATATTTTATATGAGAATTGTTATTTTTTAAATTTTGTATTTAAATGTAACTAAAAATATATTCAAGTAAAATAAATAAAATGACCCCCTGCCAAAAAAAAAAAAACATCAACACAAAGCTGTTATCAACTAACCACCATAGACAATCGCATCTACCTCCCATTAGCATGGGACAGGCTAGCCTCCCAGAGAGTAAAATACTACGCCTCCTTGGCCTTACACTCTCGGCGGACCTCAAATGGAATGACTATATTGAATCCATTGCCAAATCTGCTGCTATGAAAGTCGGCTCCCTGTGCAGGGCCCGGAAATTTTTCCCACCCGAAACTATTCTGCACATATACAAATCTACCATCCACCCGTGTATTGAATATTGCTGCCATATCTGGTCGGGTGCCCCTGCTGCTCTCCTTGGGCTTCTTGACAAAATACAAAGGAGGATCTGTAACGTGGTTGATACTGACTTGGCAGACCGGCTGCAGCCGCTCTCACACCGGCGTGATGTAGCTTCCCTGTGCCTCTTCTACAAGTACTTTCATGGCTTCTGCTCCGATGAGCTTAGATCACTGGTGCCGCCTAAGCACGAGATACTAGATTAGCAACTAGGTCCCACCCTTTTACAGTTAAACAAATAAGATGTAACCGTAAATTCTACTCCAACAGCTTCTTTTCTTGCGCTTCCCGCCTGTGGAACTCCCTTCCACAAGTCTGCTTTCCCGACAGTTACAATCTCCAGGTGTTTAAATGTAGGGTCAATAGACACCTCCTATCACACTAACTCCCAACTATTCTCACAACACTCTCATCTACCCAACCCTCATTCTCGGTATCCTCACCCGCCTATCACCCACCCTCTGTTATTTCCTATATTTAATCAGCCTTTCTCCACTCTACGTAACCCCCTGCACAGTAGTGGCAGTGACATGCCTTGCTCGGGGTGAAACGCTTATAAAAAAAAAAAAAAAAAAAATTAATTCAAGTTATAAAGATAAAATTATAGACATAAATATTCACAGGTAAGTATTTATAAAAAAAATTATAATGAACTTTAATACCATATTTCCCCAAGCATAATATGCCTTCATCCATGATATGTATCCTTAAAATTGTGCTGAAAGTGTGGGGAAAATGCTTCTACTCATGCATTTTATGCACCCCCTTGTTTGTTAATCAAACTCTTATTAATTGTACCTCTCTAATTTCATTACATTCAGTGTCTCTTATTCAAGCTGTAATTGAAGATATTGATCATCATGATTCTTAAAGGAAATGGAAATAGCTATATTGTGCCAACTGCACAGGCCCATTAGCTTGTTTTAAACTTTTTTCTTGAATTCACTGGGATAACTTGTTCTTTTTTAATCCATTTTTATTCAGTGGTATTGTGGAGTAAGAAGGGTAAGTAAGAATAAAGTATGTTCTTCTTGAGAGAGTATTGTTAACTGCTGGTCATTTAGCTTATACATGTTTTATCGATATCCGTTTCCACCAAAATAAACGTTCTTATTCTGGTAGTCTTGACCATTCAGAATGTATTAAGCAGAAGCAACATGGCAACACCTATAATTTGTTGCATAACTGTAAGTTTTTCACAAAAAATGGTTTTAAACATAGAATAATATTATTCTAATTTAGTTCTATGATAATTCTTATTTTATTTTACATTTGTAAGTATTGTTAGGTACATATGATTGCATTTGACATCATTATGCGTGTCGTAATTGCTGAATGTTAGTGTCAAATTGTCATATATTTGTGGTGAGTAGTCATTTCACAATTGAACAGCAATTTTTTAAAGATTTTCTTGTAGCTGTGCATAATACGCACTCCTAATTTTGCTTATTTTTTTTAGAAAAAGAATGTGTATTATACATTGGGAATTACAGTCTGTATACATATATATATATATATATATATATATAATGTAGGTTTTGTTCAATAAATTAATTTGTAAAAATTTTGAAAAAGGAAATTTATAATTGAGAATAAAGCTTTGACTGAATAAATTTTATCCATCATATCAAGAGACTAAAGTATTTCAGCTTTTTTTCTCCTATAATTCTGTTCTCATTATTTTGAACCTCATAAGTTTTCTAAAATAAACGTGTCATATTCAGGCAACTTCAACAAGAATCATCATGTCAAACAATCCACTACTTTTGTGATTGCGTAAGAGATATAAAAACTGTAAGAAATTAGGAACCATGGGTCATTAAGGATGATCAAATGGCAAAAAGAAGTTGTGAATTATATTTAATATGATCAATATCTTTTAACTATATTTTTTTGTGGTTTCAAATTTGTCTCACTAAATTCTCAAAGCAGATAAAACGTGACCCATCCTTGGTGAATGGGATAATAGAAAAAAAATAAAGTTAGAGGAAAAGTATAATCTATTAAAAAGAAAATCCTTGAAAATATAGCAAAATTAATTTTGTAATTTTATTTCATTTATGAACATCAATTATCAAGTGTTTTCTATTCATAATCATGTGATGAAGTTTGTCAAAATGGATTTTTTTTTTTACAGGATTGACTTGGTCAATAAATGTGCCTTAGACTATTTCTTTGTGGAACTTTCACTTGATGAACATTTTACAGCCTTTTGGAATTATCTTATCATGGGGGATGGTGATTTTGCCCAAAATGTTACTGATTTACTTTTTGAAAAAGTAAGTCTTTTATTATAAACTTTTCTTGCTCTGCTTATATTAATTTGTTGGTGTAAACTTACAAACAAGAATCAATGTCTTGGAGATAAGTTTATAAAAATTTTAAGATGGTAATATTTTTTATAAATGTGACAAAATACTTGGCAGTATGTAATTCATTTTGGAGATTGTATTTCTGAAAATTACATTTGTGTGGTAGATTGTTCAATTAATAATGAAATTATTTTATACAAGTTTTAGTCTCCCTTTACAGACAGTGATGATAAACAACATTTGGCAGCAAGGCTTCTTAATTACTCTTGTTCCCAGGTTTAACCTGACCTGGGGTGGTTGCAACTGTTAGGGTCCCATTTTTCGGCAAATAGTGAACCCTTCCAAACAAAAAAAAAAACACTATAAAAAATATAAAAATAAATTTTTATAGTAAATATAGCAATATAATGACCAACAATACATTTTATAGCAAAATGATGAACGTTTTATCTGTAGTTGAAGCCATACAATTGTGTTCAAAATATATTTAGTTGAAGCCATAAGATTGTTTAAATATTTAGATTTCAGCATTAAATAATCCATAGAGGTTAATATGCCGCAAAACAAAATCGACCAACCAACATAAAAGAATTTTATGGCATTAATCCATATAATATTCGACTGTTTCTTAAACAGTATTCCTAAATATAACTTCAACAACATAAAACACACACATCACCACTTCTAATAATAATAATAATAATAATCCACACAAACACGTATATATACAAAAGCTGAGTATCATCTACCATGTATACAATTGTGAAAGCAGAATAACCTGTATCTTGTTTTTATTACTTCAAAACTCACCCAAAAATGTAATTTTGGCTTTAAATGACCCATAAGGTGTTTATATACTGTTAAACAAACAAACAAACCAATCAATGTACAGACAAACTTTTTCTTCTGCTACTTTAAAAAGGATTTTGACTCTGAAATTCTTTATTGAGGGAGGTGGATTTGGAAGACTCCTCTTGAGGTACATATTGAGAGCAAGAAAGATGTGGGAAAGCAGGAAGCCACTTACTTGACAAGCTTGTGTGAATGGATCGCAGAAATAGAAAGAGGAAGCATTGGCAATGAGAGAAACACTGTTAAGAGCTACAAGAGATAGGAAGTTATGGAGAGCCATGATCGCCTTTGTCTTGAAAAGATGTAGCATATAGAAGAAGAAATTGTGCAATAATAAGTAAAGAATAATTAGTAATGAAAAGATATAATTTTCGCAAGTGTCTTTTGCAGAAGAAAGAGAATTTGGGAAAAAAGAAAACGTTTTCATATATTTTATTCCATAGAATATCTTTCAAAGATGAAACAATTTTAAATAATCACACACTGGAATGTTTTGAATGCTATGCTGAACTGACTACTCTAGGCGCATGTTAGACAAAGTTGGCTGGTATCCTTCAAGTTTTATGTTGGTGGCCTTGGTTTAATCCTCAAATAGTAATTTTGAAAACAGTATTTTTGATGGCATGTATATATGAATAGAAAATGTGATTCCCTCTTCATGGAGAGATAAATGTAAATCTTTGTTGTTTTTCCAACTTTTTTTTGTTATTGTGATGACAAAGGGACCTTTCAATATTTGATTTATTTTTCTTCAGTTATCCACCAACCCACATCCAAATGAGGTTCTGAACCCGATGTTTCTAAATGGTACACTAAGGAAAGCACTTAAGTCTTCCATGTGTCATGTTGATAAATATACAGACAACCTTAGCTTTGAAGTTGTACAGAAACCTAGCTCACTTATAAAAGGGAGTGGTCAGTATTGAAAGATTTTCTACTCACGCAAAAACAATTATTTTTTTTCTTTTTCCAACTTTGTTGAGCATTGCCCAATTTGACTATATTGAACGTAATAAGGCATGATTAATTGACATTTTACATTGAAATTTCATAAAAAATCGTTTTAATGGCAACGCATATACATATATATATATATATTATATATATAATAATAATAATAATATTTATTAATAAATTATAACATTGATATGTTATAATATCACTACAAAAGTAGCTATTTTGTTTCGACACTTTTTGTGTCTTTTCAAGTGATGTTGTTATTTCAAATGAATGGCTTTAAAAGGTTAAGAACAAGCAAGACCTCTTTCATCAGGGAGGCATTATTGTATGTACAATGTGGACCAATCAGAGTAAAGCAACTTTTACTTTGGAGAATATGTGGGAAGACTTAAAATTAATCTTGGTGGGCATTGGTATTAGAATTTTATAAAATTAAGATCAGCATTATTAATTAACTATTATATCTACTATATTTTTGTTGTTAAAAAAAAACAAAAAACCATATGTATATATATTTTAACAATTTTGTAGATTTAGAAAATTATTAATATTTTAGACGGGGGAGAGAAAAAGAACGGATACATGAATAAATTTACAAACATTCACATATGGAGAAATATTCACAAACATTAGTAAGAAAAAACATGTATATATACATACACAAATTTCAAAATTTAATTTTTATTGAGATGTCAATTTGTCTGTTAACTTTTAGGCAGGCTAAATTGCTACATATTGGATACAGTCACGGAGGATTCATAAAATCACTGGCCTCATATGAATGGGGTCAGGATAGACATAATCATACTTCAATGCATGAACACATAAGCGGGAATAAATATATACTTACGCAAAACCATAAAACAAACTTAAATGCGTATGCATGTGCAAAACGTCATACATATATATATATATATATATATAGAGAGAGAGAAAGTTCAATACTGTTCATATGAAGTTATGACTGTAAGCCTCGGTTGTTTAGCTCGCGTGTGTGTGTGTCTCTGCGCATGTCAATGGTTGTATATATGTAAAATTATGTCTGTGTATGCGTAAGAGGCGTCATGACAAAAATACATATTCCCACCAAAGTCAATCCCACCTTCAACAAAAGTTCATCAATATACGTATCTCCGTATACATCCAGTATTTTGAAATAAAATTAAAACAGTTATTATTAGCTCTACTTTGTATTGAGCACTTTTTTAAAAATAGTGTTTCTTTGGATGGGGAATATTATTCCACCCATACTTGGTTATATATATATATATATATATATATATATATACAGTACTGTGCAAAAGTATTAGGACAAGAACTATTTTATCTTTTATGAGGCATATTTATAGAAAATAAACAATTTAATTACTGTAATTTTATTTGATTTGCTCAACAAATGCTTTAACAAGAAAAAAAATACTTGTTACAAAATAAATTTAATATTTAGTATAATAGCCTTTTGCTTTGATCACAGTTTTCATTCTGTCAGGCATTGACATCACAAGCTTCTTCAATGTATCTAATGGTAGCTCCTGCCAAGCAGCTTGTGTTTGTTCTCAAAGTGTGTCTTGCGAAGTGACATTAGATTTATCAATTTTTTATCCAAAATATCCCGTAGATGTTCAGTAGAGTAGTTTCAAAATAACTTGTTTAATTGAAAATAGGAAAAATATAACTTCTTTTTAATACATTTCTTTTACACCTAGTTTTAAATAATCAATATTTATTAGCAGTTTACTTGACTTTTCACCCTGTATTTGAATTTCAGTGAGGTTTTTAGGAAAATCACCCCTGTCCTAATACTTTTGCACAGTAGTGTGCAAAAGTGTTAGGACAGGGGTGATTTTCCTAAAAACCTCAAATTCAAATACAGGGTGAAAAGTGTTTTCTCCTGTTGTAAACTTTTAATATTTGATTTTGGTTTTTGAAGTAAATTTTATTTATTCCTTGGAAACTTTGGAAAATGAGAACAAAAAATAAAACCCTAAATCCTGTTTGTCATTGGTAGCCATTATTAAAAAACTAATATTAATTTATGATTAATGTTTGTCATCATTATCATCACAATTATTACTGAGTTTATTTGAAATGAATTAATGATTTTCCCCTTAAAATAATAGTATAAGTTATTAGACATAACATTATCTAGAATCAGTATCATAGAAGAAAATAAAATTCTTAATTTTGTAGGAAATTTAATAAAGTAAAAGAATTACTAATTGTTTGCATAACAAAAGCTTTATGGAATTGTCTCTAATTATTTCAGTAGAAATTTTAAAGCAAAAACAAATTCTTTTCATTGATGTACACCAATATTTTCTGCTTTAGTTTGTATTAAGGCAGTAAGTGGAATATTGCATGTTTCTTTAAAAGAAAGTTCCTTTTTGATGTAATATAAATAAGAATCAATTTCTTTCTAATTTCCAGGAAATCAAATACTAGATTGTTTAAATTTAGCCTACAAGGTAAGTAACAAGATCATATAAAATTCATTTGTAATAGACAAGCCATTTGCTAAAAGAAAGTCAAGGCAATTTGACATTAATGATTCTAATAATGATTTTGAAGCAGATTCCCATTTCATCAGGGCTTACAGCCACATCATGTTGAAACATTGGTTCCTGTACGGTCACTGACGTTGAGAAATGTCAAGCCTGGTTAGTACATAGATGGTGACCACTTGGGAATGTAAGCTTAGAAGTGTTGGTGATGTTATGGATAATGGCTTGGAATTTGTACTTGGTGAGCCAAATTCTAATTCCAGTTGGGTTCATTATCAGGTCATTCATAAAGTAATGTCTGAAATCTGATAGTGATAGATGGAATTCTAGTTTCTCTAATTTTAAATGCAAACAGTACATGCAAGTCTGTTTATACAATTTGAAATGAGTTCTGTCATCAGTACTGTTCAATTCGCTTACTAACCTTTCTAAAGACACACGTCTATGGAGCACATGACTAGCAGTTAAGAGAAGGCGATAATACTTGCAGAAGCAATTTGAAATATGGTATTTATAGGATAGAATTTAAATTAAAGAATTTTCTGAAGATGGTTTGAAAGGTTTAGAAAAGGTGATGTCAACACAACAGACAGATTGTTTAAATGATTTTAAGAATAAACTACTTTTGTCTAAACTTGTTAAAAATAATGCTGTGATTGTTGAAGAATTGAGTTGTTAGTCAAACGAGTTTCATCATTACCTGTCCCAACTTGGAAAATAGATTCATCAAGATTTAACAGAATCCAACTGTCTTCTGTTCTTGTAATTTTTGAACAGGTTAGAGGATATTTTACAAGATAATAAAGCCATGGCTTAGTGGCAGTGAACAGCCTAAAGCACTGCTCCAGATGGTTGTCCATTCAAAGAAAGTCTTGATTAATTGTTTGGTAGGATTACATTGATGCAATCTTTTAGAAGTTGCTACTAGTCAGTGCTATGATTACAACAGCTATGTTGTAATCATAGCATTTAAACCTTGTTTTCAAGAAGAGACCCAGTTTGATCAATTGCAAAGATGTGTTGTTCCATCATGATAATATACTTGGCAATATACAGCAAAGATTACATCTGAAAAGTTGAAACTGCTTTAGAATCATTTTAATGGACTAGTTCTTAAAAATATATAAAAAGGAGGAAAATATTCTGTTGACATTATTTTCCAAAAATGGTATTATGAAGCTTTTGAATTATAACATCTGTTAATGAATAAATTTTACACTATTTACATTATTTGAACTATTGTCCTCATCTTTGTTGCTATTTGTATGACATTTTGGCTGTTGTATGCTCTGGCCTTCTTCAGGTGCTAGGAATTCAGGAAGAGCTGTGAGTTCAATACCTGGCTACAGCAGTAGTGAACAAGTAACTTGGAGAGTCCGGTTAGAGGGAGATAACTCATGACTATCAAAAGATGCTTCACGCAAGGAATGAGAATGATCTACTTCAGTGATTGTAATAAAGGGTTCGGTTTGAAATTCCTAGCACCTGAAGAAGGCTGGAGTGTACAACGGCCGAAATGTCATACAAATGGCAACAAAAATGAGGACAATAGTCCGAATAATGTAAATAGTGTAAATACACCTCATCTCGGAAATATAAACAAATACTGAATAAATTTTAATTAAGCATCATTTCTTTTTTGACTGAATTTGGAAGTTACTTATACAATGACCTGATATAAATCTGGCCTCTAATGTAGATTATTTGCAAAAATTCTAATCTTATATCATTGACATTTAACTCACAAATCTGGAATTTGCTATCACTTGCTTATGGCTGATAAAAAAAAACAATGCAAATATTAAATTTACAGCATAAAAAATAACCATCTTACAGCACTGAAATTCTTTGTCTATTTGGGCTGCTAAAGTCTTACATTTTTTAAAGGCAACAGTTGTTTTTCAATTTTCTTAATGACAATTTAGTAAATAATTAGAACTTTTATAAATAAAAGCCAAATTGTCAATTTCAGGTTACCTTTATTTTCACATTTCAATTATATTTTTTTCTTTAGATCAAGTGGCCCCTAAATATTATTGTCACTCAGGAATGTCACCAAAAATACAGACTTCTTTATTCTTTCCTTTTACAACTGAAACAAGCCATTTGGTTGCTACAGCAAATCTGGCGTCAACTTAAGCGAGATGGTAAGTAAATATTTATCACATCTTGTTTGCTACCTGAGACTGAAATCACAAAAAATGGTGGAAAGAATTAGGCTTGTTTTAAGTTGTTTCTTGGTTAACAAAGTCAAAAAAAATTTTCTTATCCAATCATATATTTTTTGTAGCCATATTGGATATTTCCCATTGAATTCAACTTCTTTAAACTATGTTTTGTTTTATTAAAAGTCAAAGCTGCATAAGGAAATGGGTTTAAAACTGATGCTATAGGAAAAGTTAGCGAAAGATTCTATGCCAATTCAAGAAATGATTCTTTTAAAAGATGAGACAGACTCGATTTCAGGCCAGGTTTGATGTTTTGTATATTACAAATGCAATATGAGTTTATCTTAGATAAATAATCTCCCCTTTTCATTAAATAAACCTTAGGAATAATATGAATTGGAATCTCATGTTGAGCTTAAATTTTTAATGTGATTGAAATTTTTACTCATGGGATGTTGGTTACTTTCTACTGAAATTTAAACATTACCAAAAATGGTTAAAAATTTTTTCATTTTTTTTAAAGCATGTGTATTTTGGGAGTGGGAATAGCAAAACTTCTAATAAGCATCTTTTCAATTCCTTTGCCTGGCCCATATTGTCTATTTTTTTTTTATTTTAGATTTTGATGTTAAAGATTGATGAGAGTTTTGAAATATTTAACAGAAATCACAGTATTTGAATAATCTCCATAAAGAAGTTTGACCAATGAGACTAAACAGAAAAAATATCCTAAGATGGCAAATTGAAAATTTATAAATAAAGAGAAAACAGAAGAATAACATTTTGAAGAATATTATCTGAAAATTTTTTACGTTATATATATTTATATATATATATATATATTTTTTTTTTAATAGCCTCCCTTAATCGTGTTGGGCAAGTGCATAAAAATACACAGTTCCATCAGGTGCAGACATTTCAGTGAGTTATTTTCCTTTATTTGTTCATTAGATTTTTAGGAACTCTGTGATTTCTTTTCTTTTTTTTTACTTTTAAATCATCACTTCTTTTCTTAATTTCATGTTTTTTTTATATATAAATCTATGATGCTATTCATTGCTGCCACTAGAAGCTCATGTTACCTACACCCTGATTGTTTTGTGATACATAGGCTCTCCCTCTACTTTATGTCAATTTTTATAAAGTAGTATTCATAATTGTCAGCATAATATTATTTCCAATAGAGCCAAAGAAAAAAGAATTTTGCCATGTATGCTTTTCTTTGTCACCTCCAAAAAATAAGTTTATATTTTCAACCATTTTTAGTTTTAAAGTTTTAACAAATTTAATAAAAATAAATTATTTTAGTTCTAACTTTCATACTCCTAAAATTTCTAGAAGTTTGAAAAGAGTTTTTAATAAAGGTTATAAATTTTAGATATCTAATTTTAAACTTTAATTTAAATTAATTTTCAAACAATTTTGAACAAATATTCTACTTTTGGAGTTGAAGTTGAGGTACATTTGGAACTTAAGTAAATTGAATTATCCTCCTAAGCAATAATTGAGAAATCTGGCTATCCACAGTGCTTTGCTCCGAACAGAGTTCTAAGTTCACAGCAAGTTTAGTCGACTTTGGTTCTTTTTCTCCGGAATGTAGCGGAAATTGCCGAAGTGCTGGGTTATGTGTAGGTTGGTGTGGTTTGTCTTCGGAATCGAGGTGGATTTCTTGTTCTGGACTGGATCACTCTGTGTCTTTAATTCTGTTCGGCTGGCAATTTCTAAGACATTGTCTGCAAAATCACTTCTTGTTTATCTTTAACTCTGGTTGGTCGATTGGCGACAGGCTTCTATATGGTTGGCACCCAACGGCATGGCAATTATCTCTCTGTCTCTTTACTTCTTTGGCTGGGAACTGTCTTTGGTAGGTGGCGATTTTTCTATGGTTGGCACCCAACTGTGTGGCAATTATCTCTCTGTCATGTCTCTGGGCCGGGAACTTGACTGGAACTCCAACTGCCTCGAACTCACTTTGGTCCCTCGGGACCCTGTATTTATGCCCATGCCATGGTGTGGGGCTAACAGATGCTGGGTGTCTAACTCCTCATCTCGGCAGCCAATAATATGCTGAGGTTAGCTGCTACTTGTTGTTGCCTTCGGTTCATCCAATGGGATTAGTCTTATTTCCATGACGTCAATTGCTGGTTGTCTCCCCCTTTCGAGGTGCTGGTTCACAGGACCAATGAGGTGCCTCACAGTCCTATGACATCATCTTCCTATACCCCTTTTCTGGGTTGGACTTATCCAGCAAATTTTATTTCTCACGAAATAAATTTAGGGATTTTTTTTTAATCAATTATTAATTCGAGGATAATTCGATTTACTTAAGAGACTTCTGTTCCATTACCAGGTTGATAGGAGCAGGGATTGGGAATTATCTGAATGACTATCAACCTTTTGAACTTGTCATAAAGCCTTTATAACTAAACCTTTCCCTTTTCGCCTGAAACACCCAGACAAACAGACAGGTGTGTCTGTTTACATTGTCACTGAGATAAGAATTTTCACATCTGCGTTTCCAATATCTGTATTTTCAAGTCACGGATATTTTCAGAGCTTTCTGTTGATGACAGAAAATATTTTGTTATCAGCTCCTTTCTCCGAATTCAAGCTAGCCAGACAATTCTCTATTTTACCTGTTATCACCTTGGTGGGTGGCTGATTCTCCTAACATTCGTCTAGGGCCATCTGGATTATTTTTATGTTCAATCAAATTAATAATCTCCATCGATTTTGTGTTTTATTTAACCTCAGAAAAAAAACGAATTTATTTCCCTTTTCTTTCTTTCTTTCTTTCTTTCTTTTCTTCTAAGGTTTAGATAACAATGGAGAAACAAAACTTGCTACCTTCATGGGTGGGCTTGATTCTCTTAATTTCTAGTGTCAAACTTCGGCTAGAACATCTGGATTGTTTTTTCGTTTTTAATCAAATTATCAATGTCTACTGTTCTGTATTTTAAATTTATTTCTCTTTTCTTTCTCTTTTTCCTCTCTTTCCTTCTCAGGTTTAGAATAACAACAAAGAAAACAAAACTTGTTGCCTTTCATTTCTTTTACCTTTGCTCATATTTGGAGAATAAAAAAAGTTCTTTTAGTACGTTTTCTTTTGATCTATAATAGTAATTTCTTCTGTTCAAAAAATTTTCCAATTGTAGTTAATAAATAATAAAATTAATTACTTCCACTCTGCTAAATATTGTTACATTATGATTGAAATGTGAATTGTACTGAACCATTTCAATTCTCATGCTGATTGCTTAGAATTTTCAACTAGTTTGCTGAAGTTCAATATTGAACTTCACCATCTAGATTTAGATGGAGGAATTTACAAGAGAACAATTCTCACTTGAAACTGGCCAAATCATCATTGACATGTTTAGACACTTAATGCTTAATTTCCAAAGACAGAAAAAAATATTTCTTATTGCCGAAAAGACATTTTTGAATTCATACAGTATACAATCTGATCAAAACTTGTTTTAAAAATCAATGCAAAATTTACCTGCTCTGATATTAAGTAATCTGTAATGAAAAAAGTAAATAACTTAATGGTTATTTTACTATAAGTATTGAAAAAGTAGCCTCCAAATTATCATGTAAAAAATGTGAGAGCAATTTCCTTTCATTCAAACCTAATATATTTATGTACTAAGAATATATATGTCAATGTGTTTGTATGGCTGTACTTGTTATAACATAACATTGTAATATTTAAAGTGTACATATAAATGATGTGTTTCTGTGAGTTCATGTAAATTAGAAATATTAGTTTACTTTTTAAACTTTTCATAAAATGGAGAAAAGAAAATTTAATGGTTGAATGTGAAAAAAAAGTGAAAAGCTACTTCTTTTGGCAAACCTTTTGATCTTGAACCAACTTTCTTTCCTTGAGGGGAAAGAGTTATTTTTGGTGAGCATTGATTTTTATGTGTGTTAAATGCAGATGGATTACTTGTTACAGAATCTTTGCCAGTTATGTGAATTATGTGGGTCAGTTCATGGTTGCTTCAAACCAGCAGCAATTAGCTTGAAAATTTCCTTTTAGTATTAAGTGGAGCATTTACTGATACATCTGTAAATTATGTTTTTCTTTGTTCTTCACCATGTTTACTTCTGGTTGTCAGCTTGTAGAGGTTCATAAAGAAATAGCAATGAATGAAGGTCATTTGAAAATAATACATATATTAATATGGGAAATGATTTGTTTGAACATTATTTTTGATCGATACTCAAGAGTATCGATCAAAAATAATGTTCTTTATAACCAAGTCTCGTTAATCTTCGTAACATGTTTACATTTGTTGACATTACGATACTTTTCAGAGCAGATATGGTTGTTGTGATGAATCGAAAATTGTGTTATATAGGCTTGATTGGAACTTCATTTAGACTGGAGGTCATTCGTGATCGAGAGGTCTAAGACGTTGCCAGATCAAATGGTAGCTGCCCCTATGTGGATAGGTTCAAATCCTGCCGAATGACACACATTTTCATAATAAAAATTTATCGTAAATAATCAGGCCAGTAGATATAAATATATAATACTGTTTAATTAAAAACAGAATATCTACTTAAATGTGAGTATCGATCAAAAATAATGTTCAAACAAATCATTTCAAATTGTTGGTTGTTTATACCCAAGTTTCATTAATCTTCGTTATATTAATATGTTTAAATGAATGGGTAAATCTGTTTATTTAAAACAAAAATTTAAATATTAATCTTTGTTCATGTTTTTCTAAATGGAACTTTTGAGGAGTATTATAAAAATATTTTTCATGTGATTGAAATTAAAAAAAGCATTTAAAGTATTGAAAGACATAAATAAAAAAAAAATTTAATATTGCTTTTGATTTTTTTTTCTTTTCAAAGGCACATAATGCGTGAGTTTGTGAGGGTTTTGCAAGATTATTTTGTCAATCAAGTGCTTCATTTATCTTGGACTGAATTTCAAAAGGCACTCAATTCCAATGTTCATAATCTGGATGATCTTGTTCATGTGCACATGGACTTCTTAAATATGTCAATTAAAAGGTGAGTCACTACAGCCCTAATATATGGAGACCCTTAGGCAAATAAGCCCTACTCAAGTGTGACCAGTGCAATAGTTTTTTACAAATTCACCTTCCTCCTAATGAATTTTAAGCCTGCACACACACACACACACACACACACACATTATATATATATATATATATATATATATATATATATATATGCCATTATATATATATATAATTTAAAATTTGTGTATTTAGCAGCAAATTTTCTTTTAAACATGTCAGATTAAATAAATTGCAAATATTTTTAATAAAATCCGTTCATACTCATGGATATCTTATCTTACGTATTATCAATCATTATTTTTTTTGGTGTAGGATAGTTGTATTATCAATAATTAAATAATGATCAATAATAAAACTATCCTACACCAAGAAAACAACAAAAGTAAACTACAGATTCTCGAAGCAATATTCATTAAAACACTTAAGCCATCAATTAACAGAATCAGCTATGAATATTGAAGTAATGTTCTAAAATGTTTGTAAAAAGAAGTTTTTTCATGCTTTAACACATGCATGACCATGACATTACAACAAATAAAAAAAAATTCCATTTTGGATAATTTTCACATTTTAATGAACGCTAGCAATTTATCAACCGTTATATTTAAAGCAGAAAAAAATGTACAGTAATTTTTAGCAACACTGTTTTCCAATTGCATTTGTTACCATAATTCACACACCTGAAGATAATCCCAGAAAGAGGTTGAAAGTACTTAGGTACATCGGGAAATGAATGAAAATAGCATCTGTCAACGTTACAGCTCATTTCTGACATCTTTTGATTGTAATACACGAAAGATTATCTGTGAGTATGAATGGATTTTATTAAAAATAAACAAACATAATGTTTGCAATTTATTTAATCAGACATACACACACACATACATACACTATTCTTATATTATTGCTCACTCATACAAGGCCCAAGAGTCACTCAAGATAGTAGGTTGTAAGGGCATAAAGGCATGAAGTGAGAGGAGCATATTATGAGGATATATAGGATAGATAATATTTGACCCTAGAATTGGTGAGGTTAATATCATAATAATCAGGGTAGTCTATTCCCAAAAGTAACTGTTGTAAACAAAAAGAATCTGTCTGAGTGGAACTTTTTTCTTACCAATGGAATCTAAAATAATAATAATGAGGGTAACTTGATTCAGTGTATGTGGCATGGCAGGTTCTAGCTGTGAAGGTCTGAATTGGTGAAACTAAGGAATGTAACATGTCTGAATATCTGCCATGAAAATAGCAAAAAGAGGAGTGAGAGGCTTGCAATTTTTCATCTGTTGAAAAAAGGTTGTAGAGTATAATTCCTCACTCATAAGGCTGTGTAAATGCTTTTGAATTGTCACAGTTGGCAAGTGAGTATATGATAGCAATACTCTATTTTTGGTTTGATCTGGCTTATAATGCTAGAGCATGATTGTATGTGTGTGTGTATATATATATATATCTCTCCAAGTGAATAAAGAATGAAGAAAATATTAACGACGTTCAAAACAGTCCTCTGTATAAAAATAGAGCTATGGATATTTATTATAAGTATTATAAGTTATAGTTTAGAACATGTACAAATTTACTACAAAAGTGTACATTTTGTTTCGACATTGAAAAAATAATGTCTCATCAGGTAGTTAATAATGTTGGTAGTAAACATTATTTTTGAAAAAGAAAATTTGAAAATCTCACTTCCACTTTATTTTTGGAAAATTTTTTGTACAAGGTAAAGAGGATAGAAAAGATGGGAAAACAAAAAAGGAAATTGAAAAAAAAGGGGAAAGCAAAAAGTAAAGAGAGATACATAGGAAGTAAAGAGTGTGATACAGGAAATAAAAAGAAAACAGAAAATAAAAAATAAAAAATGGAAATAAAAAGCAAAGAAGAAAACAGGAGAGAAAGAAAGTGCTAAGAGGAGAGAGCTGATGATAATGGCTCAGAGAGAAATAGACCCAAATTTAGGTAGGAGGTCAAATATAGATAGATACACGTAAGGGTCATGTGATGCTTAACAAAGAGGAAAAAGTGAGAAAATGCACAGAGGGAAGAAAGTGCGAGGGAGATGACAGTAGAAACATAAAAGAAATAGATGTGTCAAACAATTGACCGGAAGTGGATTGCAGATGGATACATTTGGTGTTACATAGTATAAAACTAAACCCTTTGGCAATTTTTTTTATAAAAATTGATAAAATCACATACACAAACAGAAATTATTTAAAAAGTGCAGATCTAAAGATTATATATATATACACACACACACATATATATATATGTGTGTGTGCGAGTGTGATAGAATTATAGTTTTAAGGAATGCTATATGTGCGTTGTGGTGCAGTGGATATCGGCTCGGAACATGAAATCGGGGAGCCGAGTTTGAATTCCAGCTGATATTCATTGTATTCACTTACGCACAAATACCCTTGGGAAAGGTATAAATCCATCTCTTTCTTCCAGTTATGGGTTAAATAGCAGGACAGATTGGGTTCTATAACCTTGGTCGGCAACCAGTCTACTGCAGAAAGCAATGGCAACCTACTGTGGGATAATCTTCTGCCCAGTCAGTCATGTCTCTTTCGAGACATGATCGCCGAAGCGTGTATCACGTATGGCACTTAACTGACTGACTGATATTTATGGGTAAAAGTGCTCAATATCAGATGGAACATATGTAAATATAAAAGTGGACATTGAGATCAACACCAAGCGTAGACAGACTTTTGGCACTTGAATGCAAACTTCAGGGCTGAAGATTATTAAAGCCTGAAACATATAAGTGGTATCCTTAATAATTTGTAAGGTTAATTCCACAGGCGATTGTAATCCGATGAGAACTCAGTGTTAGAATTTTACAGAATATTATAATGAAAAGAAATTAGACAAATTTACAAATCTATTTTGTGAATAAAATATAAAATATATTTATAAAAAATATTCCACTCTTCAGATCGAAATTCCTTTCATCTCGATAAATCTAACCCATTCATTTTTGTAAAACGTTTTGGTCTGAGGGAGTTGAATATTTTTTATAAAATATTCAAAAAATAAATTATCACCAATGGATTTGCAAATTCATCCAATTTATTTTCATTATATATATATATATCTTATAATAAGAGCTGTGTGTGTTTAGCTGTCACAAGGCCTTATTAGTGAGAAGAGAGGTGGTTGGTTGATATTCGCAACTGCGGTTAAGTCCTTTGATGTCTGGGGAGGAAGGGGAATGACTGCATTTCATTTCACTGGAACTCTGTATGTATATATGTCTTATTTTTTCTCACTGAAATCCAGTAGTCTTTTCCCATAGATGTTAAGTATTTTTATATTCCTTTCTTTCTAGCTAAATCCCTGTCTTATGAACATTTCTCTTAATAATAATTTAAAAAAAAAATAATTCAGCAGCAGACAAATTTTTTTTTTTTTTATTGTAATTGAATTTCATTTTAAAGACTTATTTCCTTTATCATTATTTCTTTCTTTCTTTTTATGTTCTCACTGAAATCAAGTATTGTCTTTTATCCATAAAATATTTAAATAACAAGCATGAATCATGGGATACAAATGAACAAATTCAAAGACCCTCGTGTGTTGTGTTGGAATTCTGTTTTGCTTGAAATATTCTTAAAGTAAGCCTTTTTTTTTCTGCCTAATTTTAAATTTGAAGCTTTTCATGTTTAATTGGTTTTCTTTAATTGAATTTTTGATTTTAGCAGATATCTCTTGACTGTTCCTTTCTTTCTTTCGTCAGCCGTATATTAGTCTGTCTACTTTCCTCCCCTCTGCCGTCCGTAATTTGACTCCCATTGGCCATCTTGGTGTGACCAAAATTCAAAGACACTCGTGTCGTGTTGGAGTTCTGTTTTGCTTGAAATATTCTTAAAGTAAGCCTTTTTTTTTTCAATTGGAGTAGATAGATCTATCACCCGGTTCACACTCCACCCATGCCTATTGAACAGGTTAAGAGGCTCATCCTTTGTTCACTGTTTAGGATGTGGTTTCCGGCTTTATCTTTTCTAATCTTTTCACTATTATGTAGCCCCCTGCACATCAGTGGCGTTACCGCCTTGCTCTGGGTGATACGATTTAAAAAAAAAAAAAAAAAAAAAAAGAACAACAGATTTTCAATTGGCAACTTTTTCCATTTCACTGAAACAGATGTTGAACACTTTTATCTTCCCTTCTTTTTTTTCTTTCTTTGATCATTTATTTTCTGAAACCAAGTAGCATCTCTGATGTCTTTCCATGCTATCAAAATGGAATAGTCTCTTATTTATGAATTATTTACAGGGTGTAATGTACATAATAACTAAGAAACTAAGAGAGGGACATGCTGAATTAGAATAAGATGAATATAAATGTTATATTTGGTAGATATCCTAATTTTTTTATGAAACAATGTAACTGACGTATACAGGACTAGGTTATCAAGATTTAATAAAGATGCCATGCCTTTCAGTATTATTTGTTGTTAGCAATCAATATTTAATAGTAAACAAACATGGTTGATTTTGCCACATCTCAATGTTTATTTATTCCCACATATCTTTATTCTGAAGGCTCACCTTGACATGCTTACTTGTAAAATTTCTCTCTTTTATGCAGATTTTTAAGGGAAAACCTCTTATAAAATATAAACAAATCTGGAAAAAGGGGTTCAGATTTTTATAATTTTTAAAAACTTTCTTGAGCATGTTCTTTTTTAAACTTTTATCTACAAACACAAGATTTTTTTCATCAAAGATTTCAGATGTATTTGTCTATATTTCTGACAATGTATTGTATTTATTTACACTATTTACATTGTATGGATTGTTGTCCTCATCTTTGTTGCTATATTCACGTTTCACTCTGGCTTTCTTCAGTTGATTGAAATTTAGAACTTTTTATTTTCTTCACGGAGTTAGATTTTACTAGTCTTTCATTACAGCTGACAAGGAAGATTTAATTTTTGAATTTTTTTCACAGTATCCTAATATGTTTCCGTTTTGTTAGATTTCAGGAATATAGAAATTGCTCATAATTTTTATCATTCCAAGTGCTTTAGCCACTTTTATAGCCATTTTCAAGGTTTTAATTGTCTCTGGTGTGGTGTTATTTTTCCTCATGTTTTGACTGTTACATAAGAATTTATTTTTGTTTTTTCAAAAGGAGTGTTCAGTCTAAGTTTTCACATGCAGTGCATGACTGGAATTACTTGTTGGCCTTATTTAATGAAAGGTTGCATCCCAAAATGGTCATAATAAAAATTATCATTGCTTATGGCCTGTTGACATTGTAACCCAATAGCAAATTGAATGATGATAGATTTGTATTTAATGATAAAATTTTTGCTCCTCCCCCACTATACTCAATAGAGATAAAGTCATTATTTTAATGTACAAAATCAAAATAATATTTCCAAAATGATCATTTATAGTTAGTAAGATCTTATCTAAACACTAAGTCCCAAGTTCAGGCTTGACACTTTGCAGACCCAAGCCACTACATCTAATAAAACTAAAGTCGACAGATTCCTGAGATTGTTTAAATCTTGATATAATGACTGGAATAAATTTAAGAAAATGTAGTTTAACTGTTGGTCAAAGGGGTGTTGCTTGATAGTGATATTCACTGAATTGCTTTTTTACAACTATGATGATGAAAAAACAATAGTTGTATGTGTTTGTTTGCACATTATCTTTTCAAGAGTTTGGATCTTGTGATTTTGTAAGCATACAATTGGAACCCTTACCTAATTCCATGTTTTGTCTCCATTCTTGTTCTTATCAGTGTGCACCAAAAACTGGAAAAGTCCCACTGTATGATCACAAGAAAACAAAACATGTTAGGAAATGAGATCTACCCTGTTTCAAATTTATTCTGAGCTTTGCTTGCTTGATCTGGGTAGGAAAGTAGTTTGGTGACACTTGGGACAGCTTCTGCTATGTCAGTGTACAGCTCAGCTCTCCCTTCCTATCAAAGGTGGACTAGAACTGATTTGTGACTACTTATATAGACCAATGCAATCATTAATGTTTAGCTTGTTGTAGCTTAACCATGAAAGCTTTCATTCATATATGTGTTCTGAAGTGGGTGCCAGTTAAGACCCAATATGCCAGCCAAAAACACTTGAGATAACCACACATTAATGGTTTGTTCTCACTGTATAGTAAAGGCTAGATCTATTAATAAATCTTGGTATATCGTCTAGTCCTCTTAGAATCATTTCAATGTTTATGTTAGAAAATACACCCTTATTGCGCTCCTTGTTCTATATCTGTATGTAAGCTGTTTGTTTCCAGTTAGGGTTATGGATTATTTGAATAGCTTTTCCATTTAAATTAAGCTTTCCTAAAATTTCAAGTTCCTTTGTCAAATGTATGAATTTTGTTGCTAACTCTGGAACAAGGAATGCAATTTTCATGATCAGTGTTTTGAAAACAACTACAGTTTTTGTTTAATTCTGTTACATGCTCTAATCATTACAATCATTATTTATAAAACTTAAGCCTCATGCCATGCAGACTTTTAAGCTAGCTCTTGGGGAGGGCTAATTGGGCATCTGGCCCAAAACTAAAGGAACGGCAATGATAATTTTGAAGAAATAACTATAAATTCCACAATTCACGCCACATAAACCTTTTAATGAGTTGGGTTATTACTGATTTCGATAAAAAAAAAATGTTCCTTAAATCACAAACTCTGTGACACTTCACATCATGAAACCTTTCACTCTTTAACTAATTCCTTGGCATTTTGAAAAAATAAAATTGATTTTGATTCAAAGTTTTTGTTACTTTAATTTTTTTCAGTTAATTTATATTGAGTTTAATGCCTTTAAAAGTTAATTTAAGATTTGAATTTTTAACTGTTCCCTTATTTGGATACAAATCTTAATGCTGGCTGTTGAAGGGCAGATTTTTGAATCCTGGCATCATCCTGATTTCAAAAGAGTATAAAGTGGCTCATGTTAAAGGGGATTCAGATGCATGGACAGAGACAGAATTTGCTATTTATTTAGATAGATAGATAGATGAAATCCATCAAGTTGATTGATTGGACTTCACATTCTTGCTTTAGGAATATTGATCCACATATTTCACTTTCATTTGCTTTTCATCTTAAACAAAAGCTAATCTCAGATTGTAATATTACATACTGTTCTATTTAGTTTTACATTTTTATACATCCTACCAAAGAGCATCTTTTCCATTGTATTTTTTTTATTTGCGTCTCTCATGCTTGCACTTTCCTTTTCTTCAGAATGTTATACATTTGACCTTATCTATAATTGGTTTTTTATTTTTCTTGCAGGAGTTTGCTGTCCTCACAAGCCAGTCATGTAATGACAATGATTAAAAATTTGTTTAATCTTATTAAAGATTTTTATCAAACCTTGACAAGTCAAAGTTGGTACAAAGACCCTCATGAAGGAGGCAAAATTAAACATCCCAATTTTTTTAGGCTCCTAAAACTGTATGAAGAATTTACTAAATATGCTAAGGTATTTTTTAAAGGTAAGTAAAAAATCTAAACAGATATTTTAAAAATTAACAAGTTATGCATGCCTAAAGTTTTCGTTAATTAAACCCCCTTTTTTTTTTCTTTAAAGTGATTACTGGGTTGGCCCAACGTCGCTATGAACCACATCTGCAAGATTTGGTCCTTTTACTCAATTTTAACCATTGGTTTACTGAGAGGTAAGTGGTTTTATTTTACAAGGATAGAAATTTGTTAATTTATTTTGTTGTTTATTTAAAAATAAATAAATAATCTTTTCTTTGTTTCAGCAGCTGAGCTGCCCACGAAAATGTACTATAATGTAACAAATAAAATGTCTTTATAATTTGAAAATGTTCAATGTTTTTTTATTTAACCTATCAATGTAAAAGAAAAAGGTCAAGATGTTTCAATGTTCAAAATCAAATTTTATTACAATTATTATGGCTGCCCGGTGGTTCTCATACCCCCCGCCCACATACAGTTGATGCAAGAATAAAGAGCGTAGTTTGGTAATCTCCATCTTCAAGAAGATGGGAAGCTTGGTGCTGCTGTTTAATAAAAAGCTACTTGCGTTAATCAACTTTTGATGTTCATTTTTTTCATGCCCTTTTCTATTTTCTTCTTTTCTTGTTCTTCAATTGGAGCTGGTTTCACAAATGGCAGTTTCTCCTTGTAAGCTAAATAATAAGAAAGAAAAGGAAGGAACGACTAAACTCAATGTTCAACTGCAGGAAATGATTGCCATAAAAAAAAAAAAATAATGAATAAATTTTCACAAGACAAATGAAGGAACACTTACCTTCTGGCATGTATTTTTGTAATACTTCTGGAATAAGCACACAATCTTCTGTCTGGTAATTCTCTAGAATGGCACAGATTGTTCTTGTTGTAGCACACATTGTTGCATTCAGCATATGCACATATTCAGTCTAGATGTGTGGGTAAAAGGAAAAAAATCACGAGATATTTTCAATTCAAATTATAAATAAATTTTAGGAATTATTTTAACCAATTTGTTTTACAAACAATGTGATATTACCTCTTGGTTCATCTTTTTGGTCTGCCCATAACGTACTTTGAGACGACGGGCTTGGTAATCTGTACAATTTGAGCAGGAGACTAATTCTCGGAAAGCACCAGAAGCTGGGAACCAGGCTTCCAAATCCAATTTTTTAGCAGCAGCATTGTTTAGAGCTCCTAGAAAGAGAACAGATAGAAAAAAAAAAAGATTTAAACAAAGACTAATTTCAGCATTAAAAATTATATATATAAACATTTTTACAGGTCTCATTAAAAATAAATTTTAGATAAATTTTAATTCAATTTGTGAAACAAAAAAGGACTTACCAGAGACAATATTCACAATTCGGTAGGGAATGCCGAGTGCACTTGTAAAATCTTCTGCATTTTTAATCATTGCATCAAACATTTCCCAAGATTTGCTGTCATGAGGAGAAGTCAATACAAATTGTTCAATCTGAAAACCAAAATAATTAACAGATTCAATCATAAA
Organism: Ascarosepion bandense; assembly: GCA_037127315.1. Lineage (NCBI taxonomy): Eukaryota > Metazoa > Mollusca > Cephalopoda > Sepiida > Sepiidae > Ascarosepion > Ascarosepion bandense. Next base: position 637,418 of record JBBBDQ010000573.1, on the reverse strand, counting down.
AAGTTTAATAGAGGAAAATATTTCACACTCATCACCTTCATATTGTCAAATATGACATAATTAAATATGTGTGTGCGCACACAGTGCAAAAGTTTAAACAAAGTTCATTCAAATTCTGCGATTATTGAATGACATGAATAATTTTAAGGACTTGATTTGCTATAAAAGAAAACTGTTCAGTCAAAGTAAAACAAAGTTTGCTGACCTTTTCAAATTGATGAACTCTGAATATTCCTCGAGTATCTCGTCCATGAGAGCCCACTTCTTGTCGGAAGCAAGTGGAAAGTCCAGCATAACATATGGGCAAAGCTTCAGTTGCAATCCATTCATCACGATGAAAAGCAGCAATTGGCTGTTCAGATGTGGCAATTAAATATTTTTCGTCGACTGCTGTATCATCACTTTTCTCACTCTCTTTACCAATCACCTACAGCATTAAGTAAAGAATTGAATTAGAATTTAGTGTTGCTTTGAAGAGAACCTGTTGACATAAACAAATTTTTCTCAATTGTGAAAGTAGTAATTACAAGACTGAATAATTTTTTTCACTGTACCTTGAAGAAGTCAAGACTAATTTTTTTTTTTTTTAATGTTTTAGGCATATTGTATAGCCTTCCTTAACCCAAACTAAACATACAATGATTTTAAAAAAAATTATTTAGAAATGTGATTAAAAAAAAAACAAAAAACTGAGCCATGAGAAGAAAGCATCTAAGAATATTTATACATGAAAGCAGCAAATGAAAATTTAGATTAGCACTTTCATTGCCTGGCTGTGCTGGCCAGTTTTGGAGAAAATAAGAAATTACAATTTACTGGAAATAACTATATGAATGCAGACAGTAAATTATCAGGGGCATCACCATTCTGGTTTTGATAGAATACAGTTGCAGAGAGTAAACAAAAAGTCACCTAAAAAACACAATAATAAAACAAACAAAAACACACTGGTTTGAAGTGATAATTTGTTTAACACAACTGCTACGGATCAACATTTCATGGTGCCTTGAAAACACGCACATTGACAAACGAGTTTTCTAAAGAGTCAAACTGGTCAAAAGATTTAATCAGATTTTTTTTTTCTTAGCCTGGATTTGATCTTATCAACACTGGATGGGTAGTGGAGGTGTTCAGATGTTGGGGAATGGAAATGACTAATACTCTATGCTTTTCGATATCTTGTTCTGAATATCTTTGAGAATTGATTACTTTTGCTTAACCCTTAAAGAGTGGGCATCATCAATTGACCTTTCATTTGACATCAGCAACAAATTTGAAAAAAGAAAAAAAAGGTGGAAGTGTTACTGTTACTCACTTTATACAATTCCTCATCGAACTGTGACAGTTGTGCAACTTCTCGCATAATATCCTTGCGCATAAAAAATGGTGTATAGAGTGGAGTAAAATTTCGTTCCTGAAGCATATTCAGGGCAAAGTTGATTAACGCTTGCTCCAAAAACACCAGTGGACCCTGGAGATAGAAGGAGATAGATTTCAATTTCTTTTTAATATTTTAGACCTTTCAAATGTTTCAGGAAATCCATTTTATAATGAACTTAGCAAAGCTTAAAATGAAAATCTTGCTTAGAGGTACATTTTTAAGACATTTTTTTTTTCAATACTTTTTTTGAATTTCATATAAATAAAAAAGAAACTAAAATCATAGCAAAGAAACCTTAATTTCAATAAAGTCAGCTAGTAAAGGTACATATATATAATGACTAACCTTTAAATAGTAACCTCGGCCACCTGCTGTAACAGAACCTCGATCAATGTCCACCCCATCAACCATAATAACCAGATCTACATGTGAGTATTTCTTGCGAACAGTTGTATCACCTACAATACGTTCAATTCCATTTTGGTCCTGAAAAAAATTGAATAATTGTGTGGTAAGTGGAAATAAAAAAAGAAGTTTTTAGTAGAATGCTATATGAATGAATATCCAAGATTCACATAACAATCTATTTAAATCTGATGATTTTTACCCACATTTTCATGTGTAGAAATATAGCAAATTCTCCAGGAGATAATAATAATAAAAAAACAAAACACTATTGCATGAGCTCATTCTATTAAATAGTTAAAGATATTAGGACTGCAGATAACGTGGAAAGAGAAATTGCATTTGCTTAACCAGTATCACTCAGCAACTGACATGATAATCTTTCTTACAAGCTGGAGGAGAAACCGACAATAATAGTACAGCCTTCTAAAAAAAAAAAAAAAAAAAAAAAAATCTATTTGGTTCCCAAACTGCCAGATTATCCTTTTTTTTTTTTTGCTGGCCCAACTGGAACCCTGCCACAACAAATCAATAAGACACCCACTAATTAGGTAGCTCTTGTATCTTTACAGCATCATTGACTGTTAGAAACTTGTATTATACACAATGCCATTTGTGGTCACCCAGTGAATTGGCAGTTGGGTATCAAATTCAATGCTTGCTTGTAACTGTCCAGATGAAAAGGTTTCTTGTGAACATGTAGAGCATAAGAATACAATCATTTTTGAAAAGTTTTTTTTCCATATTTTATTAACAATCAAATTTACAAAAAAAATATAGATTCTTTTACGATACATCATTGTAGATCTGGATCTTACAGGGTTAGAAAATAATGATTTTATATCAAATGATTGTCCTTGTCTGTGGAAAAAGAAATATTTTCTGCTTTCTTTAGTCAGTTAAGTGCCATACGTGATACACGCTTGGGTGATCATGTCTCGAAAGAGACATGACTGACTGGGCAGAAGATTATCCCACAGTAGGTTGCCATTGCTTTCTGTGGTAGACTGGTTGCTGACCAAGACTACAAAACCCAATATGTCCTGTTATTTAACCCATAACTGGAGGGAAGAGATGGATTAAAACCTTTCCCAAGGGTATTTGCACATAAGTGAATACAAGGAATACAACTGGAATTCGAACTCGGCTTCCCGATTTCTTGTTCCGAGCCAATATCCACTGCACCACGACGCATATCCTTTCTTTCTTCATTTTATAAAAAAGTTGGTAGAGTGCAAAAATGTAATTAAAAGTATTAAAGCAGTACCTCATCATCACTTATGATGCAAGAATCATGGAGCAAATTGCCAATTTCCTTTAGTGCCTCATTCCTCTGGTTTTCACATGTAGACATGTTGGCCGTATTTTGTTTCATCATGTTATCAAGGGTGGCAGCTACACTCTTTATCTGTTTCACAGTTAGTGTCTAATGTAAAAAAAAAAAAAAAAAGAAACTTACAGAAATTTGTTAAAACATAACAGAAAATGGTGAATTGGAAATGAAGGAAATCTGGTAGGAATGTTCAGTCTATTGGCCCTTTGCTTACCCGTAACATGTCTGCAGTCAACTCTTCAATCTTCTCCATCACTTCTTCAGGAATAGTACTGTCATCTCCAACTGGTTCTTTTTTCTGAAGCAAAAGAAACATTCAAATAATTTAGAATTTTTTGTTCTAGTTCTCAACATGTCAAAGCTTCTGATAAGCAAGTGAAAGAGAAAATTGTGGAATTTAGAATGTGCTCCTTATATAAAGTGAAACTTATTTATTACTTTAAATATTATGTCCATGTAAACATTTCTTATGAGAACATTTGGCTATTTTCTAAGAATTCATCTTTAATCAACAACAATAACTCTCTGATCTTTACATAAATATATGACACTGAACAATCTAGATATTATTTTTTCCATGTCTAACTTAATACATTCATGAAATGAATTCTGAAATTATGCAAAAGAATATGTATTTTTTTAAAATCTAGCAAGTGTTTTAATGACTGCAATAGTAGTTTTATTTATCAAAATATTTGCATTTTGAGATTTTTCTTAAATCAGTAGGCACTAAATACCTAAATAGAGTGTATTAAAAGTTTTACCTTCATTTTTTCCCCAATCATTTTGTTACATTGGTTCCGAAGTTTATTCAAGTAATCAGCTCTGTAACGCACTGAAAGAGATGTTTAAAAAAAAGTTATAAAAGAAATAACAAAACTTCTCAATATATTTTACAAGCATACAGCATGTATGCTTGTAAATGCCCCAAATACATACAGAAAGCTCGAAGTAACATTTGAATATGACATATTTTTATATTTAGAAACATCGTAGACAAGTTGGCTTGAGAAGGAAAAAAAAAGAAGCAATCAATTAAAAAATATTTCACAATAAGTGAATAAAAATAATTGCTAAATCAGTGTATCTTTTTATATTATTATATAAATATGATGAAGACAGAATTTATTGCTCACATGGCTCATTGAAGGAAAGCAGTGAGCAACCTACTTGACAAGTTTATGAAAATGAATAGAGGAACCTCATATCACTCAGGGCTACAAAAGAGAGGATGCTGTGGAGAAACATGATTGCCTATGTCTTGAAGGGACAAGGCAGAGAATGATATTTTGTTCAAGGTATGAACAAAATAAGAATATCAGATGAATTATGACCTATCTAGAGAAAAAGATTTTATTAAAGCAAAGATGGAAACATTTTCTAAGCAAGATATGCAATCTTAGGCAAACAAATATCGTCTGGTTATAAAGGCTAAATTAGAACGGCTATATTAAAAATGCACTTGTTTGGTCAGTTAATTTATTTTCAGATTGTTATATTGCTACTAACTTGCAGCATTCCATCTATAGAGAAATGTTGCCTTGGAAGCATCCAAGGTAATTCATCTGTCATTTAGCTTTTCATATAAAATGTATTTTTCAACAAAGACAATTTATGAAATTGGCAGAAAGTTTGTACAAACTTATTCAAAAGAGACTTTTTTTAAAGATCCATATAAGGCTTGGAGAATTAGACACCCACAGGACATTGAAGGCAAGCAGAACAGATGGAAACAGTGAGTAACCTATCTAATGACTTTGTATAAATGGATAGTAGAACAGACTGGAAGGGAAAGTAAGGGTGAATTGGAAATGAAGGAAATCAGGTAGGAATGTTCAGTCTATTGGCCCTTTGCTTACCCGTAACATGTCTAATATCAAATTTACCAAAATATTAAAATTTATTGGTAATTTTCTATTTTCTCAACAAAACTAATATACCTAAAATTCACTAAAATTTTATGAAGAATGGAAGTTGTGGAGAATTGTGATTACCTATGCCCTGAAGGGATATAACGCATAATGGCACTTTATATTCTGTGATCAAATATATTTAGAGATTTCATTTAAAAATATTAACCAAATTATTTTTATCTCTGAAAAGAAGTTTTTATTCTGAGTTTTTATGAGAGGGTGGATGTAAAATTAATTGGGAGTTGACAAGTTTAAGTTTCTTTATTTGTCAAGTCTTTCTTTAAAAATGTACAGCAAAAGAGTGTAACAGCTGTTATTTTACAATTAAATACTTAGACATCAAAACCAAATCCACTGAAGTTGTATTTAAAAATGAATTTAAATTTCTTAAGCCAAAATAATAGGAAATGGCTCAACTGCAAAAAATATACAATATGTATAGGCTAAATCCACAGTGTCATATATTTGGAAAAACTGTTAAACTAAAAAATTAAAAACAGAATTAGGGATTTACAGGATTTTTAGATGTTATTCTAAGTTTAAAAAAAAAAAAAAAAAAAAAGAGACATGAAATTTTACATTTAACTGTTCTGTAAACATAATACATGTTAGAATGGGAGAATAGACTTAAATAATTTGAGAAGATATATTTTACCTTTGAATGAAAGTGGAATTTATTATGTCACAAAAGATACTTTAATGACTAAATCTCCAGAAGAAATTGAAAATAAAAATTGAGACATGATTAGTTTAGAGAAAAATTAAAGGGAATAACTTCCTGACCCCCACCAAAAGAAAATGAAAAATAAAAACAACAGTAAGCATACAAACTTTAAAAAGGTTTTTTTTTTTCAAAAGGTTTGCATAAAAACAACATAATTACTAATAGCATTGAAGTAATAAAATGTTCTATTTCAGATTTACATTATGAAAAAAAAAAAAAAGTATTTAAAAAAGAAAAAAAAGAGCTGAAAAGTTATACTTATTTTTTAAAGACCACCAAACAAAAGAAATAGCTTTCACATTCTTGCACTTTAGAACATGAGACTGGCTGTTCACAAGATTGAAATTTTGTCATAAGAAAATAAAGACTAAGCCATGACAAAACCTTTTCCTTTGTCATTACAGTTTTACATTTGCAAAGTTGATGAATCAGTCACAGAAAAATTAAAAAAAAAAACAAAAACAAATTATTAAAGTTCTTCTGGATATTACTGTTACTAAAAGATAAAAAAAAATTCAATTTAAAGTAAAATTATAAAGATATTCAAATATTGATCTACTTTTTTTAATGACTTTAATCATTTGAGTTATTTAAAATTGTAAGATTTTTTTTTATTTTATGAGTGAATTTTGAGAATGATTTTTCCAGATACAAGTCCTACTATTTAACTCATAGCTAGGAGAGGAGATAGTTTCATACCTTTCCCAAGGGCATTTGTGCATAAGCGAATATAATGAACCTGACTGGAATTTGACCTGGGCACCACATTTTCACATTCCTAGTCAATATCTGTTAGAGTTGAAATACCAACGAGGAAAGCTTATGAAAATAATTATGAAAATATCCATAGAAAAGACTTAGTGGAACTTACAATATAGCGGTGGAAATATGACTGAAGTATGAGATGCTAGATCAGGACCGATAACATTACAGATTTTTCATTGAATTTTGGGTTCATGTGTAAGCTAAAATTCAGTTCATAAAAAAAAATAAATTTTTTTGTAAAATAGGGCACCCAGTTACAGAAATTTTACTCTGAATCGTAAAATTAAAGGGATTATTTAATTTGAAAAACTTTTGTTTTCTGGAAATATATTATGGACACTATGATCTTAATATTTGTCTATACTTCTGAGAGAGGTAGTATTTACATTGTTCGGACTGTTGTCCTCATCTTTATTGCCATATTCATATTCACAATGTTTCAGCTGTTGTATGCTCTGGCCTTCTTCAGGTGACTAGAATTTCAAACAGAACTCTTCATTTTGATCACTGGGACATATTGTTCTCATTCCATGAGCCATGCTACTTCCAGATATCTTAATTATCTCCCTTTAACTCAAGTTATTTGTTTACCACTGCTGTAGCCAGATATTGAACACAACTTTTTGGGTCAAGTCATTGGATCTAACCAATACTTTTATCCACTGAACCATGTGTCTTAAGAAAAAAAAATTTTTTTTTTTTTAATCATTTCATCCCAAGCAAGGCATTCCATTGCCACTATTGCGCATGGGGCTACATAGGGGAAGGTAAAGAGGAGGAGTGGTTAGGTGTAGGAAATGTCAGAAGGCGGGTGATAGATGGGTATGGATACCGAGGATGAGGGTTGGGCAGATGGGAAGAGTGTTTGAAAGAATGGAAGCGAGTTAGTGTGTTAGGAGGTGTCTATTGACCTTACATTTAAACTCCTGGAGATTGTAGCCGTCGGGGAAGCAATCATGTGGAAGGGAATTCCACAGTCGGGAAGTGCGAGAAAAGAAACTGTTGGAGTAGAAGTTGCGGTTGCATTTTATCGGTTTCACTGTAAAAGGGTGGGATCTAGTTGCCAATGTAGTTTCTCGTGCAAATTCGTATCTAGGGGGCAGCAGCGACCCAAGTTCATCGGAGCAGAAGCCGTGAAAGTATTTATAGAAGAGACACAGGGAGAGAGAGAGAGAGAGAATGTGTGTGTGTGTGCGCGCACACACACACACAGAAATGTGTTGATTCTTGTAAATAAATACAAATATTCATACACATTATCAGAAAATAATAGTAGTGACTAATTTTCTATTTTTTCAACAAAACTAAAGTACCTAAAATTCACAAAAATTTTAAATTCTAAAGATTACTGGGAAGTTAAAAAATTATATATATGTCATCCACATACAAGCCTGTTTTGCTGTATCACAGCTCATCAGTGTGGCTAGACACATCCACTTGCTTCTGCTCGGGTCGAAACTCAACCAATGTGGTATCAGTTGGAGTCAATAATAGTCAGCAATCATGTTATATCAGTGAAGTATTTGTTACATTAATTGCCCCCCATTCTAAAAAATTCCTAAACATAAATCTATGGAAATTAGGGCTCAAAACTAATTTTAATGTTTGTAGTTTCTGCTTGCTTTCAGTGAAACATTTCTCTATTATTTTCCTTTGAAGAAAAATCATTGTAACTGCAGCTAAGTGCTGCCTGTTTTATTGAAATAGATTGCAACATATCAATTTCATTGAAATAGATTGCAACATATCAATTCTTAACTTAAACTTGATTGATTCTTAAGAATACAAGGATTAATGATTTAAGTAAATTTTGAATTTATTTTTTTTATTTCTTTTAGTATCTGGTTTTTGAGATTTCATCCATGTTTGTTTTGGATTTTCTTTTCATCAAAAACCGAGTAAACTAAACATTTAGAGGTAGCTTAGTATTTTTTTAAAATTTTTTGGTTTTGTTTTGGTAATTGACATATTCATTCACTTATTTCTTAGCATAGATTTGGTTGTGGTTTGTTACTGTTTTGTTCATTTTTACACCTTTGCACACTTGGTGTTAAAAATGGTGCACAAATGAAATAAGTTTTTAAACACCTAACTTCTAAATGTTAGGACCGGTTCCATTAGGGGATCGTTTTACTATAAGCTTTAATGGTGCAATGATGTGGGAAACTTTGAAAATAATTCATTTTTCCGAATTTTTTTGTGATAATCTGTAAGTTTAACGTCTAATTGATATCAATTAAAAATAAAAAAATAAAATAAATAAATAAAAAAAATAAAAAGGGGGTGTGGGGACAAAGCTGATTTTGGGAATGACTGACACTTAAATTTGGTTTTAAGAACCATCATTTTTTTTTTTTTTTTGTGAGCCGTCATGGAGATAGTTGTCAACACCTCATAAAAACATCTCTCTCCAAGTTAAAATGTTTTTTTTTTAAACTAAAAGTAATATTTGTTTCAAATCAGATTAATTTAACTTTAGATCATCTAATCTTCCTCAAATAAAGTTTCATGAAAGTATATTTTATTTTTAAAATATTTTTTTAATAAAGAGAATAATGCTATGCTGACAGATTTGTATATATGAAAATCAACTATTTTTTAGCAATTTGAAAAAATTAAAACAAAAAAATAATTTTAATCAATTTAAATTTACTTTGAAATACAAAGTATTGTTTATTTAGAAATATTAAATTTATTTCTCTTTAAAACTAAACTAAAAGCTTCAAGAGAGATTTTTCATTTTTAAAAATTCATTTTAAACATTAGTCATCACTCCTCTTTGAATGTACCTAGATATATAGAAATGTTCATCAAAAGCAAATATGTTTAACCAATCGCAACATAATCCACCTTACATTATATTTATCACAAAGGTAGACACTAATAAAGTGCTAAGTCACAATTAAAAACTTAAAGAGTTCGAAGATTAAATTAAAATATCATTAAATGTGGTTTAATAGATATATAATATTGAAATCGCCAATCATTTATTCAAAATCCTTAAGTCAGTATGTATATTGTCCTTCCGCGAATTTGTTTGAATCTAAGACATTGAAACATGAAAGGCTAATACATTTTTTACTGGAGCTTATTTGTGAGTGTTCAATTTTCTGAAAAAAAACAAAAAACAAAAAACAAATTGTTTTTATGATTTTAATGCCCACCATGCCAAATGGCTGGAAAACTCACAGATCTTGCTTGTGTTTATACCATGAACTTTTCAATCCCTCAATCTCTCATGCAAACGATGGATTTCCCTATGCATTTCCACAATAACCCTAATGGACTCTACTCATTGCTAAATCTCTGTTTCACTTCTATCCCTGACTCTTGCCATGCTATGCAGCTATACCCTCTTGGCAACTCTAATCATGATGTGATTTCCATTAATATCTACTTCCACTCCCCCTCCTTCCAGGAACACCCTACCTACAGAATATCCTACTGCTATCAAAGAACGGACTGAGAGGTGTTCCGTGACTTCTTTTGTGGTATCTCTTGGAACAAAGATTTTAGTCTCCCTGTTGAAGATTTTGCATCTGAGGTTTCCTATTGATTGAAAGCCAGCATTGATGCTTTCATCTTATCCAGGAAGTTCTCAAACCTCATTCTTCTCCTTGACTCTCTCATTTTTGCTTAGCCGCCATTGCCCACAGCAACAACTTCTTCTGACTCTACCGGAGTGATGCGTCTGACCATAATTGGCACCTTTTAATCTCTGCACAATGAATGTACGTGAGTCTTAAATGATGCTAAGCTGTTGTTTGTTAATAGAATGAAGGAGCATATAGCATCCTGCAAGTTTAACTCTAAAGACTACTGGCGGCTCTGCAAAAGTGTGCTAAACAGCAGCAAACCTTCAATCCTTCCTCTAATCAATTAATTTGAGGTCCTCACATCTACGGCAGTCAATGCCAAGTGCTTTGCTCACAGATTCACCACCAACTCCACATTTGATTCATGTGGAGTATCTGCACCCGACTGCCAACCTAGAACTGAGGCTAAACTGAGTGACATTTACATTAGTCCCTCGTTGGTCTCTAACATGATTTCAAAGTTTCACCCCTCCCCAATAAGGCGAGCAGGGGTAACAGAATCCCCGTCATCGTTATGAAGAAATGTGCCCCTGAACTCTCTCCTGTTATCTCAAAATTCTACAATTACTGTTTCTTGCTTTCCTGCCCGATGGAAATCCTCTGTGGTTCCCATTTTTAAGAACTCTGGAGAACCCTCAGATCCCTCTATTATTTTACTACCGATATTTGGCAAAGTGTTCAAGGTTATAATTAGTGCTGAGGTGGTTCAACATCTCACAGCCTATTCTCTGATGAGCAGTATGGTTTCCACTTCACCAGATTTACCACTGATATCCTAAGTAGGCATCTATGCTGACAACACCACCATTTACTCTTGCCTTGATAAGAAATCTGCCGAGGTTGACAAACCTAACCTTGCTACTGATCTTGAAAAGGACCTCCAATCTGCAGTAGACTGGGATAAGAAATAGCTCATAAATTTTAATGCTTCAAAAACTAAGCTGCTATTCTTTAACCACCATAGACAATTGCTACTACCCCTCTTATCAGCAGGGATCAGGCTAGTCTCCCTGAAAGCAATACACTGTGCCTCTTTGGCCTAACTCTCATGACTGACCTCAAGTGGAATGACTACATTGAATCAATAGCTAAATCTACTGCTAGGCAACTCAGGTCACTGTGTTGGTCCAGGAAGTTTTTCTCGTCAGAATCCATCTTGCCCATGCATTGAATATTGCTGTCGCATCTGGTCGTGCACTCCTACTATTCATCTTGGGGTTCTCAACAAAATCCAACGGAGAATCTGCAATGTAATCAATCCCGACCTGGCAGCTCAACTCCAGTCACTTTCTCACCAACAAGGTGTGGCTTCCCTCTGTCGCTTCTACAAATATTTTCCTGGCTTCTGCACTGACAAGTCTAACTCCCTGGTGCTCCCTCTATACAAATTTACTCAAGCTACTAGACTGGCAACTAGGTCCCACCCTTTTGCAGTGAAAGCAATCAAATATAACTACAACTTCTACTCTAGCAGCTTCTTTTCTTGCACTTCCTGCTTATGGAACTCTCTTCCGTATACTTGCTTCCCTGATAGCTACAATCTCCAAGAGTTTAAATGCAACATCAATTGCCATCTGTTATCTCCTTGTTGACTCACATCATTTCCCCAACATCCCCTGTATCATGTTCTTCTCCTTTTCCGCTCTACTCTCACACAGCTCTCTTCACACCAGTGTTTCCATCCTTCTCTTACTCGTTCTATGACTCACCTTGTAACCTGTTCCTCTTTCTCTTCTCTCTCTCCTCTTATGTAGCCCCCTGTAAACCAGTGGCAATAATGCCTTGCTTGTGGTGAAACGATTATTTTTAATTTAAAATATCACAAAAAATATTTTTGAACACAGGTGGGTATTTTTAAGAGGTGTTGACAATTTGATAGATTCATGGCTGTGAATTTCCTTCCCCACTCCATAAGTTTTTAACTACTCAGTAATCTTAAAAATTTATAAAAATAGTCTAATGTAAATAATTTAATTTTAGGTACTTTGGCTTTAAATTTACTAGTTACCACACCTATTTCATGATATAGACATCTGTATTGACAAAAATCAGTAGATTTAAAAACAAAAATAAAAAAAATATTCAAAAGTTGTTTTAAAATACTAGTGGGTGGGGGTTTTCGCTAAATTGTAGTAAGCCTTTTCATCTATGATTATTAGAAAATATAGTTTTTACTTAACATTGGCTAACCACTTAATTTATTAATAAATATACAATTTTAAAAGATTTAAAACTTAAAAAAACATTAAAACAATTCTTGTAAAAATTCATTATTTTTCCTAACATATTTCCATATCTTAAAAGCAATTAAAAGATTTTCTAATTAAATGCTGTTTTAGTTTTGTTTTATTGAAATTTTTATTTTATAATTCAGAGCAGATTTTCTGTTACTGGGTATCCTGCTTCATAAAAAAGAAAACAAAAAAGATTGATGATCTAAATTCTCCAATATTTTAATATAGCTAAACATTAAGCCATACAAAGATGAATTTCTCGAAATTTCATAAAATAAGTGAGGGGTTGGTAACAAATAAAAAACAAGTTTACTAAGATGAAAAAAAAAAAAAAAAATTAACCAAAATTTTATATAATTTAATAAAATAATAAACTCTGGTCTTTCCACTTGACACAGATTTAAATAATTTTGTTTTGTCGATAAAACTTTTCATTAATTTTTTTAATGAATGGCGGTACCTATTTTAAAGAAGCTTTTTAAGCACTGCCAATAACAAATAGGCTATTAATAAAATAAATAAATAAAAGATATGTGCGTTGTGGTGCTATGGATATAGACTCGGAACTACAGGAGACCGAATTCGAATTCCAGTTGAATTCCTTGCATTCACTTACGCACAAATACCCTTCTTGGGAAAGAAGAGTATCCAATTCAGTTTCTTCCCTGGGTTATGGGTTAAATAATAGGACAGATTGGGTTCTATAGCCTTGGCTGGCAACCAGTATACCGCAGAAAACAATGGCAACCTACTGCGAGATAATCTTCTGCCTAGTCAGTCATGTCTCTTTCGAGACATGATCGCCAAAAGCGTGTATCACGTATGGCACTTGACTGACTGATATTTAAAAAAAAAAAAGTTTGCAAATTAATTGCTTCTACGGAAACAAAAATTAATTTCCATATAAAAATTTTCATGCATCATCACAGTAAAAAAAAAAATTCAGGTTTGAGTCTTTGTTCAAGTGAACGTGTCAAACTCAAATTTAAGTAGAAGCTTTTTTGTCTTTTTTTTTTAATCGGTTCCTAGCTCCTATTTTTGCAGCTACTACTAAAAACATCATGAAAAATAGGATCCAGACTTTGCAATTTTTTCAAGATCGAGTAAGAATTAAAAAATGAAAAATGTTACAGAAACTGCGACAGAAACTTAGACTATGGTTAATTGTTAAAAATAAATATCTGCTGCACCCATTCATCGATATTCAATTTATATACTCCTCCGTGGCGTATAGCGATGCTAAGAAAACCACATCTTATGCATAATTAATTCAAAGGCAGACGTAAGTTCGTGATAAGACTAGCCTATATAAAGTGTAAAAGAATTAAATAATTTTCAATTTTCATTGATAAACGTTTTTTTTATTTTATTTTTATGTACTATTCTGTTCATACCAAAGTTTAAAAAAATCCTTTTTGAATGTTCACCTTAAGGCTTAAACCATTTTTTAAGTCAAAAGCAGAAAATAGCCTTAAAGTTTAACTTAGTCATTTTTAAAGCTTAGACAGAGATTTTTATTTATTCATTTTTAACCAGCTGTGTAGTTATCGATTAAAAACAAAAAAATAATCTATAAAAAAACGTTACGTTTTTCTTACGTCCCTAAATGAAGAAATACATTTGATTTTTTCAACCATTAATGGTTCAATTAAACTTTAAAGCAATCTGTTGATTATTTAACACTTCGTTTTTTTTGTTTTTTTTTTCAAATCAAAGGCTTATCAAAAAGTTAGACCATAATTTGAAAAGAAAAGTATTTTTTTTGCACAAATTAAATCGTTAACGGACAACAGTAACATTTTTTTAGCTTGGTAATGTAATACACATCGTTTTAGACAGAGAGATTGATTACCTAAAGTTCATTTTTTATGCAGGCTAAAATTCATTTTGCAACATTTTTCTCTGGACACACGCACATGTTCAGTCGCTCCCAAATGTTTAAAATGACAGATTAAATCTAATACAGTGCAACGCAAAACTACATAATCAGAAGATGATGCAATAATTTCTTCTTTCCGATTAACAAAATTTCGAGCGCCATTTACAAGACATTTATACCGGCCGGCGTGAATAACTTTCTTCACTTACATTTTCGCCACTGAGCATCATTATCCACCACTTTATCAACCAGGGTGACATCTTTGTATCGTTTAGCTTGGTTCTCTCGGATTTTGTCCGGATCTCCGCCCTTGTCCGCACGGAATAATTCTAAATCCAGAACCATGATCGTAGAAAGTAATTCCTCTGCTGCTCTGCGTCAAAGGGAAGTAAAAGCTGCTGCTGACGACATCAAATAATTACTTCCGTTTGGCCATGCTCAGTAAAGAGAAACTATTTCGTCATATCCGCTTAGTTACATAGCAACGGACACAGGACACACGCCTTTTTTTTCCCCTACATCGACAGCCTCGAAAAAGAATTTAAGCAGCAATTCCACTTTAGAACACCATTTCTATCAAAACAAAACTAATTTTACTCATTCATTTGGGGAATAATTGAACAAGATGCTATTTGTTGCCTTTGTACAAACACTAAAAAAAAACGAAAAACAAAAAAAAAAAACAGCTGCTGTCTGGTTATAAAATGCATTTTTGCGATGTTTTTAAACTTAATGCGAATATAATCTTTCAAGATTAATACTTTAAATCAGCTAATATTCCTCAAATAAAGTTTCAGAAAATTACATTTTATTCTGAAAAGATTTATTTTAATAACGAGAATTACATTGTCAGTTAAAAGTGGGATTCTTAATCAGCTATTTTAATTTTAGTTTAGCAACAAAACAAACAAAAAACGAAAAAATCCTTTCAGTCAATTTAAATTAGATTTTGAAATACAAAGTAGTTTTTGCTTATTGAGAATATTTGATTGTTTGTATTTATTTAATTAGCTTGAAATTAAAACTAAAAAGCTTCAAGAAATATTTTTCACTTTAAAAAAGGTCATGTTAAACAGAGAGGTATCTTTTAAGGTGTTCTCGGGTATGGGGGCAATAGGCGTTAAGAAAAGTAACTGGATTAACGTGAACGCCTTTTAGATATAATTTTTAAGCACTCGGTAATCTTACAAATTAAAGAAAATATTCCCGTAATCTGTTCTTTGAATTTAAAATATATTTTGCTATAAATTTACAATAATAGTTATTGCTCTTTTTGACAATGTCGGGTAATCGACCGTATAGTGTGTGAATAGTTGTACTAAGCTTTTCAATTTATGATTAGTAAATTGAATTTTTAACAATTTCACCTAACCCGTACAAATTAACACAGAAATTTAAGATTTAAAACTTTTATAAATTGTTAAAAAAAAAAAAAAAAAAAAAAAGTTACAAGGAATTCTGCTTTTAACTAGTATAAATATGAAGCGGGACAAAATTTAATTTCTCGAAACTTCATTATAATAAAATTTTCTATAAAGCAAAAAAAAAAAAGTTGAAATAATTCATTTGTGAATAAGTCGTGAAAATTTTATTTAAATTCGACAATTATTTGATTTTTGCAAGAATTTTCAAATCAATGTGTGTGTGTTTTTTTTATACCGAGAAGAAAAGTGCGAAATTTCTTAATGCTAAACTTTGCTGTCTCCGCTGATACAAGATGAAAAAAATTAACCAAAATTTCGAACGTGCTAGTAAGGATTTTTTTAAAAATAAAAAGTACTTTGGTCTTTAATTTATATCTCGACAATAAAACTTTTTGTGTTTTTTTTATTAAGTTGGAGTGGGGGTCATCATACTACGCTTTTGTTTTTTAAGCGTATTATTGGGAGGTACCTACTATGTAATGATTAGGGTTCAAAACAGAATCGTAGGTTTAAAAATGATAGGTCAAGAAGATTTTGATAAAGCAGAAATTTAGACATGCAGGAAGTTTGTAGATTGATTTAAATAACTGACGTAAAAATATGCAACGTCTATACTGTTCTAGGTAAACCTATCACCCATTCATGGACTGAAGTCATTTGCGAAATCTGAAGATTTAAGACACAAATTTTAGTTTTCTTGATCTGGAACAATAACAACCTGAGCATAACTTTGTTACAATCTTTAATTGTATTCTAAGGGGAGCTACTCCGACTTAACAGAATGAAAAAGTTTTCAAACTCAAGGTTTTAAGCAAGATCACAGGGTGAGAAAGTTAACCAATTTTGCTTTGTCAGTTGTGCCCATAAGAGACTTACATAGAAGAGAGTGCCGTATTGAACTTTCAATATTCCACTAAAGTATTTTTTTTTTTTTATTTAAGGACGAGCGAGACGAAATTCGGATTTTGAAAAACCTTTCATAAACTAAAGATGCCCAACAGAGTTATCCTAATTTCAAACACTTATTTTTTGCATACATCATACGATTTTGGACTGATATTTACAGGGAAAGTGACAGCAAACTATCCACATCTATAATCGATGCTGTAGAGAAACATGCAATTCAATAAAATGGCCGATTTGTATCGCATTTTGTGAAGACATTGCAGGCCGGAAAAAATATCTGCAGCTAACGAAGAAAGTTTTTACTTATTAGTAAAAGTCCATTTGAACCAAAGAAGTCTTTAAAAACAATTATATAACCACTTTCGGCTGTACTGCTTTACAGAAGGCGAGATTAGCTTTAAAGGATGAAAAGCTAAAAAAAAAAAAAGCACTGGGTGTAGTCTTAACAGGATTTATGCTCCTTAAAATTGTGCCTTAAAGACAATCGCCAACAGTCATTTTAAACAAAGCTATGGTTGGCGATTAATGTTTTAAACTGTACAAACGGCACACGCTAAGTTTTATAGGATGCTGAAGGGCCAACCATTGGCAAATAAAAATACATTAAGCAAGGAAATAAAGGACGAGTTAATGATTCTGGTAATGAACTAAGTTTGGAAACAAATTCAGTTCAAGACACAAAAACGTTTTTCTTAAATTTGTGCATTTTTTTTGTGTAAATTTGTTTATCATCGATACGTTCCCAATTTGTGATTATATATATGTTTGCAACATAATATTTTGGTTATTCGAGAAGTTTAGCCTTAGTAAGAAAGATGTACGATGAATTTCGTATTATGTTCCAACAGCTTTCGTACTAAGTATTTTTAATTAGAACAGTCTTTTTTGTTTAAAAAAAAAAAAAAAAAAAAAAAAAAAAAAACACGAACAAAAAAGTTATTCTCAGTTGATTTTAAAAGTATTGCTATTTTGTCTTCAGTCAGTTTGCTTCTTAATTACAATTTACTGAGCATAGCTTAAATGTGGTACAAGGTCGAAAGTATGGAGCACCTGGCGAGGATCAAACTCACCACTCTGTCGTAATTGATCAAGTTTGATAGCCATTACGTCGAAGGGTCCAAAATTAATCAGTAATGTATTTTCATAATAATCAGCTCTAATTCCATATTCATCACGCTGTTCTTGTTGAATATCTTACTAGTTCATTTTTGCAATATTTCACCTTCATAATACTTGTTTGGTGTGGTGATTTACTAAGCGCAGCTTAGATGTGGCTGCAAGGTCGAAAGTACGGGGTACCCAGTGAGCATCGAACTCACTACTCAATTGCAATGGTTTTAACGAGACAAGCTTGCTAACCATTACACCACTTCAAGGTTCTTAACTTGTTTGATGTGACATATTTTCAGAAAGTTCATCGCTTTTATGCAGAGAGAGCTTAGGTATTTATTTATTTATTTATTTATTAATAATCAATATTCATTTAGTTAAAAAAATGCAACCATTGACAGCATTAATTGGTTACTGCAATTCTAAATCGTAAATAATTAAATAAAAATACTTTAACTCAAAAATACTTACCAAATTATGTAAATTAGATAACATTTCTTTACTTAAAATAAACATGCAAATATTTGGGATTCATACGTAAAATATTTAACCTAGCTTTTTGTCTGTTTGATTAAGAACCTCTTTTCTTTTCGTGACGTGCGTGGTAATTTAAGTATTTGCGTTTTGTAAAATCTTATCATTCCATGAATTATTTAGACTATAACCCTAATCATTCTTTTTTATCTTTACATTTTGGTTGATGTATTCTCCCGCCTCCCTCAAAGTGTTTGTAACAAAAAATGTCAGGATACAAAATGAACCTGAGGAAGTTTCCCGTCCTTTTCAAAACCTTACAATCATGTATCTTGTTAAACAAAGATTTTAAAAACTTAATCAGTAGATTTCTAACAGTTATAGGTGAAAAAGAATCTGAATTATGCAAACTGAACCAGATAATCGCGGTCATAAATAAGAACGCTGTCCATTTGGTCACTTGTTTATTGTCGAAGTGGAACACTGACCACGGTTATCTAAAAAAAATAGAAATAGCGTTATAAAAAACCACAGAACAAATCTAAATACCCTCTAACACTGAAGTTTTTGATTCTAGAATTCTGAATTGCAGTAATAGAGAAGTTGATGGATATTTTCACAATTCTTTTTCGAAAAAGGTTTATCTTCAAGCACTATTAGGATTTTTCTAGTGTGATGCTACACTGAACTTTTATTAGAGATGGATATGTAAAAATTGTTTAGGCTTTGTGAAACATTTCTAAGAAATATCGCTGGTCTGATTGAGTGTAAAAATTACATTTATTTCGTCTGCTCCCAGTATTCACTTTCAAAATTTAGTGTCAATATACATTTTGGCAGAGGACACTACTTGATCTAACACATTACCGATTGTCCTAAAGTAGTTACTTCTGCAAAATTCACACCAAATTCTCCATTGCACTCCGGTTGGGTTGACCTTTTACGATCGCCCCAAGTTCGCGCTCACTCCGATAAATAAGCCAAAAAAACAGTTTTTTTTTCAATTGTAAAATATTCCTTGTAAGTACCTCGAATATCATCCGCACTGACGAAAAATGTGAATAACTTCTTTATTTTTGGTAATTTTTCATTGTGAGGGTTGGAATTGTTGCGAAGCAAACTAAACAAATTTTTTGCACTAATTACATTGTTCGGACAGTTGTCCTCATCTTTGTTGTTATATTCACGATGTTTCGGCCGTTGTACGATCCAGTCTTCTTCAGGTGACCGGAATTTCGAGCTGAACCCTTTATTTCGTTCACTGGGGTAGATTGTTTTAGATTCACGAGCATTGACTCGTATAAGTAATAAGCATAGATGTCTCGGTATTAGTTATCTCCCTTTAACTCACGAAGATTTTGTTCACCTTTGCTGTAACCAGGTATTGAACTCACAATCAAGTCATTGGATCCAGCCAACGCTTTTATTGGGCCATGTGTCCTTGAAGACATCAGTATATAAATTTTCGGGACTTATATCGCAGTATATATCGAAACCTAATATCTCTTCTTACAGTGTATTCATTTCTACGACTGACTGACTTAGGAGATTTTTGGGGCCTAGCATATGCGCTGATTCCTTAAGTTTTCGTATTTTCCAGTCGTGTTCTCGTCTATTATTTCAACTTCATTCCACAGCGTGTGGTGATCTTTCTTTCCCACTCTATATGTGGTCATTTACGCCTGATTTTTCTATTTTGTGTTATGGTTTTACAGTGTTCCTGTAGTGTAGTCTTATCTTAAGGGAGCAGCCCGTTTTTCCTGTATATTTCTTGCCACATCCGCATGGAATGGCACCTAAATCAAACATCACGAAACTGAAAGGGTTGACAATCAAAACCCTGCAGAGGAATGGCAACATCATCATACTACCAGCTGACAAAAACATTGCGGGTGTAGTGATGGACAAAACGGAATATACAGAAAAACTGGAAGACCTCATTAGAAATGGTATCTATAGTAAAGTAAAGAAAGATCCAACGTTGAAAACAGAACGACAACAGTCACAGATCCTCTAGAACAATAATGAGGAGAACAGTCCGAACAATGTAAATAGTGTAGTGGCGTCGGCCATGCCATTTCAAAAGAAAGCCGACGATCCCCGCATTTAATGATTTCATCAGGTTGAAAGAATAGTTGGAAGAATAAGTGGAATTTTATTTACTGACTAGATAAAAATTTGTAAGAAGAAAATGTTCAAAGAGAAAAATGTACGTAGTTAAATGTTCCAGAGAAATAGTAGTAAGGAGTTAAATGAATCCAGCTTATTGTTGATAATAACAGAATGTGTGTATGTAGAAAGATTAAAAGGTTACTAATAAAGTCTGCGTTCTTTTCCTTTTTATGGCCGGTGAAAAAGTAAAAAGGAAGTTGAAGCAATAAAAGAAAGTCGTGCTTATCGGACTTTAGTTTTTAGGAGTCAGTTGAAGTACCCTGTTGTTGTTGTTTCTTTGACGGCGTGTGAGGGAGGACGAAGAAAGAAAAATTTAAAGGAGAGGAAGAGCGAATGTGTGACGTAACCTTTGTATGTCTGGGTCTTGCTTGAAAATTTTTTTGATACATTTTAGCGTGTCGTCTCTAATTCCTGCTCCCATCAGACTGACTTTTGCCGGTCAAGGAACGTGGTTAAGTAGTGAAATTTAGTCACGTGACTGTATCAAACAGCATATCCATTTTTTTAGGTGCTAAGAAAAATTGACCAGGGTCATAGATCAATTTGCTATTTCCTATCCAATCAGAATCCAGAATCTTAATTTTCACACCGACTTGTGAAATTTGCCTTGGTCTGTGTTTTTCTAAAATGTTTTCAGTCGTTCTTATCCATTTTTGCGGATTTCCAATTTTACTTTTTGCGTTTCAGTTAATTGTTGGATGATATAGGATTTGTATCCTATAATAGTATAAATAATTGCAATACTTAATTTCGGAAATATAGACAAATATCGATTTAAAATTTATAATTTCAAAAGTGTGCCAAAAATTTGATTAAGAAAACAATCAAATTTTGGTGTAATATTTCAAAATAGCAAAAAAAATTTAATAAAAAAGCACTCAAACTGTGATTTAAAATTGATAATTTTTTAGGGTGAATTAATATTTGCGGTAAGTAACTTTACAATATTTGGGTGAATTAACAGAAAAGGCCCGATTTATTGATTCGTATTCTACTGCTTATCAGTCCTTTGCAGGTTATTTAAGCCGAAAAATATATTTTAGATTGTAAGAATTTTTTTGGAAATGATTTAGTGATATGTCTTACTAATTAACCAATAGATTGTGGAAGAGAGAGAAAAGGCAGATTCATCCCTTTGCGTATTTGCGCGTAAAGTGAATATAACAAATTCGACGAGAGTTGGAACTCGGCTCTCTTATTAGCCATTGTAATCACACCACCTGCACATCAAAGCTTACACCACCTGGTATTTTCAAGTGGTTAGTCCTCTAGGTACTGACCAGGCTTGACGTTGCTTAACTTCGGTGATCATCGGGGAACCGGTGTTTCTACGTGATGTGGCCGATAATGAGAAAGTATAACTCAAGCGAGAGATAACTCATTTTTCCAGACTATCATCTATTGTTACTGTTTGAGTGAGTGAGTGAGTGAGTGAGTGAATGAATAAATGAAAAAACAAACAAACAAACAAAACAAAAGAAAAAGAACCAAAAAACAAAACAAAACACAGTTATCGTCTTGTAAAGATAGAAACATTAAAGTGTAAAGCAAAAAGTTTAGTAATATAAATTTTTTTCCAATTTTGACCCCATATTTTTTAAAGAGAAAAAAAAACAAAAACAATTTCTACCCAGCCTGGTTTCAAGTGCTTTCCTTTTTATTATCTTCAAAAGATCTATATTTTATTAGATTTCATTTTTCATGAAAATAAAACCGCAATATTCATTTGTAGTTGTATAATGTTTAAGACCATTTTGTAAACTAATGAAAATGTGTTCGTTCCTCACTAACTACACAAAGCGTTTTTTAATTTAAAAGTAATAAATTCCTACAATTTTAAGAATTAAATTGTAACAATAAATATAAAATTAGTAGCGTGATTCGTCCTTTTCGTTTGCACAAGATAGAATAAATATTCTTACATATGTTTTAACTGAAGGGCGTAAATTAATAAAATGAATAAAAAAGAAATGAATAAAAAAGAATTAAGGAAACTAAATGTTAGCAAATATTATCTCCCTTGGATGTATTAAGAACCAAGGGAAATAATTCTTACAAGTTGTTTCCCATTATTGTTAATTTTATTTTTTTTTTTAAACAAAGCAAATGAATAAATAATGTACATAACTATATTTAAATAAAATTTTCAATTAAAAAAACAAAGATAGACATTCATAAATATTGCTAATAGATTATTGCATGTTTTTTACTTGTCTCAATTGTTGACTGCACTATCTTGACTCTAAGAAAGAAATAATGGGTGTTTATTTTTTCACATGGTCAAAGAAAGGTGAGACATTTTCCCTAAAATTCGGAAATGTATAAAAAAGAAATAGGTTTTAGCGCCTTCTGCTCGGTCTTAGTTGTGGGATAGGTAATCTAATGATCTGGAAATGGAATGAAAGCGGTGATGTCATTTACTCCGAATCTATCATAAAATTCCTTAATATGGAACTAATACATACTAAACATTTCAAACACCTCAGTTCAAGTTTAAACCTCGGCGTATGGATCAATTATAACTTTGTTTTAATTAAGTTTGGGGGCATTTTTCATCATGTAATTCTCATTTTTTTTTTTGCGACAGTATAGATAGGAGATAAAGAAATTGAACACAGAATAAGCTGTGCTAGGAATGTTTTTGTCCAACACCGCAAGATTTATATTTACTAGAAAATATATTCAGTTTAAATACAGTTTTAGAAATATTTCGGTTTTATACTCTTTTTTAGTTGTTGCCAAATGATAAGGAAAATTAGCCCTCGTAATACAGACAACGAAGTAAATTTCTACAAAAAAATAAATAAAATAAAATAAAAAGTTTAAAATATAATCCTATAAATTACCGATTTTTTCCCCGAAATGCTTAATATGTTCAATATATTTATAAATGGAACTTTGTCTGTGTGTGTGTGTGTGTGTGTGTGTCTGTGTGTGTGTGTGTTGTGTGTGTGTGTGTGTGTCTGTGTGTGTGTGTGTGTCTGTGTGTGTGTGTGTGTGTGTGTGTGTCTGTGTGTCTGTTATCTATAGACTCCGAAACAGCTGAACCGATTTTCTTGAAAATTTACACAGTTGTACTATAAGCGTCTGCGAGTGTTCTTAGCTAGGTTTTGTGTCGAGGTACCCCAGATAAAAATCGATAATAAAAAAAATCGGGTTATAGAAGAAGTGGTCCGATTTTAATCAAATTTGATACACTCATAGACAAAGGCATAAGAAACGATATTCATAAGTTTTAAGGTTACAGTTCTTACAATAGTGCAGAAAATCGATAATATATATATAAAAGGCAAGATGTTTGTGTGTGTCTGTTTATCTGCCTGTATGTTTGTACTTTTTTCAGCCCTTTTATTTTAGTTTTTGCTTCGGGTTTGGCTCTAAGTAGATATAATTGTAGTTCTTAGTCTCAGCCATGATACCATTTACTCAGATGACTTATTTAGCCTTCAAAATTCAGTTTACGACGAAAAAACCTATTTGATTTCGATACGAGGAAATCAAAATTTAACTTACATCCATTCATTTTTCTTTCAGTCTATGGTTTCGCTTTAACTGGCAACAACTATTGTTTTTTAGTCTTTCGTGCCAACGTACAAAGCGTCTGCGCTCCAGAACCATGAATTAGTTTTAAAGCTTTCATTACACCCGAGCAACGCCGGGCTATACTGCTAGTAAAACAATAAGAAGACTGAAGCTAACGATTGACATTGCATTTACATCTTTGAAGATCAAAGTTGACAGGAAAATAAGAAGCTGGAAGAAAGTTCCACAAACGAGAAGTGCGATAGTAGAAACTTTTAGCGTAAAACTAATAAATATCATTTCAAATGTAAAATGATGAGACCTTGCCGCCAATCAAGTACTGTGCTTCAATTCATAAAGTCAAAGTACCATAGAGGAAAATTCATTAGAACAATTATCATGAAAATATTTACAGAAAAGCCACAAGGAAACTGCATTACGGCGATGGGAAAAAATGACTGAAGCCGAGATGTCAGGTCAGGACTAGTAACATTGCAGATTCTTCTTTGGATTTTATCAAGAATTTTTAAATATATAGCAGGAGCAGTATGTTTCTTTTCACAAGAGAAATTATTCTGGTAAATTAAAATATGAACCTGAATAAACATATCAAATATTGTATCGAAGATGATTGTATTAATTATGACTAGAAGTAAAAGAATCCACAAAAAAATCTCGCACTTTAGCATAAAATATGATAAAGTGTCTTTAAAATCCGGTTCCAAAGTGTGAAAAGTTCCTTTTTGAGAAGTAAGTAAATTGTCCTTTCTTAGAAAGAAATCGAAACAAACGTAAATATAGTAATACTTTTTTATCTGCTAGTTTTATTTATCGAGGTTCTGACTGCTTTTCCATGCTTGTTGGCATTTCTTCCATGCTTGTTGGCATTTCTTCCTGTAGGAATCCAAAGAACACTGTTTAACTTCGTGTCTATCAGCCTATTTTTAAGTTTTTGGAAGCGCTCACAGACTAACTTTTTAAAAATGATTCGTGTCCTCTTATTGTAAAACATTTTTGAATATTTTTAACTGGCCTATTTGAATTGAGTATTTTATTAAATTTAGAATTTGAATCTTAGCATCTCCCTGTTTGTCTCTATTCTTGAGCCTTTTGGGGTTATATAAATTGAGTGGGTTTCAGTGATCTTGAATTGGAAGTTCTACATTGAGTATTTCCACACGTTCGTAGTTCTAGACGTAAAAAAGGCATATTACTGTCCCTCCGCATTACCCGAACAAGAAGAAATATTAACAATTATACATATATAATACCTCCCCATATTAACAAGCATGTAGAACAGTGAAGTATTTACAGAAACAGATAAGCGAAAATTAAAATAAAAACGGTGAAGGTCATAATTATTTGAATTTTGCGTAGTGGTGAGGCTCTTTTATTAGCAACCACAATAACAAAACTGATAATCCTATTAGGAACAACGTTGTTGCATGGGAAGGCTGGTCAGAAAAAGATTGTGACAGGGTAAAAAACAAAAACAAAAGAATTTTAGATTAAAAAAGTTAAAGAAAAAAAAATTAAAAGAAAAGAAATTGAAAGAAAAGGGCGTATCTCAAATGAAACAATTTCCGTACGTTCAAAATTCGTTTAAAAAATAGATACATTTATGCAAGTTATTCATCTTTGCCATGATTAAACCCGCTTCTATGATACCTATTAATTTTTACTTTTTTAATTATTTTCGTTGTCTTTAAATAATGCACACTAGCAGTATAGCCCGGCGTTGCTCGTGTGTAATGAAAGCTTTAAAACTAATCTATGGTCCTGGAGTTCAGACTCTTTGGACGTTGGCACAAAAGACTAAAAAACAATAGTTGTTTCCAGTTAAAGCGAAACCATAGACTGAAAGAAAAATGAATGGATGTAAGTCAAATTTTGATTTCCTCGTATCGATATCAAATAAGTCTTTTTCGTCGTAAACTGAATTTTGAAGGCTAAATAATTCCTCTGAGTAAATGGTGTCATGGCTGAGACTAAGAACTACAATTATACCTACTTAGAGCCAAACCTGAAGCAAAAACTAAAATAAAAGGGCTGAAAAAAATACAGACATACAGGCAGATAAACAGACACACACAAACATCTTGCCTTATATATATATTTTTTTTTTTCTGCACTATTGTAAGAACTGCAACCTTGGAACTTCTGAATATCGTTTCTTGTGTTTTTGTCTATGAGTGTATCAAATTTGATTAAAATCGGACCACTCCTTCTATAACCCGATTTTTTCGATTATTGATTTTTGATATTTATCGAGGATACCTCGACACGAAACCTAGCTAAGAACACTCGCAGACAATTGTAGTACAACTGTGTAAATTTTCAAGAAAATTGGTTCAGCCGTTTCAGAGTCTATAGATAACGGACACACACACACAGACACACACACACACACACACACACACACACACACACACAGACAAAGTTCCATTTATAAATAAGTTTAGATTAGATTTAGACTTAGATTTAGATTGGTTTTATCAGCTTTGATTGACACCTTGAAAGCGAATCTCGCACCAAGTGACGACTGTAATGAGAACAATAATCACCTCGTATCCAGGTTTGGCGATGCGTGCAGATTAGAATACTGTTACTTCTTATACATCAGTGGTGAATCTACATCTACTGGACCCTGAAGATTAAACCTCTATAGAAGCTCACCTTGCAGGACAACATTCAAATGGATCCAAAGAACCTTGTTGCTCTTGCCATGTCATTGCGCTGAAGTTGGTTTATTGAGTTGTTTTTTTCGGCTTATCAAATATTTGTGTGTTATTTAAAGGCAAAATATATTTTGTATTTTAGAATAATTCTTCTTTTTTTGCAAGCGAATATTGCATGAAGAATTCTTTTCGAGTAGCTGTAGTTTTCACAAATAGTTCATATCATTTAATCCATATCTGGGGAGGAGATGGATTCATAACTTTTCCAAGGGTCAGTTAAGTGCCATACGTGATATACGCTTGGGCGATCATGTCTCGAAAGAGACATGACTGACTGGGCAGAAGATTATCCCGCAGTAGGTTTCTGCGGTAGACTGGTTGCCGACCAAGGCTATAGAACCCAATCTGTCCTGTTATTTAACCCATAACTAGAAGGAAGAGACGGATTAATACCTTTCCTTTGCGCATAAGTGAATGCAATGAATTCAGCTGGAATTCCAACTCAGCTCACCGATTTCTCGTTCCGAGCCGATATCCAGTGCACCACATCGCACATCCAAGGGTATTTGTGCATAAATGAATGTAACAAACCCGACTAGAATTCGAACTCGGTTCTGCGATTACTCATTCCGAGCCGCTATCCTACACATTACCCGTATGGGGACAAACGGGAAAGTAGCCTGGAGTATTTGAAAATGACTATTCAGCGAGGACTGGATGACCACTGCTATTTTGTTTAGTGGCGTTGTTCATTAACAGATTACTATAGATCATTTAAAAACTTAACCCGTACATTACGGATTTTGCTTAAAATTGCTGTACAGGCTTATATCATATGTGAAGTTTACTCGTATGAATAAAAATTCCTACATTAAGATTTATTATTTTCAAGCTGGAAGATGAAAATTGGAGAAGCATTATATGCATTCGTGATATATGTAACAGGATTATTAAATAGTTCTAAATAAATTCTTTAACTACGTTAAATGTGTCAGCCACTCTCAAGGAAACCCGAACACTTGTTCCATTATTTATTCATTTTTTGCGGTCTGCCAACCATTTGCAAGTTATTTAAAGCCAGAAAACAGTTTTACATTGTAATATTTTTTTTATATTATATAATAGTCATTTATTGATAGAAGTCTTATAGTGGGTTATTTATCTTTTCTTTTCTGTTAGTAGTGGGAGTCCGTTCTAGTGAAGGGTAGTTGTCTACTGTTGCAGGTTAACGGAATTTGGTCTTGTTGTAGATAGCCCACTATAAGTCATAAAGAAAGGTTATAAACAAAGAAAATAATGGCAATAAAACATTGCAGAGACCACAGCTAGTATGATCTTATATCTTAGACATCTATGAAAATACATATTACATGAAACACATTTTACAACAAACACTTTGTTCTGATTTTTAGAGCAATATATTCTATTATATGTGTAGATACAATATGCATAAAGAATTTAAGAGTACTTTATTCAGGGTAGACTGAAAATTGTTCTTTATATTGGATCATCATCATCATTTATCCATCACACCCAGTGCTGTAACAAACTGTTTTTTACGGGGCAGGGTTGTTAGCCCTGCACCCAAACCTGGGGGACCGGTGAACCATTCTTGGCCCTTTACGTTTACAGCATCTGGTATTCCCAAATGGTCGCCCGTTTAAGTACTGACCAGGCTCGATACTGTTTAACTTCGGTGATCGGACGGGAACCGGTGCATTCAACACGATATAGCCATAGACCTTTATATAGGATAGTTTTGATAAATCCTTTTCTGTTTCCCAGTTCATTGTAAAGTACAGCAGTTGTAATATTAAGGAACATTTCAATTGTATTTCAATTGTATTGTAAAGTACAGCAGTTGTAATATTAAGGAACATTTCATTGATGTGTTGCTCATAAATGAGCGGAAGCTCTGTACATTGCATTTTAGATGGCATGTTTTCTTTTAGTCTAAGGTTCCTCAAAGTAAATATTATTTGAACTCATGACTAGTTTACTAATTTATAGTCAATTTATATCTTCTTTGTAGTGGAATATTATAAGTTTAATACTGTCCTTATCGATTTCGGAATGAGTTTATCAATTCTTTAACCCAGTCGTGACTAAACCGGTTCCCCCATCAGGATTTTCTGGTGAGGAGGGTGGCTAGACACACAGTAAGATTAAAAATATGACCTATCAAAGAGAGGTTGAACCTTCTTGTACGGTTTACGGCCAACTACTCCAATGGGGCAGGCTGGTTTGCATAGCTATATATGCAGCCAGTATAGTGATGACACGGCGTTGTCGGGTGGATGGCTTCCTAGACTGACGTCAAAGGCCAGAACGAAGAGTTGGATCGATGGAATCAACATGCTCGCATTCGTGACCAACGCGATTTTTAAAGTTGGGTTACATCAGTTATAGTTTAACCTAGAGGGGATGGACTCCGCCAGGTCTATGCACCCAAGACACGCTGGGCACGAATGAATATCTCTCTAGCTTTCAACTCAATTTGAAGGAAACTGGTCAGGTTTTCAGCTGTGCAGCGACCATACGACAACACCAGGTTAAGTGAATAATGGTTAGGATAATGATGATAATGATTACCAATTCTGAGAGGATGTTTTTCGCAATCTGTTCGCATAGGCAAATCCTCTTATGTAACAGGATTATTAAATAGTTCTAAATAAATTCTTTAACTACGTTAAATGTGTCAGCCACTCTCAAGGAAACCCGAACACTTGTTCCATTATTTATTCATTTTTTGCGGTCTGCCAACCTTTTGCAAGTTATTTAAAGCCAGAAAACAGTTTTACATTGTAATATTTTTTTTATATTATATAATAGTCATTTATTGATAGAAGTCTTATAGTGGGTTATTTATCTTTTCTTTTCTGTTAGTAGTGGGAGTCCGTTCTAGTGAAGGGTAGTTGTCTACTGTTGCAGGTTAACGGAATTTGGTCTTGTTGTAGATAGCCCACTATAAGTCATAAAGAAAGGTTATACACAAAGAAAAGCAAATTGAATAGAAAGATAATATTTTATATATAACACATCAATTAATGTTTTTACAATTGAAGTAATACATGTAGTATAGGTCCAACGGAGGTTAAAATGTTCATGGCAATAAAATGCTGAAAGAGAATTAATGCTGAGGAATTTGGGAGCGGGTAAGTAAGGAATGTCTTTGATGTATACGCTCCTTAGGTAAGTAAGTAGTTTTGAGGCAGGGAAGAAAGAAAGAGGAAAGGGATGCGAGCGTAGTAAGCCGCTTGACTTGAGTCAAGGGAGATACTAATTACTCTCTTCTCCTCGAGTAGGTCTGCCTGACGATGCTTTCTCTATCCGCATTTTATTTCGACTTTTGGGATCACAGGTGTTCATTTGGGATTTCCCACTTGTATTTGGTTCTGGGATGATAAATAAAATTCGCGCAGGCTCGCGAACTGAAAATTTAATATTTAATTAATTTTTAGTTTTCAACCGGAACATCTGCGTGGAGCCGTCGGTGCACGGACGACTTTTGGTCATTTGCCTTTTTGTCGTGGGAGAGCAAACATCCGGGCCATCGCTTTTGCTCGGTATCACCACAGTCTTACTAATTAACTCATAGCTGAGAGTAGAAGAGGTAGATTCATAGCTTTCTCAAGGGTATTTGCGCGTAAGTAAATATAACGAAGGCGACTGAAATTAGAACTTTGCTCTCCCATGAATAATTCCGAGCCGTTATCCATTACATCCGAGCTTACAGCACATGCTATTCCCAAATGGTCACCTATTTAGGTACTCGCCAGGCTCGACGTTGCTTAACTTCAGTGATCGCACGAGAACCGATATTTCAACGTGATACGACCGTAAGCCTACTTGTTCCATTAGAAAATTTCCTTGTAACAATGCATTTGGAAGCTTCAAAATAATCTGGAGTGATATCCCCACAGAAAACTTTTGCTTATTGATTCATAATGTGCAATTCTGTTGGCTGTGTCTTTTTTCGTTGCTTTAACAAATGAAAGTAAAGATGATAGCAGAAGATAATTTTCAACTACATCGAAACTAGAGGTTTAGAGTTTCTTGGCTTGCGTAAGTACTCCAGTATTTCACTTCACCCTGTCAAAATAGCATGTTTCAACTTTAACAACTTATGGTTTACATTATTTGCATCTCGTTTATATTTAAGCTTCTAGTTTGAGTTCTAATATAATTTTTAAAGTTTATAAAATACCTGTATATGCATTTTTAATTATCTGAACTGCTTCATTGCTTACAAAGCATTTAGTTTCACTTAAGCTATTTGTTTAGAGAAAATTGTAGATTAACTTGTGAGATCCAAAAAAGAAATAATGTACAAAAATACCTGATTTTCGCAGGATTTTGCTTACAAACTGACTTCAAAATTTTACTACTTCAAGAATAATTACAAATGAAATTAATATCTTTTGTATTTGATATATTAAATAGAAATTATATTCAAACTCTAATCATGAATCACCACAAGCAAAATATGCTATTTTTTTACTGTATTTAATAAGTAAAAACTGCGTAAAAAATGTAAAAAATTACAAAAAAGGTTACTTGGTGAATAAAATTAGATCATTTGTTAGATCATAATTAAAAAAAAAAGATAAAGGTGTATCTAACAACATAATACTACTCATCACAAATTATAACACGAAATACATTGTTTATTGAAAACCGTACTAAAACTACAGCACAGTATAACATAGCGAAATTGTTCAGTATAATTTCCCTTTGAAGGAAATGTTAGTCTTATTTGAAAACATCATTTAGTAATAAGGTGCTTTTGCCAAGCATCTTGTTCATAACTAATTTGTAAAGCTTCAGTAGAAAGTATTTTTTATAAGGTTGTGCTTTCAACCTTATAAAAAAGGTCGAAAGGTTTTCACTGATCACCGGAATAAAATTCCAGCGCTACAATTTTGAAGATAAACGTAAATTTTAAACTTATTTTATAAAAAAAAAAAGGTAACGATTTTAGAAAAAAAAATTATATCATTATTTCTCACGTGAAACTCCAATTTTCAAATTGAGTTCAATATTATGGTCCGAAAAGTGACATGCCCAAATGGTACAACTCCTGTATGCTTGTTAAAGAGTACTTGCAGTCCTTTCTCTAAGCCCTTCACGTTAGATGCATTATTGTAGGACTGACATTGGATATTTTCAAGTGAGAGCTTATGTTCACCCATGACCTATTGTATTTTGTTGAACAAGACTGTGGATGAATGATTTTTTGTTAGTAAAAATGTTAAAAAATCTCTGTTAGGTTTTTCCATTATATTAATACTGAGCCTCAATTACCAGCTCGTCAACATATGTCAGAGACAATAATAACATATGTTAGAGACAATAATAACATATGTTAGAGACAATAATAACATATGTCAGAGACAATAATAACATATGTTAGAGACAATAATAATAGATTACAATTTGGTGTTTAGGTTGTTGATATAATTCATAATTTCATTTTACACATGCTTTTCCATGATTTGTATCAATTCTTTATGCAAGGTTTTTTGATACAGGTAAATAACACTTTTTTATATTTCCCATAATGTCATATAAAAATAAGATCTGCAATAAATTCAATAGCACTTCTATGAAGTTTTTATATTTTGGTGAGTCTCACTTCTTTCCAGGACCTCTAAATATCAATTCTCTTTCAATTAAAATCTTTATCATAACTACAACTTTTTCAGTACTTCCAAATAGTACTGAATGTTTTTTCTCATTTGTTCCACAATTTGCAATGTTTTATTTGATTTTTTTGTTCCATGTTGCCTTCATCATTCTTCAGAGTTCTGAGTATAATTACCCAACTAGAGACAGTATATAGAGCCTTTCTTTAATCTTTTTTTTAAATATTTGTTCGAGGAACTTCTTTTTTGCTCCTCATAAGCTCTGCCAGATTCAGTATGTACATCATGTGGTTTTTATTTTAAAAGAAAAAATATATAATTAAAAACAAACAAAAGAAAAGCAAAATTGCTTTCCATTAAATAATTATGCATAAAATCATTAACAATTTTTATGGGTCAATTTACGAGGTCAGCGTATTCTTTGAAATCGCTAAATCTGCTTCCTGTTTCCTGCTTCTGAACTAGTTCTACTATACTTTCATGTTGACCATTATGACCGTCATATATACCAAAAGTCTCAACAGGTTTTGTGTATCATTAGAAAGAGTCCCCATAATGTTATTGGTGCCTGCTTGTCTTATTTCAGCTTTTGACAAAACTTGACATTGTAAAATAGTTAGAAATTAATTCGGAGCGCTTTTCCGTGAGTTTGTCTTTTGGTGTCCAATTAATGCCTTTTGTAAATTAATTGCTATTTTTCTCGGGGTCTTGGCCTTTGTTAAAAAAGGGAAAATATTTTTATGAACCATCACAGGATAGAGTAATATGGGAACTGAAGCATTAGTTGCTGAGTAACGAAAAGAGAAATATATGCAGGAAATATTATCAACGCTATTTATAGGTATTTATGGGCATTTATAGGTCAAGATTTATTTATAAGCACAACTTGACATTATAAATCTTTAACGCAAATCACTAGCAAATATATAATCGAAAATTCAGAAATTACGCAAAAGGAAATTTAGTGAAAAAACAAGCATGTCACTCAACGCCAATGCACAGAAAAAGTACTGGTTTATTCTCTAACAGAAGTAGAAGGTGATCAGAGAAGTTAGGACGAAAAAAGACGGTAATTTGATGCTTCTGCACAAGGAAGTAAAATATTTTTCTTGGGCGAGAAGATAGAACATTTCCTCTCTTATACTGAATATTAAAAAAGACGCATACAATAGCAAAACTTTTTTTTTAATCGTATCACCCCGAGCAAGGTGGTAACGCCACTGATGTGCAGCGGGCTACGTAATAATGAAAAGATTTGAAAAGAGAAAGCCGGAAACCACATCCTAAACAGGGAACAGGGGATGAGCCTATTAACCTGTTCAATAGACGTGGATGGAGTGTGAACCGGGCGATAGATAGATCTATCGACTCCAATTGAAAAAAAAACAAAGTGAGAAGATTTGAAAAGAGAAAGCCGGAAACCACATCCTAAACAGGGAACAGGGGATGAGCCTTTTAACCTGTTCAATAGACGGGGGTGGAGTGTGAACCGGGCGATAGATAGATCTATCTACTCCAATTGAAAAAAAAAACAAAGTGAGAAGATTTGAAAAGAGAAAGCCGGAAACTACATACTAAACAGGGAACAAGGGATGAGCCTATTAACCTGTTCAATAGACGTGAGTGGAGTGTAAACCGGGCGATAGATAGAGCTATCTACTCCAATTGAAAAAAAAAACAAAGAAAACAAAATGAGAAGATTTGAAAAGAGAAAGCCGGAAACCACATTCTAAACAGGGAACAAGCGATGAGCCTCTTAACCTGTTCAATATACGTGGCTTGATAAATGGGTTCTACATGAATTCAGGGAAATGCTGCTTTGAAGTGTGTTCAATGCTGAATTTTCATCTATTTTATTTATGCATAATCTGTATTTCTGTTTCTAATGAAAAGAGCAAATTGAATTTTTATCATGATTTTCATAGTGAAATGCAACATTCTAATTTTACTTGACTTAAAAAAATAATTGATAAGGTAACAAAAAGACAAAGCATTTTTTTTTATGTTGTGTCGAAAGAAATGATCATTGATATGCAAATGAGTGGATCATATGTTGGAAAAGCAATGAGAACATTGCTCTTGAACTATTACATGAAATATGAAAGGTCAGTCAGTTAAGTGCCATACGTGATACACGTTTTGGGCAATCATGTCTCGAAAGAGACATGACAGACTGGGCAGAAGATTATCCCGCAGTAGGTTGCCATTGCTTTCTCTGGTAGATTGGTTGCCAGCCAAAGCTATAGAACCCAATCTGTCTTATTATTTAACCCATAACTGGAGGGAAGAGACGGATTACTACCTTTCCCAAGGCTATTTGCGCGTAAGTGAATGCAAGGAATTCAACTGGAATTCGAACTCGGCTTCCTGATTTGTCGTTCCGAGTCGATATCCACTGCACCGCAACGCACATGAAAGGTACACGCATGTATTGTACAGATATAAAACAATTTAAAAAGGTACAAATTTACGAAAAAAAAAATAGATTTGCATAAAAATTTCCTTTCATGCGACTTATTATGAACAAGGCAAGATAACATAAAATTATAAAGATAATAAAAAGAAAGTTTTACTAAGCAGTTTTTTTTAAAATGATGAAAGAAAAATCTTTGAGAAGATGATACGAACATTATTTAAAGAAAAAAAAAAGAAATTACGTTTAGAAAAAGAAGAAAAATAACTCCCTAAAAAAAAAGGGCACCCACGAAAATAGATAAACGAAAAAACAAGTTTCTTTTTTCCACGAGAGTCTCTGCGTGGTTTAACGATCTTTTTGCAATGTCATTCTTTTTTTATGCTTGGCTTTCACCTGTTTCTTTGGATTTTGATTTTCCATGGGAAGTTTTACGTTAAGGTGAAAAGTCTTCCGTCGACATTGATTTTAAGAATGCCGAAAACTTCATGGCAAATTTCATACGAGGATGTCTAAAATTCTTCTGCAGCCGGCCAGCCTGCTTCATATCTGACGTGCTATCTGATTCTAAACCCCTTTTTGCCGCAGCAGTGATATATTGTAGTGATACCGAGCAAAGCGAGAGACCGGATGTTTGCCCTCAGAGATCCAGAAAACAAATGACCAAAACTGGTCTTTGCGCACCCGGTTCCACGCATATGTTCCGGCAGAAAACCAAAAATTAATAAATATCAAATTCCTTTTCGCGAGCCGACGCGAATTTTATTTATCGTTCAATGGGAAGCCCAGAATTAAATACGGGTGTGAATTCCCAAATGATTTGCTGGGACACACAAAGACGAAATAAAAAGCCAACACAGAAAGCATCGCCAGTTGAGAAAGTACGTGCATTATTAGCACGTCTATTGACCTCGTCAAGCGATCATACTATGCTTGCCTCTCCTTTCTCTCTCACCTTCCTCGCTGTCCCCTGAGCTACTTACCCGATCAACGTAGCGGAGACATCAAAGACATTCCTAACTGACAAACGCTCACACATACAGACGAATAAATCCTCTTTTCAGCATTTATTGCTATGAACATTTTAGCGTCCTTTGAACCCATCTTAAAGACATTACTTTATTTGTAAAAAAAAACCTTAATTGATATCTGTGTATATATAAATGTTGTTTCTATACTCAATTTGATTTTCTTGTTTTATAACCCCTTTTATAACTTATAGTGGGCTATCTCCTAACAAGGCCAAATTCAGTTAATCTGTTTCAACACACAACTACGTTTCACTAGAACGGATAACCCACAATAATATCAATCTCTTCTGCTCGTAGTCTTCTGATCAGTGTTCTTATATACTCTCAGGGTGAATCAAAGGAGCTTCAACTTTAAAATGACAAGAGTGGAAAATATCTCTTTTGATTGGACAAAAAATACAAGGCGAATATATTTTTCTAAATTTGAAAAAAAAAAAGAAAAAAAAAAGAATTTCTAACAGTCCCCAATGACAGTTATTTCTGAGGGGTCATTTTAGTGTCAATGTTAAATATATAAACAAAGCAACTTTTGCACACAAATGAAACGTTTTTTAATAAACTGTCTGGTTTTCTTTTAATTAACTTCTCACAAAAGTAAGTGTGTAAGACAAACTCAAACTATTTAACATTTAGTTAGTTACCCTATTATTATTATTTTTAACTACTTCATACTGCTAACTAATAAAAAATATATTTAACCCTCTAGGGCCATTCGTATCATATTTGATACAGTATGAAAACAAGCCTTGAAAGAAATATTTTCCTGAAAAATTTTTTAAGAGAAATATTTTATGAATTTCAAATGAAAGCAGTACTGACTGCTCAGTCAATGAATACCAAATGTTTCCTTATAGGGAAATACCAAATGTTTCCTTATAGGGAAATACTGTATCAAATATGATACGAATGGCCCTAGAGGGTTAAAATGCGAAGAAAAATGTATTGGTTTATTTTATTACAGAGAGGAAGAAAGTGATCAGGGAATAAATCAACAGATGGTCACTGAGAAGCTTGAGGGGCATGTTGTATGTTTACAATTATTTATGGTGTGAATCCAGTCAATGCCAACCCTGCAGATTTCCAAAGGAGCAATGTTTATCTTGCAAGCCATTCTGAATGAGTTTGACTCACAAGTAGAAATACTTATGAATTTTTTGATAAGATACCAGTACAATGAAGTGAAATTGGGTTCATATCATTAAGAATCTTAAAGTATAACAATAAACAATGATATATTTGTTAGTTACATTTTGATTTTATCTCCTGTAGATAAATCCTTGTGCCAGATTTAGTATAAATCTCTCAACTGATAGAGATCTGTCTATATTTCTGAGATGAGATATAGTAATTATTTACACTATTTGCATTGTTTGGACTGTTGTCTTTATCTTTGTTGCTATATTTATGACATTTCGATCTTCAGGTGATTGGAACCACATATAGGATGAAAATGAAACAGAGAACACCACTGGAAAATACAAAAACTTAAGAAATCAGTGCACATACTAGGCTACAAAAATCTCCTAATTCAGCCAAGTATAGAAATGAATACAATATGGGAACCAGTAATACAGAGTGCTAGAGAAAAACAATTATAAATAATAGAATTGTAATATGAGCTCTGTTAAAAATGGTTACTGAGATATTAGGTTTATAATGACTAAAAATTCATACACTGGTGTCATCAAGGACACAGCCCAGTGGATAAAAGCATTGGTTCGATCAAGTGACTTGACCCAAACTGATACTGAAATATCTGGAAAGGCATGACTCATCGAACTAGAACATCCTACCTCGGTGAATAAAAGGATGGAAAGATGGAAATCTGATTCTTTTACACAAAGGAGACGAACGCTGCCTGAATTTAGAATTCAGATTTTTTTTCAATGGATCCGATGGATTCTGGCCTTAGGATTGAACTATAAAAGTATTAAAATGTACACGAACGAAAGGTTCGAAGATCTTGTTAACAAAATATAGGTCATGTATAGATTTTGACGATCACAGTGAATTCATACAACTAGTAGTTCAGGTGCTGTAAGCTATCTGCCTCCACCTCACAGAAAAAAATTCTTTTTCTAAATTTGACCAATTAAAAGGACATTTTGAGGATGTTATTCTAAGATCAACATTAAATGCTTCAACATAATGCTTTATAGATCAGCCTTATTTTAATAGTGTATGCTTCAATAATACGCCATCCATTTATCGGAAAATTCGTTCGTTAAAAATAATTATGTCAGAGCTCACACACATAATTATGTCAGAACTCAAGCAGATGATACAGTGCTGATTTCAGACACGGAAACGAAACTACAAAACCTCCTACATAAGATAGCTGAAGAGAGTGACAAAAAAGTACTACAAATAAACTGCAAGAAAACCGAATGCATAATCATCAGCAAAAAAAAAAAAAAAAAAAAAAACAGCCTAAAATGCCAAATACAGGTGGGGGATACTAAAATCAAGCAGGTACAAAATTTAAATACCTGGGAAGTGTGCTAACAGAAGACGGAAAGTGTGACACAGAGATCCGAGGGTAAATTGGCATGGCGAAAGATGCGTTCTAGAAGTTGAGTAAAGTTTTAAGAGACAGGAAACTTCCATTAGAAACAAAGAAGAGAGTGCTAGATTGCTATGTGATGTCAGTTCTTTAATATGGTCGTGAATGCGGGACAATATCATCAAAGATGAAGGAAAAACTTGAAGCAGCTGAAATGTGGTTCTACAGAAGGATGCTGCAGATATCATGGACCGAGCATATGAGCAATGATGAGATTTTGGAAAGGATGGAAACAAAAAAGAAATTAATATTGAGCATCAGGAAGAGCCAACTAAAGTTCCTGGGGCATGCAATGAGGAAGGAGGGCTTGGAGAACCTAATACTAACAGGTCAGATAGAGGAAAAAAGAGACAAAGGAAAGCAGCGGATAGCATATTTGAAGGGCCTGAGTAGGTGGCTGACAGAACAGGGGTTGCGTGAGGTTACAGGAGAAAATGTGCTAAGAGCCACCAGGAATAGGGAGACGTGGAAGGCTATGATCGCCTACGTCCTAAAAGAATACGGCACATAGAAGAAGATGTCAGAACTCTCCTTCGAATTGGGGAACCTGAAGCTGAATCTTCATAAGTTTAATAGTAGATACAATACTGTTCTCTCTCTCTCTCTCTCTCTCTCTATATATATATATATGTGTGTGTGTGTGTGTGTGTGTGTGTGTGTTTACATCTGTTACTCCCTCTTATTTAATTTTATAAAGTTTCGATAAATTATTTTTGTAACGCTTAATGTTTATATTAATTATGACAACAAGTCCTCGAAGAATTTAAATTATCAATTTTTATTGTTTAAACAGGACTTCCATTTACAGAAAATCTGTTCTGAATAGGAAAATAAAACTAAGATATTGGTTAATTAGAAATGCTTTTAAATAGTTTTATGAATAAAATATATTATGGATACTAATGACTTATGAATTTATTTTTTTCGAGGAAAAACAAAAATCGATGAGTTCATAAAATTGTTTTCATCTTTTAAAACTTTTAAATAAGAATAATTTTATAAGCTTTTAAATCTTTTAAAATTCTGTATCAATTTTAATGATATTATTATTAAATAATAGCTGTATTTACTAATCATAAATAGAATAACCTTGCTAGAATTCATCGACCTCCAGTATTTAAAAAGGATTTTGAATTTTTCGTGTATGCGTATAAACGTGCCGATGTAAAAAACAAAACACCCCCCCCCCCCCAAAAAAAAAATCCGGCGACAATACACGACATTATCAGAAAATAAGAACGGTATCTATAGTAAATATAAATATATTGGTAATTTCCTGAACAATATATTTGAGTTCGGCTATAGAAGTGGTTTTTCTGTTGAAAAAAGAAATACAAGTTCAATATCTGTAATGAGGCACATTGTTCTATAGTAGGACATCTAGATATTAATTTCCATGTCTAAGAGAAAAAAAGGGATACCTTAAACACGTCTACCCACTATAAACAACGTTTATAATAATAATAATAATAATAATAATAATAATGCTTCTTTTTAAAAGCATAACATGTATCATCCAAAGGCTGATGCAGACCGTCTATGCATATCCCGTAAAGAAAGTGGAAGAGATCTTATTCAGCTAGAATTGTCATACAAGACAACAACTATTGGCTTACTAACATACATAGAAGCAACAAAAGACTGGATGATACAAATCAGTCAAACAACACGCAAACAGAAAGAAAAATATTTAATCATGAAAGAAGTTTTCAAATACAAACAAGATTTACATTTAGATTCTGTATAAATATAAAACAGAAACCAAGAACCAACTATTGAAGCAAAAAATATGAAAAAAAAAAAAAAAAGCCAAGGATAAAGCTCTTGAACAGATGAAACAACGTTGGCAAGACAAACCTCTACATGGCTAATATCCAGGCCGTGCTAATAAGCCGATGTCGATAAAGCTAACGCTCATCGATGGTTAAGAGCATCTGGAGTAAAGGCTAAAACTGAAGGCTTTATTTTTGCAGTGCAAGATCAGAGTCTTTTCACTAAGAACTTTCAGGTAAATATCATGCATGATAGTGTGGATTCAAATTACAAGTTCAGTGACAAAAATCAGGAACCATCAAATATCAGGATGTTCTGTACTTGCGCTAAAAGAATATAAAAATCATCACGATAGAGCGGGGCAATATTTACACTGGACAATGTGCAAACACTTTGGAAAAGATGTTAATAAACGCTGGTATGAACATCACACCTCACCGGTTACAGAAACAGAAGACATTACAATTCTCTGGGATTACACCATCATTATAGACAAGAAGACTGAAGCAAATAGGCTGGACATAATTGTCAAAAATTGAAAAAAAAAAACAAAAAAAAAACACAAACCATAAAACAAACTTGCTTACTAACTGATATAGATTGCTCAGTATACTGTAAGAATTTTTCAAGGAATTTGAAAAACTATCGAAATATAAAAACTACGAAATCGAAATAGAAAAAAAATGTGAAAAGTGAAAATAAGAATCATAGTAGGTGCGCTTGAAATGATAAAAAAAGAAACACAATAACATAGTAGGTATCATAGTAGGTGCGCTTGAAATGATAAAAAAGAAACACAATAACAAATTTAAAAAAATCCATGGAAATCCCAGCTTAAAAAAAGTACAAAAATTATCTTGATAACTACATGAAATATAGCCATAACAATACACCACTACTTGCCTAAAGTCTTCCCACAGACTTGATAGGTAGTGTTACCATAGCAGAAATCGAAATATGACGATAATAATAATAATAATAATAATAATAATAATAATAATAATAATAATAATAGAAGAAAGTTGAAGCCAGTTATTTTGCCGAAGCAAAAATGCTGATGGAGTTCGCCATCAACCAGTATCCAAGGAATGAAAGGATGAAATTGAAGGGTTTATTCACGGTGTACAAGACCAGAGTCTGCTTACTCGCAAGTACCTAGCTAATATCGTAGCATAATAGTCAGTCAGTCAGTTAGGTGCCATACAAGATACAGGCGTGGGCAACCATTTCCCGAAGAGACATGACTGACTGAACAGGAGATTTTCCCGCAGTAGATTGCCATTACTTTCTGCGGTAGACTGGTTGCAAACCAAGGCTATAGAACCTAATCTGTCTTGCCATTTAGCCCTTAGCTGGGAGGAGAAGAGACGGATTAATAACTTTCCCACGAGTATTTGCGTGTAAGTGAATGCAAGAAATTCAACTGAAATTTGAACTCGGCTCACCGATTTTTTGTTCCGAGCCAATATCCACTGCACCACAACGCACATTCTCACAATAGTACAAACTCCCAAATGTAGGTTCTGTGACCAATATCTTGCAATTACTGAGTATCTATTACGAGGAAGTTCAATACTCGCATTCAATGAGTAGAAAAATCGTCATGACAGGGTAGGTCAGTATTTTTATTTGAAGATCTGTCATCACTCTGAGATAAACACAGCTGAAAACAGATATTAGTATCATCCTGAATTTATAGTTGAGGGAGAAGATGTCACTATCCTCTAGGATACCTTTATCAACGCAGATCGACCAATACAAGTGAATCACCCGGACAATATTAACAAAGACAGAAAAGTAAAACGGTTTGCACACTGATTGATTTGAAAGTACCAAGTGACCAAAACATCTGCAAAGGTTTTTGAAAAATTAAACAAATACAGAAACAAAATGTGGATACTTAATACCAGTTCCTGCTGTGGTTGGAGCTTTGGGCCTGACAAAGAAAAGAACTCAAGTACAAATCAACAAAATCCATGGTGCGCCATCTTTTCAGGGAATCTCAAAAATTAGTTCCATCAAGCACAGCTCATATTCTGCGATGAGCTTTGTCCATTTAAGTTTCTTTTTGTTAATAGCTGTCTTTTGTTTAATTAAGTAGAAACAACAAAAAATTGCATCCTTCGCTTGTTTAATATCATTGGTGATGACCAGGCATGTGACTGTGGACATCAGAATGGTGACTGTCAATTTGCCGCTTCAATGCGATCTTCAGACGAAGTGCACTTAGTCTAAAATTGCAGTGAAGTGTGGAAATGTCAGTAATCATACAGTGTTGATCGCAATATCTTCTCTCTCTCTCTCTTTCTCTCTCTCTCTCTCTCTCTCTCTCTCTCTCTCTCTATATATATATATATATATATATATATATATATATATATAGCCAAGTGAATAAAGAACGAAGAAAATATTAACAGCGTTTAAAACATTAATTTAAAACAGTGCTCAATATAGAAATAAAGCTATGAATATGATAA